>CM057156.1:23603038-23662332 GCA_029962745.1 Echinometra lucunter
CTACTGATAATAATTTGCGAATAAGTACATGATTTTTTGTATGCATTTTCTGACAAAAATTTAAAAAGATGGATTTTTACAAAATGATGTGTCCTAATTTACAGTAAGTAAGCAAACACTGAAGTCGACGGGGGAGGGGTGAGTAAGGATACGATAGTTATTCCAGCAAATCAATGTATGCCCCCCCCCCCCCCTTCCCATAATCTCGAGTAAACCGTCATACACAGCCTCGATGGCCACGGTCCTGAGCCATGTCCTGAGCGTTCCACATGTTATTTTTCGTTTGTCGACTTGTTTTTCTAGTCTTTCGTCAAAAAAGTATAATAAAATTGTAAGGAAAATTTTGTTATTTCTTGCCCTCTGTTTGCAAAACAAAATTACAAATGTAACCATAAATATATCAAAATTATATGAAATTATGGATTATACATTTTATCCGCAATTGGAAAGTTCGATAAGTTATTTTTTCTACAGAAAAGACCAAAACGTCTTGAATGATAATACAGCTGTGTGTTAAACCAAAAAACAACAACAACATATGCGTGAATTCTAGATTGCAACGTGAATCGCATGCATTAGAATTATTAACGCAAGTGGTAGTCCCTAGCCCAAACAGTGTATGTGGAAAGTCCGTGGTTTCACATTCGTTTGGATTCTATAACATTGGAATTATCAGTATGATTATGGAATTTGAGATGGCTACCAATTTTGTTCATTAAGGAAATACAAGGTTCTGGGAAATGGCGATGTTTCGGACGGAGCCGATTGAAGAGTTTTACCAAATTGGAGAAGATATTGGCAGGTAAGATAAAGCGACTCGGAGTGAGCGGTTCTGGCCGGTAGAGCCCCGCATGTGTCGCCGCTGCCGCCGCCGGTGTCTTGTATGGTTTGATGTGTACCTGGCGCGCGCTCGTTCCCCCCTACCCTAGACCGAAGTGTTCTGTCTCTAACAACAGTCGTCGTTAGCCCCGTATTTTGGTGGGGTCGGCACTCCTCCTTTTTTAAAAAAGGAGGAGTGCCGACCCTACCAAAATACGAGGCTAAAAAGGAGGAGTGCCGACCCTACCAAAATACGAGGCTAAAAAGGAGGAGTGCCGACCCTACCAAAATACGAGGCTAAAAAGGAGGAGTGCCGACCCTACCAAAATACGAGGCTAAAAAGGAGGTGTGCCGACCCTACCAAAATACTAGGCTAAAAAGGAGGAGTGCCGACCCTACCAAAATACGAGGCTAACGACGACTGTTCGAGACAGAACACTTCGGTCTAGCTCCCCCCTTCATGAAAAAGGGGGCATTTTCCTTCAAACATTATTTTAATGTGATTCATCAAAATGTACAAACACCTTTTTCCCTTTAAAAAGCAGTAACTTCATCACTTAAAGTTAAGTGTTTTTTTTTTCTTTGTTTTGGTACAATTGGTTAGCCTTCTCTGTACATGGGGTGCATGTCATTCATTGTCAGAAAATTTTGTGACCTGATAGTGATACTGAGTGATGTAAACTTTAAGCTATTTTGGGACCTCTTCATCTGATATCCTACAGTACTATTCATTTTCTTTATTTTCTTCCCTTTATTGATGTTTTCTTCATAGCATTTCTCTTTTCACTTAGCATCAATTTTTAGAATTTTATACCACCACCACCATGACCACATCATCACCATCATCGTCATCACAAACATCATTGTCATTACCATCATCATCCCCATAATTAGCATCACCATCATCACCATCATCACCATCATTCACATCATTTGTATCACCATTATCATCATCATCATCATCATCACCTTCACCATCATTGACATCATCATCATCATCATCATCATCATCATCATCATCATCATCATCACCACCCCATCATGGTTTTCACCATCACCACCACTGTTGTACACTGTATCTACATGTACCTGTATTGTGCACCTGTTGACTTTATGAACAAGTAGAACTTTGGGGGATTGATTTTTAAATTGAAAAATATGCATTATTCTACTTGCAGGAAGCATTTTCTTGTCTTCTTTTTTTCTCGGGGGAGTTGCTATAACTTAACCCATTCGTGACACGAATTATTTAAAGCCTAATTTGATCAGCTTTTATTCTTCAAATTGGCAACACCAACATTTTTATTTCATTACTACATTTTTCTTTTAAAATGTCATGTATCTGAAATGAATATAAATTGACAGAAACTATGATGAGAAGTCAAAGAGTTGCCAATTTGCAGGGTAAAACAGTGATTTTAAACCTTTTATCACATTGCCAATTTAAGGATTTTAATGCTTATTTTCCTTTCAAAAATTTTCAGCATCAAACAACGAATATTGACGCAACCAAAATGGGCACAGTTTGTGTAGAATTTTTTGCTCTTTCTGCTCATGTATTTGGTATGATTTTTAGGGCTTTGCATCAAAAGTTATCAGGCCAAACCACAAAATGTGGACCTCTGTCAAGAATGGGTTAAAATAACTTAAAGTTACAACAGTTTGCTCTTTTGCTTTATTTTAAAGAGGGGGAAAAAGAAACTTAGGAAAATAAAATACATGTAGGTGCAGTCAAATTCATAGAAAAGTGTGATTCCAAAAAGTATGAATTTACCAAAGTAACTGTTCTTAAAGGTTCTATTAAAGCTGAGCTGCATTACTCCCTTTTATATCTGAGTGTATGCCTATACATGTACATGTAGACATGTGTGCTTACAAAGAAGCCAGCCAATGCAAAAATGGCCTCCTACACATGTTTATTTGCCCATGTCTGAGTCAAACTGTAAGTATATTTGTCTAGCTGTAATTTTGTAAATATTCTCTACTCTACATACATGTAGTAACTTATAAAATTTACTAAAATAGGATTGTTGTTATTATTCACCATTATTGACGTGTACATACGTTTAGGTCTACATGTACATGTACATGTACATATACATGTATACTGAGGGGGGGGGGGGGGGGGGGTCATTGAAAGATTACAATTCTTTGAGTTTGAAGCAGAGTGGACCAAAGCTGTTCTGTACTGTATCAAAACTGCATATTAGGAAACATACAGCATTATATCCCCCCCCCTCTTTTTATTTTTGAGGGGGTGGTCTTCATATTTGGAGGTGGCTGTATGTATTTGTGCTTCATTCTCCATAAATCAGTAAGTAACCTTGTCAGGCAATGGTAAATTATCCCTAGCTATTCAGGATTTTTGGCTCTGTGTTATTGTTGTAAAGCTGAGACTTTTATTGATCTTATTGTATGGCTGTCTGGTAAGGATTTTAGGTACTTTTTTGCCCCATTTGTGTCTCTGAATATTCTGTCTGTGTGTAGCTATTGATTAGGTGACACTTGAGTGAATCTTTAGAAATGCTGTTTTGATTGCACTGTGGCCTTTGTCACAGTGTATACACCTGTACATGGGTACAATATATTCACAGGAACTACATGTATATGGATCCATACTGTACACTCAAGATTTACAAGATGGTCTTACTTGTACATAGCAGTGATCTCATTCTGCGATTGATTTTGGCTACTGGCAAATTGATTTTTGGAGTACAGAGTCATATGGTCCTGACTGTCTTTGAGGTCTCTGTGTATTTTCCCTAGTTTGTGAAGATTGATAATATATTAGACTTTAGGTTCACTGTCATGTACACCCTTTTTTACAGTTAATATTGTGCAAATACATGTAGATACATTTGTACACCTGACTATTTGTACAAGTAGTCCGACATACATGTAATGGCACATTAATGTACAGAGGCATACAAAGTAGGCCCAGAAGATAAAAATGTACAAGTGTATACATGTATGTACTTGCTTTTCAATTTAGAATTCTTTTGGGGGTTACAGTGAACATGTATAAAATGTGAAAAAAAAAAATGAAGATGTTCAGAGTACATATTCAAGAATGCTCATGGTAGATTATTTTGATACAGTACTACATGTAGCCTCTTGACTGACTGACTGATTTTTGTGGGTTTTTTTTTCAAGAAATAAAGGCAATACTCCTTTGGGGATTAAGTGTAAATGCTAAAATCGTGATAATTAATTTGATACTGTACATCATGTAGGCCTCTTGACTGACTTTTTTTATGGGAGAAAATAAAGAAATGGGAAAATGCCCTACATGTACATATATTTTCACTAATTCTTTGAAATATTGAGCATTACTTCCTTCATTTTTGTATTCATTTGAAATGACATAATCCTTGAATAATCTTTAATCCAGGTTATTCTAGAGACTGGCAGATAAGAGATTAATCTTAGAGTCTGTGTAAGGCAGGTTTCATTTATGTAGATTCAATGAGCAATTTGAAGGCATGTCTGTGCCTAGATCAATATTTACACATACATGTACATGTACAATTGAAATACAGGTACTGTAGATTCAAGAACAAGGTGAACTTTGCTCTTTGTAGGAGGAGAAAATTGGCCATGTAAATGAAGCAATGAAGCTGCACCTCAGAGAATGTATCTGGTATGACAATAGTTTACAAACTTAAAAGTCTGAACAATGTAGACTCACTGACTTACCCTTGTGTACATTTAGGCTTTCACAGCCATATGCCATAAAATACAGTATTTTCAAGCAAGATACTGTACATATTATACTCCCTCTGGCATCCAGCTCGACAGAATTTGTACTTTCCTCACGCCATAACATCATGGAATGGGCTCCCAGACGACACCCTTGATGACGCTTCTGGAAGACTTTCAAGGGAGCTCTTCCACTCAGCATCAACATGTTCATGTACATGTAAATTGAGGGACTGGTTTTTACTTTCACATTGTTTATCTGCACCAACAAGCATGCATCGCAATTTCTCGGCACCTTGTTGAGTTTAATTCCTGTACGTGCATGTACCTGCAGTTCTGTAGGCATTGTCAACCAGACTGGGTCTTTACATTACATAATACTTGTTTGAGTTCCCATAACCATCACCATTGGTAGGGTGGGGTGTTTCATAAAGCTGTTTGTAAAGTTATGAA
The DNA here is from genome assembly GCA_029962745.1 of Echinometra lucunter. Lineage (NCBI taxonomy): Eukaryota > Metazoa > Echinodermata > Echinoidea > Camarodonta > Echinometridae > Echinometra > Echinometra lucunter. The sequence goes on from CM057156.1 coordinate 23,608,010, forward strand.
TGACTTTACGAATGACTTGAATATAGCGAGCCAGGTGTGATTCTCAGTCATTATAAATCGCATGAGCTAAAGGTGAAATACATTGTGTGCAGATAAAGATTAACATTACTAATTGTTTACAAACATTTTTATTGCAATTTATATCTTTTGCCACTATTTAATTGAGATTATTGGAAATGCAGTCATACTTTGTTAAAATGTCAGGAAAATTTTTTGGCATCCCACTTAGCACCTCATATTCAAGTCATTCGTAAAGTTACATGTATGCATAACTTTACAAAAGCTAATAAAACACATAATTAAAAAAAAAAACATATCCAAAGAGTGTCTCAGTGTCTGTTAGTTTTTGCTATAAGAATATCACAAGCTCCACCATGTAGTTGTACATCTTAAATGTCTTTTTGTGAGCAGCAGTGAGATTCTAGTGCAAATTTTCTTCTGCTAGTTGGTAGATTTACAATGTACACCTGTACATGTATGTATGTATGGCGTACATACATGGACCTTTAATCATAGGTCTACACCATAAAAATGTGTCATACAGATCAATGAACTGACTGGTCATAACTTTATCAGGCAGCCTAGGCCCAACCTACAGTAGTTTAAAGTCACATACAGAAGGACATTTACATAATATGGTTGCTATACAAATGTACATGTATGCTCTCCTTACCCACAGCTCCATGCCATAAAAAAGTGAGCCCCCCCCCCCCCTATGCCATTAATGACACATTCTTAGGCATGGCTATAAAAGAGGTACAATGTATTTGTTATGATTAATGTGAAGTGTGTGTAGACCAAATTTCACTGTTGCCAAAATAAACATTTTTTTTTCTCAATGAGAGACCTGTAGGTGTCTTTATTAGTGTTTTTCATATTCTGTTTGGAATGTGTTTTCCTGCCTGACATTAGAATTAGAGGAAGTTGAGAATTTGTGTAGGATAGGTGTAATCAGAAATACCAGAAATATTCTGAATTGGCAGTCAGCATATTTATGCAATAAATAGTAAATAAACAAAGTCATCAGTCCAATGGAAAAATTATCAGACCAATTCAGGAATACTTTGTGACAGTTATAGGGCTAATTAGGCAACAGGAATGCCATGGCCATGGGGGTATGTTATTGCATCACAGGTGTTCAAATTTCATCATAATAAAAAGGCAAATGGCAGGGTACATGTACATGTACATGTATAGACAGTACTTCAGACTATAGGTTGTTTTGGTCTTTTTGGCGACAATCGTAATTTCTGGCCTGATGTGGTGTAAAGTAAACCTACACTGTCCATGTACAATGTACATGTACATTCACAACACTGAACAGGAATGTGTATATGTGGAAACCCATCTGTTGACAACTGCTTCAAAACCTATTCATTAGCTTTCTAAGACATGTACTAAAAAAAACATATACATGTAGATATTTTTTACTTTAAATTAATACTGGGCCAACCTGACTGTCAACAGTGTACAAGAAATGCATGTAAATCTAAAGCTCAGTTGCATCCCTAATGCTAACCCAGGGCTAAGACGGGGAATTGCCAGATCTCCTTAAAACAGTTAAAGATTATAAGTAATTTTTCACTCTACCCTAGTGTTTCAGTATTTTGCCCAAAATCATTTGAAACATGAATCCCCAATATTGAAAAAAAATATTTATGAAGAATAGATAGAATCAATCTGAAATGATTTACTTATCAATGAAATAAAAGTTTTGAAAAATACCAAACATATTGATGCAAGGAATAAACATATATGAACTTGTCACTGGTATTGAAGATGAGTAGATTTGACAGTGTTTTCCAGATACTGAATAATTTCAGAGATGGAGACAGAGAGACGAGTTTCTTAATGGATGGACGATAGAGTGCTTGCTGAATAAGTGGCAAGTGGGAGATGGGGCCAGTGACAGGATTTTGCATGGAATTTTCTAAGTATCTGCTGTGGAATAGGGAATGAAGTTTGAGAAATATTCAATTTGGATCCAGTAAATGCCTTCAGTTTGACATTCAGGGTGCATGTACATGTACATTTGTACACTGTACTGTAGGTGTAAAGATTTGAAACCAGAACACATGCTTTTTGTGTGGTTGATCATCATCATCATCATCATCATCATCATCATCATCATCATCATCTTCATCTTCATCTTCATCTTCATCTTCATCCTTCTTCGGAGGCTGACGGAGGGGTGGGAGGCGAGAAGGCAGGAGGAGCTGCCCGTTGAAAGCGCGGAGGCGTCAGGCGGAGCTTCTGCTTCTGCCTTATGACGTCTCCTTCTTTCCTTCTTCTTTCTTCTACTCCCCTTCTCCTCCTTTTTCTTCTTCTCTCCTCCTTCTCTTCTCTTCATCTTCCTTCATCTTCTCTCCTATCCGTCTCCATGTTTCTTTTTATGACCTTCATCCTGCTTTCCTGTTAATTCTTCATTTTCCTCTCCATAAAATAAGAGAATAGGAAGGTATTAAGGGGAAGGGAAAGAAAGAGGAAAAAAATTGAGAAATTGATTTATTATGAGATGAGAATGAGATGGAAGGGGGTCGGGGGAGGGAGGTGAGGGGAGGGGGTTGAATAGAGAGATAATGATGGTGTCATCGACACTCACTTTGCAAATCAGGGTCACTGCCAATACAGCTGAAAGGACTGCTTTCTTTGTATTATAGAGTGCTAATGAAATTTACCATTTTCTATCAGTTATTGAAAATAAATTTATATACTATCCAATGGGCTTTATTCAGCACCAGTCAGCATGACTAAGAACTCGTGCTTTGAATTAAGCCCACTTTTTTTATGAGGCTTATACATTAGTGTTCTCACTGGATGACTTTGAGTGTGTGTGTGTGCGTCACAGATGACTTCCTTTGGTGACAGTTAGACTTGGCTAACAGCATTGGCACGTATGAATCTTAATAAAATATTTCCAGAGTTTGCTGCAGCCTACTTGCTTGCAATCAAATAACTACACTCTGTACAGTTTATGTTGTGTTTTATTGTGTGTCACGTGTACATGTATGAATGCTAGAGTGTCGATGAACAGAACTTCCGAAGTTGCCTCATACGGGTTACCGTCCTACACTGTAGTGCTTTAGATATGGGCATGTTTGTCATATAGTTAAGGGGTTGAACTGTAACTGAATGACATATTAGAATCTCATTGAATTCAGGGGGCTTTGGAATATATACTACATTCAATAACACTGTAAATTACAATGTATGACATGGCAATAATATAAAATGAATACATGTACATGAAGAAGTACCAGTAGATAAAGAAAGAACGTAAGAAAGAAAGAAAAAAGAAATAAATAAATTAAGGAATGAATAAATAAATAAATAAATTAAAAAAAATTATTGTAAAGATAGAAAGAAAGAAAGGAGGAAGGAAAAAACTGACAATGAAATACAATGTACGTACATGTAGCATAATGCATGAGGCCCTGTAGTAACATGATAATTCCCCCCCCCCCTTCCTGGGCACAATGTGCTCACTGTGACACAGTTTGCGCAGTGCAAATCTAATGAATGAAATCGCAAATTTGAAATAAATTACTGCTGTATTATATTTGATTACAAGTGGGTTTGAAAATGAAAGTGTTAAGCAATGCATACACAATGTATGTACAGGGCAATCAAAGATGGATGAGTCAGAGATAACACAAGTGATGACCAACTACGTAATAATAGTTCTCTCTATTTATCTATTGGGTAAACAACAGTCACCTTCGCAGAGCGGAGAGAGAGAGAGAGAGAGAGAGAGAGAGAGGGAAAGTGCAGACAATATACATGTACATATACATTTTGTAGTTTAAAGGTAATAAGCAGTAGTGGGAAAGGCGGGGCTTTGAATATTTAACTGCTTTGTTAGGTGGAATGAAAATTACTACATGAACTGATGTAGAATGACTAATTTCGAACATACAGTGTAGTTGACGTTTGATGTATGTGCATTCAGGGAGTCCTTTAACTTTCCAAATGCTCAGCATAAACCATTCCCCTCTTTTCATTCATGTCGTGATGATGGTGGTGGTGGTGATAATGATAACATTGATTACAATGATGATGATGTTAATGAAAATGTGATAGTGATAATGATGATGATGATGATGGTGATGATGATGATGATGATGATGATGATGATGAGATGAGATAGTGATTCATGGCATTGATTTTGATAAATTGTTTTGCTTCTGTTAAAACCTCGTATGTGACCCGCCACCCCAAAACCAAATTAAGTCGGAAAGTTTGGTTTTTCTGTTTTTATGGAATCTGAAAGCTGAGATTCTAAGCTTTAAAATGATTGGCTTACATACATGTAGGCTCAAGGAACCCTCTCAAATTACACTGAGAAAGTCAGCCAGTCAGTCAAGGTCATGAATAGAACAATGGAGAAAATGGGCTCTAAAGAAAAGGGACAAATTCAGAACCACTGAGCTGTGTTCCATTGTCCGGTGGAACAATACATTGACTCCAAACCCCCTAGCAACTAGTATGAAGGGATTACAAGATTTCAGTGCATATTGATCTCAATATCCTGTTAGCCTGAAGTTGTTACATAACATAGTTTTTTGATAATGCTAAGTTTTTTCCAAGCCTCTGTGTGATAAAATCAAACCATGGCCACACTCTCGGATAAAGACATATTAATATTCAGCATTGGACAATCTTATTTGTTATGAAAATGTGGAACGCTGTTTATGGATTAGTGATGGGAATGAACAGATCTTGAAAACAGCTTTCAGACAATACCAAATTAATTACAGGGGATCGAAAATATGAGGCATAAAAAGGGTATATTTCTGAGCATTTCTTAGGTGAAATACGAACACTGAGAGTTGATCGTGGAGAATTGGCGAACCAGAACTGACTGAAAAAGGAGTCATTTAAAAAAAAAACATCTTTCTGCCTCACTTCTGACCCTGAAATTTAGCCATATGGTAGATCGACTTTGCCCTTTCAAAACATACGAAAAACCCAAAATCGACTTTTCCACACCGACTCGGCTATTTTGGCTGTTTATATGAAAGCTCCAATTGCGACATATTGGCGGTTTTGGGGTGGTGGGTCACATCTCTAGAAACCATACCCTAGCCATTCTCGACCAGAGTGGGATTGTCTCTGGATTTGAGAATTAGAAAATTAAGTTGTCAGTTGGTTAAACTCTGTTGTTGCCATGTGAACCCCTACATTTGTAGGACAAATCAGTAGATAAATAGCCCCTATCAGGGGCCCCTACATGTCTGTGGCAACCAGGGAAAAAATACACAGGGGCATGGGGCGAATTCGCCCCCAAAACACCAAAAAGAGCCCGGGAAAACTAAAAAAAAAGCCCCTGAAATTCTCATATGGTCCAATGTAAACTGTAATACAATGTAGAAAATTCGGGAGGGTGGGCTCAAAAAGTAGCCCCGGAAAAAAAAAAATTAATTTTTTCCCTGGTGGCAACACTCTTACAATGTGGAGGCTCTGCTTTCTACTGCAGATGTGAAGTCAGCCAGTTACATGCTTTACATGTATGTGTTATTGGAGCTACTGGTTGAGGTCCATTTGGGATGTTATTGGACAATCTTCAAGGGTAAATTACGAATACAGTTTTATGATTTATCTTTTCTATGGGGTGTAACATAAAGAGATACAATCAATTTTACGATCAATTGTAACTCTTTAGTACATGGTTTGCCATAGACTTACGATTGATATCGATCATAAGATTGATTGTATTTTTTATGTTACAGGGCCCTAGTTTTACAGTTTTGTTAATTGTATTGTACATGTATAGGAAATAACAGAAATTTTAGGCGTGCTGCAAGCTAGTGACTAGCTGGCGGCTAGCTGGCAGCTAGCTTAATAAGCTTGCAACAGGCACGCACAGAAGTTTTTATGCAAGTTATTAGCAAGCACTTAGCATGCACGAACTGTTCGCAAGCTTGCGATTGCTTATTAAGCTAGCTGCCAGCTAGTACTAGCTAGTTGCTAGCTAGTCGCTAGCTTGCAGCACTTCGAAAGTAGCAGTTCATTTGTACAGCAAACTGGACATGTGACTTTTATAATCTCACATTGAATCATTGATATGCATATTTGCACATTATCAGCATTCAGACTTAAACATTTTGAAAAGGGACAATGCTCTATCAAAGGTCAGAGAAAACAATAAATTCTTGCAATCAGATGTGCTGCCCATCATTTGCTCTAAAAGATAACCTGTACATGTGCAAGCATGTATATCCTACCAAGATTCTACTTTACATGTACATGCTACTCTCCTGCACATGTTTGGCAAAGTTTTGGAGCTTAAAAAAAAAAAAAGAACTTTGCCATTATTTTAGCATCCTTTATGAATCGTTTGTGTTCCCTGTGAAAAGCGGCTTTAAGAATCATGTCAGTACAGTACATGTACATGTATTTATCTTGATATTCATCAGCTGAAATGAATTAAATCAACAAAAGTTATATTAAGGGCTATTCTGTGCCTCAATATTTTGAGCCATCATCATCATTCATAATGTTTGCAGCCTCTCTGGTCATAAGAGGGGTTAATAAAAACAGACCAAATGCCAATTAAGTGTTCCCCGATCACATTTCTCAAGTATTGAGCAAATTTCATCACCGTTTTCTTGAGATCAGAAGACATTGGGAATGTTCAACATGGAGCGAGAATAGATTCACAAGGGGTATGCAGACAGGGGAGATCTGATAACAGGGGTGCGTCGCTTTTGATCAAAGAAATACCTTGGGGGAGGATGGGATGCGTTCTGTTCGCATGAATTCATGAATGCCTTGTGGAATCTTTCGGGAGAGAATTACATGTTAGCAGTTTAATATTGAAAGACATTTTGTCCACATTTTACACATTGTTTTCATCAGGGAAAAAATTGATTATTTTTTTTCCGGGGCTACTCTTTGAGCCCACCCACCCAAGTTGTGTACATTGTATTACAGTTTACATTGGACCCTATGAGAATTTCAGGGGCTCTTTTTTAGTTTTCCAGGGCTCTTTTTGGCGTTTCGGGGGCGAATTCGCCCCGAGCCCACGTGAATTTTTTTCCCTGGTTTTCATTGTGTGAAGAGAATTTGTGTAATTACAGATATGTACATGTACTGTACATGTATGTTCATTACTGATAAAGTGATCCTCATTCATGATAGCAGTTTTCTACATGTACATGTACATGCACATGTAGAGCAGGCATTTCAAATTCTGTCCTGTACATGTATGTCAGTTCAGAAACCTTGTTAACCCATTCATGACAGGAATTATTTAAAGCCTAGTTTGATCAGCTTTTATTCTTCAAATTGGCAACACCAACATTTTTATTTTATTGCTACATTTTTCTTATAAAACATCATGTATCTGAAATGAATATAAATTGACAGAAATTATGATGAGAAGTCAAAAAGTTGCCAATTTGCAGGGGAATATCACATTGCCAATTAAAGGATTTTAATGCTTATTTTCCTTTGAAAAATTTTCAGCATCAAACAACGAATATTGACGCAACCAAAATGGGCACAGTTTGTGTAGAATTTTTTGCTCTTTCTGCTCATGTATTTGGTACGATTTTTAGGGCTTTGCATCAAAACATATTAGGCCAAACCACAAAATGTGGACCTCTGTCACGAATGGGTTAAACACAATTTGATTTCAGTATAACATGTATTTTCCTTGGACCCCAGGTGTACAGGTGTAGTATTCGACAGGGTAAAATTAAGCTATGAAGAAAAATAAGAACAACTTTAGTGAAACAGTTTGATACAGATGTACTTCCCTATTTATCTGCAACTACTGTACACATATACAATGTAAATCAAGATAGAGGGGATATTATTCTTTAAACTTCATCCCAGTAGATTCCCAGAATGATCACACTGAATGCAGGAAGGCAAAGACATCAGAAAAAAATGAATGTATGAGGTTTAAGCATTCTCTCCGAACTGCATGTGTTTTTGAGGATGAAATGTATCCCAAGAACATGGAAAGTGTTGACGTTACTATTGATTGCTCTTAGATGCAATTTGACGTGCCGAGAGGCTAGGCAGTCTGGGTAACCCAAGCCGGGCGCTTTGTGTGCTGAATACTCAATCATGGGGCCTCATGATCACCGTGATGGGTACACGTACAAGGGGATGTGCGGGGGGGGGGGGGGGGGGGGGGGGGGGAAGGAGGAAGGAGGAAGAGAGGGAGTCTGTTGGGATGTTTTTAAAGGTACGCACACGTAGGATAATTATCATTTTTGCTAATGGATCTGTATGTTCAGAGAGAATGAATTAAGGGCATTTTTAATGATTCATAAGTAATCAGCTTAAAGTGAGCAGAATACAATTTTTTTAACATACATGTTATTATTAGTAGTATTATTATTATTAGCATTATTATTTGTTTGGGGTCACCTGTGCCGGGAGGCAAACTGAATCACTATAACTCTTGGGTCTCTCCTCCCGATATAACTGATTGGGGGTGTGCAGGTGGACCACTATACCAGGGTTCCCCTGCTTTTATATGAATAGTGCAATGGGATCTTACATGCATGCAAAGGTGGTGACTCTTCTCTACACGGGGCCTCCATGTAACATCCTATTGGAGGGACAGAGTGTTTTCCACTGTAACACACCTTGCGTCTATGAAACGGGAGGGGCACATCAAACCACACATCGAAGTACATTGCAAAACTAAAAAGTTGGAAATTTTAATCCTTGTAAAGTGAGCTATTATTTTCCTGTGTCTTCTCTATGCCATTCTACATGTACTCTTGAATTCAAATTCATGCATTTAAATGTAATGGTGTTTCTGAATAATGTACATGTACTTAGGACATTTGAATGATTTCTGTGTGAACTGCATTTATATCAGAGAGCAAAGGTTGTGTATTTAAAATTTTGGGGAGGGTTGCCAATCACCCTAAATGATGTCATTAGTGAGTCCATTATTCTTTGGAGGACCTACGTGTACATGTTACACTGTACTTTGTATTTCCCCGAAACAAGCAAATACATGTAGAAAGCAAATGAAAGAAATTTCCGACACAAATTTTTTTCTACACCTGTACATGTACATGTACAATATATTTTCACCAAAACAGAAAAAAAAATGCAGTTTTACAAGCTGAATCCAGCCACTTTAATTTCAACCCCAACATCAAAGAGTACCTCGAAAGCTTGTCAACTGAATTGAGTCGAGAGTAGCTCCTTGATAATGATGGAACTTTTGGTGGATTGGATGGGAACAAGAGGCTGATGGTGTTTATTTTTGAGATGATCAATATCTAAATGTGTCCTCTCATATGTCATTTTTCCTTCCCCGCTCAGATGTCTGATTATGAATGGTTTTGACAGCCGGGGTGTAGAGATGTGATGGGACGTGTACATTATTCAGTGATGTGGCTGTGCAGTGTGTGAACTTGGAAGTGTGTGAGGGTGTCTTGTTTTTTTTTTTTGTTTTTTTTTGATAGTGGAATTACTTACATTTTATTTGTTCAGGACTCCTTCCTTTACTTGAAGTGAAATAAAAATGTTCAAAAATATCAAATATTGAAAAATATAGTAGTACAGTTGTGAGTAAATATTAGTTGTTTATGTTGCATGTCTCCAGGCCTAGTACATGTACATGTAGTGTAGCAAGACATTCAAGCATCGAGTATGAAAATAATATATTTGACATATATATTCTGCTCAACATTTCTAAACCTTTGCTGAAAATATGAGGGCTGTCATTTACATTATATGTAAAATTATATGCTACACTACATAATAAAGCCTGTGGGCCTTGAATTTGCACAAACATTTCCTTAAAAAAAAAAATCTTACTTTCATTCAAGCACACACATTCTAGGCCATCCTTTGTTGTCACTTGCACTTGTATGGGCACACAGGCATGCCAAATTGAGAACAGATGGTGATTATTAAGTAATGTGCTGTAGAAGTGCACTTGATTGGCAATTACGATAAAAGCGAGATCAATAGCTATTTTTATCGTACGCATGTTAATCATTATTGAACAAGTGGGAGGGAGAAATTATGCCATGAGTTTATTCTAAATTAATTACACTCCATTAGAGTGTGCTGAATGATGTAAGGGAATTTAAAGGAAATTTTATTGTTGGAATGAACATGATCACTTGCAAAATAATTGAATCCAATTAAGCCATTGTAATAAGCTGTAGGGATTAATGAAGGAAAATATTTTGATGTCTACAGTGCAGGTAAAGTGTAAGCTAGGGGACTATCTTGAATTAGATGTCCTACTGTATGTGAAGAACCAAGTAGCAATCTTGAGAGTACATGTGGACTTGGTCCACTTGTACAGTATCACATTTTGAAAATAAAAGATATGAAGAAAGTACACAGTATGATGTAATTTGCAGTCCCATTCATGAATAATTCAGTGTTTGTAATTTTTCTAAGTGAGCAAGACTTTTACTTTTTATTACAAAGATGGATCCAGGATTGCATGAAGATGGGAAGGAAAGGATATTTTCCCAGAAAGGAATACAGTGAAACAGGGCCCAAGCTCAACACTTAAGGTGCCTGGGACAAATGGACCCCTAGAATTTATGTTCAGACTCCCAAATTGAACAGTTTTAACACAAGGGTCAATACATTCACAGCCTGGAATTTCAGTCCAGACCCCCTACCAAAAGAGTTGATGTAGAGACCTGCCATAAGCCTCCTACTTACATGTACATGTACATGTACAAGTATACTCCGACTCACCCTTTGTTGGAGTGGGAGGGATGGAGGGGAGAAGCAACATTTTTTTTAGCTTATATATGTATGATTACAATGCAGCACGGGCAATCAGCTACATGTACACTACCGCCTAAAGGTTTTGGCACATCGGTTCGGTGAACGGTAATGTATCCAGAGGCTTCGGAAGCTTTCCGCGGTTCCTCCCCGAGGTTTTGCTGCTCACCGACAGACCGCGGGAGGCATTCGGTTTGCTATCGGTTCGCGTTCGGTGAGGCACCGGGCGCGCACGCGCGGATTTCAAGGTGAACGGCAAAGCCTTCGGTTCATCGGTTTGGCCAAGTAGAGCGCGCGCGCGATGAACGCTGCATGCATTGTGACGCAACAATGACCGACTTACGATACTAGCTATGCAACACATGTGTATGCCTATTACGTGTACACACATCATGCGGAACGCCGAGCTTGATGACGGGGATGATGGTTGAAATAGCTGCTGTTGATGATGAAATGATGATGGAATGGTAATGATGGTTGATGAAAATGACGCTTGTGAAGTTTATGGTGTAACTTAACTCTTTTTTTCTTCTCTAATTCATTATAAAACTGAGAAAAAAAATCTTCGTCTGTCTCACTGTTCGAGTGTCTAAATGCGATAAGTAGATCTATGTGGTCTACTACATAGATCCAACACGTATCGCATTTCTCGACTAAATTAAATGTTGTTGTAAAGCAAAACAAGACAAACTCTGACAAAAAAAGAGGACATACCTTCATGTAAACTGTTTATTACTTCAAAATCCCTTTTAATTTCATGATGCTGAATTAAAATCCCAAAGAGTAAAAAATCCTTGGTTTTGTGAGTTTTGTTTGCGAGCGTGTCGGGTCTTGTCTGGACTCGGTGCAGACGAAAATCATGTGCAACTACGAATGCAGTGCATGCAGTGCAGTGAGTGTTTTCGGTGCAGTGATTTACGTGACTGTATTGGTTGAAATTGAGGTTACGTTAGGACAAGTGGGAATACCGTCGATTATTAATAAATTAGTCGAAGGGGGAATATATAAGACACTATGTTGTGAGAGAGAGAAAAAAAGACAGAAATGGAAGATTTGACATAAATATATGGTTTGCCACATGACCTACGGACGTCTACGACAATGTTCTTTCTCTTCATTTCTGTGCTGAGGAGTTAGGCTTCTACGATTCAATTATACATGCGCTACCCTCATTCTTTTCCTCAATATAGATCGAGGGACTCTCTTCCATAGCTTTATAATAATTATGTGTCCCTTCCATAGTTTAATAATCCTAATTTTGTGTCTTGATTCGACACGATCACTCCCCACTTCGCAAGACCTGTTCAATCTTCGTAATCATTTTCAATTTTTCATTATTCCACATCCTTTCATTTTCAGATTGTTTCATTTCTTTTTTTTTCTGTTCACATTCCCTGCACTTTTATTTTATTTAGTTATAATTATGATCATTTCTTCATTTCATTTTCATTCTTCATGTTTGTCTTGAGCCTCCGCCATGCCAATCTTTGAACTAGCGCGCGCACGGATTAAAACAAAGGGCACGAAATTGTTTGTTCTAATACTCGTCTCTTTCTCCCCTGCTCCTATTATTATGAGCACATCGATCAATTTCAAGAAAATCACCCACGAAAAAACAATTAATATATCGTATCCTTTATTCCGCTTTATACTCTTGCTTCCGTTCTTCTCTCTCTTCAGCAGAACAAGTTTAGTATTTATAAAGGTAGTCCACTCCTTTAAATATTTGGCGGTAAGGCCATAGATTTTCTGCTATATCCACTCATGAAAAGAAAAAAAAACTCATATCGATATTATGCTAATCCGCCCCTTTAAATTCCTCTTTAGAAGACCAGTGTTGAAAGATTTGCAGCACTTGTAAATTACGCAATTGCCACGAGTTGAACTCCAGAAGGAGAGAGGGAGAGAGAGAGAGAGAGAGAGAGAGAGAGAGAGCCAGACGGCCGCGCCCAGTATAGAAGTAAACAAACATGGGGTCACTTAAGGCCAGTGCATGCAGGTGTTGAGGTCACGATCAAGTCTTTTGTTTTCTCTTTTCCCCACTCTCTTCTATCTATGGATAATATGCGCATTGGATTCTTGATCGGTATGCATGAGAAGCTAGAAGGGGATTACAAATTAAAATTCCAATGATCGGTGATTCTTCAAATGTACTATAAATTTTGGGGCATTCAATGGAATTAAGGAAAATTTTCGATGTATTTTCCACAGAAAACTATTGATTGGCAGTGGCACAAACATGTACTTCGTCTGTTATGTAATTTTTCAGACATTTTGCCTTGATCCCGCATTTACAGCTTCAGCTTTCACCTACACATAATTCTTAACATGATTTGAAAACATTCGGTCTAATTTTTTTTCTTTATTTCAATTTGATCTTATTTCGTCGAAAACATGGGCGACGCTAAAGGGGGCAAGGGGCAACGGCCCTATTTTTTTTTCGAGTGACCAAAATGAAAAGAAAAAAGAGGATAAAAAACAAAGAACGATGTGGGGAAAAGAGAGGTATCATTCAACTATATCATACACGTATCTCTATTTCTGTTTTAATTCAAAACGTAACTCACTTTGGTCATCTTCCCCTCCCCCATCCCCGTATCAAAATACACCGGCGGCGCCCCTGGTAAAAAAAAAAAACTGTATTACAAAGTAAACACATGTTAACTTATATTGAATTACAGCTGAAACACAACAATATAAAGCTGATTTAAATTATAAGCAAGAACAACAAAGCGACACCATGGATGAAAGACCTGGATGTGAAAGTTATGACCGACTCTAGCTACGTTTGATAAAAATACAAACCGATGACGTGCGGTAAGTATATGTTGAAAAATAATAATGCTCACAATAACACTGTAAAATGCTCGACACTAATTCCATAAAGACGAATTTGCTGTCCAATCTTCTATAAACCGAAGATAAGGTGGTAGTTCTAGACTGCTTTCCTTCATACTATGATTCAAAGATACGCCCTGAACGATATTTCTTTTACATTTTTGTTTTTTATTTTTTAATTTTACATGCATTATGGTTTGTTTTTTTTTTGGGGGGGGGAAGGGGAGGAATGGGGTATGTCTACTCCTTTAATACTCAGGTCTGTGGGGGCCTATGCGGGGGTGAATGCCGCTATCCTATCCATGTATAGTTAAGTCGCTTTTCTAAGAATCTAAGAAATCCCCAAACATGGGGTATGGTTTTGTGCCGGAATTACATTACATGTAGGTTTTGCACAGGGACCACCAGTGGGCAATGTGTTAACATGTTCCTCCCCCCCCCCCCAACTGAAAAACCGGGCATGCAAAATTCCTAACAATGCGTATACCTTTCTTCCAGTAGGACACCCCGTCCGTTCCAAATCCGAGTACCCCCCCCCCCCCCCGGATTTAGATAAGCTCATATACATGTACTCGCAGATGACGAGCCACACTCTTAAAGTTAGATTTTATTCATGACATGGAAAGAGAAATATTTGAAGAATTACCGGCTTCGAGTCATAATGATCGGTTAACTTTATACCTAACCCCTTCCTACCTCTGTTATTCCCACAAGTTTACTTTGCATATGTTTGAGTCTTTGTCAATAAAATACTAATAATATGGGCCTGTTTTTTCTTCTTTTGTAAGCCCTTTTTCTACCCCTTACCCTTTTTTCCACTGATGACTGTCTTGTTCTGTGCCTTGTGTTCAAAATCACAGCTTCAGCACGTCAGCCTAATTCTTAATATGTATTGAAAACATTCGAGTCGACAATTTCTCTTTCTCTCTCTTTCTTTCTCTCAACATCGTATATCTAAAGACAGGGTGGTGCTACATGGGGGCAGGTGGAACCGCCTCCTATGATTTTTTTTTAAAATTACCAAAAAGGAAGGGGGTAGAAAAAGACTAAAGTAGAAAGAACGATATGGAAAAATTGAGTTAGCTATGAACAGGTTCTGTTTTTTTTTTAACGTAAATGAACCAACCTATCGGTCATCTTGCCGCCCTAACAAAATACCCTGCCTTCACGGATTTTTTTCTATAAATTGTTTTGTTCAGAATGATATATTCTAACCCATTTTGTTGCCGAAGTACACACCCAACATGCACAATTTCTGACACTGCGTAATATATTAAAGTAAACACATGTTGAATTCTCGTAGTTGAAACAAAAATATGTGAAGCTGATTTGATAAGCAAGCATGCACACATGGATGTAAGCAAACTGATTTTGAAAAACGAAGTGGAGCCATGCATGAGAGAACTGGATGAGAACGCTAGAGATGGCCGAATCTACCTGGATACGAAAGCTAGGGATGACCGACTCTCTCTTACGTTTGGTGAAAAAAAAAGATGACGTGCGGTAAGTACATACATGTCTTGAAAAAAACATATTTGCAAATGATTAGAATATGAAACTTATTTGCAATAAGTTGATAATGAAAAAGTCTCTGTCCAATCTTTACTTTACGAATGATAAAGTTGGCACTTCAGAAATGGACCGTCAGTATGTTAGAATTAGAATGTGTAGAGTATGCTATGCGGCTATCTAGTCCTGAGCGTGAACATGTCAAAACAATTTTTCGTAGACATCGTGCAATTGACAGTGACGGATCTGCGGGTTGGTAGGGGTGCGCTCAGCCGACCCCCCCCCCCCCCCCTCCCCCGGACGACGATAGCTCACACTTGTTATAAAAACAGTTTGTGGAGCTTTGCTTAGGGCCATCTTAAGCATGCTAGGTGCTCTTCCGTTATGGGAAATAGCCGTTCAATACATCTGACACTGTCGACCGTTTTTGTAAGCTTGCCAAAAATTTTAAGGTTAGTGACTGTGTCACCCCATCCCCATAAATCTTGGATCCGCCCTGTATAATTACTATAGTTTGAAAATTTCTGAAACATATATAATTAATTAACATGGTAAGAAACAAAAAAGAACAAGGAAAGTAAAGCATGCACAATAGTAACAAAATGGCCATTGAGTGACTCGGTTCGTTTTGAAGCTCTTGGGTCTCGTACAAACGAACTGAAATATCTTTTCTAGTTCTGTGTCTCGTACCTGTATGCGTAGAAAGAAAAGGAGATATATCTCAAATTAAGTAAATAACAAAAATACAGTAGACGTACAGGTGATGCATGTTGTTTTGTTTTGTTTCGTTTTGTTTTGTTTTTTGTTTTGAATGAGTGTTTATGTTCTGAAACGGTGATATCAAGGTGATGCATGTTTGAGTCTGAGTATGAACATTACATGAATTTATTATTGTTTTTTTTTTTAAATAAATTTTAACTGTCTCGATAAATCGCACGTCTGACAAAATGTGTACGAAACAAAAGAAAAATCGTACATGTGCGCTTGCATCGTGAAACTCACAATCTTATGCCGCGTGCACAGCATACGATCGTTCAAGCCATTTAATCAGGTCATAAACAATGGCGCGCGATCCGCACAGCTTGTAAACTTAGCTATTATGCCGTCACAATGCAATTCTGTTTTAATAGTGCACGCGACCTTCGAGAGTTGAAGAGAGATGCGCGCTCGTAGATTCAGCATACGCATCGGTTGTGAACCGAGAATAACGCGGTGAGCGTTCGGTGAGCCAGCGGTGAGCTTTCGGCGCGGCACCGATATTCGGTGATCGGGGAGGAACCGTTCACCGTTCACTGTTCGTCGTTCGGTCCGGTAAACGGATGCCAAAACCTTTAGGCGGTAGTGTAGTTATCACAAATAACCGATTCTCTTTCATCTTTACCTTTCAGTGGCCAGTTCTCCGAGGTAAAGCGGGTGACGGAGAAGAGCTCGGGGAAGGACTACGCGGGCAAGTTCATCCGGAAAAGGAGGTCGGCTGCCAGCAGGAGAGGGGTCAAACGGGAGGACATCGTTCGCGAGGTCAGCATCCTAGAGGAGCTGTCACATGATAACATCATCTCGCTACATGGTGCCTTCGAGACACAGAAGGAAGTTGTGCTCATCCTGGAATTGTGAGTGGATATTTGGAAACATAGTACAGTGTAGCTCTTTTCATTTTTGTTCTAATGCTGATTGCCAAAACAGTGTTTCAGGGAAAAAATTAATTATTTTTTTTCCGGGGCTACTTTTTGAGCCCACCCGCCCAAATTTTCTGCATTGTATTACAGTTTACATTGAACCCTATGAGAATTTCAGGGGCTCTTCTTTAGTTTTCCAGGGCTCTTTTTGGCGTTTCGGGGGCGAATTCGCCCCGAGCCCTGGTGTATTTTTTTCGCTGCAGTGTTTTATATTGTGATGCATTTGGCAATACATGTAGCTGCCTACAGAAAAAACGAAAACATGGTCTTATATTTTGGGACCAAAGGGCATGTACAGTACTATCAAGGAGGCAAAAAAACTCAGTTGGTAGAGCCCTGACTGGTCTCGTAATCCAGTGGCCTGGGTTTGATACCAAGTCAATGCTATAGTGCCTTTGGTACTTAAGGCATTAATCCTCAATTCCTCATCACCAGGTCCCTAAGAATGTACTTGTACTCAAAGCTGTCCGTCCTCTGGTTGCTAATACAGGCATGCATGCTTTCTTAGCAGTCAGGTAAAATAATCCCAAACCACTTGAAACAACTAGGCTTTTGGATCTCAGCAGATGATACCATCGTTTGAGAGTCAAAAGGATTGTAATTTGGTATTTGCATGTATACAGTACATGAAGTAAAGCCCTTCTGACTTTCAGTGGATGACATTGGCTGCATTGAATCAAAAGGAATACTTGATTGAATGATTGATTGATTGATTGATTTGATTGATTGATTGATGTTTTCTTTATAAAGAGCAGGGTGATCCCACTCAGAGTCTGAGAGGGCATGCTTTACAAGGGAGCCTTGCTTTAGAACAAAGAGAACAAATACAACATAGAAATAATATGGTAAATGATTAACCTGTTGAACACTACGCCTGAGATAACTCGGGCTGCGGTCTGTGGAAAATGTGTGTTGGATATCATCAAATCTTACTCAACAGGTTTACAAGTATTTGAAGGGCACCATGGTAATACCGGGGGGTAGATAGTTTACTTGCTTTTGGTTCCCTTTTTAAAATAAAAACTGAAGTCATAGTATAGATACACCCTTATTTCAGTCCAGTTTAATTTTGTTTAAAATTCAAAATCAATCATAAACACATTGCTGAAATCTTTGACAAATACATGCAATAATGTGGGAATCCTATTGATAGCAAAAAGAGGTTTCTTGACTATTTCTTCAGTGAGTGATGCTGTTATCAGAACATTACAATCAGAATCACAACCAGTGTACATGTACATACATGTACATATATTAACCAACACATCATTACTCACTTTCTGAACATTTTCACCTTCACTCACACCCTAAAAATGAATGAAAATAATAATTTGAAGAAAAAAAAATCAACCGAAAGATATTCGGTCAAGGCAAAATTCACACATGCTGCTGTTTGCTTGACAGCTCAGTGTACATAATTGCATTGGAATTACATGTACACCTGTACAGGGAGGAAATTGAATGCCAGATGTTCTGTGGTACATATTTTGTATGTCTGCAGTTGGGGCAGTTCCTAATGTGTGAGACCCCTCTCCCCCTCTTCCCCCCCCCCCAAAAAAAAGAGAAAGAAATGAAAACAAAGAAACAATAAGAATGGAAATAAATGAATAGAAAAGACCACATAAAAGAAAAAGATTTAAAAAAAAAATAATAAACAATAAGAATAAAATGAAAATAAAAAAATGTTAAAATTTGAGGAAGAAAATGAATAAGTGAAAAAGGAAAATGAAAATTATGGAATCGATAAAAAATCAAATATGAAAAATGAAAAATAAATAAAAAGGTTACCAGTAATAACAGGTAGAAAGCTGCATTGTTGCATGGTGTTGATTTGTGAAATTTTATAATATTCAAGTGTGATGTCATGATAACCATAGAAAAAGAGGGTGAAGATTAGTGTAAGATTTTTTGTTCAGTGAAGGAAATTCATAATATGCAAAAGAAATGAGAAATGAGAGAAGAATTCAAACATTTACAACTGACTTCAGTAATTTTTTATTTTTTAGTAGACTATTGATTTTTTTAAAGTGATTTTTTTCATTGCTCATTTTCAAACTAGTCAGTGTCAAAGTTTATTTCTTAGGAGGAAGCTTGCATGTTTTTATTTTTTCCTGTGGGTACCAGCAGAAGCTTTGTGGTGAAACTGAGGATCTTTGGATGGTCGGGAAACATATCATGTTTCTGTCATTTTATCTCAGCAGATTCAGACAAACAATGTTGGCCAAGGCATGAAATTATGCATAACTTTGGCAAGTTTTAGGCCTCATAAAATGTATACTCTGTGGGCTCCAGGAAATCCTAGTTCGTAATTTCCTCGTTTGACTTCTTCAGAAAATGTTTAGATAAAATGAATATTCCATTTCCGCTCATGTGAAACAGTGCAAAAGATACAGCATACATGTAAACACTGTACTTGGAATTTTCTTAGAAATTGTGTAGACTTACTTCAGAATGAAAGCAAGCAACACACCAAGATGTTTTTATCTGTGGGAATATCTTTTGCCATTTGGTGAGAACCATCTAGTACATGTATGTGTATTGGGTTTGACTTCTTCAGAAAATGTTTAGATAAAATGAAAATTCCATTTCCGCTCATGTGAAACAGTGCAAAAGATACAGCATACATGTACATGTGAACTCTGTACTTGGAATTTTCTTAGAAATTATGTAGACTTACTTCAGAATGAAAGCAAGCAACACACCAAGATGTTTCTATCTGTGGGAATATCTTTTGCCATTTGGTGAGAACCATCTAGTATGTGTATTGGGGCTTTAATGGTCATTTGTCATGAGTTTACCCCCCTCCCCCCCCCAAAAAAAAAAAAAAAGAAAAAAGAAAAAAGAGAGATGGTACTGTTATGCTTTTGAGTATCAAACTGGAGTATTTCTTGAATTTTGTTTATTTTTTCTGAACCATTAAAGCTTACCTTTACAAATGTACTGGAGGAGGCTGGAAAGGCTGGAATGGATGGGCCAGAGGAACTTGAGGGTCTAGAAGGGCTGAAAGGGCTGAAAGGGCTGGAGGGACTGGAGGGGGGGGGGTGTTATGTTAGGCAAGAAAGATGGACAGATGTAAAGAATAGATGAAAAAACAAACAGTGATCATGAGAGAGATGAAGATTGAATCAAGAGAGCAAAGTCAGACATACAGCACAGTTTGTACAGTGAACCCAGAATGACATAGGACAAGAAGGCAAAAAATAGATAAATAAATAAATAAAAAAATTTAAAAACCCCTCCCCTAAAACAACTAATCACTAACCACCCAACGAAACAAAAATATAAAGACAAACAACTGGAGCAAAAAATAACAGCAACAACAAATGTTGAAAAGTACAGGGAAAGCAAGTAGCTGACATTTATTTTGTCTAGATTAACTGTTATGTCTAGATAACCGATTTCCGTTTGGTGTAGAGGAGGAAATTCATTGAGATTCAATTGCTTTTTCCTTGCTCCCTCTCATTGCCGGTTGGAGGTGCCAATTTTACCGCTGAACGTGACAGATTGTTTGACACTCAGCATTTCTAGGATATGCACACTGTACTTACATGTATGCATGATGAGAGCATTGATTTGAAAAGAGTTTGTGCAAGGTACATCTGCATCTGTACATTATAGAAAATGTATTCTACATGTACATGTACATATTGTCTGCCTTTGTTATTTTTTGCGTGTGTTTTTATTTTTGTTTTTGTGTAGAGAGAACCTTCAATATAGATTTTGATCCGTCTTCTGCACAATCAATGCAAATATGAAAAATGTACAAATTTGTGTTTGAATTGCTATCATGAAAAATTCTCTTCTCAAGTCATATTAACTATGTGAGATGACAGTATAGAGCAATTTTAGAAATTTTAATCAGTGAACCTATTTTTCCATTAATTACTGCATATTCTACAAGTTTTTGTTTGGTTTAAAGATAAAATTGAGTTCTGGTCATGCAATTTAAATGAGGAAAATACTGTTTCTAAGCAATCCGGAAAGGCTGATTGCATACTGCATAAATATTTGTGTATGCCTTGAGGTTTTTAACTCATTAAATTCATAAGACATCAACTTGAACTTGATAAAAAAAAATGTGCACTGCACACAAAAATGAGTACATTGGACTTCACACAAGAATACTAAAGTAAGTGTTGAACACTTAGTTTCTTGACATATTTTGACTAGGAGGGCATCTAAAGAGCAGTCCTTGTCAAGTAATATTTCTATTATGATATTCTTCCAAACTGACATCGAATAATCAGAAAGCTCACAAAATTATTTTTCACCTTTCCAAGAAATCAAGCTTCTCTTAATACAGGGGCCACTCAGTTCCTGTAGTTATGGCTTGAGAAAAAAAAGTAGGGGAATACATGACTTTTATTTTCTGGACATACATGTACAGTGTGTAGTTTTGAGCCAGTTATTTGATGAAGCTCAAAGACATTGGTTAACATTGTTGTGATTAAAAAAAATCTTGCTTCGTTACTTGAAAATGGGATAAACATAAGGGTTATAGTGTAAAAATACCTGTCTGAAAGTTTCAAAGTATAATATCCACAGGAAGTATTTTTAAATATATAAAAATGTGAACCAATGTTTGAAAAATATACGAGGGTCGGTTGCACAGAATAGACATAAGGAGTGCGCATGCGCGTATGACTCACCAATACCGTTCTGTTTGTATTGGCGTATCACGCGGCGGGAGGCACATAGCGGCATTTTCAAATTCAAGCAAAGTGGTCCTCTTAATGATTGTCTCGTGAGACGAAGGATAATAAAATCGCCGTTTGCGTCTAACTTACACTTTTTCATTCCAAATTATGGTTGGTTTCAGGGTTTTTGAGTACAAATACAAGTACTCATACACATGTTTCATCTTAGTTTGAGAATTTTTTAAATCAGCTACTCACAAAATTAGCCAATGCCTTTAAATCATCTCTGACCCATGTGCATTTGTACTTACATGTACATGTAGTATCTAGATTTGTAATTCATCCATTATTTATTTCATAGGAAATTTCTACATCCATTAACTTTCATGGTTCATCATGGTGAACTGCAGACTAGTTTTCTGCTAATCTAGCAGTTGCTGCCAATGTACGTGTAATGTCCCAAGTAATATGCTTTATGCTTTGCTGCTCATGGCTGAAAATGGACTCGTTAGCTAAACCAGCCATTTGGAAAAGTCTTCACAGAGAGAGAGAGAGAGAGAGAGAGTGAGAGATAGAAAGATAGATAGATAGAGAGAGAGAGAGAGAGAGAGAGAGAGAGAGAGAGAGGGGGGGGGGGGAGGCAGTTAGTGATCAACTTTCATTAACTTACAGACATGTATGTATGTGTACAATGTATCACAGAAATGCAATAATTAGTCCTTCACATACCTGTCTATCTATTACTGCATCTTCATGCATGCTTTTTTCCCCCAAGGTTTTTTTTTTTTCAATATGTGCAATTGAAAACAATAGCCACCTTGGTCAACCACTAAACCAACAGTCTTTGTTAAGAGAATCTCCAATAGGCCCCATCATACCTGATGTGTACAACTTGGATGATAACACATATCCCCAATCTATTTTTAAAACAAATGATTGTTTGAGGCTTGTCAGGCATAGCAGCAACTTTTAGCTTTCAGACTTGCCATAAAAAATTAAATCCATCATGACTACTTCAAGGCAACCCCTGAAATGAAAGAAAACTCCATCTCTCTCTTTTCATTAAAATGACATTTTCAGAAGTTGTGATGGATAATATTGGCACAACCTCATATACAATGTAATTTTCATTGAAATACTAGTGTATATAAGTCTATCCTATAGATTTGTGAGATAGAGTTTAGGTATGCAAAGTCATGTACTTGTGATGTAACTCTAGACTATTCTAAATGCTTTATCTTAAGGTTATTTATGACTGCATCTCTTTCGTCACCAGGGTAACGGGAGGAGAACTGTTCCACTATCTGGCCGAGGAGGACCATGTTAATGAGGAGGTGGCTGCTCAGTTTGTGAAGAAGATTCTAGAAGCACTGAAACATATGCATGACAGAAATATATGCCACTTAGATCTTAAGGTAAGAATCAGCATTTCTTTTTTTTGGGGGGGGGGGGGAGGGAGGAGGAGGGGTTTTGGTTTTCGAAAATAGTTCCTTTTTCAATGAAATAAAGGCCTACCCCAGTAAATGATATCTATCGAATGAAAATGATGGGGTAATCGTTCAATAATTGTCTAGTTACATTACCTTTCATGAATGGTAGGCCCTACATCTGCGAAGTGTCAGGACCAGTGTACATGACACGTTATAAAAAAGCTACAGCAAACCTAAGAATACTCACATCTCAAACTCAACTCTTCGTGAATAAAAGGGGTGTATTTCATGCACGTACTTGTATGCATCCTGCTTTTCGTGAAGTTAAAGTCTGTGATTTATGAAGTGTCATGTGATCACCCGATGGTTCAAAGTAAGCCGACATGAGCCCACTGAAAATTTTCCCTTTTATTTTGTCATAGTGGTAGTCATTTGGACAGTGCCTACAGCGTGCAGTATGATTGGAGTTCCTGTCTGGCAGGTTGATGCCTAGTCTTTAACATTTTATCATGTTCCAAATATTTGACATTTAGTGTATTTAACAGATTAGAATGCTTACATGTACATGTATCTACCAAAGATTCAGAGAAAGATTTGAAAGGGTTCAAAGTCCTACAAGTAGTTAATTTAGGGGATTTATGAGATCTCTCCCCCCCCCCTCCCCCTTTATCAAGTATTGATATTTTGATACTAGGACTTCAGTATGATAACATGCTACAGCATTCTTAAAAAGTTTTCAGTCCATTCATATTGAATTTAATGAGACTGTTGGGAAACTGACTGGAGTGAAAACTTTGCCACATTGATTTGTATTTTACCATTATCTCAACTACCAACTATTTCAATATTATGTCAGTGTCCATGTGTAGGCCCACAATTAGTGTCCATCCCTGGTAATATGGGAGAAGAAGGATGAAGCTCCCAAACAAACTTTTCAATTTTAGGTTTCCACAAATCTTTATGATAATTTTTTTTATAATGTTTTGGTTTAAGATGGGGAGAGAGGTTTCACAAAGAGTTTTAGTGATCATGACATCATTATACCTGTAGATTCATTTCTGAATGGTATAGCAAGTGGGAAGTCACAATCTTGAAACAGAGACTAAAAAGTCAGTCCACATGTGTGCAATTTTGCTTGCACTTTGCTTGCAGGCATGTACTGCCTCAGTGATGGGAAATATTTAGCGGATGATTTGTTGCATACAAACATCAACAACAACAAGAAAGAAGAGCGCAAACAGAACCCTCCATTGATAGGAGAACCAACCATTGATTGCAGAACGGCATGCACTATCTGTTTCGGTGATCACATGCTTTCTGCGATGGTTCGGCCGTCCTTCATTGCCTGGTGAAATATGCCAAGTGCTCATCAAACAAAACGAGGGAAATAGTCCTTGATGAACTAAACCAACAGTGGGTGTGAAAAAAGTCAAACCGCTAAACAAATTTGTACCATTTTGTTGTACTTTTCCCAGCCTATTGAGGCAGCATTTTCAACCAAATTGGCAATTACTGCATTGCTCTACCATGGTTACAGAAGAAAAAAACTTGTGCATAGAGCTCTTAGCAAGATGTAGATTTCTTATGTTGAATAATAAGTTTTAAAAAGTTTTCTTTTCCTCAAATGAAAGATTTGAGTTTCCACCATATTCTTAATTTCATTTCAGAATTAATTTTTGTGTCCTAGACTCCTTTTATCATGTCCCTTTCATTCATATTTTCTATTTGTACAATACAGAGCAGTTTGAAACTACATGCATTGCGATTAGATTGCTTTGTTTGTCGAAAAAGAGCATTTAGAAAAAAATGGAATTAAAAAAAGGCAAAACAAAGAAACAATCAAACACCTAATTCCAGTCTTTTATACAGTATTTGAACTAAAAACTGCATTTCTGATTGTAAACATGTTCATATTCATTCTTCCCCGGAGAGAGTCTTCTGCTACCTCTATCCCTATGATAAGTTGAAAACAAGTTATTTTAAAAGAAACAAAAATAATACTTTATTTTGTTAATAACCATGTGTAATGACCTACCATGGGTAAAGTAACAACAACACACCATACCATCCACACATGGAGTCTGTACATGTCCGACTGACGTCATCCAGACAATCAGGTTAAACGCAGAGCAGTGGTGACATATTAATTGTGACAGCATCGCTATTTTGACATCAGAACCAATTATCCCATGAAACAGTGAGGCTGTAATCCGGTGATGTCCCTATGATCAGGGGAGCTCTACTTATGATGTCACCAAAAAGAGAAAGTGGATTATATTTCTCTGTTAATCTGCCACATTTTGATCCGTGTATTTTGTGATTAACATGGGGTGTGCCCAAGAGAGAGAGAGAGGGGAGAGATAGATGCATGAAAACTGCATTTTTTTGCAAAGAGTTCATAATGAGGAACAAGAGGGAGGAAAGCTGAGATGAGGGGAGATTGAAAAATCAGAAGGAAGATGAAAGAAAGAAAAGTGGTATAATAGGAGCCATGGGTGGGGCAGGGGAGGGGAGATACTAAAAATTATCCCCTTGAACACTAAGCCTCGGATAACTCGGGCTGTGGTGTAAGATACTGAAAATGAACTGAATACTCAATGCACTAATGTAAGACGAGCAAAGTGTTGCATTCAGAGTTGAAGAAATTGGACCACTGTACATCATTACTTATCAAGTCTTGGGCAGGAATAGATATAAGAAGATATAAATACATGTACAATGTATCATGGGGATGGGGCTTACCGGAAAAAGGTTCCCACATGTGTGTATGGTTTTGCCACAACCGCAAGCTTTGAAAAATTCCCAATCATTTTTCATTTGTGGTTATTGATGGAGTCATGCTTCATTGATATGTATTATGCACATACATGTACATGTAGACCACGATTTCAGTGTATTATAAATAGAATCATAAAAAATGCATTTACAGAGCAGTCAACTTTGTAAAGGAGCCTGCAGGCTTTCGGAAAGTGCTTTTAATTGCGGTTCAACTAGATTTCTTATCTGTCACTTGAATCATTAATCTTTCACCTTGATCTTTAGCTTCTCTAAAAATTAAGACTGCTTACCCCCCCCCCCCCCCCCCCGAGAGGTTAATTCAGGTTGACGTAATGAAACTTCCACTAACCCCCTTTTCACACTGCGTTGTTTGTATTCAAGAATCGTATGGCTGTATGATAGAATTCCATAGTGTGAACATTGTATAGAGATATGTAGTATAATGAAATGTCATGTAGAGAAATGATCGTTTGGGCATTGTTTTGAAGAAAAACTCAACAAAGAATCAGCATCCGCTGTTATACATGTAGTCTGAACATTATTTGTAGGAGAATCGTCCACTTGTAACTGGGTAGAGCTTATGATGAGCATACGCTTTACATGATCTGACCTTAGACTTTCTTAAAACAATAATGCATAAACATAACGCGCAGTTCAATAGTAAGCACATGTGACCAGGCACCACAAAACCACCAAAAAGTCGCCAGATATGAATTTTTAGTAAAAGTCTGATTCGGAAAGAGTAGATTCTCAGCTTTAAAATTATATATTACTCATTAGCATTGGATGTTCCTAAACCACTGTACAAAGAGTAGAATGCCCAGTCCCAAAGAATGTCACTTTTGTGAAATAGGGCTTTGAAGTTTGCAGTCTATTGAAGCATTCTGACTTGTGAGGTGTTGTGCAAATGAGACAAAAGGAGGATTAGAGCTCAATAGAAATTTCCATTTAGGGATTATAAGATTGTCCTAAAACTTGGCATACTAATTAAGCACATCCTGCTTATCATAGTGTGCAAGTATCATTACAAGAAAATACTGTTTTTAAAAGTTATGGGAGATCAAAATGAGACAAACATTCAGGGTTGTAAAAAAGAAAACCAATAACAAAATCCAAACATACATGTATGTCTCAAAAACTGTCAAAAATACCACTTTTAGATCGTTTGGTGCCTCCACTTTTTAAAATCACTTGGGAAAAAGTATACCCTTACAGGAAATACCCAAAACTAAAATTTAACCATGCAAACCAAAAACACCTTTATTGAGCTACTGAAAATCATGCATTGTGACGTTTTGGTGATTTTGAGTTACCTGATCACATTCATCGTATACAGACAACTCATTGGTTAATCATAAATGCAGTCAATCATCTTTATGTTGACATGTACATATACTCTATACAGCTACCAAAAAACTCCAAAGCCAAGTTACCTTCCTTTACTTGATATGGTAGCGAAAAAATTCCACTTCTTATTCTAACAAGCCTAAAATGTCATTGTCTTTCATTCCTGTACCTTCATATGGGTTTGATTAAACATCCGTGACAAAGTATTACCTTAGAATGCCAGCCGATAAAGCGCCCTTAAGCAATCATACCAACTTGTGTACCTTGGAACTTGGACTGATGTTGATCTGTAGTTTTTACCATATTGCTGTTAGTAGTGTTCATGAATTGGCCAGCCAGCTACATGTAATCAAGCTTTAATAGGCAGTCATGGCCCAAAACAATTAGGGATATAGCACATAAACATGTTTTTCAGTTTTCTTTGTGAGCTTGTTGTCAAAAGTAGGTTACTTCATTAAGAGTAATGATGGAAAATGTCGTGATAACAAGCACTGTTCATGATGTTTCATGCAAATAAAGGGTCGGTTTATTTCTTCTTTGTACACTATCAGGTATTGCACATGGATAGTCATTCTGCATAACATGTATCTAGAAAATTGCAAGAATAACTCTGGCACATTTAGACTGAGATTATACTTTAAAGAATGCTAAACCAACCTTACTTTAAACATGCCATCTCATAATCTGTATGACTTCAATGACTTGTGTGATAAATACAGGATAATTCACCCTTGAATAGCATCAGAATCTATTCTGATCCACCTATTGTCTGGCCTGTTAGTATACCAGGGCCCTTGCAGAGCTGGAGTAGCGTAAACAGGCTTTACAAAGGCTTCTTCCAATGTATTCAAAACTTTGCTTTCTTTTATTTATCAGAATGTTTCTTTTTTCACCCTTGAGGTGGGGCATCATTATACATGAACAGTCTGGGATTTAACAGCCCGGGTACTGTACATGTATTGCGTATCCAGAGATTTTTCTTGTTTTCGTGTTTTAGTTGCCCATTTCTCAGGTATCGCACTGTTGCAGTTTGGAGAAGATCCGGGGGGGGGGGGGGGGGGGGCTGGGGGTACTGCTCACTTTTCTGAAGGTTCATAATTCTTAATATGAAAAAAGTTCCATTACTCTGAAAGTTTATAATTCTGAAATGATGCATTGTTACATGTATCTTTTCTCTTTCTGAATTATATCAGCCTTAGCCTGAGGAATCACAGTATGAGCCAAAATGCACAAGCATTTTGAGTTGATTGAGATACATGTAGCAAACTTCTTTGGAGAACTGATTCCTTTAGAACTGCTAATCATCATTCTTAACTTATCCTTTCATTTCATTTCTTTTCATTTATTTATTCTCAACATTAAAAATCAGAAAAATACACAAAGTAATACAAAGCACAGATTTGAGTACATAAAACAAAGGGAAAGAAATTATGTAAAAAGCAAAAGAGAACAAGAAGAATTTAATCAATATATACAAACATTACACATTACAAGAAAAGAAAAAATAGAACATACATGTAATGTGGACGGGGCTAGAAAAAGCATACATGTAGCTTGTCTAGTCTAGCCCCATCCTTACATGTACATGTACATGTACATAGGCTAATGCTGAAACACCTATTCATGATGTCGATTTTCCCCATTTTTTCCCCGTTCATTAGTCCATAATGATAATCGCTTTTCAGCTTGAGATATGAAGCAAAACATAAATGTTTGTCAATTGTCATACATACATGTACAATGTACATTTACTTATTGTCTAGGGGCATACTTGTTACAGGTCATAGAGTTCATACATGCCCATTTATTTGAACAATATAGGAAATCATGTAAATTTTGAAGTTTTGAAAGGGAATTTCCTTCCTTCAGAAATGTATGATGCAATCAGGCAAGGATAAAGTGGGCATACTGTAATCAAAGTCTGTGACTGTTGCGAAATGTTGTAGAAAACACAATACGTTTAATGTTTATAATTACATGTAAATAGAGGGGTTGAATAAGGCTTTTCCCCTACCGTTTTTTTTTCTGAATCTTTAAATTTTTTGTGTTAAGGTATCTGTAAAGATAAGTGTCCAAATAAGGTATAGGGTTCTTCGCAAGTTTTCCTTTCGGTCATACATGTATGCCATTCCCATAGCAACCTGTTTGATACGATTATATTTTGGTATAACACACATTTTCCATAGACTTCAGCCTGAGTGATCTCAGGCTGATTACTCAATGGGCTAAAGTTTCATTATAACTAATCTCCTCAAACTGTTTCTTGGTACAAGCTCAGGTCTTTCACATATTCCAAGAATACATTTAACCCATAAGCTACTGGAACCAGCGAGCACCTGTATGAACCTGTTGAGTATGATGTGCTTTCAGTATAACATGTAATTGCCATAGACCTGCATGTGATTCTCTCAGGTGTAGTATTCAAAAGGTTAATTGAGAGAATTCCGGAGGCAATGGTTTGACTGAATGGAATGACTTACAAATCAGTTGTAAGGCATCCTTGCTTCTGTGTTTTGGGGGTGCATTTAAGGCTTAAAATTCCTTGTCAAAGGGATGTTAATAAGATAATATGTTTCTGAGTGGGATAAAGATGGCTTTAGCAGAATGTAAAGGTGAGTCAAGAAATTGGATTTAAAAGTGAGCACTGGGTGCTCCAGACTGGTCATTTTGTCAAAGGAGGAATTCCCACTGGGGTAGCAGTACACCTTTGGGTTGAAAAAAAACAACAAAAATCTTTTAGGAAACAATTGAAGAAGTGGATTGATCAGGGGGCAGAACAAGTCAGTATTTTAAAACTCATATTCAAATCGCTTTTAAGCATTTTACTTAATAGCAAGCCGACTTTTCCTAAATAAGGATGAGGAAAAAACTTCTTCCTTATTACTTCCTGCTGTGGTTTCAAGTGAAGGTAGCAGACAAATGATATTCTTTGAATGAACCAGTACATATTTATTTGAAAAGAGGATGAAGGATTTCATCTTTTTCTGTAATGGCTGCATCCTCTTCCTAACAGGAAATGTTTTTCTTTAATCCTGTTTATCTTTTGAATATTTTTTGTTGTTGGTGAAAGAATTTTGATTAATCTATTCGTAATCAACTTAGTATTATGTGAAAGATACGGTGTGGTGGTACATGTACAGTGTAGTTTAATTCATATTTTTCCTCCTTACATTGATAAGAAAAAGGGACTTTTCAGCCATTTTAGGATAGAGGGTATCTCATCATTTTGTCAACCAAAATAAAAGAAATCTGGAAAATTATTGTTAGAAGTGGCAGTTTTCTGTGTATCCATTAATTTTCAGCTTTTCAATGATGTACACATGTATTTCCCACTCTCTGCATAGATGGTCGACTTGTAACTGCAAGAAAGGTGCAATGTTTGCAGTTAATGTTTAAATGAATTATGCCCACTGATTGAAATTTATATGTTTAAATTGATATTTATATATTTAAATATATATGTTTTGTATGTGGAACATTGGCATAAAATCATAACCTTCTTCAAGGGTATAAGACGAGTTAAAAGGAAGGGAATGATTTAAGACCCCAAAGGAAAATAAACATGATGCTTCAAACTTTGATTACTGCTCAGCTGAATGAGCTGACATTGAAATCTAAATCCTGACATTGAAATTTGAATTCTCGTACATATTCACATTCCCTTTAAGGTCGCACAGGGAGAATT
The DNA here is from genome assembly GCA_029962745.1 of Echinometra lucunter. Classification (NCBI taxonomy): domain Eukaryota; kingdom Metazoa; phylum Echinodermata; class Echinoidea; order Camarodonta; family Echinometridae; genus Echinometra; species Echinometra lucunter. The sequence continues at coordinate 23,638,641 of CM057156.1, forward strand.
TATAACCGGGATAAAGTTTTGATTAAAATCACAACTTGACTCCCAGTGGGCGACCTAATAATAATCTCACGATACGACGTCAGAATCTTCGGTCTCTGCCTTATTATAGATTTCCCGGTCACAGCCCAATAATTGCACTGGTCAGAACTTTATTAATCAGCTTATGAGTACATGTTATTGCAGTATATCCCCACTGAGATTGCACTTGATCTGGGAGTGTTGATAAGAAATCTTAGGATTAGATTTTTTTGCAAGGTTTCCCCTCTTAATTTCCTTATTTCCATTTTGTGTGCTTGTATATTGACATGTTACAGAATGCTGGTACAGTTAAGTGGAAATATCAATTTTTGGGGCTGTTCATTTTATTGCAGAATACCCTTCTCACTATTTTCGTGATAATTTCATTACATACCCTGATCAATGGCCATTGATTTTTACTGCAGTGTGAACTTGGTGTTGGAAACCAAAACACTCAAAGAAAAAGGATTTACTTCTTTTGTTGTTGTCTGATCTCAAAAAGAAATGATTGTAATTTCTTGGCAAAGTGAATAAGGGAGATCTGTCTGTTTTCATTTGAATGAGCTTTGAGGTTTTTTCTTAAAATGATCCCTTACTATGTTTTGGGTGACTTACATCAGAAGTTTATCATTCCTTTTGGCTTTTATTAACTTGTTCACGAATGTTGTGATGCGAGATGAATGAAGATGCATGTACATATAAGAGAACTCTGTTTGTATTATGTTGACAACTAAAACAAACACAAACAAGTAAACAAACAAAATATAAATAAACATCTTTTATCTCACACAGTCTGATTTCATGTATTTGTATTTTGAAATATTTGTATTTTGAAATAAACCTTATCGTTGCACTCCCGCACTGCCTCCACATCCCCAGCCCCTTAAATAATTTGATAACAATAAATTTCTTATGTCATCTGTATCCACCTATTTCTCATGGAGTTTTCATCGAGGCAAAAATGTTGCCTTCTGTTCCTTGTACACAAACTCACAGATGATTGATAAGCTTTCATTAATTTTTATGTTCAGATTTTGATCTAAATTCATAATGGTGATATAACTCCCATATTTGTATTTGTGCTAGTAGTGACCTACTTGTAATTAAATGGAGCTAGGGGGAGTTGAGGGGGCTCATGATTCTTTTAAATAAGAAAAAAAGAAGAAAGAGGAGGAGGAGGAGGAGGAGGAGAAGGAGAAGAAGAGGGAGGAGGAGAAGGAGAAGGAGGAGAAAGAGAAGAAGAAGGAGGAGGAGGAGGAGAAGGAGAAGAAGGAGGAGGAGAAGAAGGAGGAGAAGGAGAAGAAGGAGAAGAAGAAGAAGGAGGAGGAGAAGGAGGAGAAGGAGAAAAAAGAAGAAGATATGTAAAAATCTTCTCCCTAAACAATATCCTTATAAGTTTGAATTATTCACCAAGTGAGATGATACCCCCTCATTGTCTAGACCCCTGGAATACATTGCACATGTATCTCTGCCCCTACCAGTATGCCCTGATTTTATTACTCTTCCACGTTTATTGTAGAATGGGTTGATATTGATATGGTTGAAGACCTTCTTGATTTTTTAAAGGACATCTTGCTTTTTTGAGAAATGAAATTAGACAGGAATCTTAGAGTAATATTTTCATATTCTTAGAGAGAAACCACGGTTTAATGGAAATCGTCTGCATTTCTAATCAGAAATTTTGATCATATGAATAAGTTCCAATATTTGGTTGATGTACCTGCAAATTTTGAAGAAAGTTAAGAATTGTGACTTCATTGCTTCAAAACTGAATATAATTAACACATCAAACAGAGACTGGAGACATCTATTCTGCTATGCTGTGTTGAGGAAGGCTAATTCAAGATAATTTTGTGTTTAATTGCAATACAGTTTCATGGGGGGGGGAGAATAGCTATTTTGGTCCCTTTTACCCTCCCCCATTTAGATGTGAGAAATTATGTTTCTTGCAGGAACTCTTAGGCTCTAATTCAATTTTCTTAAATGTAGTCATATTGTGAAGTATGGTAATTTGCAAATTTGAGGTTTAGGCATTATTGTTTTGAGCGAGAACTCAAAGTATGAGGGTCAAGTCATTGTTTAAATGTATGATTCGCATGATGCGAATCAGTGCACCTTTCTTTTAAGCAAGTTTCTTTAACTGACGTGTGATATAACTCATCTCTGCCCCTCTCCCGTTATTTGTACTGTTCCTGTATACATACTTTCCTCTTATGAGAAATAGTTATTTGAACATTAAACTTTAGGTCTCAGTTTTTTTTTTCTTTATTTCATGTTGACAGCCTGAGAATATCATGCTGCTGAACAGGAATACACAGAACATCATGCTGATAGACTTTGGGCTCTCCAGGAGGATTCAACCAGAAGAAGATGTCAGGGATATCATGGGTACAGCAGAGTTTGTAGGTAAGTATCAGGTGACTAATCATGTGACCACATGGATGTACATGGAAGTATCAGGTGACCAATTAGATGTGACAGGTCTGAGATGGTTGACTGTATGGATATGGAAGAAAATACTTGTAGTTCTTACAGATCTTGCAACATTTCAAATCAAACTGACAGAACTCCTTTGTGTCACTTGCTTGCTTGAAAGACTTGCATACACAAATCAGAACCATTTTACAGGCAGAAGAGAAAAAAATGCCTCCTTTCTAAACCTCAGTGTAATTCATTTTCCAAATGAGGGACTATACCATGGATGAACATACAATGTATGCAATAGGAATCTAATGTAGAGTGAAATGATCCAATTCATAGATGGCACAGAAGGTTTCAAACCTAATGTAAGGGTTATCTCCGTGGTTAATTTGAAATTTCCTCAACATGGCAAGAATCTGATCTGTTAAATACAACTACAGTGCCGGTTCGTGTATGTTGTGTACATATGGAACTTATTGTTTTGATTTGTAATCTACTTATTGATCTTGTAGACATACCTGGTTTGGTTCCAAGAATTACATATCTTGCCTCATAGTTTGGACACCTGACCTTTTAAGATTGTCATTCTGATATGATCATTATCATCCATCATAACCTTGATTGCATCTCAACATATTTCCTCCCCGCAGCACCCGAGATCATCAATTTTGAGCCTTTGAGTCTGAACACGGATATGTGGTAAGGATATACTCACTTTCCAGTATACATTATTTATGTAATCTCTCATCACATACCCTGATCTCTCGTCTTCCTTTTAAAAAGTGAAAATGATACCCACCTACTGGCTGCATCCCCGTTCACATTCAAAACATACTCTGCTTTTAGATAAATTATGCTTTGTTGATGCATTAAGTGTGAACACAGATAATGTAGTGAGGATATGCTCACTTTCCAGACTACATTACTTATGTATTGCAACATCAGATATGCTGATCGTTTATCTTTCCTTTTAAATAGTGCAAACTATACCCACCTTCCTGTTGCCTCCCATTTCACATTTGAAACTAATCTGATTTTTTTTTTTTTTTTTTTTTGCATTATCTGGTTTGTGTGGTAAGTCTGAGCAGGGAAGGATATTCTCACTTTCCAATCTAAATGTACTGTTTAATTGATTTTAATCTTATCATATAATTTGTACTTTGTATTTGAAACTAAAACTTTACATGAGAAATATCAAAAAATAGAATGGTATGAAAATGAAAATGAAATCAATGCAATCCAAAATAGCATACCCTGATCTCTTATCTTTCCTTTTAAAAAGTGAAAACTATTCCGACATTATGCTTCAGCCGAGATCACATTCAAAACATAATGGCCGGAATGCACAAAAGAGGTTTAAACCATGGGGTGGTTTTGACCTCATATGCGCTCAGAATCTGATGCAGTTTTCTCTTTTCTTTAAGTGCCTGTATGGGCAATATGTGCCTATTTACACTTATTTTAGTACACTTACGGAGGTTTTAACCTTGGGTAAGGTTTAAACCTCCTTTATGAATTGGGCCAATCTGTTTTTAGATAAATATGTAGTAACCTCTCTGTAGCATTTCGTAGATCCAGCTTTTAGAATTAAAAGTTCATTTCCAAGAAAATTAGTGATACAAAGATGGAATGACACAAAAAGTTGAAAAAAAAATTATATGCAGGTTTTGGAATGAAGCAACATTTTGTTGGGGGCAGGTCTAGGTTCGTCCATACTTTTAAAGCCATTCTCTGCATTCTCTTTGTTGTTGTTGTTGTTGTTGTTTTCCCCCATTTGAAAGGAATTCAGTAAGACAAAAGAGGTACATGTACTATAGTACATCCTTGGTAAGACTGAAATAAAAATAGTCAAAAATAGAAATACATGTAGCTTTTGTTTTCTGTTTCATACACTGTACACATACATTTTCTTGTAATGGGAACCTCCACAGAGAGTATTTTGATCTTTCTTCCATGTACATGTAGCTGTGAACACTTCTTGGATCGATTCTAAAATGATTACTATCAGTCCAAATGATTCTTAAGGGAAAGTAGCGGTACATGGACTGTGTAATTGATATTCTTTATCAACCTCATGGTAATTAAAAACGTCTGGTGCATCCTAAATAGGTTGATTACATTAGATATTCTACTATTGACTTGTGGCCCAAACATGAACATGCTTTGCATACATCTTTGCTCAAAGACATGTACTTTTTCTCAGGATTTCCTCCAGAAAAGAAAAGAAAAAATATATAGTCTATCCCAAATGACACACAATAAAAGCGTTGTATTGTATGCGCAGTTATAAAATTCACCTGTGTGCAGCATATGATTGTGCATATGAACATGAAAACTACATGCCAGCCAATCAGACTTTCAAAGTAATTTACTTTAGTCTGCTAGTTGGCTGTCTTTCCCCGCTTTCAGACGTACCAACTTATCGTATATTCATACGACGTATGTTAGTTATAAAATTCACCTGTGTGCAGCATATGATTGTGCATATGAACATGAAAACTACATGCCAGCCAATCAGACTTTCAAAGTAATTTACTTCAGTCTGCTAGTTGGCTGTCTTTCCCCGCTTTCAGACGTACCAACTTATCGTATATTCATACGACGTATGGATATACGACGTATTGATATGAGACCTTTCAGACGCAACACCCTGTTATCCGATAATCGTATAGGAGCATTCAGACGTACCTCGCGCTCTGTCGAACTTTCGTGGGAAGCTCATGAATATGTACGAGTCCCTTGGGCAGTATGAACTTTACGTGGGCTTTGCGCTTCCTGTTTGTTTTCTTACCCAATAGTAAAAGTATGTTATGTAAAAAGCAATTCTTCTGAACATACATTGATTATGGGGGTTAGAAAATGTGTAACTTCCAAGAAAATTGAGAAAATGTGAAATTTCATGTAAACTGTGAATGGAGACCTGCTCGCATATGATGTCATCAATTTGCAGAGCTGAGAGTAGTTTACTGGAAAATGTAAATGAGTGTAATTTTCTTATTCTTTGACCGATTTTGCTCATTTCTTTTTTAAAATGCTGTTCAAATTTATCTCCTTTTATTGAAACAGTAAAACTTCTAGGGTGGACTTACCCTTTAAGAGAAGTCCTGGGCCTGTATTCAATTCAATACTTGGATTAAGTAAAACTTTTACTAAGTATTCTACTTAGCTAAGAAATTTGCTTAAGTCATATTCAATTCAATACTTTGAATTTTACTTTAGTAAGCCAACTTTAAGCCAAAATTCTTACTGATAAGCATTGTGACGTCATATTTTCAATGCGCAATTAACATGTCGCATCAAATATGCTCGAATGCGCTATGATATGATTCTGTGAAGCTCATGACTACTGCGTATAAAAACCTATGCCTGCCAGTCAAGGCCTCCAAAATAATTGGCTTAAGTCTCCTAGGTAGGTGTCGTAGATTTAGAGTAAAATACTTAGCCAAAATATTGAACTGAATACCAAAGTTTGCTAAGTATTTTATCTAAAGTAAAAAGCTAAGTAAAATACTCATATTTCTGACTTAAGTATTGAATTGAATACCGGCCCTGAAGTTTACCTGCAGTACACCTCAAGAGGTGTGTACCCAAATTAAAGAAAATGATCAATTTTTTCATTATGCTCTTGTGGCTATTGCCTCATGGTTGATTTCCTACACTAATCATTCTTCTATTTTCAGCCCTGAACCCAACACCCTTGGCTACTGGAATGGGGTGGTCCCTGTATCAAATCTATGGGAATTTGAGATTTCAGTAGTCAACGGCTTCACCAGACATAAAACTTAATTAGAATGCTCATAATTACTCTAAATCTGACGTAAAACTCACACACAGCCCTAGTCCTAACTCCAAATCGAACATTAAACCCAATCACAGCCCTAATCCTCAACATACCATCAATGAAATAAGGCCACATGCAAATGTTTGTAGAGAAATGTTGGGTTGGCATTTACAACGATGATGGGTTAATTTTTTAGTATTGTGTACATGTATGTAAGCGCATAAATGTTGTGTTAGATCTTGGCTCTAAAGTGGAAGGTGACATGTAAGAACTACCAGCAAACGATGGTAATTTGATATCTCTGGGGAGTGATGGGGGAAGCGCTGCAGGACTGATGGGATTTGCCATTTGCATTGTGGGACTGCATTTACGTCTCTAAGATGGTAATGGATAACCGGTGTTTGTCGTCATCCCAGTAAAGAGTAAAGAGAAAGACGGAGTAGTGGGTGCTGGGGGGGGGGGGGGGGGGAAGGAAGGGGCAGTTTGGGACTGGAGGTTAGTGAAGTACAAAAAAGAACTTATAATAGTGTGTTCCAATACAGTTACAAGGTGGGAGGAGAGGGGGTATTAGTACTATTATTATTTATTATTATTATTATTATTATTATTATTATTATTATTATTATTATTATTATTATTTATTATTATTATTATTATTATTATTATTATTATTATTATTATTATTATTATTATTATTATTATTATTATTATTATTATTATTATTATTATTATTATTATTATTATTATTATTATTATTATTATTATTATTATTATTATTATTATTATTATTATTATTATTATTATTATTATTATTATTATTATTATTATTATTATTATTATTATTATTATTATTATTATAATTACCTGTGCCTGGGAGGTGAAAAGCGAACTGAATCACTGTAACCCTCAGGTCTCTCCTCCCGATATCACTGATTGGGGGTGTGCAGGTGGACCACATACACCAGGGTTTCCCCCTACTCTTATACGAATAGTGCAGTGGGATCTTTAACGTGCAGAGGTGGTGACTCTCCTTTACACAGGACCTCCATTTAACGTCCTATCCGAGGGACAGAGTGTTTTCCACTGTAGCATAGTCTGCGTCTATGAAACGGAAGGGGCACGGTAACACACAATGTAAGCTTCAGTCATCCGCCTGGGTTGGACTTGAACCCACGATCTTTGGTGCGACAGGCAGACGCTTTACCGACTGAGCCAACTCACTCCCTCGATGGGCTTTGGGCTTTGATTGGTCTTGAGGATGAGTTGATAAAATTATTCCACTTTAAAAATGTTGCTGTAGGATTGATCAAAAAGTTTATCATGCGATATAGTATACTTTTGCCCATCAATCACCTGAAGAGAAAAGTTTGTTGTACTTGATGGTGATTGTGTTTCGCAGTTTCGCTGACCTCTTCAATCCATAGAGGAGCCTGATCGGTCTGTCACAAACATATATTTGACAAATTTTGAAAGTTTGAAGGCCTGTAAAAAATATGTAATGAGATGTGTTCAGCTATTTTATGTATCATTGTGAAGAGCATCACTAAAGGAGTTGAAATTCTATGAAATTTGGTTGCCTTGGTTGTCTTCTTAAACTAGAATCTATAAAATGAAGAATGTCATGGACAGACAAAAATGGCACATTAACCGATGAGGATCGGAATTTTTGAATACACCCAAAATGGAAGGGCATTGCTCCATATGAGTCTAGACTATCAATGTATACGTTCTTTCCTCAGTTTCACTTCGGAAAGATAGCTACATACACATGTACATCCAGATTAGCTTGAAAGTGATAGTTTGTCCCATCCCCTTCACCAACATTATCTTGCATGGTACAGTTAGAGAATAAAGAGGGGGGGGGGGGGGTGGGGCTTGGCAGATGGGAAGTAAAGCATGGGGAATATACAATGTAGATTGTAACGTTAGGCTCATGCCCTGCTCCAGCACTGCAGCAGGTCATGGAGGGAAAATGGGAGCATCTGCATGTTGGAGCTTGGTGAAGCACCTAGAAGAAGCATGATGCATTCATACATGTATGTATGGTGGCCCTGAAGTAAGCTTGATGACAGGTCATGTGCGCCGTGAATTTCGCGGCCAATGGACGCGAACTTTGCGGCCAAGTGGCGAAATTCGTGACCACTGAACACGAACTTTGTGGCCTAGTCGCAAAATTCATGGCACACATGACCTGTTGTCGAGCGTACTTCATGGCCACCATTATGCCTTGCCTTCATGAGTAGCTGTAGGAGGCTTGTGTAGGTGCTTGGCAGTTTTTGTATTTTGAAGAAGATGCATACATTACACATGAACTACCTGCTAGAGAAAATGTTGGGGGGGGGGTGTTTGGAGTTTTAGAAGCACACAGAAGAACTTTCAGTGATTGGCTTATGCCCTGTTACCTTTGATGGGGGATTCAGCTCACTTTACTATGGTATACATGTACATGCACTGTCTCTGACCTACTTGGTTCACATTGCATTTGCATTAGTCAGCTTACTCCTAATTGACGTCCAGACAAAAACAATGCACTATTCTCCATTAGCTTCTAATATAGACATTGCCATATTTATTAATACATGCACTAGCAAATAGTAAATAGAGCAGAAACAACAAAATATGATTCATTATATATGTAGATGACTCACTGGGATATAGCCAAACCTGACAAAGAGAATTATCTTTTCAAATGGATAATTGTAACAATGCAATTAATTATTGACAGCAGCTTGAAAGATCAGGCCGCCTACCGATTATTAATGAAATCGATTTGGCACATTGTACTGAATAGAATAATGAGTCGTTACTTACAGTTATGTGTATACATGCCAACCGGGCATGTTGGCTCAATTGATAGAGTGTCTGCCTCATGAACGAGAGGTCGTGGGTTCGATCCCCGGCCAAGTCATACCAAAGACTTAAAAAATTGGACCTTCTGCTTTCTAGCCAGGCACTTGGCGTTTGAGAATGGAGATAAGGATAGTATTAAATAACATAATATGTTATGCACGGGTCTGCTGGAAGAGCAGCTGATAAAAGCTTAAGTGGCTACCCTGCGTAAATAGGATGTTATTAAACATTATTGTATTATCATGTAAATTTGCACCAATTTTTAATTTATGATGAAGTTATGATGAGAAATTAAGTATTTTCCTTTCTCCCATTAAATGGAGTTGCCTGCCTTGAAAGTAAACTAAGAAAAATTCAGTGAGTAAATTTACTGTTCTTGACTTCATTTGATAATGCAGTGTACATGTAGATAATGCTTCTTTCACCTTTAATCTCTCAATGACTAAAAAATTTGCCCCTGTCCTATTCTCTTTTGCCTTTGTTACATTATATTTCTGGATGACCAAAGTTTACCTCTGTCCTTAGTCTTTCTTATCACAAAACATCCGGAGTATTTTAAAACCTGTCTGTGTATGTGTACCGGTACATGTATGGTGTACTTTGTCAAGTTCACTCTCTGAATTTAGGAATCAACTGTATTGTGTTTTTTTTCATTTCATGAATTTATCTATCTCTTTTCATCTTTATTGCTGTTCTGGAATCAAGAAAACAGTCAGACATTGCCATCATTTGAGTTCCTGGTATATTTTTGCCAATAAATTTGCCTTTTTATTTGCTCAAAGAGTAATCAGCCATCGTAACCTGTTCACGTTTCCCTTCAAGGCACACTCATGTTAATTTTAATCCTTTTATGGCATTCGCTTCCAATTTTTTGCCGGATTCCATAACTTCCAAATTTAAAACAAGTAAAAGTGTACTAGATGCATCCTTACAAAGAAAGAAAATTTTGACATACCCTGTCCGTTTTTGAGGCATTATCATAGTTGATGTCAGGAATTTTGAAAAAGTAATTGAGCTTTAAGATCTTTAAAATGGCAACACATGAACTGAAGAGGTTCGATCAGCAAGATATTTCTTCATAGAAATTGGCAGTATTTCAAAAACATGTTTTACCTTTTTTGCATGCATGTACATGTAGTTTACATTATATGTCCATGTGTTTTCAGAAATATGAGGCTTTTACTGAAATAATGTTGCAATAAAGTATCAATAATTCAGAAGTGATGCCAGTTTTAAGAAAAAGGTAATGAAGTTTTTTGACTACCAAATTATCTCATTCCCTGTGATGTAATGAGAAGGGCTCACTGCCTCCTGGAGGCAGTAGGTTAATTAAGGTCTTAAAATAAATCTTGTTCTGTAAGGGTTAACATTTTACATGTACTGTATGGTGCTTATGATCCTCATGCAACGATGAATGACGACGGCAGGCGAGAGGGTACATCTGGGAATTTCCACCGACGGGTTACTCACCCGTGTGGCTCTGGCACGATCGGTACTGAAATATCCATGATTTCGCACTTTTTCGGCTGCCATGTGCCTGGCTAATGAAAATGGAAGTGGAGGACGATAATCGCTCCTTTGGCGTCATGATTCATTGCTTCCCAGGGAAAGGAGAGCGTGTTCTGTGACGTCTTTCAGGCGAGATGGAGAGATAGGGAGAACATTTTTCTTTTCGGTTGGAAAAACAGTTTATCATTACTCAGCTTTGTAAATGTAAGCTAGCAAGTATGCCATGCTAGTTTTGCTAGTAGCATTGCCGTATAGCGCAGTTTTTTCGTGAAGGAAATCCCATGTCACTTCTTTAATTTTAAGACCAATACTTGGTGTTCTTGCAAATACAAAATAAGTAATTAAAGTAGATTTTCTTTCAAATTGTTGAATTGATTTCATAATAATTCAGGTTTAAAGTCAATGAGCATTTTGATATACATGTACAGGTATTTGATATCAATATTTTTATTTGGCAAACATAATGACTACAGCACTTTCAGTAGTTAAATGGTTTAAAATTTGTAAAGTAGATTTTGATTTATTTGAAAGATACTATTTGTCAGTCTCCATATTTGACATCTACCTTTCTCAAACACCCAGTATGGATTAGTATGCAACCACAGTATAGACTGTATTCAAACTCTACATCAAACACAAAATCCCTCTTTGTCCTCACATATTGCTTAACATTCTTTGAGGTGTACCAGGAAGATAATGAATCTCCGACTTTTTTTCTTCAGAAAATGCAGTGTAATATTACTCTATTTGGTGTCCTCTTTCATATTGTGAATGCTATTAAAACTTTTTCTGCCATTGCGTCCATCTTGTAAGAACATAATGGCTATGCCCTTGCCTCTGTCTCGTGTTTCAAGCACTTGATATTGTGTTTGTCACAATATCTCTATCTCCATGCTGCTCTGATTGTAGTTAAGAACAAACCAAAGGAAAAGAACAAATCTGAATTCTGTTTGCAGTTCAAATCTATTTTTTTTCTGTCAGGACAATAACATCAAGGTACCGATTCGCTGGCAGCACTGTCTTCTGGCAGCGAACTGTTACTGATTGATATTGTAATGTGAGGTTGAAAAAAGGTCATGTGCTTGCTCATGAATGCTTCATTTTTTAGTGAAAGAAACAACAATTTCTCTTCAATTGGTTCAGGTTTAATATCCACGATACATCGTACATTATTGTACAACGTACTGGTATGTTGTTTTTCAAATGCCATAGCTACATGTATAGGGGCAAATCTTATAAATGGCTGTAGTTGGAAAGCTATCATGGTTTTTATTTTTCATACTGAAAGAGATAGAAAGAGATTAAAACTCATAAAAGAGAAGAAAGAAAAAAAAAAGAAAAAATGGAAAATGGGATCATATTAAAAGATAAAAGATGAGCATTCATACATGTATATTAGGAGACAATACATGTAGTTGAGGAAATGGGTGTGGTTTGGTTCCCAATGGAAGTATTACCCACGAAATAAACAAGAATACTGATGAAGCAATAAAATGAGTGGATTGAAATTATCAAGCTCCATTATATTCTTAGTTATAGCCCCATTATGGAATAGATATTGAAATATTGGTAGATGGATAGATGCTGGTAATTTTAGGAAAGAAAAAGCAGTTAGTGATAGAAAAGGAGCAATTGAGAAGCAGAAATACTGGCATTAAGTAACTATAATGGCTGTCCTGTCGATATCTGCAATAAATTGGTTACATTAGAAACTAAGATGAAAGTCAAAATATAGACATTGAAGATGCCAAGGAGACTTTCTCTAATTAAGACTCCCATATATAATTAGCCTGCAGCGGATACTCATAAAAAACGGACTTCAAGTAGGCAAGCCGTATCCTGTAATATCTCTGCTCAGAGTAGCAGATTTGTATCCATGACTTGACTTGGATATATATCCGTCCCTCCCGGCTTATTTTATTTGATGAGAGATGGAACAGAGATAATTTTGGCATCCTCACTCGACAGATTCTCCCCATGAACATTCATAACTCCAGCATGGTGAGAGGCAGTGGTGTACCTAACAGGGGCACGGGGGGGGGGGGGGGGGGGGGTGCCACCATCAAATGGTAAAAAAATGAGATACAGTATGTACATAGAAGGAAAGAAGAGGAAAGCAACCCCACCCCCTCCCCAATGGTTTTGTTCATTAAACATCCCCGGAGTAAAAGTGGTGCCCCTCATCCCCTCAATTGTGGAGCCCCTTTGATGTCTGGACCCATGCTATGCCACTGAGCAACTCGATGGTGTCTGCCTGCATGCTCTCAAGACAGTATGTTTTAGTTTTTGTTAATCTAATTCATTCTAATGGTGCCAGTTTCCTGTACATGTAGTCTGTTGCTACAGGTCTTCTGCATCAGCTTGTTTAGTGGTTGACAGAAGAGAAGAAAATGCCTTGATACCGTAGGTCCAAAACTATCAGTATACATGTACATATTCCTAAAATGATTTTCTTGAAAAGAAAAGAAAAATAATTGAAATGCATAGGCTTAGATTTTTTTTTCTGAAAAAAGCTAATTGAATTCCTTATATGTACTTTAGTTTTAGTGAGTCTGACATTGTAAACTACACGTATGCACAGCACCATGTACTATAGACCTGGAATTGATAATGAAATGAAATCAGAGTGTGGTAGGGAAGTTTTTAATGCTGTAATTGTTCTATTCGTATTGTATATTGAATTGAAAAAAAAATAATTACTTTCAAAATTTATGTTTCATTTTCTAAATTAATTTTCCAGAACTGCTATTAGAGTACCAACGGTAAACTTTAAGATCATTAAAAGAGTGGTCATTGATGGAGTCCTCTCTTTTTAATATTACCGGTAGTAGAGGAAAGATAATTTGGCATTTCCATTTACTGACTACCCCCTTAGGTCTCATCTGTGCCCTTTTTCTCTTCAGGTTTGATTGGAGCAATATACGATAAGATTTGAAATGGAAAAGTACACCCTTCCTCCCACCAATATTCCTCATGCAAGAGCATATACTCTTACATGTATGTGCTTTGAAGGGATAACTCTTGATTGAAAATCTTGTTGATCCTTATCATCAATGGTAAAGTTGGAATGATCCGTTGGGATATGTAAAGCTACACTATCCCCATGTTCAGACACAAACCAGTTTATACCAAAACTCGATAAAGAAACGACGTATAAATAATTATCGTATAGCTGACAGACTGTTCAGACGCATAATCTCGGCCCTTCTGGAAAACGTGGTATAGATGCGCAGTTTCCCACTGCGCTTGTTGTTATGGTCATGACGTCAGCGCTAGCCCCTGCATGCCTTCCTCTCCGTGCGCGCTCACGTTAAGCCCCGCCCAGTTATACTGTTCTGTGGTTGTCATACGTTCAGACGTACACGGAATGGTGATTCGTTATCGAGTTCTAGTTCGAAACGATGCTCTGACCGTCGTTTCGTTATACATCGTTTCGTTAGTCATTGTTCAGACGTATAAATTCATTGTATAGCCATACCGTTTTGGTATAGCTATACCGTTTTGGTATAAATTTTTTGCATCTGAACACCCTGTATGAGTGGGAGAGATGTGAAGGATGCAGTTATATTCATTAGAAAGGAAAACAAACCAGTTCTGAAGGACTCTTTAGCCCCAATATGTCCTATGTTTTTTCTTTCTCCCCCCCCCCCCCCCCATACATGAGGGGTGCAGATTCCTGTCGGTGTGCTTGTAGGTGCAAAGCTTGGATCACTAGAGGTGGGAGAGGGGAAGTACTATTCCAAAGCTGTTAATCCCATACCCAATATGGTCTTAAGTCTACAGGTACTTGGTCTAATACATGAATGTGGTGCATGACACATTCCTGCGTGGGTGGGTCGACTCAGAACATTAGGAGCACGTACTGACAGATTGAATCCGATCAGAGCCACAGACAGCTTTTAGTATAAGTGCTGAAGGGACAAGGATGTTGAATTTGGTTTGGAAAAAATGAAAATTGTAAATGAAATCTTCTACATGTAGTTCTTTAACTAGTACTCTTTCCTGTCCCATTTCACTCATATTTTGAATTTCCTGCTTCCACATGGATTGAATATCTAGAATAAAAATTTAAAGATATTGTATTGCATTTAACTTACAGGTGCAGGCATCACACTGTGCTTGAATAGTCAATAAAGCTAAAACATTCCACTTAAGGGATTTTAGGAAAGGAAAAATAGTAGATCGGAACTAGATTTGGAGTCAGCACAAGAAATAAAATGGATTTTGAGTACTGTGGTGTAGTGGTCAAAGCTCTTGCCTCTCTTACGAGGTCCTGTTTTTCGATCCTCGCCCGTTTCGTACATGTACATTACATCTCCTTGGACAAGTGTTTTGCTGACATCATGTGCCCCTCTCAACCCAGGTGTATCAAAATGAGTATCTGACATTGCTAGGGTAATAATAATCGTATGGCCTGTAGGAAGAAAAGTAGTGCTAGTGATGAGGCTACCCTGGGTGAATGAAACCCCATTATTTTTATTATTTTTCATCATTATGATTTTTTTTGTCTTCCATGAGCAATTCAGGGGAGCGTTTCATGAATTGTCTTATCAGTGATTTTTACTGACAACTGTTATAACTACTGAAATTCCTTGCATCTGATTGGCTGAAAGCAAATTTGTCAATAAATATCACTGACAAGACACTTCATAAAGCACTTCCCTGGTTTTGGTGTCCTCTGTCGGTATTCCTTAGATTTGTAGATGCCAAGTGATCCTTAGGCCAGGTTTTAAAACTAACTAAGAACCTTGATTCTTCTTCGTTTGATACATCAAGATTCCAATTTGAAAACAGACTGGTGTCCTAGCCAAGGAATGTGCTGTTATAGCAAGAAATTTAGACCCCAAAGCATACATGCAACAGTCCTCTTTTGGTAGTGATCTTTGTGGACAACCTCAGCGGAAGACCTTCTGACCTGAGAACCGAACCCCTTGGTGATCGCTCAAAGACTTCCTGGTATGTTCACCAAACCTTGGACAGGTAGTCACACATCATCTGGCTGTGAGGAAGGCAGGAACATGGTGTTTCCCCAAACAGGAAAATTGTGTTTCCCCTAGGGAACCATTCCCTCCTTGCCCCATCTTTAAGGCGAGTCAGTAACCTACAATATTAATTTGTTTACTATGGATGAACAGTATGATAAAAGTAATCAGTAACACAAGGAACCCAGCTCAAAGGACCCAAGGTGATCTATGTTCCAAGTGCTTGTGCATGGATGTAGTTCTTGCTAGTGATTTAATCTCAAAGGCTCTTTAGAAATAAAGAATATCCAATAGAAAATGTAATTTCCATTTGAATAAGTGATATTAAAACCTGCTACAGGTATTTTGAATATACTCCACAAACAAAGAGCCCAAAACACTTAGAGAGAAATTATCTATTTGATTGGTCACCTGTATTTTGTAGGCCCCAAAGTGTGAAGGAGGATCAAGGTGTAGGGGGAAAGTATTTGATGATGGCCATTCTGAAGGTGTCTGTGACACATAGTCATGTCAATGCAAATCGACTGTTCAACCTTGTTGCATTTATGCTGATTAATGACAGGGACACTGCAGACTATTTTAAGAGGGGGGGGGGGGGGGGGGAGGGGTTCAAACTGGTTTTTCTGATGTGTTACATGTACATGTAGCTGAGAATGTTCATAAATTAAGGAACAAGGGTAAAGAAAGAAGAAAAAATTGTGAAGAAGCCCAGACTGTGAACTTCTGGAAGTAGAAGGTAAAAGGAGCTACACTTCTTGATCTGCCATGAAACTGGCTTTGGAGCATTTTTTAAGAGATTGGGGATTGGGGTGGGGTCAGTTTTGTTGTTGGCATTTGCTATTGTCTTTAAATAAACTTGTTTGGCAGCTTGAAAAAGTTTGAGCATAAAAAGCTAAAACTCTACAATAGCTTGCCAGAGGAGGTGAATGATCACAAATGTGATTATTAGTACATTAGTCATAATCTACGGAGATATTCAAATTGCTGCTTGCAAATTCAAGATAACTACATGCGGGTCAGATCAAGAAATAAGCTCTGGCAAATCTTGATTTTTTGCGGAGGATAATATTGTAATCCTTCGAAGGTCTGTTTTGAGATGGTGCGGAAAAAGAACCAACTTGCAAAGCCAACTGGAAACATTTCATGAAAGCCCCTAATCTGAAGAGGATGTGATATTTATGTCTTTGCTGATGTCACGGTTTGACACATTTTTCATTTTATGGAAGGATGGTGATGTTCTTAAGGGATTTACACACTGACAATTTGAGCTGTATCATGTATTTAGGCATGAAACATGGACAAGAGCTGCATTATCAAGTTGTCTTTGTCTGCTAAGGAAGTGAAATTTAAAGGGGAAAAAGATATAGACAAATACAGAATGTCTAATTCACTTCTGTCTGTGCAGTTGTAAAGGGAGCAATGGTTTTATCTTGAGGATTTATGAACATAGCCCTCACAGACCTAGAACTGACTGGGGCAGATGGACAGAATCATTTTCAATTTACAAGAATAAATTCTGATCACTTTGATAATTATGAAACATTAATGTTGCAGTAATTACTAGAACATCTAGTACTTGGAATTTATTCAGATGCCATTTAATCAGGCTGGCCAAGATAGAAATACGAACTTTAATAAGGAAAACTTGATAATCGTTCTTTTTTTATATTGTAAATGTATGCTGTAGTCATCAGAATGGTTCTTTTTGCATCAAAATCCGATTAAATCCTCATCATTACTGTCAGTTGTGTCTCAGCATTTAGGAAATCACGTTTCTCCAACTTCTGTTTTGTCTAGACTTATTAAAGTCAACACTCATGATCTCAGCATGATGTCTTGAAATGTTAAAACCAGTGAAGAAAACATTCAAAGAAGTTTACAGACTTTTCTTATTTACTTTTTGTGACTCATAATGTGCACTTTGAAATACATTATTCTCTTCAAATAGAGAACAGTGAGATTAACATGCGTGGGAGGTGTGTAAAACGGGCTTTTGTTGCTATTTTACAGAAGTTTCTTCACTCAGAACAAAATCATAGAAAGAAATTAAACACAGGTTTGAAAATATAACCAATTTTTAGCGAGGGTGTGATTTTGTTTTCGTAGACTGAGCATTATTAAAACTAGACACAAACTACCCATATTGGTTATTCAGTGACCACAAACTCTCTGAGTACTCAGAGATATCCTTGCTTTATAATATCTTCACTTTTTTTCTCTGCAAATCCTACCAGTGAAAGAAAAAGTTGTGGAGGGTTTTTTTTTTTTTGCAAACAGGTGTATGATCTTTGCCCAAAGAGGGCTATGACAGACAACTTCTTACCTTCTTATGATTACATTCATATTTTTCTGTAAAAGAAAGGATGTGAATGTCACATTTTGTTTTTCTTTGTATTATCTTAGAAATTAATGTATTCTTCTGCTAATGGACTTTATAGTAATGAAGGAAGTTCATTTTATAGAGCAAATTTTCAGTGGAAATGCAATGTTCATATTTATGAAACATCCTGCAACCCCCTCCCGATTTGTTTCACTGTAGATCCTTTTATCTGGTAATCTTTGTGTTTGTTTCTTGCACATATTCTTTGCAGGTGTCTGCGACGTGATAGAATTTGAAGCATGTTACTTCGCAACTTGTTTCATTAGACTTTGATTTGAACCCATTAGCCATGTTATGAGGCTGACCTTTTCTGAATTAATTTGCTTGGATTTACGACTGCTTCCTACTCTCACATGTGATTTTAAGTAGTAGTTTGTGTTTGATTCAGTTAAAAAGAAGTCGGTTTAGTTGAGTATTTGTTTAATTTATGTATTGTTACATTGAAACACAAAGTAGGGTTGAACTAAAATTACATTTGTGTTTGAATGATATGCATGGATTGTCCCATATTTTTTTTCTTCTTCTAGCAGATGAATAAATTAACTAGAAGATCCAAGGAGCTACAGATACTAGAAAAATTTGAAGCAAACTGGAATTCTGTTATTAAAAAGTTTGTTTTGTGGGGCCCCTTTAATCTAACTCAAGAGCCCTGCTTGGAGGGTCTCTTTTTTTGCAGTTGAACATTAGTTTGCTTTGAATAAGAACTTGTCTTTTTTCTAACTGTCTTTTCCTCATTTATTTTAAAACATAAAAGAAATAATTGAAGATTAAAAATAACAAATAGTCCTGATCATTCCTTCTCTTTCTCAAACTTTGATGGATTTTGAATAGTCACTTAATCATTTGTTTTGGTTTTTTTATTCCCCTGTTCAGTTTATATTTCATTTTGTGCATTGGAAATCTATATATACATTTTTTTCATTGATACCAGTACAGAAATAGCCAGCTGCATACACAGTATTATGTGATATACAAAGGCCTTTAATTCTGAATCTATCTTCAAAGTCAATCTCGGTTCCCAGTCCTCTTTCTATTGATTTTTACATTAGCGTCTAGATGGTTGAATTTCCTGTACAGGGCTCTTCACAGCCCATTGTTATCGAAGTCAACGGGCCGTATGATGTGACGTTTGGCGGTAAAGGTTATCGCCACCGTCGCACAGCTCAAATGGGCCACGCACGATTGGGTCTGTGAAAGGCATGCATCCAACCGCTATGTCAGCTGCATGCTGCTGGGATGTAGTGGAATCTCTAGATGGGTATTTTTCAATTCCAAGCTTTATTCAGATGATGAGAAAGTCCTGAGAAAATGTTTGCAAAAGCAGAGTGCCTGTCTCTCCTTGCCCCCCTATCTTGTACTTTAACTTTTTACGAGCCAAACAGAGGATGCCCATTGTGCCACGCTTTATTTCTCATGAGAAAGATTTACCATCTAGGCATTAGGATTATCACAGTGTTACAGTACAAAATAAATCTATACAGGGTGTCTTAAATGTTGCCATGCATGTAATCGAGTCCTGAAATAGGTCATTTCACATCTCTTTTGTGTTGAACAGAACTTGCGCTAATTTGTGTGCATCGTTTTGTGCCCATCAGCAGTTGTGGCAAAGCCCTGAATGTGCCATTCAGCTAAGGAAGTAGTCAAATTGTTAAATTGCTTTATGCTGTTTATAGGTTTAACCATCATTTTCTCCTATATTGTAATTTTATTTTGAATCATGAGAAGAGGACAAAGTGCTTTGTGGAGGAGAATGCTTGTCTTTGTTCTAGTATTTTGAACTGCTAAAATGTTCTTTTTCTTCAATAGTCTGGCCTGTTTTAGGAGGTAGATATATATGCTTAACCCTCATTATACATGTGTACCTTCTTATTTTTCAAATTAGAATAATGAAGTTCTCAACCTCTTTGAATTATTCAGATACACTATAGAATTTCATCTTTTTTAAAAGTCAGTTTTGCCGAGGGAGTTGCAGTTAAATTCTCAGCTTTCATGCGATAATGCTTCTTGCTCATATGCATATAATGCATCAGGTTTCTAGTGTCAAATTTGCATCCTTCTAGCCCCTCCACTTCATAACATATGTCTTCTTATAAGAATGGAATGATGACAAAAATTACAAGTCCCTTTAAGAGTCTTGTCAGACAACATGTAATCAGCCACCCCAATTTCTCTCTTGATTTTTTTTTTGAAGCCACCTTGCTTGCTCTCTTTCCATTCACTCACTCAGAGCCCAATATTAAATTTGGACTGAGAAAGTACAGGTCTCAAATGCGCTGCAATAATTGATTTTTGTATTATTGGGTGTGACACCCCGTTACAAGGACATGTGTTCTATTCAGGTCCAGTTAAAGGAGCAAGGTAGATAATTTTCTTGAATTATCAATGCAGGATACATGAGGAGCATACTGTAGGCTGCTATTACTTGTAATAATAGCATAACAAAGAAGAAGTATTTATGTCTTGAAGAGGATAAAGAAGGTTATAAATTGATAAAAGTGTTTGAAATATTAGTTTCACGAGAGTTTATCTGAATGGAATGCATTTTTGATTAGCTTTCGGCTACATGAATATTAATTTGTATTTTTCCTTTGTTTTCTCCTTTCTCTAATCTTTCTACCTGACCTCTTCCTCTGTTCTTCTTCCTCCCCTTCTCTTTCACTCTTTTTCTTTTTCTTTCTTTTTATTTCTCATTTACCATATACAGGGCCATTGGAGTAATCACCTATATATTGTAAGTATTTAAACTTATCTTACTTGTAAATTTATTGGTGTTTTCATTACCACTGATTTTTGGAACCTGTTAAAAGTATATATATTAAAAAAAATCAAATTACTTTTAAAAGATCAATGAAAATAAGTATTTTTAAAAGTCTAAAAATGTGATGGGGGGGGGGGGGGCTTCCTGGAGCTCTTAAAGGTAATAAACAGTAGTGGTAGCAAAATGAAAGTTGGCATGAAACTGCTCAAATATAGTCTCATATTGTTTGGCTTGTATAAAAAGATGCGTGAGGTAATCTAGTGTTCTATTTACAATTTCCAGTGATTTTCAGTAAAACAATTCAAATGATCGTATATCAACCGTTACCTCATACCCTCGCTACGGGCCACCTACCCCGATGCTCTCGGCTCAACGGTGCATAGCGGTTCGCAAACACTGTTTATATGTGTGTGAATTTTCGACGCGGGCCCACTGTGAGAACTCGACGTATCTTCCGTTGATATTTTAGCCATTTCTAAACAAATTAAAAAAAAAAAAACCGAACGTCAACTATGTTCGAAATTAGTCATTCTACATCAGTTCATGTAGTAATCTTCATTCCACCTAACAAGGTAGTTAAATATTCAAAGCGCCACCTTTCGCACTACCGCTTATTACCTTTAATAGTTCAGTTGCATGTATCAAAATTAACACCTATATTCAATGAGCTCAGATTCAGTTATCGTGAGAGTGTTTCACCAAGGAGGAAATGTGACTTCCTGAAAAGTTCTGTTCCACTAACACCTGTAGGTGATCACGTTTTGCTGGGCTACTTTGACTTTGAGGTCTAAGATGTCTTGTGGCCACGTAAATTTGCTAAGTGCAATCAAGTGGTTCAAGACTCCAGGTCACACAGCGGGTGTGTGTGTGTGGAT
Organism: Echinometra lucunter; assembly: GCA_029962745.1. Classification (NCBI taxonomy): domain Eukaryota; kingdom Metazoa; phylum Echinodermata; class Echinoidea; order Camarodonta; family Echinometridae; genus Echinometra; species Echinometra lucunter. The sequence continues at coordinate 23,660,215 of CM057156.1, forward strand.
GTGTGAGAAATAAAGAGTAACATTGTGCCATTCTGTTGCTCTGTACAGTACTAGAGTTTCCAGTTTTGTGGACTTTGAGGTCATATGAACTTTCACTAATCTTGCCACCAGAGTGCAAATGCTTGATACCATAGGCCTACAGCTTACCATGTAGATTTGGGATTCTTTAATGTGAATGGAAAATGTACCGATCTCTGATTTACCCATGGTAAAGGGAAACCCTCTCCAGGAAGTGAGATGATTCGCGCATCCAGAAATGCAGGGAGCGGAAGTCTTTGGCTGTCGGCAGGAAATCTACAAATGACTACTGCTTTTCCTCTTCCTTCCTCTATTCTCCCCTGCCATTCAAGGTAGAGATCAGGTCTTCAGCTACTGCTTTCAGACAGAGGAAGAGATAGAGGAAGAGATAAAGAGAAGGTAGAGAGAGAGAGAGAGAGAGAGAGAGATGGAAACAGAGAGAGGGAAAGAGAGAGGGGAGAGATGGAGGAAGGATAGTGGAACACTGTAGAGGAAGGAGGAGGGAAGATAGAAAAGAATGGAAGAAAGGAGGAAGGGATGGAGGGAAGGAGGAAGGGATGGAGGGAGAGAGAGGGAAGAGAGATAAAGGTCATGCAAGAAAGACAAAGAAAGGGTAGGATGGAGGGAAGAGTGTAGTTTGAGAGAGAGAGAGAAAGGGTGGGAAAAGGAAAAGGTGGAGAAAGGAAAAAAAACTAGAACAAATCATGATTGACAGGTGGGGGAGGGCAGTGGTCAAAAGAAATGGAATGTCTAATTCTTGTACATTTATCATGATAGTGTACCAAAATGCATTAGAATAAGTAATGAAACATAATCATCAAAACCTCAATACCATGAAAATTGTAATAATGGTAATAATAACTTCATTTATGTTGTAGGCGTCTCTACCCAAGACAACCGTGAAGTGCAATTTGCCCCTGATTGTATTGATAAATCTTAAATATGCAGAAAATCATGAGAGAGAATATCCAATATTTCCACAGAAACACAGATCAAACTGGCCTATCATTAGCCAAAGTCCGCCTGCACTGTACAGGAAATGCATATCAAATCCCACAAATCCGGACACCATTCATGCCACACACACAAAAACAGAAGTACAATTACGATGACTTATCTAGTGTACTATTCAAACCATATGCGGTGGGTAGAATCGAATACAAGCTTGTCAATTAGCTGTGGTTCATGTTTCGGCGTGAGTAAGACACCGGCAAGGTGAGATCGTTGACAGAAAAGTGAGAATACCTTGAAACTCGATGATGTTCTTGATGAACAGTGACAATCCTTGATGAACGGTGACAATCCTTTTGTGTCATCAAAAGTACCGTCTTCCTGTTGTTGGTGTCCGGTACAGGCATTCACAAAATTGAATATGCTTAAAGGGGCATGCAGTCAACAAAAATATTGACTAATCTGCTCAAAATACACATGTAATAGTATTGCTTATTGGTTCAGCAATAAACAATACTAATTAATCATTTAAGGAAATTAGATACATTTACAAATTAATCCATCATTAAAAATTCTTCCTAGATTTTGAGAAAGGTAAATTGTTTCTCTTTTAAACACAGTTAGGATTTTCTTTGGGTAAGAATCCATTTGATACATCTATATCCGAAGTAGACAACTTAGCCTGAAGTTAAATATAAGAACTGTTTTGAAGCATCTTCCTTGAAGCACGTTAGACTCATTAGTTGTTTTCAGATCGCCTCAGGAAACATTTCAAGCTTCATACATGTAAGGCAATTTCATGATTCGTAAACCAATTTCAGTTTCCGTCATGAGGCGTGTTTTAGTTTACAGCAGGTCGTATAGCGGTTTCTTTATTGAAGTCATCGCAGAGGAAGTGACTCTGAATTGTAGGTCGACAGCGAGACAAGACGTGCTGTTGTAAGAGAGATAATCCAATAGTTCTTCCTTAGCCTGGGTCCCTTTTAATCCTGTTACACAAACCCACCAATATGAAGTCAAAATGAATGTCAGCTCTGCCCTAATTAAGTCAATCCTTGCCTTGGTTCTGGAGAGAAAGAGAGGGAGAGAGAAGAAAGGAAGGAGGGAGGGAGGGAAGAAGAGGGAGAGAGAGAGAGAGAGAGAGAGAGA
>CM057156.1:23662832-23737832 GCA_029962745.1 Echinometra lucunter
TGTATGTCAGCTTTCGCTGTCTTACAGGACTTGTACATCTATTGTTCTGGTTTATGAAGGGTGTGATGTTCCTTGTCTTTGATATTTATGTTGTGGTTTGAAATGTTCCATTGATCCATTAGGCGTTGTTTGAGCATTCATTCATTGCCCCAGTTCACTTGTATTTTTGCAGTTTTTCATCAAAGAAACCACATTGTCCTTAAAACAACATAAAAACTTGTCATTGTCATCATTGTCATGATCTGCACGACTGCTGCTGTATTTATTGTTTTGAATCATCCGCTTCCCTTCATTCAGAGACGTCCCCGACTTCCCAGAAAGGTATGTTATGTCTCCAGTGCATTTCAAAAGTGCTTGGTCGATTGGAATGATAATGATGTTGATATTTATGGACTGGACTGCATATAACCACCTGGAATCAGTACATTTACCACATCCCCGCAAATACATGTATGATTTTATATAGGGTTTATAAGAGCATTCACCCCCCCCCCCCCCCCAAAAAAAAAAAAAAAAAAAAGGTTAAGGTATTTATGTTTATATGGTACAGTATAAAGAGGAGAAAGTTTTTATTTTTTTTTTAAATATATATCAGTGTAGAAGTAAAACTAAAGCTGGAAAAGCATCTGATATGGAATTAATTGCTTCATTACCCATTTGTAAATGATATCCATGCCTCATGGTTTTGTTTTCTTTTCCTGGGATTCATCATGTGCACATGTGCATGGTACTGTATGATTCGGTTGCTTGGTATGCTTCATTTTACATACTGTACCTTGACTTCAGGGTTATAATATGACAATTTTTTTAAAGGTGGTACTCTTTTTATTATATTGATAATGAATAACAAGATACATGTAGCTTTGTATAGCCCAGCTCATCATATTAATACTGCACTATTATGTAACAGAGGTCCCAACAATGCGACCGCATATACATACAAAAAGAAGATGAAAATAAAAATTAAAAAAAAACTACTAATAGTAATCAAAAGCTTCTGGTGGTATGCCTAGTGTTGCTGCGTGAACACTTATGTCTTGCCTAAATATAAATATAACTTACATTATCCCAGACTCCCCATTCCCAGGAAAATCAACAAGACTGATATATTTACGGAATCTATTTATATGCATAACCCTACAATTTGTCATCGACTTCAGGGCATTGGGGGGGGGGCGCTAAGAGTTTCGCAGAGATATAAGTTTGACTTAAAATCATGTGGAAGTTCCCAAATCATGCGTAACTCCTTATCCCAAGAGCGACTTAGCCAGCCAATTTGTATCAGACTCAGACTACATGTAAGTTGGACTTAGCAAAATCATAGACTGAGTTTGACTACATGTATTTACATGTACAGTAAGTGCGATCTACATGAAAAGCCCCCCTGGTGTCTGATTTAAGATCTTGGATTCAAACTCCTGATATACGTGTATTCTACATCCTGCGTACATTTTAATAGTGGCCTATCAGCAAATGACAGTCATGTTCAATAGGCATTGCCATGTTTTACGGCATCAGTTCTGTTCTCTTCATTTTTTGCACACTTTGTATACAAAGTGAAATTGGAAACCTGGAATAGACTGTCATGTTTCTACCAGTAGATGGCAGCAACTGGCACTCTTGGTTCCTTGTCCAGTGTCGAAGTTGCCGTATCATAAACAGTCATAATATGAATCTACTTGGTTTATACGGAGTTATTCAAGCATGATTTATGAAGAAAATACACTGACTGAGACATTTTCTTTGTATGAAAATAGGAATAATATGAGGGCACTCTGATGAGCTAATAATATTATGTTGATATTTCATCAGAATCACTGCACTTTTTAAAGTGTTCTATTCAGAGATATATGATCTTGATGGTAATGCATCCAGCAGCTTGCATTCATTACAAATAACTGCAGTATAAGTTCAGAAGCTCTGCTATTCAACTGCAGTGCCTGTGCATGAACTTGCATCATAATTTGAAATTGAAGAAATAAATGCTTGCTTGCTTCTTCCTTTGCTTGCTTCTCTGCTTTGCCTGCCAGCATTTGTGAACACAAAATTTCATTTCATATCCTTCCTTTTTATGTTCTTTCCTTTTCATCTCACTTTTGTGTTTTATTTTGTTTAATTTTGTTAAATGTGTAATTGCTGAAACAAACGTGAGATGGACTTCAGAGCACAATGCTCATCAAACACTGTTTCTGGTGAAGGGTACATGTAGTTAACCCATTGTTTACAGGAACTGGTTGGCCTCTGTATTAATTCTATGGGAATCAGAGAGTTCAGTAGTCAACAAATTAATGAGTAAATGCACTGTTTATTTATTCACTCACAGATTGACAGTTACTCACCCAGCTCACACCCACACCCACAAACTCAGGCTAAATACATGTATTGCTGTAAAGACATCCACATTCTCTTCGATTAAAACAAATATATGATACTAACTATGACAGAAGATGGGATCAAGTAATTAGATAAAATGATTTGGGCACTGTGCCCTTTAATGATTTATGCTAGGCAAAACTGTCATGAACCATATGGCATTATTCTTAAAGACATTGGTTAACATTGTTATGATTTTTAAAAATCTTGTTTTGTTACTTGAAAATGGGATAAACATAAGGGTTATAGTGTAAAAATACCAGTCTGAAAGTTTCGAAGTATAATATCCACAGGAAGTATTTTTGAATATCAAAAATGTGAACCAATGTTTGAAAAATATACGTGGGTCGGTTGCACAGAATAGACATAAGGAGTGCGCATGCGCGTATGACTCACCTTACCGTACTGTGTGTATTGGTGTATCAAGCGGCGGGAGGCACATAACAGCATTTTCAAATTCAAGCAAAGTGGTCCTCTTAGTGATTGTCTCGTGAGACGAAGGATAATAAAATCGCCGTTTGCGTCTAACTTACACTTTTTCATTCCAAATTATGGTTGGTTTCAGGGTTTTTGAGTACAAATACAAGTCCTCATACACACGTTTCATCTTAGTTTGAAATCAGCTACTCACAAAGTTAGCCAATGCCTTTAAGCTAAGGTAACTTAGCAAAGTGCAATGGTACAAAAAAGATCCATCTGCAAAATGCATATTGTTGTGCATATTTCTAAAGTTTTTTTTCTTGCCACTCCATTATGCTAGCTACTCTGTCTTTTAAAATTAATTCTGAATTTCTTAATCTCAAAAGGTGTAATGAGCAAAGAATTATATGACAAAGGATTATTTTGTTTTTAGAGTCATTCCTTTGCCCTGATAAAATTCAATTTTGACAAAAGTTCTTTCTTTTTTTTTTTTTTTTTTTACAGAGATGCCAACTGTTTTTTTTGCAATATTTTATACTGTCTTTTATCAAAAATACTGTTTTCCCGAAATTGTATTACCACCCAAAATACACTTTTTCAACCCTCACAATTCTGCAATGCTCTTTGAAAGGTTGGCATCCCTGTTTTTATTGTTACATAAAATTTGTTCACTTTCTTATATATATTTTCATTTTATTATTATTTTTCTAATATCATTTCTTTCATTGGTTCAATTTCATTCATTCATTCATTGTAATGGACATTATTCATAATATCACTCTTTTCATTACATTGGTGATTATTTTTTTTTTATTATGACATATAATATGATTTTGATTAGTTACATGTATTCTGTTTTTGTTTTGTTTCTTTTAAATTTTCTCACGACCATCGCTTATGATTTACACCTGGCCTGCTCGCTCACGTCTCACTCGCTCCTTGCATCTCTCTGCAAAAATCTTCTAAAAATTTCAACAAAAAATGCAAAAAACACATTATTCTGCTTCGCTATGGCTTCTGCTGTGGCTTAACACTTTATGCTCGTCTTGGTGGTGGTCTCTCACGTTCGGTGTTCGTGTTTGGTGTAATGTGACTGCACTCTAACAACAGACTCCCATAGCACTAACACCCGTAGATGAGGCACTGGTGTCAACGGATGATGACGACGATAGTAGTGTAGGAATCACTGGTCACAGAGTAGATAGTATAGTAGAGGAATTAGAAGAGGAATTGGAAGAGGAGGAGGAGGTAGAGGAGAGAGAGATGGAGGGAAGGAAAGATAGTAAAATCTCCATAGTAGAAAGTGTTGAAAAGAGTACAAGATTTGTTGAAAATGCCTTGCAGTCTGAGCACACCCATCTAACACCAGAAACACAGTCACTGTCTATAGGTAGCAGCACCATAGTTAAACCTAACGTTTCAAATGTTGGTGTACCATCCAGTGTGTTGACTAATGATAGCAATAACAATGATAGCAATAAAGCTTCACATAACTATGCACGTAATGGTAAGACTGTAGATACAATTGCCAATGATGGTTGCGAAGGCGATGATTGTAAAATCTCAAAATCTCTAGAACAAAGCCAAAATCAGGGAGGCAATATCTTGGAAAAAGTGTCTGATTTGTCTGGACATTGCCTGCCTAATACACAGGGACTGGGTGAAGAGGAGATACTTTATCTGGTGGTTAGCATTATGGTGGTGTTTGGGTGTTTCTTGATTGTTCAGGGTTAGATTTCTCTATGGTGTTAGAGTAAGCGCAATCCTTGTTATAACAGGTGTCATTTAACTCTTTACCTGCTGTGGTTGACTTACAGAACAACTTGTAAGTAGGTACAGTTGATTTTTATGACACATACAATATATGCATATGTATGGAATGTGATACCCCAAATAGAGTGACAGTCTTGGATGATAAGCTGAATCTATCAGTTGTTGAGTTATCATAATTACAAATAAAGAAAATCCACTATTTCTTTCAAAATATGGAAGAAAAGGTGTAATCATTTATGGGTTCCTTTGAAGTTACTCCTCTAATTGTGAATATGTATATCTATGATTTGGTTTCCTGTTTCAATTTTCTTTCAAAATATGTTTTTCATTACAATTTAAATCAGATTGGTGTCTGTCACCAGTAAGTGGATGAAATAATGTAATAAATTGTAAATGACTATTAATTGTCAAGGCAAAGAAAGTTAAAGATATCTTTGTATCTTGAGACAACATGTACATGATTGTAGAGTGCATTGAGGGGAAATCTATTAAGACATTGTAATATTAATGCTTCATCCAATTTGCTTACGTTGAAAAACCATTGATTTGAAGTCCTTTGAGAAATGCTTTGAAATGAAAATATCACTTGCATTCCAGTAAGTGTAAGGTGAAGCTGAATCCAAGGTATGCATGTATGCATCTCTCAGTATCAATGATTGTGTCATTGAATATTGAAATAGTGCCCTCTGTTGTTCAGTGCAAAGCTTGTCTAACAAGTTCTGACAAACCATGAGATTTCACAAGTAGAAACCCTGTCAAGAATCAGGTGAAAAGTGAAATGCGAAATAAGTCTGTCTTCTATTTTGTCTTCAATAGGTGTCATGGTCATATTGTTGTCTTCCACTTTTAAAGAAATGTGTGTTTTAATAATGTACTCTGTGTGATTTGGATAAAAGTACTTGTTTGGTAAATTGGTAAAGGAGTGTTCCCATGTTGTCTTCCAGGACTGAACTAATATTCCTTCATGAACTTGTCTTGTTTTGTTGCACATACTAACTGAAAGAATGAAATAGTCTGAAGTATAGTATGATTGTTGTGTTTTAAATCCTTCCACTACTGAGAAGAAAAAAACTTGGGATGAGGCACACTGAAATTTTTGCTGTAGGTGTGCACTATATTCCATAAAGAGATTAGTACATTTGTGTACTTTCTGTGCAGTAATCAAGAAAACCTTTGAGTTGTGATGTAACATTTTCTTCTAAGGTTGCACAGAGTAGTGCATATCGTCTGTACGGAAGCAGAAGGGCCTTAACCCATATCATTTTATGCAGGGTTAACGCCTTTCTGGCTCCAAATAGATGATATATGAGTTTTTCTTGTTTTCTATATGAATGAGGTACATAGAGTTGTGTAACAAATGGAATATTTGTCGTCTTTTTGAGAATGTTCATGATGAACCATTTGATCATGTTGGTCATGATAGTGAAATTTACAATAAATAACTTTTATCACTTATCATTTTTTAATGAATAAAAGCTACAACAGAACCGGTTATTTTATTATATGTAATAATCAAAGGTGTGCTATGTATAGGGAAGAGATAATGATAAAAAAAAATGCTGTGCTCTGTTGTCACTTGATTCAAGTTCAATATTTTGATATGTAAATAAGATGTATTTTGTTATATCTTCCAATCAAAGTTTAAAAAGGTAGAATATAGGAATATGATATAATTCAACCATATTTGTCACTGAGATGAAGATTTTTTTTTTTTAGAGAGACACAATATTATCTACATGTATAATATAATACAAATGTAAATAATCATTGGCAGTTATATCGAGTAAGGAAAAAGAAAAACAAAGATGCCCTGTATAATTCATATATTTAGCTTACCTAAATTACTGTAAAAATTTCAGCAAATATAACATTGTCTCTTCAAATCTTTTAAAATGTAAGATGAGATCTCGAATGGAATAATTAATGTTGACTGTATGGCTTTTCACCACTAGAGGGCAGCCTTGCCTAAATGAGCCACTATTCAGAGGTGAATTAATTTTGTAAAATAGACCCATTATGATTAAGATTAAACATGATTCTCTGTCTTCTAGCTTATGTTTGTTCTATAATTTAGTTATGAAATGACTTGATGAATCCACCCCCAAAAGGAGAAAAAATATTTCTATGATTCTTTTCTATAGTTATATTTTATTTCATCGTCAAATTTTAAGTGCCCATTGTTTCTTTCCAAAACCCGATATTATGCACTGTTTCTCATGATTTCTTTTGTTTTTATTTCTCTCTTTTCTCCCACTTCTCTCCTTTTGTCTCTCCTTCTATCATGCTATCATGGAATGAATTCTTATCTCTTTTTCTGTATACTTTTTGTACTCCACCTTTTCCCATTTCAAAATGCTCCTATCATTTTTTTTCTTTCTGTTTTTATCATACCTGCTTTCATGAATTATGTGGAATTGTCATGACTGTTGTAAACTTATTCTAACTTCATTTAATCTTATGAATATCATTGATAAATTATATGACATGAAATCAACATTCCAACAACTAATAATGATTATAATTTCTTCTATATATCTTTCTATTTTCAACCATCTTTCTATCTTTCATTTTCTTGTCATCCATCTCCCTCTTCTTTTTGTTGAGCTATCCTTTCTTATCAACATTCCTTATCTACCTTGCATTTCTGTATTTGTTTTATGATTTTACATTTGTAAAATTTACCCCCATAACAAATGATTAAAATATTCATACATTTTTTTTCCACATGATATCTGTTATTAAGTCATTTTGCATTCATTCATGAAAAATGTATTCATATATCAAATACCCATTGATATCATAACGTCAGTATTATTATACATTGCCCATGGCATTGAGCATATATTTCATATCATATTTTATATATATCTCCAATACCTTCATTTCATAACTTGAATGATTCCTGTTAAATGAATTTTAATATTTGTTGTCACGAGTGAATTATTATTCCTGGTTTTGATTTATGTTTCTTGTTTTCTTCCCTCTCTTTCTTTCTCACTCTGTCTGTCTATATCCTTCCATATGTTATCTCTTATCTGTTTTATGCTTATGTATGATGCTATCGCTGTAATGTTTCATTCTTCATTTTAAACGCCCATTTCTGTTCATTTTATTGTTTGTCTGCATTCTCTATTGTCATCATTTCATAAAACCTTTTCCCCTCTCTATTTTTTTAATCCTCCATTCTTGTTCTTTTGTTTTGTTTGGTTGTGCTACTTCTGCCATATTTATTTTCTCTCTCTCTCCCCCCCCCTCTCTCTCCCCTCTCTCTCTCTTCCTTACATGCCTAAAAATATATTTGTTGTCATAATCTTCCTCTTTCCTTTCCACTTTCATTTTGTGCTACAATATTTCTTTCAATCTTTTTTTCACTCCTTTTCTTTCTCTCCTTTTCTTTCTCTTCCTTTCTCCCTCCTTATCACTTTCTCTCTTTCTCACTTTCTCTCCCTAATTGCTTTCTCTCACACACATTTTCTTTCACTCTCCCATCCCCCTGTCTCTACCCATTTCCTTGCTTTTCTCTCCTTATTGACCATCTGTCTGTTGTGTTGCCCTTCACCTTTATTCTGTCTTTGTCTTTCAAAACAATAGCTTCCCATGAGTAGCATGCAGTTAGACCCTGTAAATGAAAACAGCAGTGCACAGATAACAGATATGAAATGAAAGGGATGAAAATGGTCCCCAGAGGAATGTAGCATAGTCTTTGAATCAATCAATATGTTTAAAGGGAAACCATGAAATCAGAAAAGAAATAACTAGGTCTTTCCCACAGTTTGTTTGATATTTTCTTAAAATATTTTCAAGCATTTTTCATTTAAAAAAAAGCTTCAAGAGAAAGTAGAATGAATATTAATTGCATTATCATCATCTATGTTTTGATCCTGTAAACTGTTTTACTCTGTCTAACCTTAGTGCATTTTCTAGTCATCATTTACCATTTTCACTTCTGATAAAAATCATTTTCAGTTCTGATAAAAATCATTTTCAGTAGCATTTGCTTTCCCAGTACCGGTATCATTCAGTTTTAGTGTCATTCTTCAAAAACACGACATGATTTCAGTAGACGATAAGCTTCATGATATATGACATTGTGCTCAAATAATACATGTAGATGCAAAGAAAAAATACTGCAAAATGTTTAGAGTATCAGAAATGAAAACAACATCATTAAACTGTTCTTTGTACTGTTCACTGATGTGATATCTTGTTCTTTCTAGTTTTGAAATGTTGCTCAGGTACACATTTTAAACTCTTTTGCAATATTTTTTTTTTTTTTATGACAGACATCATTCTTTCAGTATCAGGTTTCAGATTTTCAAGTGTAAATTTTCAAGTGGTTTCCTCTTGGATAAATCTTCGCTTCCTTTACTAACTGAGTATATATTTCCGGTTTTTACTTACAATTTTTTGAAGTTCTTTGTAGTAACTTGCTATGTGTTTTATATTAGATATTGCAGGTGGTATTTGTTGGACTCAATTTCAACCTTTTTGTTCAAGTTTTACTATTTTAGTACTATCTATCTAATGAGGTAGGGTCATTTTCATACTCTATGAAGGAATAGTTTTTTTGTTGTTGTTTTTAGTTACTGTTTATCTTGATATGCTGGGAACTACACATTTAGGCCCAAATTCAGAAAAGAAGTTTAAACCATGGATAGTTTAAAGCTCGTACCCATGGTTAAAACCTCCTTTGTGAATTTGGGCCTTAAAGACATTCAGTCGTGGGCTTTCATGGTGAGGGGATCATAATTTGCTGACACCAGAATTTGTGAAAAGCACTGGAAATACCTGTAATAGAGTTACATTTCTGGAGCACAGCAAAATTAGCCGTCCCACCATAAAAATTCTTCGGCCTGCTTCGGGCATTCTCGGGCCAGGGAAAGTGAGATAATGACTTTGCCATATGGGGCAAAGGGTGGAATATACAGAGCATTACATAAGGTCTGTTGGTCATAAAACTCATAGTGATGGACAACACCTGTTACTGGGTAAGTACCCATGGTGTCAAATTCCCCATGAAAGCCCACGACTGAGCGTCTTTAAGAGATTTTCTTTCATCAGAAAAATGGCCGGAAATGAAGATGAAGATGAAGTGTTTGAAGAAGAAATTCGAAAAGGGTAAATTGGTGAAAGTATGGCAAAAATCAGAGAGCTTGAGTATGGAGAGAACGTGCAAGTAATACCTTATCGGGCCAATACCTTCTTACATTTCAGTAACAATTTGTGTAATTACTAGTCAGTACTTACTTAAACATATATTCTATGGCAATAGTTTCTTTTACAAGCAATTATAGTATTTTGTCATCTTTTGATATGCATGATGCATATAGCCAAACTATTGATGTTTGTTTGTCACTTCTACTTTCTTTAGATAGAAATGGGAAAATTGAAAATTATATTCATTTGATGATTTGTATTTACAGTATTTGTGACCATGGCACTGTGGGGGTAACTGCGTAGTAACTGCAAGCCTTTAATACCCCAGATAATGCATCATGGCTTTCTTATTTAGATCAAACAGATACAGTTGATTAGGCTTGAACTTGATCATACTCTTATCAAGGAAGTGGGGTAAATTAGTGGAATTTGGAATATTCTAATTTCTTTAAAAGATCTGAGAGGAAGTACCGCTAGTGTTCTTTCGAGTCTTTCTTCATGTATTTCTACATAACCTCAAAGTAAGTTTTTTTGCAAGGGGAAATTGAGTAAATTAACAGAATCTTACACAAAAAGAGAAATGTATTCTTTTTTTCTTTTTTTTTTACACATTTGATGAGAGAGTAGTCTTCTTTTTTATATCCAAATTTCTTTGTTCCTTCATTTAAACTCTACATATTTAAGAGTTATGATAAAACTAATAATTGTTTCTTTTATAGTGCTATACTCAATTTAAGACGGATCAAAGCGCTGTACAGAAGAAATTCGTGAAAGAATTAAGCAAATTGAAACATACTATGCATATTCAGTTAGTACAATTAACTATGATTTTTCAGATGCTTTTTGAACAGTTAAACATATCATGTACCAGGTACTTTTCATCAGTTATGCAGGGTGAGGGGGTTTCGTTCTTTCTTATTTGTGTAGCCATCTTATTTCTGATGCGTATTCTCACAAACTTTCTCTTTTTTCTCTTGTGTTCTTTCTATCCTTCACTCTGTTTCTCATTCCTTTTCTTGAAACTTTTCTCTCATCTCTCTGTCATGTATTTTTATTAATGGGAGGCAAGGTTGGGTGGGAGTTGATGCTCGATGAATTGCGCTAGATTCTATTTTAAGAATCTTTCATCTGTTTGTCAGTTTATCTAGTCATCTATGCCGCAATATACCATTTTTACTGCAGTTCTAGCAATTTTTCATATAGCGAAGTATATTTATCCATGTACCCAAACATGATAGTATTTATTCTAATGTTCTACCTCCTGCAAAATTCCCCGGAGGATATTTTGGGTTCAGGCCAAATGTGTCAGGGGTTTCATCATTATTACTACACTATAATCATTATTTAGTATGCTTTTTAGAAGTAAATTATTTATGTTTACAAGGGCTTTAACATAATCTACTTTTATATATTTACATATTTTCCTCAATCACGATTACTGTAATCATTATTGAAGTGTAGATTGGAATTTTCATTTCATGGCTTCTATTTGAGTAATGGTATATGTTAAGATTATTTTAAAATCCGTGGAATTTTCAAAAGCTGTAATTTCATTTTGTTTTTTAAGTAGGCTCTTTATTAAATTACGTATTGCATAAGGCAAGGTGAAAAAAATTATATGACTTATATTTTGAAAAATATTGTATTAGTGCTCTTCTGAAGAATATATTATTTCCTCAGAATTGCTTTTCTTTTTCTTTTTCTTTTTCAATCTTGTGCTTCTATGTTAATCATTATATTAGCACAGGGGAGGGGGATGATAAACAGGTATCTAGTTTTTGGATTGCTTTTCAGTGATATGATTTATAAGGCATACTTGTATGTTTAAGTTTACTAAAAAGAATGGATGTTCTTCCCTTTTGATGTAACTTATAAGCTTCCAAGTTAATTATTACATGGGTTAATTTATAAAGGTGTTAGATAATCTTAATAAACATTCAATAATTATGCACATTCTAACATTACATAGTTGGTGTGTGGGCATAAATTGACATACATGTAAAGCAGATCCCATGATAAAAGTGTGTTTAATATATCTGTAAACATTTCAACATGGGTTTTGGAATTTTGTTTGATTCTATTTGATGTTATTATTAATTTCTAGAATCAGACATATACATGTATGACAGAAAATGAAGCATGAATAAATACGATTTCGTTAAGGGAGCTAACAAAATAATAAAACACTTATGAAGAGAAGACTGCAGATATCAGTAATGAGTAACAATGAATTAATAAATTCATAGTAATGAGTAAAGAATAAATAGATAAATACATAAACATGAAATTGAATGAATAAATTAAATACATGTATATAAGAAATGGCTACATAAAAATATGTATATCATTATAGTTACTTAGTTTTATTTTTTTTTCCTTTGGGTGCATGGTAAATAATTTGCTAATTCACAAGATAAGTATTGAATTGATTTAAATAAGCAATTATGGAATTGATTCAAAACAGCAAACTAAAGCAAATAAACCAATTTGAATGACAATATTTCTGATATGTGGCATTTTTGGCTCTGCAATTATGCAGTGTTTTATATGATACCTTGTTCATTTCACTCTGTTAAGAAGTAGGAAAGCCTATGTCCTGATTTTTTTTTCTTCTTCCAACTATTTCCAGTGAACGAACTTTCCTAATTTGAGCTTTTCCTGCTTAATTTGAAATACTAAACATGGTAACATTATATGGTCATCGTTTTTATGAAGTGGAAAATCTACACACGATGCACAGGAACTTGCAGTGGAGAAAACTGTGTTGAAAGACTCAGGTGTTCTTGACAGAATTTACTTTCTTTGCATAATGTCCTGCATTGTAAACATCAAAAGAAAGCTTGTAACATTGATTTTAAATTGGTGTAAATTACAATGCACATATATAAAGAATAATTAAGGAAGCACTGCCAATTCAAACACGATTCAATGGTTCGTAAAAATGTGTTCCCACATCACCTTTCTTCGCACCATGCGCAGATTCGCCAGTTCGCAAAAATGGATGAAAATGTATATTCCTGTATATTGATTATCAGAGAGTGTATTGAATTAATTTGAGGATTTTTTTCTCAGCTTATGATGTCTTATATTGTAATTTCTTCCTTTCTCTTGTACATACTAATTGTATTAATGAATGATATATGCAATAAAACATGATCGTGGAATGAAAAATTTTGGCCTTGGTCTTTATGTATTTCGAAATAAAGGAAAATTTAATTCACTGAAGATAATTTTTGTTTCGGTATTGCATGCATTTTCTATTTACACTAGCTCATGACATCTCAGACTTAATGTTTAATGGGTTTACTTTTCTACAAAATAAACAGTCAAAATTGCATCATATGGAAGTAGGGTAATTGGTGGATTAATTGTGGAAACAAATGTCCTTGAGATATATCAATTGATCTCTTAGTTATGCGTTTTCATAATGAATGCAATAGCATTTGAAGTATTGTACAAACTAGCTTTTTTATGTGTATTTCAATATACATCAGAAACAAGGGTGCCATTCACAAGTGTCTGTATGTAAATTGTAGAGGTCATTATTCTCTATTATACAGTACACTTGCAATTGTACTGATGGTACCTGATGCAAGTGATCTATAGCTGCATGTACATGTAGCTACATTGTAATTGATATCTTTGATTACATCATGAAAATGTTCTTATGTTGTATAAATGTATAAACTCATTCGTGTGTGTTAAACTTGTGGCCAACTGAGGGCGATACATCAGTTTCAGGTTACGTTCAGTATTTTACCTTTTGCAATACTGTAACGGTTTCCCTTTCGATGTGTATGTATTTGAACAAACTGAATGACAGTTGTTGCTGTAGCAAATTTTATCATCCCAAATAACAAAATTTTGAAAAGGAAAGCTTAAAAGCATGTGTGAAAGGATCTATGAAAAAGCGATAATCCCATCATAGATACATGTAGATTGAAATCACTTCACTGCACTTCAGATAATCACAGTATAATGCCATTCAGTAATCTGTATGCGTACGATTTTTTACAGGGGCCGTGCCTCGCCATGCATGCACTCTTAATTAAGCATCATTCTCACTCACAAAAGGTTCCATGATTAATTTTGCTTCCCTCAATGGGTGGTTAGGTGAGAGTCACCCATTCAATTTGATTTTATTAAGGAGCAGTGTTCACAAGTCAGCAATTCACGCTTTTTATTATGCTTCGTCTCATTATCAGTATGAACAGAGCAGCATATGCCCCAATATGAATATGAACTATAAAAGATTCCTTGATTGCCTTTTCCCTCAATGGCTATTTGGTTAGAACTGCCCATTCACTTTGATTCGATTAGGGCCTCCCTGTTCACAAGCCAGTGAGGAATGCTCCTAATTACGTTCCATGTCTTCGTCGGTGTGAACAGAGTCACCTGTGCCTGGACATACCAATGGAAAATGAATTTTTCAAAGATTCTGTGAATTCCCTTTTTCCCCTTAGTGGCTGTTCGGTGAGAATTGCCCAATCATTTTGATTTGATTAAGGCCTCCTGTTCAGCAAGTCATGATGTTAATTACATGTCAGTGTAAAGAGCAACTTAAGTGTACAGAACCATGTTGTGCCTTGATATCAAAGTAGATGTGAATAGCCATTCTAATTTTCTTTCTCCACCTTTATTCTCCTTTTTCATCTTCTCTTCTTTAACACTTTGGTCAGAGAATAGAAGTTAGGTCAGGGTCATTAATTTGCTCCCTTTGTTTTGAAAAGATTCACCATGGATCATGAATTAACATATAGACAATAAAATGTTAAGCAAGTTCTGAAACATAAAATAGAGAAACGTATTATTTTAACTGCAGAGTAGTCTTACCAGACCTTTCTTTTTAAAATTACTTTTGAGCATGTTAGTCATGTGGAGCATGCATATGATAAATGTCCTATATCATTATCATTATTTTTTTTTCATTAATTACATTAGATTTAGGTTTCAAGATTATTTATTTGATAAGTTACAATTGCAGGACATACTTCATATGAATTCATCACTATAATCTTCCTTCCCATAATCTTTTCCTTTCTTTTCTTTATCTTTTCCTGTACTATTCCTTCTGATCTTTCATGTACATGTGTGTTGGATGGACAACTGATTTAATAGTTACCTAGATATATTTCCCCCATTCTTGTAATTTGCATACTTGCTTACCAAAATATATAAACAAAGCATACATTTTGGATATAGACCAGTACATGTACATGTATTTTGAATTGACGTTTGTCGTGTTTTTATGAGATCTAGTAATTATCAGTGAATCATGTTAAGAGTACATTTTTAAGATGACAATTAGTGTACAAACCATTATGCCTACTTTTTATATGTAATGAACTTTCCAGATTTGGATAGTGCAAAAAGTAAACATTGGTTTTGTGTGAGCAAATGTACATTTGCTGATGACATTGATTATTCACATCGTCTATCTGAAATATATATGATAAGGCTTCATAATTGAGATTAGAGTTGGCAAGCTTCACAGGAATTATGAACATTCTCCTCCAAAGCACACACATGATTGTGATGTTAGCAGCACACACACAAGAATCTGTACTGCATATTTATATATCAAGTAGCAGGACGGCAGCTTCTATTGGATTGCGATGGCATTACATGCATTTGACTAGTGGGCTAACATTGTTTATGGAGCACCGCACGTCCGCTTGCTGGCATCTCTCACTCTCTCTCTCCCTCATCATTTGCGATCATTTGGAGGAGCGAGCAAATAGCCTTTCGGGGAGTCTGTCGGCTGCATGCACTCGCTCGATGAGGAGCACGTTTTCCATGAGTACGCAGGTAAACAGACGCAACAGATTCGCAGTAAATCACTAATGGAGGTGCTCTCTGTTGGGTCTTTGGGTGTACGACTTCTCTTAATGTGATAAACACAGTTCTTTCAGAGTCAATTGTCGCTGGACTGTTTGTATACACTCTTTCAGCATCATTGCTTTCTGGAACACTGGTGATTTTAAAGTGGATTTTAGGGGCAATACTTGATAGAGGTTTGATCAGCTGGTGGATCTTATTCATGGTCATATTGAAGGTATGATTATTTTCTCATTTCAGCCTTTTAATCTGTGGAATGATTTGGATTTAGTTTAGTTGTTTGGTTTTGTCCAGTGCTGATGCTGAAATAAGGAATATGTATTTTCAAAATGTTTGTGCAAGCTAGTTGAGAACTACTGTCTTATTTATGAGGGTAATCAGATAATACTTGTCTGTGCATCCCTTTTTTCTATTCAATTGATGAATAGACTATTTTTAATTTCAGTCATTGAAAACTACCTGAGCACAAATGATTGGAGTGCATCATTTTGTTCAAATGTACTTCAATGTTTTTTACAAATATGATTATGTTTCTTATGTTGTTTACTCATATAATTGCCTGATGTGGTGCATTAATTTCTTATATGCATTTGACTTTTTTTTTCATAAATTCCCTCTTTGAGGTATGAAACACACAGATTAACATGAAATATTCACACAAAAAGAGGATTCAATTCATGATTCCTGACAAAATTGGAAATATGTAAGTAAATTTACAATAGAAGAAAATATACATTTTAGTATTATAGTTCCAAAGAATAATGATATACTATTGGAGGTATCATACATGGACATTACAAATATGATACTTTGCACCTGGCTCTGTTTATTTAACAGATCAGAAAAGCCATCTAGAACATCAGTCATACAGTATCCCATCATCATTTGTTTATATCCTAATATAGGATAACAGATAGTCTGTCTGCAATGTGATATGCACACACCTGTACCTGATCAATTTGTCTCCTGACAATCACAAGGATATTAGTTCTAAATGTATGTAAAATGTCATCAGTTAATATTTGCGCAACCTGCTTGTTCAGGACATTTTGGACTGGGGGGGGGGGGGGGGGGGGAATCCTGGAATATTGATATTCTATCAATATCTTAACCCATTGCATACAATTCAATTTCAGCAGAACACAAATATTCCATAGACCATGTTGATGATGATGATGATGATGATGATGATGATGATGATGATGATGATAATGATGATAATAATAATAATAATAATAATAATAATAATAAAAATAATAATGATGATGATAATAATAATAATAATAATAATAATAATAATAATAATAATAACAATGATAATGATGATAATAATAATGATAATAATTATAACAATGATACTGATATTCCATCTTGAATTGCCCATATGTCTTTGAGCTTCCAAAGGACTTTGGATATTATTACTCTGTAGCGCTTAGTGCATTTAAGGGTTAAATTCTACCAGGTTCCCACTTACGACACCTGGGTCGAGCATGGGAAATGTAGATTAGTGTCTGCCAAAGGAAGTTATTACTTGGCAGGTATATACTGAAGGAATACTGAAGGAACCTGTTCACGAAGACTGCCTGCTTATAAACACAACATTTATTGTTGCACTTGAGCAGTTTTCTTCATAACATTTTCACTGTATTATCAGTGCTGTAGACTGTATATTCAGGGAATTATAAAGTTTATATTTATACAGTGTGTCATCTTCCTTTTGCATTCAGATCCATTTAGTTTCAGTGCAACAATAAAGAACCATATCATTCATAATCAAATTCTGTGTTTATTCAGCATATCACATTCATTCATTGTTGCTAGGTAAGATATATCTCTGGCATACCTTGATGCTATCTGAAGCAATTAAATTTCAATACACACCCAGGAGATCTATAGACCCATTGTAATAAGGCTCAAGTTGTATGAACTTTGTGATCGGTGCAGGTGGACTTGTGATTCAATTAACGATTTTCTCTAATCACTCCCATCAGGTTATTTGGCAGGTGCCTTCCATCATTTCACTAGAAAATACCAGCATCATGTACACTTATTTAGGCTTTAGCTTCTTCACCTCCATTTCCGAGAGTTCACTTGAACTAGGGGCCAGAGCCAGAAGCGATCTGCATTGTCATTAAATGATGATTATGAGCTTGTGCGTGGACTCTAATATTACATGAGAAAATTTAGTGTAGTAGGCTCAATATCTATTCTATATTTCATTACCAACTTTTGATTTTAACACATTTTTTGTCTAATGACTAACCTCTGTTGCTCCAAGGGTGGCAAATGGCTTCCAGGAACAGGAATATCTACTGTATTTACTTGAACTATTCAAGCTGTACTTTGTGAGTGAAAAAGAAAGTAAGATATTGAGTCAATTTATATCATAATTGAGAGTATGTGGCTGAAAACATACAACTTGGCAGTATAGAAGAGGTTAAAGAGGTTAAAGTTTGCATTGCATACTTGTAACATATGTTTAATCGAAACCATATCATACCATATTTGTAAGTGCTTCATGAATTTTCCAAGGTGCAGGAAGAGGTAACTCCGTCTCTCTCTCTTTCTCTCATTCTCTCTGCACCTTACATCAGTCAATCGTTGTTCATTAAGGGTTTGGTCATTGCACCGTTAACTCGCCCCTTCTGTCATTGCCGCTAATCTCTTAATCCCAGGGACAGGGGAAAGGGCTGTCACTATGGATTACGGGATACTGCCTTGAGTCTGCGATCCTCTGAGGGCCCTTTCACTTTAGTGACGAGGAAAACTGCCTCAAAAATTGCTTTTGGGAAATTTACCCTTTTAAAAGTAAAGGAATGGCACATTGGACTAAAAAAAAAAAATCACACTTGACAGAGGTCCCTATGCATACTCACTTAAATGATGTAATATAAGATTTAGAAATATGAGGTTCATTTCATATCATGATAATAATGATTGCATGTATTGCAGAAATTATGACAGTACATCCTAATACCCTGCAAGAGCTCCTGATGTGTTTGAGACATACTTCATTACTTGTCCTGAATTGATGCAAAATTGAAAAGCTTGAAGAGCCTGCAGCACTTTTTTTTTCTAGATGATCTGACATTCAGAAAAGAAGAAGTGTACTTCAACAAAATGTCATGGAAAACCAGTAAATGAGCTTGTTTACTCCACTGTAAGTGGGTTGTCTATTTTACCAAAATGTTATGAAATTTTTCAGATATGAAGTGATATTGTGAAACATTCTGTTTCATTTGTCCAAAGATTTTATTTTGTTTATACTTCAGGTTAGGTGCATGTGCTGTAAGATCAGTGCTTGTGTACAGAATTAGATATACATTGAAGTTGAAGGGCAGTTGTTAATGAAGCTATAGAGATTTCTAGGACTTATCTGTGAACATTTCTCAAAATAATTTATGCATGTTACTCTACTGTTATGTATTTTTTTATATTTGACAGATTTTAATTCGTGAAATTGTGGAGTATGCCCTTTATTTTTTGGCGATAAATTCATTGTGTTTATAATACCTAAGCCTGCAGTTCTTTCTGATAGATGGCAGTGGTCACAGACCTAGAAATACACACAAGTTGAAGGGCATTCTTTATCAGGTTCGAAGGAAGAGAGTTGGTTGGCCTAGCTCCAGCTGTGTAGAATGCATGATATGTGTCAGTATAAACACCTCCCACAATGCCATTTGGCTTGGATCTGGATGTTATTTCTTAGAGAGTGAGAGAGTGGAGCTGGAGGAGGGAGGAAGGAGAGAGGAAAAGAGAGACAGAGATGGGGGGGGGGAGAGATTGGAAGCAAGAGTGTTAAGGGTGGGGAAATGTAAAGCACTACCCAATTGTACAACTCGTGCCAGTAGGGAATTCTTTTATTACAGAGCATACTACAATGAAATGTTTTTAGCCAAGTATTTTCATGCCATGCTACTGTCATAGCAAAAGTAGGAATTGAGTTTGCTTGTCATTATCCTTCTGTGCACAATTAAAAGTTAGAAGAGGTGATTGGTGTGTATTTTCATAATGATTACACTTCATGTAAACTTCATTTTGGCCAGCTTTGTTTTCTTTCTACTTAAGTTTTAGCTGGTCTTGTAGCCTAATGTCACTTGCTTTCAAGCTCTAACCTCATGTGACAGCTGCAGAACATTTACTGATTAATTCTGATGGATGGTCCAGGGTTTCATGAAAACATGTTTACATCTTCTTTAGATCAACCATGGTCTCCCTCTCTCTCTGAAAGGATTTATGTCTCTTGACCCCCGACCTTTATGGGAGGTTGTAAAGATTTTGGAGTGTTCCATTTTACATTGGAATTGCTAATTGGCAGATGCAGTCCCATATATTCTATTAACCCATGCTGTGTCGTGCGTAGAGAAGCCTTCCCAGTGGAGTATAGATTGCTGCATGTTTGTTGATTCATGAAATAGGAAGAGGAGTTGCATGCGTGCAGTGCACTCTAAATTTTACGAAGACTTATAGTTTAGAATTTTACCCTTGACAGGTCATTTGTATAACTTGTTCACAGATACTTAGCAACAGAACAGTTTATGAATTTGTTTTCAGATCCAGGGTTTTGATAAGGAAGGGGGAGGGGGGGGGGGGGTGGCAGCACAAATCTCAGTTAAGTTACAACAAGAAAATTTTTAAAAAATCAAAACATTTCTCATTTTGGTGTCTCTCTTCTGAATTGGGTGAAGACGGAGGTGGCATTGTGGATGAATGCAAGGAATATTTGAAAAAGATATTTCTATCAAAATAAAGTGTAATTAGTTCAGAAAAATATGGTTTTACATGAAGCCATGCTAAATTCACACTCAAAGTTTTAGTAGTAAATTGCAAATCGTAAAGACACATTTGATTATGTGCTATATACAAATTATTACCCGATGTGTTTCTATCATTAGATATCCACCTTCTAAATCACGCAAGTGTTCGACACATGTATCGCTTCTCCAAGGTGGTCTTTCCTCAAGTTCCTTCCTTGGGGATGCAGCATGGAACCAATGAAGAGCCAGCTCTACCTCCTTAATCCCTAGCATGTTGTGATTTCGCATTATGCTGTGACATTTTCCTGGCTCAGAGATGCTTAATTAGCCACATATGGCCTCAGGCATGTTCTCTCTAATGTAAAGTGTCATGCTGGAGGTTTTTATGGGGATACTACATTAGGAATGTGATGATCCAGTATATAAGGTTAAATGGATGTGTGCAGTATGTGTTTTTGGCTTTTCTGTCATCAGCATGGGCAATGTTCAGAGAGTGAGGGAGAGAAAAGAAGGGAAAAAGAGAGAAAGAGAGAGAGAAGGAGAGTGAAAAAGGTGAGAGAAAGAAGGGAGTGGGAGAGAGAGAAAGAAAGAGGAGGGATAAATAGAGGGGAAGAGGAAGGTAGAGAGAGATGAGAGCACTGGAGGAGAGAGAGAAAAAAAATGGAAGGGAAGAGAGAGAGAGAGAGAGGAGAGGGAGGAAGAGGGAAGAGGAAGAAAATGAAGAACATGTAGATATATTGTATTATTTTTCTCTTTATGCAGTATATCCTTCATTGTTTTTTCTTCAATCCCAGGATCTCATGATGACACGTTAAGTATCATAACTCCGGTATTACTGCTACATGTATATACTTGTCATGTCAAACACTTTCATGTTCACTATTTTTAATAAATCACCACCCAGGCACAGTCCATTGTAGGAAGTGGCCTATATGTTAGTTGAACCTGATGCATGCCTTAACTTGATCCATTGCAATAGTAAATTGTCCATCATATTCGTTGCTATGTCTGTCATACCTGAAACATGTATCACAATTGATAAAGTTTTATAGCTGTCACATTTGAATAGCATTATTTTGCTGTGTCCGTTATACCTGATGCATGCTTTACGACTGATATTCAACATCCACATGTGTATCACAGAAATGGGATTTGCTGGTATGTCATTCATACCTCACACAAACTCTAATAAGTCATCCATTGTCTGTAACGGAACAGTGCATGAAATGTTTACCAGTTACCCTGTAGCTCCTCTGATAAAAAGCCCTCCTAGGCCAGCTGCTAGTGTTTGTTGATCGTCAGCATTGTCAGTTGTCAGCACCGGAGGGGTGGTATTTGTTGATATGTCAGTCAAACTTCAAGGCAAACCTGATCAAACCATCCGCTGCCTGTAAATAGATTGATGTAGCCAGTATTTTTTAGTTCTGCCCCTATTGGAACAACTCTTCTGGAGTGTCTTTTGTTAGAATTTGTGCAATTTCTTCATTGTAAAATGACACTTTATGATGTTAGTCCATCCACAGACCATCCTCAGACCATTGCTGAATGATACCTGACTCTGAAATAAATGTTTGCTGGCAAGCCCATCAGAGAAAACCCCTCCCATGCTCATCAGATTGTGCATGTGGGGTGTAACGATAGTTGGTTGTCTACACTGAAGGAATGGGCTCTGTTGCAATGTCAGTCATGCCTCAGAGAAACTTTACAAAGTTCTTCAGAGCCTATTACAGCACAGTATCTGCAATTTCGATGTGATATCTACTAGTTTGCTCATCAGATAAGAACCCTTCCCTATCCAGCTGTTCATGGGTGTCTGCCGTCGGATCGACAATTGATCGGACACCTCCAAGGCCACGAGGTGTCAGGGTAGAGAATGGATATTTAATCAAATAGTGATATAGCATACAGCCAGAACGTTAGAGCCACTGTGTGCTTCTCAAGTTGCCACTTTGCATTATCACCAGTGTTTTGTTCTCGTTTGATGTGGAACGACGCCAAGGGTTCAGTAAAAGAATGCAAGGCACAGTAAGTAATTAATCTGCAGTTACTTGTTTTTTTTACAAAGAATAAATTGGCAGGATTGATATATTGTATTATTGCCATCATTATTTTGTTGGAGACTAAGCAAGAGCATTGTTGTAGGTTTTGAGCCTTTGAGGCTTTTGAACTGTAAAGTAATTCTCTAAGGTATATCAGATCACTAAAGTATCTAGCCTTTGTTAAAGAGAGGAGAGTAGAATTCAAGAAAATTTCTGACAAGCAAAATATAAAAAGAAGTTATCAGATTTTTTCAGGTCCCTTGTGGGTTGAAAAAAAAAATGAAATTTTGATGGACAATCTGGAAAGGGTGTCACATTTCATCTTTTGGTTACTTATGTTGCATGTATGTCTCCTTAAATAGGAAAGCGTGGCATGGGTCAGCTAGTTCCCCCCCCCCCCCCCCCCCCCCCCGATCTACAGCATATGCATACAAGTACATATAAACCTTTCCTTTTCACATATCTCTCGCTACTATTATCACATTGTCCTGTGTATAGCTTGTGTAAACAGGAGTAGTAAGCTGATAATACTGCATCATCTTTAATAACAGTATGTCAACACCTCTGACCTATATCGCTATCATAAAGAATAAATACTAAGACAGATGGCCAAGCCTGAAGTTCCTAAATTAGAGAATGATGTCAGCTAAGAACTGACTCCCGGTATGTGATCTGCTTTTGAAAGTATTGCATTATCTGGAAACCACCTCTATCAGTAATGTCAGGGTTTGGGCATATGCGAAGTATTGACGCGTAGAAGCTAAATTTTACACAACTGATGTTTTTTTTTTAGATATTTCAGTTATCATGCCCACTCTATTCACCCCCAGTATATATATGGGAAAATATAGCTATGTACCTCACCACCAAATTGAAAGTCTAGTCAGACACTATGGGAAACAATAAAACAATTTTTGATTAAAGGTCCATATACATGTACAACCCTATAGCTGACCCCTATTAGCATAGTACACGATCCTATTCCAGCGTGCACACATTGTATTGGTGCGTACCATTGATTGGAAATCTCGCTATTGATATTGGTGAGTTGTGGCCAGTTCTTAAAACCTTACGTAGCCTGAAGCTGATCGAAAGGAAATATGTCATGCAATTACAGTTGTGCAGTGCCTGTAAAATGGAAGGTGTTAATAGTCTTAGCACTTCACGCACAATGTACTAGGGTGAATACCATTATTGAAAGTCTCACTGTCACTGGAATTGCATTGTGGCAGTGCTTTACACCTTGACACCTTGACGTAGCCTGAAGCTGTTTGAAAGGAAATATGTCATGCAATTAGTACAGCTGTACACGTTCTCTTCTGTAAATGTAATGGGGAGGTGCTAATAGTCTTTAACACCTTGCTTTGTGCTCCATAATTCAGGCATTCACCAATTTCAGTTAATAGGAGGATTGTTCAGACTTTTCGTGATAATGTATTAACGGGAACCATTAGACATTGGCTGTCATCTTGGTCTACATGTACATGTAGTTTGGCCCAGTGTTGTAATTGATATCACCATAACCCAGCACCTAGATTACCTCAGGTGCAGTCAGTCAGTCAAGGGAATGCATTTAGCTGTTCAGGGAAATGCATCTTCCGTGATGCCCACACGCCCAGCTGCAGGGTGAATTTCATTATCCTCATCATTGGCAATAGTATTGGTTTATACATGTGTAGCCACTTGGTCTAACACAAGTTGGTCTAATTCGCGGATTGTCTGAGAGTGTGTTTATTGAGGGTAACAGAGGGCTAATAAGCGACCAAGTTGCGAACTTGCTTACCCGTTACCCTCGATAAACACGAAGGCGACTTGATTACCGAACTAGCGTACCGGACTTGAGTTCTGCAAAAAAGGGGGATTTGATTACTTGTTGAAACCGGATCAGCGACTCAAGTCGTGGCAATAAACACAACGCGACTTTGGTCGTGTTTCGTTTGGAAACTTCGGACTCCTGTGTCCGGATGAGATAAAAAGTAATTAGCCCGCCAGATTTGACCTTCACTACCGGGTCATCTTGCAGCTGGGCATGGGCTTGAGGGTTTTGGGAACTCAGATCGCAACGATAAACACGACATTCAGAGAGACCACCCATGGTGAGCGCGATTTGTGTTTGCGACTCAAGTACCCATTTCTAATTACTAGAAATAGAGTTCCCTCAATAAACACACCCTGATACATGTACCACTATGGCTAAACCCATTTGGTCTAGCATCAAATTTGGTCTAATTGCCATTTGGTCCAATCATTACTTGGTCTAATACCCACTTGGGCTAATTGCCATTTTATCTTAATGATCAAATGGTCTAATTGTCATTTCATTTACTTAGTTTTTCTTATTAGGTAATTAGACCAAATGATTATTAGACGAACTGGTTGTAGACAAAATGGATTAGACCATATGGGATGAGACCAAACAGGCATTAGACAAAGTAGTATTAGACCAAGTGGCAATTCACCGTATTATTCATGCAAAGAGATCACTTCAGGGGTAGGTAGGTCTTGAGTCCTGATGGATAGCGGATCTCTTTGGTCAGTTTCCACCATAACTGATAACATTTCAAACATAATTAATAGGCATTCATGAATAACTGCTAAATACAGAAGGTGCACCTCGTGTCATAATAATGCTTTAATTCATGGTACCATTGACATTACTGGATATCTCACTCTTTGTAACGTTTGCTTCCTTACTGTGATTCCACTGCAGGTATACATGACAGTAACTTTACACCTAGATTTCCTCACTCAAGTATGTACGAGGAATGCAGTTAGCTGTCCTGGGAAGTGCATCTTCCATCATGCCCACACACCATCCTACATGGGGAACTTAGGGGCTTTATTTGACGGGCTGCTGTACCCACTATCCAAAGTTTTGAACAACCATTTAATATTGCTTGAATGAATGAATGAATTTCTCCCAAAGATGTGCCCCTTATTTGAGGGATAAATTTCCAATTTCAACACTTTCCTGACAAACATGTAAAATTAGTAGGCATTTGATGAATGACTGATTACAAAAGGTAAGCCTCATGGGCAAGATAATGCTTTATTTACAGGACATTGACATTTATGGGTGTCTTGGTAGGGTTTCATCTTAAACTGTATATATTACTACAGTGATGGTAACAGTAACCCAACACTGTGATTACCTCGGCAAACTATGTATGAGAAATGCAGTTAGCTGTCCGGGGAAATGTATCTTCCCTGCATACCCTTTCACCCTCCTGCTCGAACGATCAATCACTGCCAATATCAGTGTCAATTTCGTATATATGAGGCCGAGAAGACAAGACACCACACGTTTTAGATAGCTTGCAGACAGAAAGCCAGTCAGTCACCCAGTGTACAAGAATGGTAGAAAATGGAGATGGTGCACATATTGCGTATCAAAGAATAGGAGCTTGTACGTGTTTTCCTGCTCCAGTCAGAGGCCTTTTTGTGATAATAATTAAAAAGACATATTAGAAATTCTACTGGAGTAAAAAATCAAACTTAGGCAAGTACATGTACATGTATTTCTTGATTCTGAAGCTTATGTTGTAGAATTTATTTGTACGACTGTACACTCTAAAATCAGTCTAGTCGGATTTGACTAGATTACCGGATCAGCTGGGCACTTCCACTATTTCTAGTCAAAATGACCAGAATTCGAGTCAATTTAATGTAGAACCAATGTTATTCTTGGCAAAAATTGACTCAGATTCTAGTGAAAATGAGTTGGTTTCTGTTCATTTTGACTAGAAATAGTGCAAGTGCCTGGCTGATCTGGCAATCTAGTCAGATCTGAATAGATTGCTTTTAGAGTGTAGTCAAAACAGAATTTTACCAAGTGCAGGCTGAGCATCATCAGAAGATGTGAATGTATTATACAAAATAAGATTTTTGAATAGTTGCAATTCTCCTCTGTTGTTTGCATGAAATAAAACAACTTTAAGATGCTGTAGTGCATGTCAGAACATGGAACTTCTATCCCAATGTGATTTCAAATCATTTAGGTAGCTTATAGTGTAATGGAATGGTGTGAAATGGTGCAGAATGCAAACAGTGCAACCAACAATATACATTTTGCATTCTTACCACATCTCCTTTTTGCTAAACTACCATATGAGAGTAAATCAATCTGAATGTGTGAAAATGAGCCTGAAAGACATTACACATTAGCACTCTGTCTCAATCGAACATCTGTAATCTTTGCAAAGAAATTCATCATCATCAATTCATCATCATCATCCTCCTCCTCTTCTGTGATGAACTCTTGCTCGAGATTGGAGCTGTTCAGCAGCAGCCTATCGACTGGGAGTATTTCCCTGGAGAGATTAGGACAGAGCAATTTTTCTGCATTGCTAAGAGAAAAATGGGATAAATCGTGACAGCCCACTCGAGGCTGCAGGCATTGACTGCATAGCCAGAAGCCCATTTTCAGTCTTATATTTTTTGACGTTGTTTGCTGCATATCATTATGCATGAATAGTGTAAAGGCAGTGTATTAAAGGGATAGTCCACTCTATCACTCGTCATTCTTTATTATCTTATTGTGAATGAATGAAATATGTGAATGACAACCCCTGAATTTTAAGGCAGATTGAGTCACTACTGTGCTGTCCTCAAATTGGTATCATGATATTCATTCCTCTTAAATTTTTTTTTATTTGTTTGTTTGGTTGAATTTGCTCAATTTGTTAAATGTTTCTCACATCTTCACAGCACCAAAATGAATTCTATAAACTGTTTCCACGGTTATAAAAGATTCTATTTTTTTCATTTCCTCATTAAAAAAAAACAGCTTAAAAGCAATGACTTTCAAGTTGGTTGGCAAATGTACAAACCAACACATGGAAGACCCGGACCCCATGGAAGAACAGTTGTGTTTTGTTAATACGTCTGAAATGGGCTATCCGCCGTTTATATCCAATATGTATATATTTGTATGCTGTGTTGCTTTGAACGGAAATAAACACAAACAAACAAACAAACAAGGCTTGTTCAGCTATGAGGAGACATGTCCCTGCAACAAATTCCTGCAGGGAGTGTTCAGATATTGCACGACATTTTGACGCCGCTTATGTTTATAATGAATGCATATTAACCCATTCGTGACAGGAATTATTTAAAGCCTGATTTGATCAGCTTTTATTCTTCAAATTGGCAACACCAACATTTTTCTTTTATTGCTACATTTTTCTTATAAAACATTATGTATCTGAAATGAATATAAATTGACTGAATGTATGATGAGAAGTCATAAAGTTGCCAATTTGCAGGGAAAAATGGTAAATTTAACATTTTTATTGCATTGCCAATTTAAGGATTTTAATGCTTATTTTCCTTTAAAAAAATTTCAGCATCAAACAACAAATATTGATGCAACCAAAATAGGCACAGTATGTGTAGAATTTTTTGCTCTTTCTGCTCATGTATTTGGTATGATTTTTAGAGCTCTGCATCAAAAGTTATTAAACCTAACCACATAATGTGGACCCTCTGTCACGAATGGGTTAATGCAGCAACTCTCAAATAGAAGAGACTTTTGTCAGAAGTTGTGCAGACATACACTCATGACAACATATTTCGCACTAACTTTTTAAGAATTTGATTGGTCCACAGCTTTTTGCTGCCAGGCGACGAGGAAAAAAAATGTCTCCTGCCTCGGCAACATTATTTCTGTTGCCTCTTATCCCATTCGCTTGTACGCTAAAAATGTTGCAGGGATTTGCTGGGGGGACATGTTGCCTCATATCTGAACAAGCCTTAGCGAAGAATGTTTCTTGAAAGAAAAATATTAGGGAAACTTGAACAATGCTTTGCCAAGTGTTCTCAATGGATGTACCCTTGAAAGTACATTGTCCCTTGGCAGCCTTGTTTATAGAATGACGAGTGTTTATCGACATTTCTTCGCAAGTCCCTATCTTGTCAAGTGGACATGATATGATAAGTGTGCTTGACCTATTGTGTTAGCATGTGTCTGATAATTGAATAACCAACTGAAGGTTGTGTTAAGAGAGGTGAAAGAAGGAAGGTAAAGACTGTTAACCTTGATATTTTAGGCTGTCACAGACTGCAAATTGAATTTGTATTAACATATTTTCTCGGTGGATTTTTCCCTTTTAAAGGGGTTTTCCAGCACTTCAAGTATTGCATTTAAAGGAAGTATAAGAACATCAAGTTCATCATTATCATCATCAGCATTTAAAGTCCATTTGTCCCACTTTGGAGGGTTGGACATTTATTTTCCTTATTGGCTACTCTCCAAGCTTCCCTGTCTTTGATCAGAAATAAGCTAGAACCATACAAATTTAGGAGGTCTTCCGAAGCTGCTGTTGATCCCATTGACCAGTGAATTCTCTCATCCTGTAGGCTTAACACAGCAGTCCACCCACCTGATCCAGTGGCCAGTGGCTTAGTACAAGAGATACATGAATAATATTCTTTTTTTTTTTTAAACCTAGGTTTATTTTATGCCAGCCCCATATTCAGGCTTCATTCTGTTGAAGAAGAAGAAGAAGAAAAAAAAAAGATTTTTATTTTTCTAAAACCATAGTTGCCAGAGTTGGCATAATTATGCTTTCTCGCATAATTTTGACTCTTTGATATCTGGCACTATTCCTATAGCAATATTTAATACAATTTGACATGATTCTAACAGAATTGTAGAGATAAGCATTTTTGTAGTGTAATTGTACCCCCCCCCCCTTCCTGCCAGGGAATTTAGAAGTAAAAAGAAACAAACAAAAGCTGTTAAGTTCTTCTGCTACTGCAGCATAATTAGGCATAGTTTAGTACAGTTTTGATAAGTTCCTAGCATAAATTATTTTCTGGTGCTGGTCACACTGGCTAAACCATATCGTCTCTGTTGAGCCAGAAGCGTGTTTTCAACTCCTATATCATTTTTGCAGAGTTAATACCTTTTGGCTTCAATCAGACAGCTATTTAAATAAAAATGATTTTAATTTCAAAGAATGCAATTACTACTCACAGGCTTCAATCTTAAATCGTACAGAGGTGTGCATCAGCGTAATTGATTCTGATGACCTTCAAAATACTGTGTATGGGCTTTTATCTTTTATTCCACACAGGTTTAATCACCTTAATTAGGATTTAGTGAAAACCCCGAGGGAGAGTAAGTGGAAAACCTGTCAATCAAATCTTTTATGGTCATTAAATATGAATACATCTTGCAATGCCAGGCATGTTACCTACTCTTGGCCATTTGCATCCTTCAAGCTCTCTATGATGGCAGCTTTTACTTGGTGCATGCTGCAGATTTACAGTATTAACTTACAGAGTCTGCATTTAAATACCTTATATTTTGATTGTAACCCACCCCATTCCCTCTAAAAAGATAATTTGATGACAAAAAAGTTTTAAGTAACGCATATGCAAAATATACTGAGAGAGTGTGCAAAATTGCATTTTTACAGAGAATTGATTATGTTATGCTTTTATAAGTAACATAAGCATTAAAGACTTCAGTCTAAAATGATCCGTTTATGGATATTGTGCTATAAAAAAAAAAGAACAACAAACAAATGCAGTTAATTTGGTCAGCTGTAGTTTGTTTAATATATAATGTGATTTTTTTCTCCATAATTTTAACCCAATACCTACTGAACCAGTTGGTCCCAGTATTAAGTCTGTGGGAATTAAAGAATTCAGTAGACAACATGCTAAGAATATCGTTTAAGCAAAACATGTAATATTGTTGATTTGTGAGGAAAATTAATTTGTTCACCTCTTTTGGAAATTCTTTACTTTGATAATGGGGTTAGACTTTCAGCCATATGAGAGCCATATGTGTCTGCCTATCCCATGTTCACCTGTTAATTAAATCAGTGCCATGGTAGGGTGCAGTCCCTCTTCAACCCCCCCCCCCCTCCTGCTTTGACTTAATCAGAACATGCAATGGCCAAGGGGAAAGGGGCTACACTTCCTGTGGTCCCCTCTGAGAACTGTCACTCACTCAGACACACATCAGTTATGATGATGATGATGATGATGCAAGCATAGTCGCACCATGGTAGGGTCCATGGTCGCACAAAGATTTAATTTATCAGGCATGTTATGCACTGTTGATTGACAGCATGGTGAGATGATTCAGTTTTACCACCTTAAAGGCCTTACTATTTCATGTGTATTCTCTTTAAAAAAATAGACAACATGTCCTTTTTGTATTTTTTTCGTGATACTTTTTTTACTTATGAAAAAGAACATGAAAATGCAAAGTTTTTTTTTAGTTCATGGATATTTTCTATTGGTTGTTTGTAACAGATAATGTACCAATGACATCATAATAACTCCTTGGTTGTTCTTAAGTTTTGCAGTATTTCTGTACAGTCAAGTTGTTTTGACTATGAAATAACCATGCTGAGATATGTTTAGTGTTAGTTGCCTTGTGATTAGGTCATTGTCCCATCCTTCACCCATTTCATTATGAATATCAGAAAATTTATTTAATGAAGCAAGAGAATATGGGTCCAGTTTATTGACTGATAGGCAGAACAAACACATATATTGATATCCAAAATAATACACATATTGATCCAGCATAATCCACTGATATTTGAATTTTTTCTTGGATAATTCTTTGTAACTCTGATATGATAAATGAACTAAACTATTGAATAATTCCATCAGTTGTGAATAGCAGAGCATGGAATTAGTGGACCGATACTTTCCGTATTTTCTTGAAAAGGGGATAATATAATGATTATGGCTTGAGAGGGGTGGAGCTTTGTAAATGGAATCCAGAAATGAATACCGTTTTGGAGCATGTGGATTTTAGAGTGATATTGTTTGCCACAAGTTTGTATCATATCACTAATACCATTAATGCCATTAGTATTTCATGACATTGAAGATATAATTCTTCCCTTTTCTGTGTTACAAGAGGAGAGAAATTGTCCTAAAGGCAATGAGCTGGGCTGGCAAGCAGTAGCATATCCATGGATGGTGGTGGTTGTGGTGGTGGGAGGGGGGGGGGGGGGGGGAGAGGAGGAGGGGGGAGGGGGTCACAAGAAAAATAAATGCCTGAAAATGTGTGTTTGTATAAAAGGATAAACAAGTTTGCAAAAAAGATTGTTGTGTGTCTCTCACCTCCACTCCAAAAGTTTGGAATATGGACTAAAATGGAATTTAGAAAGTTCACCAAACTTTGCTGAAATGTACATGTACAAGCATTTTGCTGATCAACTTCCCTGTCAAACAAAACAATAAGTTTACATAAAAAGTTATTAGAGAACCCTGGTTTATGATGTGTTGATCATCCAGGGTTTAGCCATTGTCTCTGAGAGGGGGTTGGAAGGGTGCAGGATATGATAGTAAAATGAGTCACCAGTTGGTACATGTAGCTGATTAACCATTTCACTGCCAAAGCTTATTGCTGTGAAGCAATATTGATTTTACACCTCAATAAATGCTGCTGTTGCCAAAGAGGGCTTTTGTAGTCAATAACTCATTTATTCTATTACTGTGAGTTTTTATTTTCATTTGCACAATAAAGTCTGTGCCATGATGGAAATGTAAGTGTTAAACAAAAGGTCATTCCAACAAAACTCAGGAGAATTCAAGGAATGTAGCCATAAGCACTGACATTCATGGATTTGCTGTAAGTTAGTCATCAGAAAGTGTGAAATTAAAAAAAGTGTGATGAATTTGGTTGGAGAAACATCTGTCAGACATATTTCACTTTGTTTTTAAACTAAAACAATTTGGGTGAGCAAACATTTCGAATGTGTGACTGTCAGTTTGACAGTTATTATTTCATGCCCTACAGCACGTATGGGGTACACATTGTTGACCAAATACTCTTCAATTTCTGCAGTTAAGGGACCAAAAAAAGGTCATTCCAACAAAACTCAGGAGAATTCAAGGAATGTAGCCATAAGCACTGACATTCATGGATTTGCTGTAAGTTTCTTGTCATACAAACTAGTCATCAGAAAGTGTGAAATTTAAAAAAAGTGTGATGAATTTGGTTGGAGAAACATCTGTCAGACATATTTCACTTTGTTTTTAAACTAAAACAATTTGAGTGAGCAAACATTTCTAATGTGTGACTGTCCGTTTGACAGTTATTATTTCATGCCCTACAGCACATATGGGGTACACTGTTGACCAAATACTCTTCAATTCCTGCAGTTATGGGACCCATGTGACATTCACCTCTTTTTCTCAGCAATTAATGCATCTCTCTCCTCTTCACATGAACCATTTTATCTATTCAATTTTTTTCCCGGAACAGAAAAACAGATGATGTTAGATAGTGACAAAAGAGAAAGACAAATAGAACATCTATCAATGCCTGTGGATTACCAAAGAAAACAGGTTTCTGTGAGAGTCTCTCCTCACTAGTTGATGTGAAAAATACTATATCAATCTTATGTGAAAAAATATAGACATGAGGCATATGGATGCAAAAACCATAATGTACAGGAAAGCAGATTACTGTTCTGTTTTTCATACAATTGCTATCATTCTATGATCTAGGCCTATCTGTCATCATGCCCTCCCCCATTCTGACATTTATTCATTATACCGCTGTATTTATAAGGGATTGAATCTATGTATATTGTGTTACAAAATGTGTAGAAATAACAGATGTTGAAGAATCGTTTTGAACGAACACTTCATAA
This sequence comes from Echinometra lucunter, assembly GCA_029962745.1. Classification (NCBI taxonomy): domain Eukaryota; kingdom Metazoa; phylum Echinodermata; class Echinoidea; order Camarodonta; family Echinometridae; genus Echinometra; species Echinometra lucunter. The sequence goes on from CM057156.1 coordinate 23,695,821, forward strand.
ATAATCAGCATCCCTTTGTAGTATAAACGTTGACCAAAAGTCCTTGAACCGGTTTATTGTGTGAGTGCGCTAATATGACCATTGAGCTGTAGATTACTTACTAGTACTTGTTCTCCAGGGCTGCCTGTGAGGTAACCTGATACAAAAAGTGTGATAGATTATCTCCAAGAAAACTAGTATTATGTTTCTTTATATGATACATTTTTACAAGTGTGTTCACCCTTTTCTATATAGCAATTCTTCATACTAATCTCGTATAATATAAATGAGGGCTGAACAGGCTATAAGATCAAAGGCTTTTTACAATCCATCTTTCACGATAGTCAAAGGACACCGACAAAAGCTCATCCTTTTGTGACCACAGGATGCAGCTGTTCTGTTGGGGATTGACCGACTAATTATGCTGTAAATCAGCACAATGATTTTTCATAATTTTGTTTTTCTCTGATGAAATCCTGTGAATGAGGCCGTTTCATGATAGTTCTCTTTTGATGTGGATTATCCTGTTAATCATGATGTACTGAACAGAACACAATTATTCTTTTTAAATTTTGTTTTTTCTGCCGTGGTGTCTTGGAAAAAATCTGAGGATGTTTAGTGATAGCTCATGCTTTACTAATTTTGTTTATTATCTAACAAATTTGCTGCATTGCAAAGATTTAAAGGAGATGTTTAGAAGTCTTGCATTATCTGTTTTATGTTTAGCTGTCCATTCATTGAAGAAAATAAATTTTTACATGTTTTATGCATTGATATCTTTTTTTCAAATATTGGCAGCATTGAAATAGCCTATATGGTGCAAACATCATTAATATGCATTTTCAGTAGGCATAGGGAAAAGAAACCTGTGAGGCAAAGTCTACCCTATGGCAAAATGCATGTATTCATTCTTTTAAATTTCAAATTATACTGCTTTGCTATTTGAAAATTTTATTGCTTTTGCATTATTTTTGGTTTGTGCAGTTGTAGTGGTCTGTGCGAGCTACATTTTGCCATTTTTGTGGAGATGAATGAACTTCCAACTTAATATTTTTTGCAATATTTTCTATGCATTAGATTTTTGGGTCATCCCTTTAAGCTGACTGTTTAATACCCATCTTCAAGCCTTAAACTGCGGGATTATGATGTATGCGGTTACCAAGGGTTGGGGGTTATGTGATTGCCTCATAACAGGTTTTGCTAGTCATGTCACGTAGCCCCATCAAGTTATGAATCAACTTACAACCCAGCTGCCTTCCCCCAATCTTTCTGTGACACCATTTTAAGCGAGGGTTGATTCCTCCCCCTTCCCAGGGACTTCTGCCTCATTTCTCTTACTCCTATATTCTGCCTTTTCTCTCCTCTCCCCTTCTCCCACTCCCCCTTTCCCATCCCTCTCTCCCTGTAACCAGGGTCTTATCTATATATCCCTTCTCCCATTCCCCTCCCCTTCCCTGTCACTCTACCATTCCCCACTGCCCCCTTCTCTGCCCCTTTCCCATTTCCCCTTCTTTCACCCTCTTTCCCTCTCTTTCCCCACTCTTTTCCCCTCTTTCCCCTCTTTTCCTTCTCTTCCCTCTTTCTCCCTCTTTCCCCCTCTCCTTCACCTTTCCACTTTTCTTTGGCTTTGTCCTTCATGTTTTCATCCTTCCTCCTTCTTTCCCTTTCCATGTCTTCTTCCCTATGTCCTATTTCTTACTGTCCTTCTGTCTTTCCCCTCCCCTTTTCCTTTTCCCCTCGATCACCTTTCATAACTCTTTCCTCAGCCCCTCTACCTTCTCTCGCTTCCCCCACCCCTTCCTCCACCCCTTTCTCGCCCTTCTTTCATATTTTTGCATAGGGGTGTATTCATCACCTCCATTACTACCCCCCCCCCCCCCCCCCCCCCCCCGCAACCCCACACTCATTGCCCCTTCCTGTGTGATCAACCAACGGAATAAGGTGAGTCGCGCAGAGCGTTGACTGTCCGTGCCCGATTGTAATAACAAGAAGCGTCGCCGATCACGTTACCCCTCCAAGCGATTGTGGACACTTCACACTTGCCTAACGCTGTGCCTGTCGTGATGGAATCTAATGGGACTCGGTCTGGTTGCTTCACTCGCTGTGTCTTGCCATGCACTTTGACTATCATAATGCTCGTTAGAAGTTCCTTTGCAATTACAGAGGATTAGCACCTAAAGAAAGGCAGGCCTTGTGTGACTGTTACAATATCTACCTGCACTTGTAAAGACTGTGCTGCAATTAAACTTTACCCATGTGAAAGAATATACTGATAGAACAAACTGGCATTGACTTTATGTTTGACTTGGTTATGTGATTCCATTGAACTTGTTTAAGAATGTGGTTGACTTGTGATTAAAGGATTTAACATTTTTGAGGACAGTTTGCTTGTGGAAAGATTATTTCAGACTTCAGAATCAGTGATTTCTTAGGATCAGTCTTAAAACAGCTAACAGATGTAAGTATAATATTATGGTTTAGTCACTTCTGTTTAGCTTATCAATTTCTCATAGATTTTCAGAATATTGGCCTTCCTCTTGATTTTGATATGTTTACTCTTGGGTTTGAAATATCTAATGGTTGGTTTATACAATGTAGAATTTTGTCATGAAAAACAAGGGCATATACTGTACGTAAGCATGAATCATTTGATCATAGTAACTGTTAAAATAACAAAATAAAATCATCATTGTTTTGTGAAAATACTGAATAAACGATAAGAATAATAATAATAATCCTAAAGTAAACATAAATGATTTATGATAATTTCCACTTCAATTTTGTAATATATTTTGTATGATCAAACACATGTACATGTATGTGAACAGTGACAACAGGACTGCATTCAAAAGCTTGAAAAAGTTTGAAGCTGAAAATTATTTTATTCATAATTATTTGTTTTATTGAAAATTAAGGCATGGACAAAGCCCTTGTGTATAAGCCTATACATGTACATGTTTACCAAATGAATTTTCAATCAGGATAGGATATTTGTCAGGGATTTGCACCTTTGCCTTTCCCTTCCTTTGCACTCCTTTCTCTCTCTTTCTCTCTCTTCCTTCCACTCTTCCCTGGTCTCTTATTCCCCCCCTTGATATTTTACTCTACAACATAATTTTCATGGGCACTGTATGGTTTATCTAGCATGGCATCATTATTTATTTTTTTTCTCAAATTTCGGATTAATCTTAAAATGATCCAACTTCCATATATATTGCAAGGCAGTAAAACAAAATTCACAAAAACAATAAACTTAGCCTTGAAAGTGAGATAAATCAATTCATGTTTGTAAATATTAAAGCCATCTATACTCTGTCAGTTCTTCACTATGCTCTTTACCAAAATATTTAATTTATTTCATCATTAAACAAACATCTTTGAGTCGTGATCGAGTTGTAGATGAATGAATTAGTCATGAAAGGTTAGCATCGTTAAGGTCTAGGAAAGTTCAAACATTACAAATTAAAGGAAATGATGTCCAAAAAATGTCAAACAAATCTCATTCTTAGTGTGCCTTTGAGGCTATGTATGTAGCTACAGAAAGATTGAAATCGATTTCAGAATGAAAACACAATGAACGTTTATTGCATAGAATGGGTCTCCATTGATTTTCTTTCTATCTGTCTTCATCACTTTGTCCACTGGGGAACCGGACGAGAGGCAGTGCACGCTCAATTTGCCATTCTCATTATTCACAAATGATCGGTGATCAAATTTGTGATTGATATCATTGTGCTCGGCTCGTCGTTGTTGGGGGAGTGGGTGGCGTTTGCGCCGGGTTCGGGCCAGGAAATTGAAAGCGCTCATGCTCGGTTGACTGCCGGTCAATTTGGGCCCAGCGGCTAGGGAACTGAAAATGTCAGACGAGAGACAAGATGATGAGGAATTGGGGTAGCGGGGTTGACGGGGAGGAAAGGGCGAGGAAGATATCTGGATTGAGGGATGTTTATGAGGGAAGTCCAAGGAGAGTGTATGTCATCCGACCAGGGCATGTGGTGATCCTACGTGTTGCTCTGGCAGTATTTGCTCCAGGTTATATTTTGTTGACAATGCAGAGTTAGGTTTAGACTTTTAAGTCCAAAAGGTTGCATTGTGGTCTTGCGATAAATTGAGGCTTAAAGTTTAGGGGAGTGTATGTGGTTAGGTAGAGTGTTTAGTGCAGATTGTAACGTAAGTATTCAGTTGGTGTGGAACATTCACCACAAAGCAGTTGTCAGCTATTGATACACCATAAGACTGTGCTAGATTGAGAGGCTAACACACACAATTGTACATATACATGTTGTAATTCTGAGTGTGGTTACAGTATTAAAGCATTGTGAACTTAGTATATTTACATTATATTGAATGCTAAAGTGACCCACAGTAACACTGTGGTAAAACTGTGATACATAATGTACAGTCAGTCTGAAAGTGTATCAGTAGAGAGAAAAAGTAACACAGAGAGCATTGTGATTTAACTTCATAGAGAATATATTGATGGAAGAAGGAGAAGGAGAAGAAGAAGAAGAAGGAGGAGGAGGAGAGGAATTCAGAGGGAGAAGAGGAAGCAAGAGGAGGAGGAGATGAGGAGGAGGAGGAGGAGGAGGAGGAGGAAGAAGAAGAAGAATAAGAAGAAGAGAGAGAATGGGGCAGAAAGAAATCAAGATAATGCTCATCCCAAACAACTGCAAAAACACAGCCATAGATATGCAATGTGCATACTTCCATGTACCAATTCCCTGTCTCTGTCTTCACTCACTCTTTTCTCACATGCCAACATGATATTCATAAAGAATGGATACATGATGAAGTGAGCTGCAGCAAATCCACAACATTCTAAAGAAACTCCTTGATGCATCCTTGCTCTCTACTTCTCGTATTCCCACGCTCTCTCTCTGATTTCAAGATACGAGCATCTAATCCCTGCAAGAAAATTCACATTTGATTAATGAAAACGGAGTGCTGCCTGCATGTGATTTACATGATTGGTTTATGCCTTGTGAGATGGGTGGAGTATGACTAATTTCACAATGATGTGTAATGATTTTTGAATCAGGAAATTTCTGTCTGTTGTTTAGATAACTTTTACTTCAACTCAGGGGGGAAATTTCCTGCATTTCTTCCTTTGGAGATGTCTGAGACATGTTTTTGAGAACTTATTTTATATTCCCTAATGTACATTTCATAGTCTACGGGTGTGTGAGACACGTGCAAACCTGATTTGCAAGAACCATTAGCATATTTTTCAATATTCGCAGTGTGTTTTGGTCATAGAATGAGATGATCTGATTCTTAACCCCTTGAGAATAATGTGATTTCCATAGGCACAGGTGAAGCAACTGTTAATTCATGTATAGCACGTCTAGTCTGGAAATGTCACGTGTTACATACATGCATGTAGTCATAGATAAGTGATACATACATGTACTTCTGTGATTATGTTCCCCATCTAAGATTCTCTATTTTTTTTTAACCAGACCCCAAAAGGATTTTCACTTTGAAAGGGAAGATGTTTTCCCCATGTGCTGAAAGAGATCTTTGGAAGATATGAAGTTACCACTCAAGGAGTTGTGTTACTTTAATTCAGTAATAGGTGTCCTCTTTCGTTGCAGCTTAGTTCAAGAGTGGCCTATATATTTACCAGGACTGTGGAATGAGGTTGAGTTGAACTTAACCCTCCATTTGATTTTAGTTGTTTTTTTCTGTTTTACTGAAGTGAGAAGATCCACAGCTAAAAAGAGAAGGGACTTTTATGTGGAATATTGATAATACCTCAACAAATATTGAACCTAGCCTCATATTTACTATGCAAGAGTGAAAAAAATAGTGTATAGTAAAAGGCTGCATGAATAGTAATACATTTCTGCTTACAAGTTCATTCATCAGGTATCAGTGACGTAAAACATGGGATTGCAGCATTTACCGTGTAATCTATACATTTTCATCAAATATTTTTTCAAAATTTGACTTGACATGGGTAAGTCACTAAAAACATTTTCACAGCTGCAAGCATAATTGAAATTTTTATTTGTTTGTTTACCATTAATGAGAGTGAATTTAAAAATACAGTATATGAACATGGTGTTTAGAAGCATCCAAAAGAATGGATGAAATCACTAGAATTTTATATTTAGACATATAAGGTAATGGACAGAAGGTACATACATGTATATGAATTGTTGTGTTTAAGCCAAATGGAATTATGAAGCCAAACATGCATTAAAGGTTAACATGTACAATATAAATGCAGTGATGCTATGCTAAATGCTCGATCAAGGTCTATTCAATTATGCGACACCTCCCTACCTTGATGATAGGTGTTAACACACTTAACAATGTCTGCCAGTTTGCTGCATAGGGCACGCTTTCACAGTTTTTCTGTTTGTAATTGCCTTTTCTCTAAAGCTTTCGATGGCCACATTGTTTAACATCTCAGAAAATAATTACAGATATCATGGATGCCCATTTCAGATTTCTTTATTGTTTTAGTTTCTTTCTTTTCTTTTGTCACATTTCATTTTCTTCAACATTATAATATTGATGCTGAAAGAAATGGGAATCAAGTCATCTTAAAGATAAAATGGACGTCTTGTATTGAAAGAGTGGTGTAAATGAATTTGTTTTCAAAGCAACTTGGAAAGTTAGATTAGTTTCACATAAAGACAGAAAATTTGGGGATTGTCAAAGTGGCAAGAAATTTATTCACTTTCCCCAAAAGGCACTAGCACTGCACACACACAAATTTTGAAAAGTATATTGAGCCATGCACACATTCTGGCATGAATGCTTTTTTACTGTAGTATTCTTCCTAACTTGTCGTGAAAGAACAAGAAAGCTCACAAATTATTTTTTGTCATCCCCAGAACTTAAAGGCATTGGCTAACTTTGTGAGTAGCTGATTTAAAAAATTCTCAAACTAAGATGAGAAACATGTGTATGAGTACTTGTATTTGTACTCAAAAACCCTGAAACCAACCATAATTTGGAATGAAAAAGTGTAAGTTAGACGCAAACGGCGATTTTATTATCCTTCGTCTCACGAGACAATCACTAAGAGGACCACTTTGCTTGAATTTGAAAATGCCGTTATGTGCCTCCCGCAGCGTGATACGCCAATACACACAGTATGGTAAGGTGAGTCATACGCGCATGCGCACTCCTTATGTCTATTCTGGGCAACCGACCCTCGTATATTTTTCAAACATTGGCTCACATTTTTAATATTTAGAAATACTTCCTGTGGATATTATACTTTGAAGCTTTCAGACTGGTATTTTTACACTATAACCCTTATGTTTATCCCATTTTCAAGTAACAAAACAAGATTTTTTTAAAATCATAACAATGTTAGCCAATGCCTTTAAGCTTCTTCTTACATGATAGCCCTTTGCACTGAAATATGATGTATACATGTCAGGATGATGTAAATACATTGAACTCTTATAAACAGACTGCTATACTGGTATCTACAATGGATGTCAATGTCTTTTATTCTGGAAGACCATTTTCCCCTCTTTTAAAGCTGTAATTGTTGATTAAATAGAAGGGTAATGGATTGTCTTGCATTAAGTGCTCCCACATTGTGCTATTTAAAAATACTTATGACTTGCATTCTGTCGTTGCTCAGGAAAGTAATTCATGCATCCATGACAGAAGCTGTCCATCACTCTAATGGTAGTCTCTCTCTCTCTTTATATCTCTTCCTCTTTCTTTCCTTCTAAACTCTCTCTCTATTTATATCTTTTCCTCTTTCTTTCTTTCTGTCTAAACTCTCTCTCTCTCTCTTTCAGCTCCTGCATGTCTTTGTCTTTCTCTGTATCTCTTAATTTCACCATTTTTCTGCTTCTTCCTTTTCTTCTAAATGGATCTGTCTCTCTCTACCCCTCCCCTTCTCTCTCTCTCTCTTTCTCTCACTCTGTGTGTCAGCTTCTGCATATCTCTATCTGACAATGTTTTTCTCTCTCTTTCCTGAACTGATGACAGGAGCTGTCCATCTCTCCAGTGATATTTCACCATCTCTCTTTACTTTAGTGCATCTTTCTTCCTCTTTATTTCCCTTCTAAATAGACTCTCACACTCTCCCCCCCCCCCACTATTTACAGTGTATCTGTCTGTCTGCTTTTGTCTGTGTGTATCTATCTGTCTGTCTGATTGTCTGTCTGTCTTTCTGTCTGTCTAGCAAAGTCTATTGATATATTTCCCTCTGCCTTTCACTTTACCTGTTTGTACCTCATTCTCTCATATTTTTTTCTGCTACTGGACCTATTTCTTCTCACCCATCTCTTTCCTGCTCTCTTAAAGTCTACACCATTCTTCCCCCTAAAATATCTTATTCTGCTGATGTGTTTCAGCTAAGCGAGTCTGCACACTGCCTACACTGTAATGTACCATACTACCGGTAATTCATTTATTTCTATACCATATCAGGCACCCAAACATGACTTAAGCCTTGAATAATCAATTTTGTTTGCAGATCACTTTGTAATTGATTTTGCCTCTGGTACGTGTACATGTACATGCTCTGCCTTCATTCATTTGTTGTAGACTTCCCTTCCCCCCCCCTCCATTCTTATATTTTATTCCCCTTGATCCTGCCAACCATGAGCATTAATAGGAGATGGGATAATTTGCTCATGCTGGGTACTTGCGTATGAGTAAGAGTAGGGTAAGATGTGTTACTGCCCTGTTACCATGGAAACGAGGAGACAATGACATTCATTGAGAGAAGCTGTACATTTTCTTGGCAAAGTATTCCATGTCGTGCTCTTCCTTTGACAAAGTGTTGTCAGATGTGTGCTGATTAATATCAGAATTTACTTGGTGTGATCTGATATGCATGTGTAAGCTAGATCTCATTCATGATTTGAATTAAACAACAGAATGAAACACAGTTTACTGGGAGAAAACGGACCATTGAAGTATCTGTAGAGTTTCAACTTCTAGAAAATAGAAAAAAATATGCAGAAAGTAGTTCTGCATTTCACTTAATCACAGTGGAAGGGAGGAATGAAGGGAAAATGTTGAGAGAAATTCATAACATTTACATAAAATTCAAGATAAAAAAGCAAACAAATTCTCTTGTGTATGAAGCATTAGAAGAATAAAATATCATTATTCATTTTGAAAATGAATTAACAAGGCAATAAGCTTTGCTTTGAATTATAGAAGGATGGTGTGTTTCTGATCTGAAATTAGACAATTTTGGTCGTGATGTAATTGAGAAATGAGGGAGATAAATCATATATGTGAAAAGGACTGGATATAAAAGGTGGGGGTGGGAGGGGGATAAAGAAAAACATGAATATATGAGTGTCTTATACATCCCATTCATCTCTCTCCTTCCCCTTCTCTCTCTTTTAATCTCTCTATTTCCCTTTTCCTTATTCATTTATTATCTATCTACCCTCTTCCTCTTTACCCCCCCCCCCCCCTCCATCTTTAGGCTATGGTCACAAAGCCCAAAATCAGCCTGCTTGGTGACCTGGCGGCAAGTTTTTAGTCAAAATAAAGATTTAGCGCGGAGTTAAAATTTCGGCGGCGCCTGCTGACTTTTCACTCGCTCGGTGCCCTAGCAGTCACTGCCCGCGGAGACTGACCTAATCGAGCGATCGCCATCGAGCGATTTAGATTAAAAATCGATTTTTACCCACATCCTCTGCCAAGCCATATGCAAGGCGCAGCTCAGCCTATGGGCTTGTGGATCTCGCTGTCGTGGTCGTTGAGGTGGAATCAACGGCATCGTAGTCCTCGTTGACCTGTCAGATGCAGAGCATAAGCGCATTTGTTGATAGCCAAGGGGTAATCACATAATGCCCAGGTTGTTCGTGAGAAATTCCCGGCGAAGACCGGTGGGCCGCTGCCGATGCACCTACAGGACACCAGCAGATTCCCCACCGATCACCGGCCAGTCGCCTGGCGATTTCTTAGAAATCGGCCGGTGGCAGGTGGGAGATCTTGCGGGAATCGGTGGGTAATCATTCGGTCACTGTACGGCGAAAATCCCCCGAGTTTTTACCAAAATCGACGTTTTTACCAAAATCGACCGGCGACCGACAGGACATTGCCCGAGCATTGCTGGGACTTTACAGTCCACTCGACTTCTCCAAAATTGCTGGGCGATGCCTAAATTCCAGTGATGCCTGAGCAGGCTGCAAATCGGTCGGTCACCGTTGGCTTTTGTGACCTTAGCCTTATCCACTTCCACGCCTGCTTTCTCCCTTTGGTGAAAGAGAGAGAGAGAGAGAGAATAAAAAATAGGAACATCGTTGGTTTGGTCACCAATATGATGTGGTAAATAACTTACTGCATTAGCCAATATTTTTGCGTACAGATATTTTAGGGATCTGGGGCAATTTTTGACATGAGCAAGTTATTATTTTTCACATGTTAAATGATGTTCCTACACTTAATTACAGGCATTTATTGAGTGGAAATTTTAGTGAAGACACAATTAGAAAATTAACGAAAATCAAACCACCGCGAAAATATCAGTTTATACAGTAGCATGTAATGTGGAAATAAAGGAGTGCCTCATAGCAGAAGGGGGAGGGAAAGGGAAAAAGGAAAATATCATTCTTCAAGGATTTTGAGTCAATTATGACTTCACCTGCCCAATTTCCTGTCTCCAACGAGAGCACATGGCCAACTGTCGATCAGCTCCTGCTATCCAAAGTCTCAAGTAATATTTAGGCCAAAGTAATGAGTCCAAGAGAATAAGGCAGAGAGAGAGAGAGAGAGAGAGAAGGAAAGGTAAATAGTCCTAGACTAGAGAGAGAGAGAGAGAGAGAGAGAGAGAGAGAGAGAAAGGGGAGGGCATAGGGGATACTTGCAGAATTACATGTATGTGCATTGGCGTATAGCTTGGTGTTGCTTCAACCCTTTGAAGATATTGTCAAAGGTTCAAACTGAGGGTCTACAGAAAAAATGTACCTGTGTTTTGGATCAAATCTTGTACCAAATTGTGTATATTTTATTCAGCAAGAAGATTCCAAAAGAGAGGAGAGAGAAAGAGAGAAAAAAAGAGAGTTGAAGAAAGACATACATATATACATGTAGGTAAAATGGATGAAGGTAAAACAAAAGAGATAATGAGAAATGCCATGTTTATTAGATAAAAGCTATGTATTATAAGCAATTATACTTGGTTTGGTTTGGTTTGCAAACCAATTTCTGTATGTCAATGTATGTAAAGTTCCTACAACACATGTCTGCTGTCATTGAAATTGACCACCTGTTGAATTCTTGCCACAGATATTTCTGTGTTGAAAGAACTTTGCATAATCAATACAGCAGTCTATGAATTACATATAGTTCAGCGAATTGTAGATACGCTCACTTTAATTACATCCAAGATGCAGGGATCATTATGCTGTATAAGTACATGGAATTTTTGGTATGTTATGCAGGTATGTAGCAAAAATGATCATAACAGTCATAATTGTAAAGAAATATTAAATGGTCCTGGAAACGTAAATCTAGAAATGAAAGCATCTCAGATGTACCTGTTTCTATATGATTGTGATAAACTTTGCCTGTTTCTGTCATCTATATGCAGAAACCAAAGAAATATCAGAGGCAGTTTCAGGCAATGTACAGTTATCATTAATTGTTTTGCTTGAAACCTACCATTATGCTTTTAACCCACTGGCTACTCAAACCAAGTTGCCCCTGTAAATTAGAGAAATTCAGTAGCCAACAGGTTAACTCATTGAATGCTAAGCCTGAGATAACTTGTGATAGGGTCTGGACTATGAAAATGCTTGTTTTACCAAAATCAAATCATGTTCAACATTTCACTTGGTAACCATGACAAAGCAGATTTAGTCACTTTATTTTGAAATGGAATATCATTGATTTTCTAATCTAATGCTTTCCTATTAATAAAAAAAAAAATTCTCTGTTTTGTTTTGTTTGTTTTCTTATACAGAGTTGTGATGTGATTGAGGATGAGCATGAATCGTTTGTACTAATGGCAGTCTTCCACGCCGTCGAGGAGGGTAACCTCCATGGGATCCAAGAATTGGTCGAAAATCTCACTTCCTACGACCCGGACCAAAAGAACAAAGTAAGTGGACTAATTTCTCTCTCATAGATCTCCTTGTGATGATTTGAATATGCTCTATGTGCTGTATGATGGCTTTCAGTTATGGACATCCACTATACAATGCCATTGCTAAATTGGAAGTTACATAACATCATGAACTTATTCCTGCATAAATGAAAGATGTAGAAAGAATGTGTTTTTATTCTCTCAGTTTGTTCTGCTTAGGCCAAATCCTGTGATACATTTATGTTATATGTGTACTTGGGGGAAAATTACACAATACATATTAGTTGTAACACCTCTGGTTATGCATACATTATGCATGAGAGGGGGGGGGGGGGGGTCTGGATATTTGTATCTTTGAGTCACCTCCTTGAAAACTTCCACTTCTGCTTCTCTACCAATTTGAATTGCATGTACATGTACATTCATAGACCCTAAGGACACTACATCATTGCCAGGCCCTCTCCTCATGTCTCCTCATTTGATATTCATTATGCGCATAATAAAACATGACAGGTTTCACGGATGGAACGTTCAGTAAATGGAAGAGACGTGTGAAATTTCATGACCGTCCATTATGGTTTACCCCATTCCTTCATCTTCCTGCATTTGATAGCCAATTTTATCCGTTATGCATACATGTGTAATGTAAATTTACTGGTTTTAGTGTAAGCTACAATTTGAATTGGATAATATTAGAACCTGCACGACACCTCAGCCTACTCTTTGCTTTTCTCTCTCAGCTCCTTTATGCACCTATCATTAAATACTTTGTTTTTAATGAAGTATGTTTAGAATGACACAGAGTAATTTGATAAATCACAATAAGCCCCCGAAAGAACAGAAAACCCAGAACAAAAAGCATTATGAAATTAAACAAGTGCAGGAAAATTTGAATGTTACTTAATGTCACTGACAACATCCTATAGATATCTGAAAAGGATAGAGTATATCTTTGAAATTTACAGCAAGCTTGAAATTAATGTGACCAGGCTGTGAAATTGTTGTATGAATTACTTGATTCATTGTAATGTATAGCACATCAACTTTGTTCACAAGTGGTCCCTTGGAAAATTTGATTGGAAATTGCCAAAATTATTAACATAATAATGTTAATCTGAAACTATGAATGTCTAAAATGCTTCAAGCATGTTGTATGGACTTTTAGTGATGATGATGATGATGATGATGATGATGATGATGATGATGATGATGATAAAGATGTAATATGGTCACTCAGTGAGCTTATTATAGTTTTGTGCCTTGAGGATATAGTTGGTTTTCAAATGGAGGAACCCATTTCCTTTGGAAAAAGCATCTCGAGCATACATCTCCAGGCTGTATGGCACAAATGCATTATAGGATTGTATTACCGGAAGGTTACGTTCCATAACATCACTCACTGTTATGTTGTTTGTTTGTTTTTTAGAAAATGTCCTACTCTAGCTTAATTGATGCATTCTTGTATTTGAGAGTTCATTAGAAACTAGATACAATGTACTCCATTAATGTCACTTAGCCATACATGTATCAGCTGATATTATCTGTTTTATATACATGTACATGTATTTTTAAAATCCATACATCTTGTAGAGTGAATGACCTTTAACTCTGGTGTAGGCACAAAAAGGGAACATTTTAACCCATAGTACAGTGTTTCCTTTCAGTAACACTTTTGCATCTTTTGTTCCAGAGTGCTAGGAGTAACATATAAACATGATCAGAAATATCGAAAATCACAAATATTTACATGAGTCTGTTTCTAATCTGGTACATGTACATGTACATGTACTTTGTACAGTTTACAATTTACAATTTTCTGTTGAATGTGCAATTCTTATTTAAATTGGTTTGCATTATGTACATTTTAAAATTATTTTTAAACTATTTACATGTACATGTGAAAAGTAGAAAAATAAGAGTTGCCAATTTGAGGAGGAAAAGCCAATTAAAGACATTGGTTAACATTGTTATGATTTTTAAAAATCTTGTTTTGTTACTTGAAAATGGGATAAACATAAGGGTTATAGTGTAAAAATACCAGTCTGAAAGTTTCAAAGTATAATATCCACAGGAAGTATTTTTAAATATCAAAAATGTTAACCAATGTTTGAAAAATATACGAGGGTCGGTTGCACAGAATAGACATAAGGAGTGCGCATGCGCGTATGACTCACCTTACCGTACTGTGTGTATTGGCGTATCATGCTGCGGGAGGCACATAACAGCATTTTCAAATTCAAGCAAAGTGGTCCTCTCAGTGATTGTCTCGTGAGACAGAGGATAATAAAATCGCCGTTTGCGTCTAACTTACACTTTTTCATTCCAAACTATGGTTGGTTTCAGGGTTTTTTAGTACAAATACAAGTGCTCATACACATGTTTCATCTTAGTTTGAGAATTTTTTAAATCAGCTACTCACAAAGTTAGCCAATGCCTTTAATTATACCAAGAGAAAACCCTCTACTGCTATATGGCTTAATACAATGTAGTACTTCAGTGTTTAATGTATTGGGGAGCCTGTCTTTTTCTTGACTGCTCACTCCTGATTGAACATGCAAAGCCCTTTCGTTTGAATAGTTTCGTGTGCCTCCAGTCATCATGTATGCCTGGCATTGCTTCAGCTAATGAAATTAGACACTTGTTAACACAAGTTTCATGGTAATAGAGGGAGTGAATCAGCGAAGGGGCGCAGACGAGAAGAGCATGCAGGAAGATGAGTAAGGCAGGTTGCACTGTCAGTGGGATGTAGTGAACCTGGGAAATTTGAAAGGGTCCCTCAGATGTTTTGGAGGGGGGGGGGGGGGAGGAGAGAAGTTTAATGAGAAGAGGATAGGGTGGGAGGTTTGGGGAGGGAGGTGGGGAGTGAGGAATGGGGAAGCCCTTGAAGTACTATGGTAACCTTTGTACAAACACCGTAGTGTGATGGTACATGTTCGAATTGCTGTGGTGAACCATCACATTACTGTGATTGCACCATACATGTAGGTACCGTGTTAGTTTTTTTTTTTAACAAGGGAGGGAGGATGGGAGGGAGTGAAATATTGCCCTCACACTGAGAGGTAAACCTGGAGGAAATGAGGGTCCCTTGGCTAATTTAGGTGTGGGATTGAGGAGGAAAGGAGAGAGGGGTGAAGGGAAGAGGGGAAGGGAAGAGTTAAGGTATAAATGAAAGGGATGGGAAGAGAGGGAGAGAAGATAGAGTTGAATGATGGGGAAAGGTGGGAGACAGTGAGGGAGAGAGAGAGAGGGAGAGAGAGGGGGACAGGGTGCACAGGGGGAGGGGTGAGGAAGAAAGATGTGGAGGAAGGGGAGGGAAGAGATGGATGGAAGGAAAATTTGATCTTGAGACCTTTCTCATAGTAGAACTTTAACTTCCTTAGGATGGCCACCCACAACATCAGAGGGATCAAGCAGCTTCTAAATTTCTCCCCATCTGTCCCTCAAAACCTGAAGTCCACTCTTGCTGCTAAACAGGAAATAGCTGTAGCATGCATATGTTTCAGATAAGTAAAAGTGCAACCATATTTTCTATTTTAATATCATGACCTACTTTCCCAGAGTTTACTTGTTTAGAAGCTGCTTTCCTTGAAGAATATGCAAAGTCTTCACTCTGCAGTCTTGTTCCTCCATTATTATAGAAATCAAGTATTACTTAATGTCCTTTTGCTGCATCAAAACTTTCCAGACTGAAAGCTAGCTTATATGTACTGTAAACGCTGTTAAGTTGGCTTGATTAAAGATTTGCACCGAGCGACCAAAGAACATATTTGTGGGTTCTTGAATTCACGCTGCACAATTACTCGCAAAAGTGCAAGATTTGATTTGATTTTTCAGTGCATATGAAATCATGCTAATATTTTCTAGAATTCGCATGTGCCAAAAATACATGTAGTGCGAAATCGCGAAAATTAGTGTACCACAAATATTTCTGAATTTACAATACCTGAAAGGGATCAATCAACACAATGTGTGTTACTTGTAAAAAAAAAAAAATTTGTAAGCCATGATGTTGTAACAACATCCATCGACTACAAAATCTAATTCCCATAGACTTACTTAATACAGAGGGTATCTAGTTGGAGTGATCTATGGGTTAAAATATCAGCTCTGAAATGATTTACATTTTTTTGAGAAATTGCCTTGTGAGAACACTACTCAACACACCCATAACTGTGTGCATGTATACAAATTCCCAGTTGTGTTCTCTGCATGGGGTATATTACCAGTTCCCTTAATTTTCCTCTTGTTCCTTAACCATTAGTCCATAGAGTGTTTAAAGAGGGAGGGGGGGGGGGAGGACATTTTCCCCATATGGTCATAAACTTGACATATGGATGCAGTATGCTTAGCCTTGGTACAGGAGAGTGAGAATGCCTCATCTTCCTCTTACCTGAAAGTGAGAAAAGTTCAAGATTTTTAGGTTCCGACTGGAATAGATTTTTATGGGTGTCCCTCAGTCATGTGAAACGTTAAAGAGTTCAGTTTGTCACACACACAAAAAAGAAAGAAAGAAAAAAAGAAATGTTCATAATATTATGGTATTTTCCCTCCAGGAATTGTAAAAGCAATGAATTTTATTTGGTGGTGTGAAATCTAAGTCACAAAGGACTAATGCATGTAAGGATCAAAATGTCTTAAATGCCAAAAATATACTTAATGGTAAAGAGTACACTAGGATTTGGAGCAGTGTAATAATGCTAGGAATGATTGTGTAACAATTATGATCACAGGGGTAGTCACATCAGTGTGAACACATCACAGTTTGACCACAGTATAGATTCAAAAAATTTACAGTGCATTTGCATTCACACTGTATGACTGAGAGACAAAAATAATCAGTGTGAACACATCACAGTTTGACCACAGTATAGATTCATAAACTTTATAATGCATTCACACCGTGTGCCACAGAAAGACATGGCATTTTCAAATGGTCTTCACATAAAGTTAACTGTGCCAAGTTTTGATATGAAATGAAATTCCGATAAAATAGTGAATTTGTGACACTATTTTTGTATGTCATGGACCTACATGTACATGCATCTATGCTCTTTACGTGATGCTTGTCTCTTCTGTAAATCCTTCTCATTTTTCACTTACAATAGGCACTTTCTAGTTGCACTGGTATTATGGAAATCAAGTTAGATTGGATCAACATGCAGATGATATGGGCAGGAATACATTCTCTTCCCCCTATGCTTTTACCATGTTTTATTAATGAGCCAGGCTTTTAAGCTTCTCGCCATTCTTCATACTTGAAGCTATGAATTATCTGTGTTGATTAGGTGAACCTCGATTACCCTAATGTATTATAGTTAATGTACAGTGCACAAAAAAGATAACTGAAATTGATATTGAATCCACTTTGTACAATGTATGTGCTATACAGTATAGTTGGGGTAGGGAAGCACTTCAATTAGATAATGATCTGTGGCAAATCCAGGAATCTCTTGCTTGTGGGACGGGGGAGTGGAGAGGGGCAAGTTTGGAAAATTTCTTGGACAAGAGGAGAAATAAAATGGTCCATCTTACCTTCAGCTTCCTTGTTGGTCAAAATGCATTTTTAAAGGGTATATATAAATACAATTTTGTGACCTTTCTTCTTCTTTTTTTTTTGAGCATGATTTGATTTCATTATAACCCATATTTTCAAACACCCTAACCTGAGTTATCTCAGACTTAATGTTCAATGAATTAATGCTCCTTTCATTTATTAACTTCATTTTTTTTTTGTATGGACATCAAAGTCTTGTTGTTTGTACATGTACCCATTGAGCACAATTTGATTTGGGTATAATAAGCATTTTCCATAGACACTAGCCCGAGTTATGTCGGGCATAGGGTTCAACAGGTTAAAGGCATTGGCTAACTTTGTGAGTAGCTGATTTAAAAAAATTCTCAAACTAAGATGAAACATGTGTATGAGTACTTGTATTTGTACTCAAAAACTCTGAAACCAACCATAATTTGGAATGAAAAAGTGTAAGTTAGACGCAAACGGCGATTTTATTATCCTTCGTCTCATGAGACAATCACTAAGAGGACCACTTTGCTTGAATTTGAAAATGCCGTTATGTGCCTCCCGCCGCCAATACACACAGTATGATAAGGTCAGTCATACACGCATGCGCACTCCTTATGTCTATTCTGTGCAACCAACCCTCGTATAGTTTTCTAACATTGGTTCACATTTTTTATATTTAAAAATACTTCCCATTTTCAAGTAACAAAACAAGATTTTTTTAAACATCATAACAATGTTAACCAATGTCTTTAAGTTCTTTTGTTTTGGGCTAAAAATTTTAGTTATAATGATTATGATAATGATATTAATAATAATGATAATCATGATAGTAATAATAATGGTAATGATAATAATGAAAATAATGATATTGATGATGATGATAATCATTATGAAAATAATCAAAATAATAATAACAATCATAAAGGTGATGATAATGATGATGATAATAGTAATGATAATAATGATGATAATGATAGTAATCGAAACATTGATAATGATTATAATAATACATGTAATTTATAAAGCACTTTTTACATGTGTTTCAAAGTGATATGCATTTGATAATATCTGTTTTGTTTTTGTGTCAAGAGTTGGATCAAGAAATTGAAAAACAAATGAGGATTCAAATGTGTATGGGCTCTCATGAATTGCAAATATACCTTGCATTGATCTGATTAAATCTCTGCGAGTTTAACAAAGGCAAGCATAAAATGGAATGTGTGGGTCAGATACATGCATATGTTAATAATTAGGCTAAACTTAACAGGACGGATTTCGATACCTGAGGATAAATAATTTTCCTGTCCATTATCTGCATTTTGCTGATTATTCTAATGGCATTTATCTTCGTTGATCACATGAATAATGTAATTTTCATTTCCTTTGTTGAGATTTTGTAATTTTATTGTCTGGGGTGGCATTAACAGATTGAGAGTAAGGATAACATTGATGTGATGTAAGTCATAAATTGCAAAAGAATGCTTGTGGATCATGAGATAATGAAATTCTTTTTATTGATGAAAATTCACTACTAAGGGAATTATGAGCTCATGATTCCCAGATATTTTGTAAAACATCTATATCCTGGGGGTGTAACATAAAGAGATACAATCAATTTTACAATCAATTGTAACTCTTTAGTGTATGGTTTGCCATAGACTTACGATTGATATCAGTCGTAAGATTGATTGTATTTTTTTTATGTTACAGGGCCCTATCCTGGTCTGATATGTTTATTTGAGTAATTGATGATGTTCAGATTTTGTTGTATAATTACTGCTGTCTCTTTCTCTCATTCTCCTCTTCTTAATGTCTTTAGTCTGTCCCCTTCCCTCTCTCCTACTCTTCTACTCTCTTATCTCTCATTCTCTCTTTGATTTCATGCTCTCTCTTTCTCTTTCTGTTCTCTCTCCAGTTCTCTGTTTCTCTTACTCTGTTGGTCTTTTCTTTTTCTTTCTCTGTCTGTTGTCCATGTGTCTGAACTTTTTTGCCTGCTCTTTTTTTATCTTTGTCCATTTACCTCCTCACCAATTACTCCAATTTCCATCAATGTCTGTCACTATCTATATATCTGTCTTTCATGTTCCGTTATATGATTTTTTGTTTGTTTGTTACGTCTACAGCATGGAGAAACTGCACTCCATCTTGCAGCAGGATATGGCCATGTTGACATCATCAAGTATCTCCAAGCGAAGGGAGCTACCATTGATGTTGCAGATAAGGTAAGAATATATCCACTTCTTTTTTTATCAACATTGACTCATTGCTTTTCCTTAAAAGCACTGTTCATGTAATACAAACAATGCTATGTGTGAACAATGGCCATGTTGCCATCAACAAGCATCATCAGGCTACAATAGTTACCATGATATGGTTGACACCACATCTTCGTTGATATTGCCATTGACTATAATAGGTCCAAAAACTGCCTATAAAGGAAACCAAATTCAGCAGCAAAACAGATTTGTAAACCAGATGGAGTTGAATTTTATATCAGAAAGCATGATTTCATGCCTTTAAGGCTTTTCCCTTTGAAAGAGCTACTGTTTGTAGCCAGCTGGTAAGAAATTACAACTGAATCCCACTCCTGACACCAGTTGTTATAGTTGTATTTAGGAGGGAAGGTGGGACTAAGCACACACAATTAGAAATGCACTAAAGAAGTGAGCTATTAAGCTCAGAATAGCTTTAAAAAGCTTTTGAAAACTAAAATACTGCTGTGTTTAATTCCCTGAATGAAAGAGGAGTTCTAGTGTGAGGGATTGTTATGGACAGTTTAATGGCACCTCGAGAAGATGGTAGAATTGGTAGGAAGATTACAAGAAAGTCATTTTAGAAATAGACTGTCAAATATGGTCGTATATAAATTTCTTGCTTGGAAAGTACCTGTCCTGGTATTGTACTCTTTTTAATAACACAGGCAGTAAATTGCATGTGGTGCTGCCTACAAGCTCAGACTCGTAAGATAATCCATGAGTGACGTACAGCATTAGCTAGGAAACTCTGGTCACCGTATGCTCCCAGGGCAAGCTAGGGCACCTGTATACAATGTAAGGCCTACTTTCACCGACTGCTAGAGCTCAAGGCTGCAGCTTTCCTTCATGACATTTCCTTTTGGATGTTAATTAGATTGTGACTTAAAGCTAAAAGATTCATCATGTAGGAAGTATTAGGGCAGACCTGGATGACTCGGTATGGAGGTTGCCGCAAAAGGAGCTATATTTCTATTGTCTACATATGCATGCTGAGCCTGAAGAAATGGTTTAATCAGACTTTTTGAATTTGCAGGAACTGGGAAAAGTAACTAGAGAATTCTTCAAATGATGAAAAAAAAATCTTTCATAGGAATGCAAGTTGTTGTGCTTTTTTGTCACTCTTAAAAGCTAATTGGTTGTGATGGAAAGAATTTGGGCTTTCATGTAAATGCAAGGAGTTGTAGATTGTCTGTCCAATCTTAATCCAGTACCTACAGGAAGCAGGTGGTTCCTATAATATTAGTCTGTGAGAAAGAGAATTCAGTAGTAAGTGGGTTAAATCTGTTTGTGATGAGAGAACCGGTATCGTATAAGTGAAGGAATTTGTGTGGGTTTTTCCAAGCTCATACGGATTATCTCAGCAAAGATATGTAGTGTGGTTCAAAGAAATGTTAACTCATTGCTTACTGGAACCGGATGTTCTAAGCCTATGGGAAAGGGAGAATTCAGTAGTCAATGAGTCAATGCAGTTTCTGCAGTAATGTTGCAAAGTGGTGATTAAGATACAGTGGATGTGTACTCTGTATGCATGGTTCCACACTAGAGCTCATGCAAAGAAGTGTAATATTGCTGATGTTGTCTGGTAAGTGAGCAGAAACTGAGATGCTTGAGAAATTCCTCCTGGGGGGGTGTTTCATAAAGCTGTTCGTAAGTTACGCATGACTTTACGCACGATTGGTGATATGTTCTTGTGCTACATGTAAATGATGGAAAATCTGATTAGCACCCAAGAACATGTTCTAGTCGTGCGTAAAGTTGTGCGTAACTTACGAACAGCTTTATGAAACACCCCCCGATCTCCTATTTTATACGCATACTGCACATGCTTATTACACATGCTACTCTCTCTCTCTCTTTCTCTCTCTCTCTCCCTCCCATCTCAGCTGTATAGCATTACCTCAAGCAAATTTATCAAATTGACTTGATATTGTGAGCCAGTTTGTCCTTGTTGCATATTGTTAAACTCTACCCAGAGTGGATTGTGGCATTGGCATTCAAACTCTGGCAAGAATGCTATACAAAGTAAATCTACCGGTAAGCTAGATTTCTTTCCAGCCATGTTGAAGAAGTGGAGTTTTTGACAGGTTTCCAATCCTACTGTTAATGTTTTGTGGCTAGCAAGACAATAATAAGAAACATACAATTAAAGGATTTTAAGAGAATGTTTGATGGGGGGGGGGGGGGAGAGCAAGAAAATCGTTTTGAAATGGTACCGGGGTATCACTTGAGGCTTAATCGTCTGCAGAACTAATTTCCAAAGTGATGCTTGCCAACAGACACTGGGGTGAAACGGGACCTTAGAAAATCAGTATTTGACATGTGATGTCAACCCTCCTTCCCTCAATTTTTTTTAGTATGAGTTTTGTGGCTAGCAAGACAAGCTGAAAATGATTGGACATGTTTAAGGATTTAATCTCTTGACCAGCTAGTAATATAGTCATTTTGAAACTGTGATGATATATGTCATCCTTTGTGGATATGATTTGTGGGTTAAAATAGAATTTGCCAGTGTTTACTGCTGGGGATGCCTGCCAAGGGAACATAGATTTGACCAGCAACATGGATAGATCACTTTTAAAATGTTTGTTGCTTATATTCAATCCCTACCTCACCTTCTCCAACCCTGCCAAGAGCAAAGAAATAATATGAAAAAATTAGGATTCTTTTTTTTTCCTAACCAGAGAGGAAAAAACTGTGCGAGATGCCAGTTCTAGCTCAAAGACTGCATCATCTGTTGAATGATTCTTTCAGTGCTGGGTATTGTATTGACTTTAAGAAAATTCCCTACCGCAAATAGCAGAGATATGGATGGAGAAGAGGTATTCACGGACGTTTCGTTTGGGGATCTCATTAAAGATGATTGGAACAGAAAAGATTGATCACAAACTCTCAGTGGAGTAATTTGCTCACTATATTAAGAAATGATTTCAATGAAATGGATCTTGAAAGAAAAGTAATTGCACACTGGAAATGGGTGAATGAGCAGAAATTATGAGAAATAGCAATGAATGATTGATTTATGAATTGATTGAAAGTCTAATATGGTCTGAATATGGACTTTTATTATGTAGAGGTAAGATATGCATGCAGCATTTGCCTTTGTCTGTGATTTTGATGGAAAGTGGTCAGATCTATTTAGATACAAATTTATAACTGTTACAATGTCTTTTGTTAAACAGCACCATAATCTTTTAATTTGCTTGAAAGCATAAAAGGAACACATAATCTTATTATCAGACAAGTCTCTCTCTTTCTCTCTCTCATTTTCTTTCAAATCATAGGTAACAGTGATAATAAAAATCAAAATGTATCTTTTTTAAAAAAGATATTTAACCCATTGACTAATGAATTCTTTCATTCCCATAGACTTTCTACAGGGACCACCCCATTCCAGTAGGCATTTGGTTAATGATCATGATAAAGATGTGAATATTTTTATTGTGGTATCGAGGTACATATATTTATCGATAATGAATGAAAGACAAAAATGAGGAACCTATTTTCTATCTGGTGATTATTTAACGATCTAAAATTTACATATTCCACCTCAAGATGTTTATCTCTGATAACATGGAGTGTACTTGTAAGAGAAGACCTCTATAGTGCTTCAAAAAATTCATCTTCACACGAGTGTTGATGTAATTAGAGTAGAGGATATCGGACTTCAAAAAACACCCAATATTTGATACTTCCTTTCCAAGGGTCCAAAGTATGGGTCATAGTATATTTCCCCCCAAGCATAGGAAAAATATGTTATTTAACTAGTTGAATAACGATGAAAAGAGGAATATTATTTCTGCGTAAAGTTGGGTGTGTCTTAGGCTCTCTTGTTACAAGAAACTTAAAATGACATTGACTTTTATTTGGAACATGACTGTGTATGTCTACAATCAGTAATGATACACTTTCCTTTTTGAATGCTGTTAAAAGATGGGTAGGAAAGATTTTCCAGCTTGTATAAATTTGGGGAATATTTCTTAAATTTCATCTCTATTTTTATTGATATGACTGATTTGTAATTTGTTATTGAAATAAATAGTGTATTAGGCACCAGTAGTGTGGAAAAAAGGTTCTTTTTGAGAAATCAATTACATTTGATATCAAAATACACTATATGTTCACATGCTGGTGACAGTGATGAAGTATTTATGCAAGAACAATAAAATACACCTCTAAAAAAACCTCCAAACCAGAACAGCCCCCCCCCCCAAGAGTTAAGAGTTATTGACATCTAAGAAGGGTACTTTGTTGTTGATTTTTAATAAGATTAACATTTATTCTCACAGTACATGTAGTTCATCACCTCTCTATTCCTTTTTAAAATTTAACACAAAGATTCAAAAGATTAATGCCATGTGCATAGAGGTTTGTTGTTCAGGATATGCAATATTATGCATTGGGTATTTCTGATCTACTTGTTTTTGTTTTATGTTGAGTCGGTAGGTGGTTAATCATTTCCATTGGAACCAATATCAGTAAAAGGAATATCAAGCATATTCCTGAGAAAGCAACAAACGTTAATGAGGCCTGTGCATGCGTGGACACTACTTGTATTGCAGCAACAGATGTTTTTATAATGTCATTGACTGGGATAATGAATTCTGTGCACAGTGGGGCATGGGGATAACGAAGAGGAGACATGCTTTGAAATGTCATCCCCTCATCTCTTACATCTGATGGATGGTTCTCGGAAGATGGTATCGAGATACCCCGGATGAAGAGAGATGGAGACAGAGATAGGGGAAGATGGGGAGAAATGGAGAAAGCCCGGGGAAGGAGAGTTGAAGCCAGAGAAGTGCTGTAGAAAGAATGAAGAAGAAATTTTAAGAATTGGAGTGAGGGGAGAGAGAGAGGGATGGAGAAAGAAATTCAGTATATGTACAATATCTCTTTACCCTTCTTTTTCTCTGTACAGCACGGCGACAATGCAGTATACTGGGCAGCCAGGCAAGGTCAGATTGCTGCCATGAGCTTCCTCAAGGACCAAGGATGTCCCCTTGATGCACAGAACAAGGTAAGTATCACATCTGCCTATCTGTTGCCAGGACTAGAGTCATTCACTTTTGTCAATAAAGGAAAATGAAATGTCCATTGTTGACTAATTCAGATGATCATCTTCAGTATGATTATCCTTTCTAGTGCTGTGGTTGGTTCTAACTGCCAAACTTGCATACAATGTAAAGTTAATGTCCCGGTGTTGTCACTTTGTTTTGACTTCATGTATGCATGATCGTTCAAAATTTCGCGTAAAAAGGGGTCTTTTTTGAGCATGTTCGCGATTTTGAAAAAAAAGGTTGTTTTCATGAGCTTTTACTCGGAATTGAAAAAAGGGTGTTTTTGAGCTTGTAGACCTCTACTCGAAAAATTGAAAAAAAGGGTGTTTTTTCTGGTCCTTCTGGTGTATTTGGAATGCGAAATATAGGGGTGTTTTTTAAAGACCAATTTGTACCTGTTTTGTGCAAAATAGGGGTGAAAATGGCTGCAAATGTACTTGAAACACCGTGAAATAGGGGTCAAATTCTGGGTTGCCGAATGGTCATGGTTACACCCTTGAATATAGAGTGACAACACCGGGGTTAATGTACATCTTGAACATTATTTTTATGGACTTCCCCCTCCCCCCCCCCCCCCCCAAAAAAAAAAGGGATAAAATAAAATTAAAACATACAAGCAAACATTTTTTTTTAAAGGAAAGAAGAGAAATTATTGTTCATTTTGAGAAATCTAAAACCAACAAACATGTACATGTACAACATCATGCAGTTACACTTTATGATTACTTGTTATTACTGTTTAATGATTTCATTACTGTTGCACATTTTAGACTGGTGAGACACCCCTTCACGTTGCTGGTCGGTACGGTCAGGTGGAAGCAGTGCAGTACCTGTGTGACCAGGCTGTCAACATGAATCTCTCTGACGAGGATGGGGAAACTCCCCTTCATATAGCAGCCTGGCATGGCTACACCAGTATTGTGCAGACCCTGTGTAGATCTGGGGCGAGGTTGGACCTCAAGAATAAGGTAAGAGAGGTGATGATGTGCCACACTTGGACAGTACTCTGGTGAGCTGCTCCAGGCTATCCTTATAGTGTATCTCATACATGTAGGTGTAGCTGTAAATTGTGGTTTGCAATGGGTGTTAAGGTTAGGTGTAGTGTTTGGTTGTACAGGTGTAAATAAGAATCCGGGCAGGTGGAAGCAATTATACAGTACCTGTGCTATCAGGGTGTCATGAATAGCAGACAAGGATGGGGGAACCCCTTTTCATATGGCAACCTGGTACAGGTACACCAGTATGGTACAGATGCTGTCCAGGTGTGGGGCAATGTTGGACTTCAATGCCAAGGCAGAGAAATGGATGTGCCAAGGCCATGAGGAGTTGTGGTAGAACTCTCATCTCTAAAGTCAAGATGTTATCAGAAATCAAGTTTACCTCATGTGGCAATCCATTCTTTGAACAAACAATGAGAAAGTTTTGGTGTCTGAAGGTGGTAGAGTGGTAATTTGAATGTGACATTTTTAGGAACAACTATTTTATTTGTAGACCACTGCAATATGAAATTTCTATTTCTCCTGAATCACTTATTCCTCCAGGCTTTACTCAAAATATGTATATTTTATGGATTTCTTGTTGTCCATGTTTTCAAGTTTTCATCTGACACGTGCAACCACCTTTGACTTTACGATCTAGGATGGTGAAACAACCTTACTCTGTGCCGCAGCCAGGGGTCATCTGGACATCGTCAAGATCTTGGTGGAGGCCGGAGCTCTCCTGAACACCATCGACAAGCATGGCATCACCCCGCTACACCATGCCGTCAGGAGGCAACACTATGACATTGTAAAGTACCTCATAGACTCCAACTGCGACGTCAATCTACAAGATAAGGTAAAGGGGGGGGGGGCATATGGAATGGGATAGGTTTGATAGTGCTGTTGTTTTTCTTTTTCAGATGTCTCCATATCTCTTACTGCCTTTGAATAATCTTAGATACTGTATTCAAATCATGGAAGGGCCAACAGTTCATTTTGAAATAATCATATTCAAATGCTGGAGGTCCTCCATCTCTCACTCACCCTTATGTCCAATTGCAGTGCATAACTTCATGGAAAGAAATGCAGTACAATCTATTAAGAATCAGAACAAATATTTTGAGAATACAGAAATCTGCTTATACACCTTGTAACTACTGTACATGTACATTACATTTAGTCACATAAACATCAAGCAGAAATTGTGAAATACAGTACTTGTACATGTAGCTCTTGAGAGGGCGATATGCTACAAACTTGGACTGCACAATGTGAGCTGATTAATGCAGTACATGTTTTATATTTTCTGGGATACAATTAAAACTTGAATATATGGAAAGGATAATATGAGAGAGGGAACATAAATAGCTTGTACATGTACATACATTTATGTCTGCAGAGAAAGTAATTTTCAAGAAAAGGCATGCCTTCCTGAAAATTACCGGTACATGTACTCAATATTGCCAATGATTATGAATGTGGACTTTGAGACTCTTAAGGCTGGCATTTATTCCAAATGTACTTCATATGACAATTAAGGTGCTATTTGTACAGATTTTATCTGCTATGTTTTTTTGTTTCCTTGTTTGTGTGTTTGTTTGTTTGAAGGATTTGGAGTTGTGATTTCCCTAGCATTCTCTGATATTGAAGCTTTTTGTAAATTTCATGTAACAGTTCTAAAGCAAGAAGAAACTGAGTTCTTGAAGTTTTGTGAAAGTTTTGTTGTACGCTATTGCTGTTACATTGCATAATACATGGAGACAAAATTTCTAGCCTTTTAACAATTTGATGCGTATGACTTTCTGCTTAACACCTTTTCACTAACTTTTTTGTGATTTTTAGCTTGGTGATACACCCCTAAATGTTGCATGTAAAGAAGGGGCGTTACACCTGGTTGAAATGCTGCATGCGGTGGGTGCAAAGAGAGACATTCTTAACAGGGTAAGAATTGTTAGGGTTGATTCAGTGTGAATAATAATTGTAACAAGAAGAAGATGGAGGAGATGATGATGATGATGATGAAGAAGATGATGATGATGATATTGTTGATGCTGATGATGATGATGCCATGATGATGGTGATATTGAGGATGATGATAGTGATGATGATGTTTGTGATGATGATGATGATGATGGTGATGATGATGATGACGATGATGTTGACATTGATGGCAGTTATGATGATGATGTTGATGAAGATGGTGATGATGATGATGATGTTGACAATGTTGGTGGTTATGATGATGATGTTGAAGATGATGATGATGATGATTGTGATGATGATTGTGATGATGATTATGATGATGGTGATAATGATGACTGAAGGGGCTAAAGAAGGAGAGTAGAAGGAGGAATGAGGAAAAGGAGAGGGAAAAGAAGGAGAGTAGAAGGAGGAGTTGAGGAAAAGGAGGGGGAAAAGAAGGAAGAAGAAAAGGAAGAGGAAGAAAAGGAGGGAAAGGAGGAGGAAAAAGATGATGATTATGATGTTTGTGATGATTATAATAATCATGCTATAAATCCAGTAGTTCCATTTGTCAAAGCATAATGGTTTTAATCCTTACTGCTTTTAAAATGAATTTTGATTATCCTAACAAATAGAGTTATGAAATGTTCCTTTCAGCTTTGATTTCTTTCAAATCAAGCTTATAGCCTCACTACATCTACTAGTTTAATACTACCTCTACTTCATTCCCCGCCAATTCCAGGACTACCACCATTAATACCTTTTCATTGTGTTCACAAAGTAAATAAATTGCATTGTGTGTTTTATGAACCTTTAATTTTACATTGGAATTTAAAGTAATACCATGACACAGTTTTAGTACAGTGCATGCATACATGTAACTTTTATTTTCCTGGTATCCACAGCACAAGAACTCAGCGCTTCACATGGCAGCTCGAGGAGGACACGTAGAGGTTGTCAGGTATCTCTGTCTGGCAGGGGCTCTAATACACCAAAGAAACCAGGTGAGAACAAGTGAAGGTTATCTTGCGTGTAGATGAATGAACTGTAAACGTGGAATATTTTGCGGTATGGAAATTTTCACACATTTCACGCTGCACGACACTTGCGCAAAAATAAAACCTTGCAAAATATTTGTGTATTATGCACGCTAATACAGTTATCCTAACTGTCTGCGGAAATTAAAAATGTGCTCTAATACACCAAAGAAACCAGGTGAGAACAAGTGAAGGTTATCTTGCGTGTAGATGAATGAACTGTAAACGTGGAATATTTTGCGGTATGGAAATTTTCACACATTTCACGCTGCACGACACTTGCGCAAAAATAAAACCTTGCAAAATATTTGTGTATTATGCACGCTAATACAGTTATCCTAACTGTCTGCGAAAATTAAAAATGTGCAATTGTGTTTCACTCGGCTGAGCACAAAAAAATTAATCACGCAAAAATTTCCACTATTACAGTAGTCTGGACAGTCCAAGGCTGCTTGCAGTTTTGTCATGATTGTGGTGATGACTTAAGATCCTCTCCAAGTTTAGATTCATTTTCTACTGTCACCTTTTAAATTTATTTTTAGGCTGTATGCATGGCTTTGAATTTTGAATCAGAATGTCATTGAAAATTGTTACTCAAGCAGGAGATAAGGTGCAAATTATATAGAAACTGATGTTAGCTTTCTTGAAATCAAAGTACCTATAAATCCTACTCTCCTTTGAATGTGCATGGAGAGACGTTGTGCAAAGCGCATTGCTTATATATTAGGTATATTAGTTTAATTTCTGTCTATCTACTCATTATTCATTACTCATCTACTGTGCATTCTGCCATAATTGCACACCTGGTTAAAGTAAAAGTTTACCATTGTGAGAATTTAAAAAAATCTCATTTTGCTACTTGACAATGGTATAAACACAAGCATTATAGTTTTAAAATACCTGTCTGAAAGTTTCAAAGTATAATATTGACAGGAAGTATTTTTAAATATTAAAAATGTAAACCAATTTTTGAAGAAAATATAATGGTTGGTAGCACAGACTGGACATAAGGAGCGTGCATTTGCACAGAGTTCACCTGAACAGTACTGTGTGTGTGTGTGTGTGTGTGTATGCATATCATTTATAGTACGGTAGGGTGTGTATGTGTGTGTATGTGTGTGTATATGCATATCATGTATAGTGCAGGGAGAGAGGTGCAGCTAACGTGTTTTTTTTTTGTTTTAACTCGT
This sequence comes from Echinometra lucunter, assembly GCA_029962745.1. Lineage (NCBI taxonomy): Eukaryota > Metazoa > Echinodermata > Echinoidea > Camarodonta > Echinometridae > Echinometra > Echinometra lucunter. The sequence goes on from CM057156.1 coordinate 23,725,833, forward strand.
GGAAAATGCTCCTCTTATTTATTGTCTCTGAGACCAAAAATAATAAAATCGTCGTTTGCGTCTTACTAAGAGTTTCTCATTTCAAATTATGGTTGGTTTCAAGGTTTTTTAGTACAAATACAAATTTTCATACACATGTTTCATCTTAGTTTGAGAATTTTTTGAATCAGCTGCTCACAAAGTTAGCCAATGCGTTTAAGAAGCTTGAGTTCTTGGAGTGGTGAAAAATACTTAGCAAGCTTTCTCATCCTTTTTATGTCAGTTGGGAAGAATATCATAGTAGAAAAGTTCACTGATAAGGATCTTTCTTCAAATGCCCTCACATTTGAAATCAGACAAGAAATAGCTAGAGTGTTCAGGCCGAACATTCTTACCCCATTTTGAGGGCAGTGTGTCTTGGGGGGGGGGGGGGGGGAGATAGTTAATTTCTCATCAACTGGATGATTCCACAATCCGACATGAGTAACAGTGTTCTTATTTGTAAAACTAATCTATTGCTTTGGAAGAATTTCTTTCCCATTGTAAATGCATATACATGACCAGAACTCTGGATTGTCTTTAAACCTTGGAATACTATAGCCCAAGATAACTTGACCTAGGGTATAATGGAAATGGGCATTATACTGAAATCAAATCATACCCAACTGGTTTATTGGTTTGATTCTGTGATACAGAAACTGGGAGTCATCTCTAAATTATACTTCTTGCATCTTAATTTCCTTGTTCTGATTTCCTCCTTCAGGATGGACTGACTGCATCACAGCTGGCCAGTCTGGAAGGTCATGAAGACGTAGCTGATGTACTCACACAGGTAGAAGGGGTAAGTTAAAGCAAAAATGTTCAACCATGTTCCTGGCTTTGGCATCTCAGAAAACGTCTTCCTTCTTGTCATGCTACATGATGATTTCATGTGAACGTGTATCGGCACCATACGTGTGCATGTCATACATGCCATGGGAGAGTGTCCCAGATGATGAGTGTTGAAAAATGAAAATCATCAAGCATTTTCTTTGGAAATGAAAATCCAGTGTAGATACCTTCCTTTAAAGTTTTTTGGCTTTTGCATAAAATTTAGTTTATGCCCAGATTTAACAGTAAAACAATACATTTTGCAGTCAAAATAAATTTCACTTCCAAAAGTCATTCTGTGGTGAATATCCTCAAAATCTGGTGGCCTAGGAGATGTTATTATTCACTCAGTGTTACAAGTTTTACAATTCTTAATGAAAACTTTAATGGTTGATTTCCAGGATAAGAGCAAAGACCTCTTCATCAACCAACTCAACAGTACCTCTGGTCCCCTTCACCGCATCCGCATCAAAGTCCTGGGTCATTCGGGTGTTGGCAAGACCACCCTCATTGACTCTCTCAAGTGTGGATACTTCCGGGGTCTCTTCCGTCGCTCACGCTCCAACCTCAGCCTTATCGGTGGTAGCAGCAATGGGCGCAGCTCGCCGCGGTCCCCAAAGAGTCCGCGGAGCCCCCTCACCCCAAGGAGTCCAATGTTCGGGGGAAACGGGAAGAAGATGGATGGGGGAAGGTTCTTCATGGAGAGTTTGAGGAAGAAGCAGCTGTCATCGACGTCTTCCAGTTTCGATGTGGACTCGGAGATCACGAGAGGGATTGAGTTCACACATGGAAACATTCCAGGTTGGTAAAGATTTCTAGTATAAAATGAAGGCTTAAAGTTATGGGTAACTTTTGTCTCAAGAGCCTTTACATTGTCACCCCCATGACCCCAGTCTGAGAGATAAAGATACAAGATAGATAAAAAGATTGATAAATAGGTAGACATATGGATGGATGGATGGATGAATGGATAGATAGATAGATAGATAGATAGATAGATAGATAAATAAATAAATAAATAGGTAGATTGAAAGACATAATAGACAGACAGCCAGACAGATGGGTAGATTAATAGATAGATAGATAGATAGATAGATAGATAGATAGATAGATAGATAGATAGATAGATAGAGAGATAGATAGGGAGATATATACCTTTAGATAGATGCGTGTACATGTACATTGTAGATAGATTAAATATTGGTACATGTAAATGGGGGGAAAAAATGGGTATGTGTGTAGATATAGCAGTTGGGATGGCCCTTTAACCATGAATCTGTAAAACATTTTTTTATTTTTATCTTTACTTCATTTGAATACATTTTGACATGAGAATATTCATGCTATTTTGGTAATATTCATGTATGCTTTATTCTTTTGATCTGATGTGGCTAAAAAAGCAATAAAAAGAACCAGCTTTCATTCTTCTTATTTTGAGGCAGTTTACTGTACACGAGGCCCAAGGGTTTTTTAGTCATTTCTCTTTTTCTTTGTATTTGACATGTAGGTGCTGGGGACTTCACCTTTCTAGAGTTCTCAGGTGAGGAAACCTACCATACCGCCTACCCTCATTTCCTGTCTGATGAGGGCGCCATACACCTTGTAGTCTTCAGCCTGGATGACATGTTTGAGGAGCAGCTCGCCCAGGTCACCTACTGGATGAACTTCCTCCGATCACAGCTTCCGTCCTCTGAACCAGTTGGTATGTGACAATTCAGGAGTCTGAGTTGATGAATAAATCTGATACAGTGGCAATGTTTATATAATATTTAACCAATACTGCTCATGCACATACACTTTGCTTTAACTATTTTGGTGCCACCAGGGGAGCGTTTCATGAAGAGTTTTGTCAGTGATTTTCACTGACAACTGTTAAAAGCTACTGAAAATCCTTGCATCTGATTGGCTGAGAGCAAATTAGTCAGTGAAAATCACTGACAAGGCTCTTCATGAAATGCTCCCCTGGTGTGGAAGTATGCATCATAACACATTTTCATAATCCAAATTTGTAATCAGGGTTATGTTAACCCATTGAGCATGTTTTGATTTCATTATAACATATTCTCCATAGACTCTAGGCCAAGTTATCTTGGGCATATAGGGTTCAACGGGTTAATAGCAGTAGAATCTTGCAGTGTAAGTGCTTAGGATCTCTTGGGATAAGATGATGGAGTAATCGATTATAAACTAATAATTAACCTTTTTTCAATTCCCTGTCAATAAACATCAGTCAATATATCTCAAGACAGAGCAATTTCCATTGCCAGCTGTCCAAAATAACCATGGTGACCCATCATGCCAAACAAACTTGTATGATCTTTGGCTTTCATTTGAGAGATGTAATGGATATCATGAAATGTAGTACATTTAGCCAATGACTATGCTGATTTTTTTTAATTCCCTTGCTCAGTACATTAACCTGTTGATTAAAGAAATCTGCCTTTCCCATAGACTTTGCCCAGGAGCCAGTTAGTTCCTGTTGGCAGTGGGTTAAACTCCCTCTCATTGTAGCCAGTGGCAATTTTCACTGGTTCACTGACTTGTTTGCAACTCCAAGTAAAATCTTTCATTATCCTTTTTATCGCAGGGTATTGTGGCAAGTACCGTCAGCAACCAAAGGTAGCCCTGGTGGCCACTCACGCTGATCATGTCCAATGCCCCAAGCAGCCCTCAGGCGAGATGGTCAGCGGGGAAGGCAACATTGTTCTGTACCAGACCAAGAGGCTGTTCGGCCGGCTGTTCGACATTTGTGATGTCCTTTTTGTGATGGATGCACACAGTGCCCAGTCCAAGGATATCAAGATGCTTAGGACACATATATCAAGTTTGAGGAACTCAATACTCAAGGTGAGATTTTTTTTTAATAGAGAGTGATAGACAGACAGACAGACAGACAGACAGATAGAAGAGAGAGAGAGAAACAGAGAGAGAAAGAAACAGACAGATAGATAGATGGATAGTCAGATAGATAGATAGATAGATCATACATGTACATTTCCTCATTCTCTCAGGCAACTTTTGCTTTCAGCTTCTTCATTCTTCATTTAAAATGAGAGATTATGGTAAGGGTTGTATTTATGTTTTAAGTAATGTTTAGGGTTATGGTTTGGGGGCAAGTATGGCATTTACTCCACATACAGAGTACAAAGAAAGTGCTGTCTTCATACAAGTAGTGTTCTTCCTGCATAACCTGATGCTTTGTTAATTGATCTTCCTTTTTATTTTACACCTGTACTTGTAAACTTGTTAGGTGGAAGCGCCTGTATCTGTCCTCTGTGAAGCAGTTGCATCTGCTCTGCCAGCCTGGAGGAGAACATTTGCCAACTTCCCTGTGCTGACGTGGCAACAGTTTGCAGAGGGCATTCACGCCAGTATTAACCCCCTAGCTGGTCAAGCACACCTCCGGGATGTCGGAAGGCAACTGCATCTGATGGGAGAGGTAAGCAGGGGAGCATTTCATGAAAGGACTTGTCGGATGTTTTATCCGACAAAGTCTGTTTTATCCGACATTTGCCACAGTAACAATGCTTCTCAGCCAATCAAAATCAAGGAAAGATGTCAGATCTGACAACATGTCAGACAACAAATGTTGATGAAACGCTCCCCAGGTGTCATCTGGTTTTGGTAGTGACAATACTGGTGGTTAGTCTGTGAAGGGGGCATTTCATCGGTTGGCTGTTAAAACCTTGTATCTCAAAATTAAAAAAAATTGAGGACAGCTCAGAAAAAGCTCTATTTTAGAGTTATGACATAAGTGGCAACCTTCTTTTGCCCGGAAAGAGTTCTCTGCAGGAATTAGGAGACTGTTTTCAGACAATATTTGGTTGCCATCATTGCCATAATTAAAAAGTACAGCTTTTTCTGAGCTGTCCTCAAAATTTTTAAATTTTGAGATACGAGGTTTTAACAGCCCACCGACGATTTGTAACATTATTAACCCTCTAGCTTTATGCCCATTTCAGCAATGTACAATGTACATTAAATGTAGGGAGTTATGTAACTCTATCTGATGAGAGAGGTAAGTAGGTTTAATCTTTCTGGAATTGGTTTTGGTGGTTGTCATGATAGTGGCTGTAGTGTATACTTCAGAAGTTTCGCAGCTAATACAGAGACAGTTGTAAAGATGTTAATAATGTCCATCCCTGAAGATGGAAAAGGCTTTTCGTAGTTCTTGTCATGTTTTCTTTTCTTTTTTTTTCAGGTTCAGTGTTTCAGCAGTGAGCTCCTTCAGGAGGTGATTGTGATAGAGCCCACGTGGCTGTGTTCAAACATCATTGGCAGACTCCTGAGTCATGATGCCACAGAGCAACCTGAAGGCCAGTACAGCATCCACTACATCCAGTCACTCTTCCCGGACACCGATGCCATGGACATCTCCCAGTTGATGGAGGCTATGGACATTTGCGTCCATGGTACTGTGTGTGAGATCCCCGCTGTCATGCGCTGCCCTGTCCCTGAAGGGATCTGGGAGAAGGAGGATGAGAATGGGAACTTCCGGGTGTACGGAGGTGTCAGGATGCAGTTGAGTGACTGTGGAAGCTTGTTGCCTTCGGGGTTGTTCTCCAGGGTACAGATGTCTTTGAGACGTAACTTCCAGCAGGATATGGAGGACACGACGGACAATGAGCTTTTGATGTGGAGGAACGGAGCAAAATGCTCCAGTGGAAGCATCGAGGGGTTTATCTCGATGTCGAACGATGAATGTGCAATTGAGATCAAGGTCCGAGGCTACAATGACACCAGGCAAGGGTGCTTCATCTTCCTAGAAGACCTTGTCCACCTTGTCAAGCACGTGCTTGTGGATTCGTATCCAGGTTTGCCACTTAACACGGAGGTGCTGTCACCGATCCAATTGTCTTCCCATGAGAAGACAGTCATGGTGTATGATCCTTGCACCTTGCTTAAACTCCAGCTCAAGACTGAAAGGACTATCGAGAACCCCATCGGCAATCAGGAGGAGGATTTTGTTGACATCTTCTGTTTTGGATCTGAGTCAGTGGAGAACAATCTCATAGCAGGTGTTGATCTGCATGTCGCGGAGATCCCACCGTTGACGAGACGGCAGATCAGTATGCTGTTGGATCCCCCAGACCCTATGGGCAAGGACTGGTGCCTGCTAGCTGTCGGGCTAGGACTCACAGAGAAAATCCCCATGTTGGACACCCTCAACAGGCGATGTGGTCCTGATGAGTCAGACTCACCGACGGAGCGCTTGCTCCAAGAATGGGGCAAGGAAGATACAAACACTGTTGGGGTGCTCTTAAACAAAGTGAAAGACTTAGGAAGGGAGGATGTGTTGAGGGTGTTGATGCAAGGTTCACCCCTCTTTAAGTTTGTTCCCGACCCCAGAGCGTTGGAAGAAGGGAGACAGTCGGGGTCAGGCTCCAATCACTCCAGTAGCACAGTGGCTTCCAGATGAGACGGCTGATAACAGTTTAATATCATGGCGACATCCTTTTTTCTATTCGCCACTTTTTCTTGACAATGGCGCATTTATGTATTAACCAGAATATTACTTATGCTTTGACAAGAGACTGACCATGATGGGGAGTCCATAGCTTTACAATGTGTACCATGGACCATCATGACATGAAAACTCCACTTCTCATTTCTAAGCATTCTTTGACGATGATACTTGTAATGTAAGATTAGAAACTTTTTTCAAAATTGAATTTTCATGATAGTTAAGTCAAAGGCAGTTGTTTTTGCAAACAGTAATTTTCACAAATTGAGAAAATCCCATGTTGTACCAGTTGCGACTCAGATATATTTTCATGTGAAACTCATAAATTCTGACTACTCAAAAATAATGATACATTTTCATGCATCTGAACATTTCTGGTTTTACAATTTGTCTTATGTATAATTTAGTTTAAAGTAATAATCCTTGCCAAGCCAAGACAACTAACAATTTTTTTTCTTCCCTCTTTGTCTGTCTAGTAGTTTCACTCAGAAATTGAATGGCTTTTCCATTGTATATTCACTAGAGTACATCTTTTCCACTTTTGGTGTAAAATCCAACATTTATTTAACAACATATGATATGGTGCCTATCTTGGTTATTTACGCAGGGAATGTTTCAACTCATTTTTGTGTGTGTGGCAACTCAGTTTTGTGTCCATGAATTTTCAGGTACAGCAGTATGGTACACTTATGTGTTCAGAGTTGAATGAAAGAGGAATCGCAGTGTTGTTATCACAGATAACCAGAGGAGAAAACGACTTGCACACAGGACTCGAAAATATTGTCAGGATTCAAAATCAACCCATTTCATCAGTTTTAGGGTTGCAGGTTATAAGATGCCCACATAATTCACCTTGGCCAATTTTTTCAAAGTAGCCATTCTGAAATACATACGTATTTATTCATTTCTGTGATCTTGTTAGTCAGCTCAGCGAAATTGAGTGGTGCGAAATGACGCTTTCGGAACGCAAACAGTACAGACAACAATGCACTTTGCGTTCTGTATATACCCTTTTGCACTGCTCATTAATAGGAAACCTGCTTTCAGTTTGTGCATGCATCTTTGGCTTTTCTGCCAAAGAGAGTTTGAGTGAAAAGGTTTGTCTTTCATACCACAAGTTGGTGATATAATTGTGTAATATGCACTTGTCCATTCTATTTGTTGAGAAGAAGAAATGCCAAAAGATAAGAATGTACATGCATCTGCTGTACTATGTATTTTTTTTTCAGAGTTTCTGTTTCATTCATTGTAGTTTTCTTCAGGGTAATGGTCAGCATTACAGGGATAAAAAAAAGAATTCACAATTGGTTACATTATAAAGAGTATCTTACCCCATTCTTTTATTTGAGTCATCTTTTGAAGGAATTGCCTAGACATGGTTGAATGCTTGATATTTATTTATCTTCTAAAGACAAAGTTATAACGACTGCAAATTGTTTCTCCCTTGCCTAGATTGAAACCTAAAAGTCTTCTACAGCTTATGCTGACGTCTTGTATTAGCCATAAATGGCATGGAAATTGTTAAGATGCAATATGTATATTGTTTCCTCTGAGACAAAGTTATATCAACTGCATTGTTTTATGTTTTATTCCTCATCCTTTGTAATCAAGTTAAATCTTTTTACTACACTAATGAATTTTTGATAAGCCAGTATCAGTTTATGAGAAGTACACTTGCATGTAGTCTCTCTTTATCCAAGTGTGTAATAGACAATTCAGTATCTGCGTAGTTAAAATAACATGTTCCTTTAATAGTGTATACTTGTCTATGTAGGTATTCTTAACAAAGCCAAGTCATTTTTTTTTCTAGTCACATCTCATTTCAGATAAAATTTATCACATGCACCTTCAAAAAGAAAAGATAAATCATTCTTTATTTTTTATATCTATAAACACATATTAAAATTCACTCTTCCCAACATCTTTGTAAAGAAATTGTATTTATGACATACTTCACATGATGACTGTAAACTCAAATGTCAAATTGTTTAACCCTCTCTGTACATGAACCATGAGATCCCCATGTTAAACCTATGGAATGAAAGAATGCAGTAGGTAACAGGTGAACACACATGTCTATGTTTCTTTATGCGCCATCCACATCGGACTGTAACAAATGCCAGATCTATTCTATTGTGATCTTTTGAAGTAAGCAGGAAATAAAGACAGTTTTATAGGTAGCTTGGTGAATTGAATTGGTGTGAAAAGATGCCTCTGCAATGCAAAATGCTTAGTGTTTTCGGTATTTTTTTGGTTCCAGACGCATATTTTCACACCACTTCATTTCACCAAGCTACCTTGATATTGGATCTAATAGATATATACCATTGTTGTTGACCAAGTATTTGAGCTTCTTCCAATTTTTCAAAATCATTATTATCATTTTTTTTTTAGTATTTCAAGTTGAAAACTGCAACGTTGGAAAGTTTTGATCAAATTAATATTTTGTGCTTAACACTGTCCTACATAGAATGTGAATTTTATATTTTTTTGTTTGTTTGTTTGTTTTAATATTTGCAGATGTATAGACTGATATTTCTTATTTTACACCTTTATATTTGTTATGTCATTATTTGTCATGATGCACGATTAATCATTTGTCAACCTCATTAAGTTATTATTTTATTTTATCTAGCTATTTATGGCTTGGGGAAGGGGGGTTAGTAATTCTGATGTTTTAATGATACAATACATTATAATGTAACTCTGACTTGGATATTTAGACAAATATCTTGAGATGTTGCTCCACGTTTTCATATTTATTTGTATCATAAGTAATTCCACACATCTGTAGCTAACGCTAAGAAGAACTCAATTGATTGGTGCTAAATATAAGTATCTTGATACTTTTCATCTTCATTTAATAGCATAGTACATGAAACATTTCATTTTACACATTTTATGCTTGTTTATGTGGTGATATAAGAAAGAAAGTAGAAAGTGTCTTTTCTTCTATTTTTTTTCTAACCTGTCAAATACAATATGATTTTGGTATAACCTTTTTTTAAAACTTTAGACATGATCGTGGGTTATCTCAAGTTTATGTTCAAAGGCTTGAGAATTGAATTCAGTCAAAATGAAATGATGTAATGAAAACAGAGAAGTGTAACATATTCTGATGAAAAGAAAAATATTGCAGATGAGAGGATATTTTTGGTTTTCTTCTCTGTTTTTATGATGATACTGTATTATTTTCCCAGTATTAGAGATCAGATAATCAATACTGAAGTTGATTGGAATGCAGTCAGTGACATGCACAAAAAATTGCAAATATCTTTACAAATGAAGAAAACGTCAGACAAAGATCAATTCTGCAGTATAAAAAGATAAGGAATATTTGTATTTCTTTGTAGTACCGGAAGGACAAACATATTACTCTGTCATTGCATCTGTGATTGTCAGTGTAGGGTTAAATGAATGGAAGATATGGTATAGGCACATACGTATATGAGACAGAGATGTCACATATGACATGGGCTTTATTTCCGTTCATTTCTCATCAAAATGATGAATTAGTCTTTAGGCATCACTGATTAATATAGCACATGGTATGTTTTAAAAAACCCCTAAAAACTCTATATCAATGAATGATTTAATTAGTACATTCAGTCTCTACATTTATGCTGTGCTTGAAATTAATATCATTTTCTTGTTGTAATGATTATGGAATCACCTTAAGGTACACTGTATATTTATGTATGAAACTGGAGAAAAGGGTCAAATAATTCTGAAGCTGCGATCATCTCTATCTCCTTGTCGTAGAAGCAATTTTTACCTTTTAATCAACTTTATATCATTTATTATTTATCTATTTTTTTTTCTTAAAATTGGCTTTCACATTTGTGCAATAATGCTTTTGTTTCTTGTATAAGTATGCATGTAGTATAAGGTTTTAAGAGGGTATATAACACAGCAGCTTCATATGATTATTCTTATAGTGTGTACATGTATTTATTTTCTAAAGGTAGTTTATGAACATTGGTATTGATATGAAACATAAGGGTATGCCAGAATTCTAATATACATTAACCCAGCACTTCTCAATGTATTTTTAACTAGAGGCCCACTTTGGCACTTAGATATTTTTGAGGCCCACCTTCACTCATAGAATTTTTTTGAGACTCACCTTACAAAATCTTAATGAGCAAAAGTGGTGATAAAGCATGACAAAGTAAATAAAGAACCATTTACTCTGCTTACCTAAAATCTGAGTATAAGAGGATTCAGAACATTATTTAAAGCATATGTTAAAATCAACTGAAAGCAACCAGGAATGTACATGCCTCATTCTGTGTCCTATTGCAGGGATCAGTTAATCAAGGAATAGTGCCATGCACAGAAGATTTGGTTTAGAACACAGAAACTTTAGGTTCAAAGTCCAGGAGTCCCATCACTGAGATGGACTGACATCTCTCAGATGGTGACGTAAACGGGCTGTCCCAGACGTTAATAATCATATCTTATTGATAAAGTGTCTGTAAAAACCCAATTCAACAACTACAACTGAGATACTCTTCAAATGCCCATGAAGGCTCTTGTGGTTGATTTGTCATTGATGATGATATTAATTTTCCATCTCTTTTGATAAAATGTGGATTTACCTTTGGGAATTAGGGATTATATTATGCCAACTACTTCCTGCTATATTGAGGATACCATTGTGCTCTTATTAGTGCAATGTATAGTTCAACAAATTTCTTTTTTATTTGTTTGTTTATTTGCAATAGATCAATTACACATTTGTTCAAAATTATAGAGATACTCCCCATCATAGTGAAAAACTAGTACATGCACTTGTTGCATTTGAATACTTCAGTTGTTGCTTTTCAGGCATGTTTCTGGCAAGCTGTTGATACCCTCTGTGGTAACAGCAAATTGAAGGTGTAGATGGATTTTGTTGTTTTTAACTTTGAACACCTTTGTGACTTTGAAGTGACCATAATTTCCAATGTTAACCATTGCATTTCCCATCCGAAAGAACGGTTATACCCATGCGCTGTTAACGGAGTAGTGATAGTGAAGCTAGTGAGCATGCCCCTCGATAAAGATATACATGTATCCCTATAATTATTGAAGGATGAAATATATTTATGTTGTGATTTGTTAGAATGTATTACAGTAACTTTTGGATATCCTATTCTTTAATTGTCTCTCTTCTTTCTTTAATGCTTTTCATTCTATCTCACTTTCTCTCCTTCCCCCTCTGTCTCTGTCTCTCTCTCTCTCTCTCTCTCTCTCTCTCTCTCTCTTTGTCATTTTTGTCATTCTGTTTTTATCTTTCAGACTCTTTTCTCTACCCCCCTTTATACATCTTTCTGACTCTCTCATTTTCCTGACTTTTTTCTTCTTTTTTAAACTCCTCCAAACCCGTATCACTCTCTTCCCTATCTGTGTCAGGTACTAACGCTATATCCAATAAAATGTATTCCCTGAAAACTGTGCCAGCTAGTCACGGGTGGATGAAGAGATTATATTCATACCCACCCGCTCAATTCAACGTATTGTTGACATCTGCTGATATCTGTTCTACATGGTAAACAAGAAACAGTAATTTCACTTAATTAGAGCAACTCTAATCTGCCGCCTTTCTTGTAGATGATATTTCATTCGTATATTTATTCAAACTTGATGCGACATTCGGTTTTATGAATTCATAGTGAGCACTTCCTCATCCATTTGCAAATCGC
>CM057156.1:23740332-23822659 GCA_029962745.1 Echinometra lucunter
ATTTTCCAATCATAACCACCAGTCACTCTTATGAAAATGGTCATAATTGCCTTAACTACTCTCCCCTTTTCTTATCCAGCCACAAACATCAATGAAATGAGATTAATATTAATTATTGTCCTCACATTAGTTAACCATACGAAGCAGTCTGTATTTACAGACTCATAAGTACATGTATGATGGAAATTAATCATGTATGTATTTTCTCTATATTTTTCACTTTCACAAGTATAATATTTATTGAAAGCATATAGCACATATTTAAAAAATAAATTTATGTTAAAAAAATTGGTCATGAAATCTCTGAATTCATATCTTTTTAAAAGGAAAACAGAATTAGGGTCTACTTTCAATAATCTGTCAATTATGATATGGTATCACAAATCTAGATTCGCACATCGCAACAGCAGCTTTCAGCTTTAATTCTCAGATGTTTAATGAACGTATTTTTTCGTGTGAATGCAATGTTAATTTGCTTTTTAGAATTTCCATCGACGTTTCCTGTATTTTGGAATAGCTAGAGCAAAATTGAGTCTAAAATTATTTTAGATAATTGACGACGAATCCAGTGAATTATGATGAAGACTATCTTTTTGTTGCCGTAGTATCTATATCACGAATTTTTTAGATGTTAGGCTTTCGTGAAACACTTTGTCAGCTTCATGACATCTTCGTAGATCGACAAGAGACTGTAATGGAGTTGGTTTGATGAAAAGCGACCCCAGCTTCTCATATAAGTTTTCCTCTTTTCTCTCTTTATCTGCTTACCCCTCATATCTCTCCTTCACCTGTCCACCCCCCCCCCCCTCCGCATCACTCTCACCTCTTCTCTCTCTCTCTTTCATTACTATTTTATCCCCTCTTCCTCCTCCTCTCTCTCTCTCTCTGTCTCTCTTTGTCTCCCTCTCTATCTTTCTCTCTCTCTTTCTCTCTCTCTCTCTCTCTCTCTCTCTCTCTCTCTCTCTCTGTCTCATATCTCTCTCCTTCTCTGTCTATCCCTCCCTCTGTCAATATTATAAAGGAAAAAGTACTTCGCCTTCCCGCTACGTCCGGTCAAACATTATGCGATTTAAATGTAACAAGATCACCATGAAAGATGAAGGTATTACACTAAGCTCTTTAACGCTTGTACCACTTAAAGAAAACGCGATTACTCCCCGTCTTATTGGTTTAAACTTTTAACGGTACATTCTGATCACTCGTGATTGTAACCAGTCCAACCAAGTCACCCCACCCCCAAAATATGACTTTGTCAGAAGTATAAAAGTGGAAATAAAAGTGCAATGAAATCGTTAGAGGGCATTTGACGCTAAATAAGCATCAATTGAAGCACCTTTTGGCATGTCTTAACATGGGATTAAAGCTGTTTTCTCGCAGTCGGCATGAAGAGGTTTGCAAGAGTACGGGTGCAAAGTCCGCAATCCAATTTTGTCGACTTAAAAAAGAGAGACTAAAGAGGGCAAGAAATGGGAAGGGGAAAGAAGATGGCGAATTGAAATTGGGCGAGATGATGGAATCATACGCTAACATCACTCACATGCTTGTGTGTAAGCCGACAATATCGCATTAGCTTTCTGCCATTCTGCTCTTAACTTAATAACACGTGGCAGCAATAAGGAGCACCTGGTTTTAGCCTAATCTGGTAATTTTGCCTCATCTTTCTTTTCGGGATCAGTCGGTGGAAGCCCGTTGGTGAGCTGGGACGAGTAATAACGATGCATCGCGTGCCTTTGTTTGACGGCTGGAGGGGCAGGGGCAGGGGCAGGGTAGGGCTTGCCGATGGACATCCCGAGAGCTGGTGGGGCGTGTTATTAGCGGAAGTGGGTGGGGAATTCGGTGCAGTGTGCTCGAAACGGTTATTATTTACAAATCGACGTAAATGACGATGATGACGATTGGTATTAGTGCGTTCCCTACAAGTGCCATAATGACAATAGTCAATTCACAGCTATGATTAGTACAGTAATAATATCATTGTCGTAATGAGCTTGACGTTAAGGATGATATTGAGTGTAGACCCGATGCGGTGATGCTAATGATAATGTCGATGATGATGATGATGATGATGATGATGATGATGACAATGATGATGATAATGATGATGATAACGATGATGGTGACGATTGGTAAAATTGATCATGAAGATGACAGTCATGATGATGTCGATAATAGTGCTTATGATGCAAATGATATAGTTTTGACAATGCGATATCGATCTCATGAGGACGAATACTATAATGTTGTGGATCGACACTTAATGGCAAATATGTAACTGAGAAATTATGATTGCTTCATGAAGATAGACGACTTTTTAATTATGCCTGTATAACATGGCTAGATACCAGCGGTGGGGCTTTTACTAAACACTTAGGTCGCGTCGCGCTGGAAAACACTCGGGTCGCGGCTCGCTGGGTATGAGGCGCCAAGTGTTAACTAAGTTATTTGGTCCAAAACTGCACAATTTAGTGTCAAAAGTTCACTCAAACCTTTTTTCTTTATAGAATTCACGAACAGTGAACCATTTCGTTACAAAATGAAATGCAACGGACGATTTTGCAACGAGAACCTCCCACTATATGAATAAACAGGCAGGATTTATAATTATGATCTCTCATTAAGCCTGCTATATTCACTTCGCCCGGGCATTGACTTTGTTTCGTTACAAACACTTTGTGCATAGCAGAGGGCAGGAGGATCAGTTTACCAAAATGTAGTTTTGGACCGAATAACCTACCTAGATCTAGTTAACACTTGACGCACCATACCCAGCGAGCCGCGACCCGAGTGTTTAGTAAAAGCCAGTGGTGGATGGGGGGAGGGGGGGGGGTGCTTCCTGACGGCTTGAGATTGAATGATGATGATGGTGACAATAGTGACGTTGGTGACGATGACGATGGTGATGATGATGATGATGATGATGATGATGATAATGATGATGATTGTGGTAATGATGATGGTGACGACGTGATGAGGAGGAGGAGGAGGAGGAGGAGGAGGAGGAGGAGGAGGAGGAGGATGATGGTTGTGGTAATGATGATGGTGACGACGTGATGAGGATGAGGAGGAGGAGGAGGAGGAGGAGGAGGATGATGATGATGATGATGATGATGATGATGATGATGATGATGGCGATGTGCAAATTAATGACATCAAGATTTATTCTCAACTTTCCACAAAACAGCAGTTACAGCCACTGTTAAACCATGGTTAAACTACTGAAAAAGAAAAGAAAAAGTTAGCGAGGTAACAAGATGAAGGAAAGAAAGATGAAGTGGCACTCAAATTGGTAGTCATACCTTGGTAAATATCAGTGTAAGCAGGTAGGAGAAGCCATTTGAGCATACCTAAAACCATTACTCGCGACAGAGCACGAAACATCGTGTGCACATTTTTCCGATTTTACTCCTGATTGGACCGGCTTTCCCGCCTCTCCCCTGGGTCAAAATGAAGAGTTTTATTGAAATATTAGCCCGTAGATAGTGTAAAATTGCGATGCTTTAATGAACAGCACAACCGTCAAATCCACTTTGAGCGTAGCTGAAAAATCTGCAGCTTTGAATGCCGTACACCGGTACAGTTTAGAAATTTTAAAGCAAGCAGTGGTTCGGAGAAAAAGAGGATAGCATGGAGTAAAAAACTGAACTTGTCATTCATAGTCACTGACACATGATTCAGAAGAAGCCCTCCCCCGCCCCCAAAAGATAATAAGATAACAAAATGAAATTATTAATAATATTTGTGAAAGGATTCGAGGTGATATTTCAAATCTGTCGTTGAAGTTAAAATTTCAATAAAAAAACGAGAGAAAAAAAAACCCAGAATGGTGCCATGATTTCTTCTCTCTCTCGTTTTCTCTCACACAATTCAGAAGCATGAAAACCGTATTTGGGCAAGCGACTCTAGCGATACCCCCCCCCCCCCCCCCCGGTCGGTTGTCATAAATTATCAATGAAAATGCATTATCATGATTATATATATAATTAGAGTATATGTACAAGTATAGCGTAAGGCGATGAAAGTGAGTCAATATCTTACTCTTCTAAGATTCTTGTATGAGGGCGTCTCCTTTGAATGACAGTTTACATGTACATGTGTATATGACTTTCTCCATACTGTTTATGTTTTCAAAGTTATAATCTAGTTGTTTAAGATTATCGAAAAAGGGGTGTTTTCCTTACAGTACTCTGAACTTTTCACAATGCATGACATAATAATTCATCTCCTACTGTTTACATACTACATTCCTCACATAACATATATTTGCTGGTATTTTTTAGGGCGATGGTACCTGCCTTTTTCGATTGGTAGGTTTCCCGGGGGGTCACTTTCATTGAAGAGTGGACAGCATCCGCGAGAATCGTCCTTAAAAAAGCACCCTAAACGAGGATTCAAGGGCAGGCCGCTAGGACACCCTAAACACGGATTTTGTGCAGATGTCCCAGATTTGCACACCCTAAACAGAGATTTCATTAATTGTTGGGATATTCATACCCGAAACGAGGATATTCCCATTTTCATACCTTGAGAGTGATAGTGGGCTCCATTGAAAGTTTGGAGCCATTTTTATCTCGAGATAATTCACTGTATCATTATATTTTACACAGGGGTTATAGGATTTTCCGTTCACGGGTCTTGTTACAGTCGGTTCCGTAGTCGGGGCAAATTAAATACCCTTTTTAGATTATCGTGATTTAGGGGGCTTTTTTTTTTCATTTGAGGGCGTTTTTGACACTCTATTCACGTTCCGCGCCTACCCCTGAAAAAAATACCCTTTTCCGCGTTTTTTTTTCTCGCGGATGCTGTCCACTCTTCAATGGAAGTAACCCCCCCCCCCCCTCCCGGGGTAGGTTTGTAGTTTACAGATGTGTTGTCTTGTATTTCTATCGGTAAGAATTTTTTTAGATATCTTTCTTCTGTGATGGAAGTTTTGCGTAAGCGGAATGTCCGCAATCTGTTAACCTTCTCAGCTGTATATCAAGTCTCATACTAAAATTTATGATTTCTTCTTTTAAAACAGTCTTTCATAATTGGTTCGTCATTTTACTCTACAGTTTCTCAGTCGGAAATGAGAAAAAAGAAAGAAGATATAGAAAGAGACATGAAAGAGCCTAAGGGGGATGACGGAGAAGAAGAAGAAGAAGAAGAAGAAGAAGAAGAAGAAGAAGAAGAAGAAGAAGAAGAAGGAGGAGGAGGAGGAGGAGGAGGAGGAGGAAGAGAAGAAGATAGCCATAAGAAAAAGGAGGAGAAAGAGAAGAAGAAGATAAGGATAAGGAAAAGAAGAAGAAGCAGAAAAAGAATAAGAAGAAGGTGACGATGAAGAAAAAAATATCAGAATTAAGTAGTAATAAAGGCGAGCAAAGATATACTGGTGCAGAGAAAGAAAAAAGATGGATCGAACTTGAAAGAGAAAGAAAGATGCTCGTTATGGAGAAGCAAACGTGGACTAAAACCTATTACATGTATTTGTGTATGTATGCGAGTAATTAATTACGCTATTCAATTACATACATTAATTTGTGACACTAATTCAATGAGAGGTGCGTAAAATTAAGGTTTAGCGGGTTTTGCAATACGGGAAACGATATGCACTATACATTCTGAATGAATCTAAAATGCATTATGTGTGGTAAAGAGAGACAGAAAAGAGGTGTAATGTACCATTTTTCTTCGCACCCAATCTTCCGAATTTCCACCATTTTTCGACTGATTACGGCGACACTGTCCCCAAACTTGATCAACGGCAGCGGCAGCCAGCTTCATGCCCAATCTCTGCCGTGCCCATCGGCGTAGCCTGCGGCCATGCACCGCTCGGCGGCGATCGGCGTCAACTGATCTGTGGCATGAGCTGATATTATCTGACTGCGCAGGTAAACTTGCATTTTGCGATCACCTGACTCCTCCGGCTCTAATTTTCTCTCCCCCGCAAAAACGGATCTAATACACCGCGCACTGCGTTAAGACCCCACATTGCCTGCGGCCGTTTGCGGGTGAAAGAGAGCCAAGAGCCGCGGAGAAAACGACTTAAACCTCTATTTGCAGACGAAAATGTAGCGTTTGCTTAAGTCGAGCTATTTCTGCCTTCGTCCAAAGCAGTCGTAGGTAAAGTGAAGAGTTGTGATCCAAATATTACGATTTCAAATCTAATTTGTCGTCACCACTTTGGACAGGAGAGAGTCGGATTTAAAAGTTTAATAGAATTGAAGAGGGATCAGCGCTAAATATCGCGTGTTCTCTTAATGGTGGAGAGGGAGATGTGATAGAGGGTTCGAAGTGTTTTTCGTCTTTCACTTCTAATAGAATTTAAGATAAAGTGACAGTCACCTATAATAGAACGTCAGCGTGAAAGGCAAAGTTTACTTCTCTATCTCTCTCTCTCTCTCTCTTTATATATATATATATAGAGAGAGAGAGAGAAACTTCTTACTTAGCAGCAACCAGGGTTAAATTTGCCAAAACAACGAATTAAAGGAGGGCTGCGGCATCGGAGAGGAAAAAAGAGAGAGAAAGAGAGAGAGAGAGAGAGAGAGAGAGAGAGAAAGAGAAAGAGGAGGGGTGAGGGGTGAGGGGGAGACAGGGAAGGACAGGACCACGTAAATATTTTTTGTGTAGAATATTACATATACATGTGTATATATATATATATATATATATATACCCATATATATATAATAATAATATATATATATATATTTGTGATCAAGTAACATATACAACAGCTTTGGCAACTCTCGTGGAAATAAATACATGTGAGATCAATTGAGAGAATAGTAGCGTAGCATGAATCAAAGTTCCCCAGAGCTGTCCTACTGTTTTGGAAATTTTGCAAAGGTTGAAAAAATGTCTCCGCCGGGAATCGAACCCGGGCTTTTGGCTATGAACGCTAATGCCTTATAACCACTAGACCACGGAGGGTTGAAGATTTGTCAATCTGTCGGTTAAGCGAATTTGGAGTCGCCGAAACCACTGACCCGTCTCCGTGGTCTAGTGGTTAAGGCATTGGCATTCATAGCCAAAGGCTCGGGTTCGATTCCCGGCGGAGACATTTTTTCAACCTTTGCAAAATTTCCAAAATGGTAGGACAGCTCTGGGGAACTTTGATTCATGCTACGCTATTATTCTCTCAATTGATCTCACACATATTTATATACATATTTTATCCATTGAGGGAAGCTTTCTTTGCCCAGAGGCGCACTTAAGTCTTGCTTTATTCAGATTAAAATCATAGGTTTACTAAGAATATCATAAATAGTAATAATACTATAATCATTAAAGCAAGCGAAATGTTGTTATTACCATCATACCAATTTCTCTCATTGATACATTATTGCTCCATATATACGTTGAGAACTTCAAGTGGCATAACTTTTATACGGAATAGACACTGAATACCAAACTCCCATCATATTGAAAACGTTAGAAATATCTCAAACATGACACTAAAACTGGAAGTCTTAACTGGTTTCAACCGGTTACAACTGGTTCCAATAGGTATCCAAGTAAAGTTTAACATGACAGAAATTCTCTTCCATTTAATTGTTATTTCTACAAAATGACATAGGCTGAATCCTGTGCAATGTCTTATTTTTTTATTTGACACAAAATACGGCTCATTTATGTAATTATTTTTGTTTTTAAGATGTGTATATTTCAAAAAACGTTTTTTACTGTCCCAGTGTGAATATTAACAATTCAACTTCGTCTGCTATTCATGTAAAATATCATGAACAAAACATGCCTCTCATTGCATTAGTAAACATTTATCAGATAACGGAATTGAACTGAATTGAAACTTTTGTGCTGTTGATAAAACATGACTTAGACAGACTAGAGGAACTAAGATGAGAAATCGTTCACAGTTTTTTTCTTAAACCTACGCTTAACTACTGTGTTTAAAAAAAAAGTGGCGAAGCCCCCAAATGGAGAAAATGTTTATAAAGGTATATACGCCACTAACTTTGAGCTACTTTACTAGCCTTGGTAATGTTTTGCCCAATCACCCTCAGTTTTTACCACAAACTAAGTAACATATCCGTGTTAAGGCCTCCACACACCGAGTCCGGTACGGGCTACGGTCCGGGCCCGTATCCGGTAGTACGGTGCACAAAAACGGTGGAAATGAATCGCTCCTGTGGTATTCCAATGATACTGGTCACACCAAACACGGACGTAGCCGTGATAGCCGGAACGGTAACCGGAACGGTTTTTATGGGATCGCTCTGGGAGCGATTTGATACGGTTTGGGATACGGCAATTTCCACTTTTGACCAATCACAAGCAAGAAGTTTGATGACGTACGTCGGCTCCACCCCCTTGGCCCTGGCCAGTTTTGCGAGTTGCGTGCGGTGAATTTGTCTATGGGAAATACGTGCTGTAGGATCATCCAAATCTTGCGAAACTTGTCGATGTTGGTGATGATGAGGCCTAGGGTGATGACGGCCTGTTTTTTCATGTAAGTTTTACGTCTGTATTTCTGACATTTTCTTTTCATTTGCTCAATAATGCTCATTCTTGAGTTTTATTTCCGAGCACTGCATTGAACATAAGGACTTAATTTGTGTTTGGGATACTTAAAGTTAGTAGTCACTCTCATTTCCATGGTCACAGTTTTTATCATGCGCATCACAGAGAGAATCTGTTAGGCCTACCTGGCCCTAGTCCCATGTATTGTTAAAAGTGGGCATGAATCATAGAAATACATATCGCTTGGCATGAATTTGAAAACAAAAAAAACCCTTGATAATGGCGTATTAAGTGTTGTACAGTCCGAGAATACTCCAGACGACGGCCTGTACTTCTTGAGTTAGTCTTAGGGAAGAAGAAGTGTTCTTCCTTTTGCATAAAGAAGTGGCAGGCTTAACGTTAATCTTAAACTTAATCGTAGCCTTAAGACCGCATTTAATGTCTCAAATCAAAATTTCGTCGTTTGCCTCTTATAGGTCGGCAGTCACTAAAATGAGGAGTGCCGACCCTACTACTAGTACTGTAGGAGAGGCTAACGACGAAATTTTGAGATAGAAAATTCGGTATAGGGTATGCTAGGCCTATGAGTATGACATGCTATGTAACGACTAACGTTGTCGTTAGAGTCAATGGAATTATGTTAGCCTAACTTAGGGCTAAGCTCTAATATACTAGCTTATCTAGCCCCCAATACGCTGCCACTGCCACAGTAACACTAACAGTTAACGTTAGATCTAAAGTTAGACTAGATCTAACGTTAGACGTCTAGTCGATATTTTGCAACTTTAATGATAGATAGGATGTCGATGACTGGATGACGTGAAATATTACTGGAAAGTAAGTTAGGCCTATTACATACATGTACTCTACAAGCTTATCTGAAATTCCATTAGCTATACACAGCGCTGTTGGGAAACGGCGTCGGGTCTGGCTCATGTAATCCAAGATAAGCTTGTAACAGATCTAGATCTAGTCTACTGTAAGTACTGATCATCAATATCGGATCTAACAAGTTACAAAATATCTAGACCCTCTATTCTAACTTTAGATCTCTCTAGGCCGTCGTAAGTTTCATCTTCTATAACCATTTTTAAGAACCATGTCAAACTAGGTCACATTTCACTCACAAAGGCTTATGATTATATATAATTGATATCAATAATGTTTCAATTAAATGGCAAATCGAGATTAGATCTACCTCGTGATGATTTGCGATTTAATCATAATCCTTTTGTGAAACAGGGGCCCGGATGGTCATGCTCAAGAGCTGTGCTTTTAAGAAAGTCTCAATGTTTTGATACAATTTTTTAAAAGTGCCTCTTAAATTTAATTTTCATTTCACTTCATTTCATTTATTTTTTCCATTTTCACCTGTAAATATCACAAATGCACAAAGTAAGAATAATTTTCAAACAGTGGAATTTTCAAAAATAATTATATAAATAAATGTTGAAAATGGAAAATGTCTCACCTAGTCTCACCTAGTGAGACAAAATGTCAACCCCCCCCAAAAAAAAAAAAAAGACAACACACACACACACACACACAAAACCATATATTTAGAAAAAAAATTTTTGACAAAATGATGTACATATAAGGCACATAGTTCATGAGTTATGCTGGGGTGGGATGATGGCATAGTCCCTATTATAATTTGGATACAATGGATCTTGTCTATCCCTTCCTTTTCTTCAAGTTAAACTCAAAACTATCAGTCATTTCTCATCTTTTTTTTCCCCACAGGTGCATAACTTGTGGCCCAGATTGTTCCCAGATGCAACTTGTACAAAGATTACTTGCACCGGTACATATGATGTAGTCAAGCAACTGGAAATCCTGCCATCATCACTCTTAGTTTTGTGGGATCTGATCATCTGAAGACTGAAGAACATCATTCTGGATGATAATTAAAAGGTAATAATTTGAGATATTGTTGCTCTGCAGTCTCTGGATTGCTGTGTATGCCTAAAAGTAAGACTTCCTTATGTCCCCGCCACCAAAATTTTGGAGGCGATTTCATGTGAAACTAGTTAAATGGACAGAGTAATTTCAGTTTGTTTGGATCATGCAAGTGGGAAATTAAAGCTTTTAGTCAAAAACATTCCATTATTTTTCTAATTGTCATCGTGCTTGTTTGTGGACTTATGCCAAGGAGTTTTTTGATCCCTGCAGGTATATATGGACTGATCTGAAGGGGAAACATTATGCCGCACTTTTTCTACTTCTCCCATGGACTTGTAGCAACTTTTCTTCTACTTTTATGTGTGAGTGTCTTTTTTATATTTTATATAATTTGTGATATTTTCAACACAACATAATAAATCAGTATGGTTTGAACAAAATCTTCAGGAAACAGTGTCAGAACAGTTGTTTAAAATCATTAGGTTGTACCAGCAGTTATTTGAATCAGATCCACATTATGTTTTACATAAAATTTTTCTAAAAACAGTTGGTAGGTTCATATCTTAAAGGTTTTTAACAACCGTTCGAACAGCACACACTGTACCTACTTGTTGGCGTTTCATCACTCCTTCATATTTCAACATGTTGTGTACAAATCCCATCTGTAAATCCCATCTGTAAATCCCATCTGTAATCATCCAGGAGTGACATAACTTTACTGGGAATAGTTAATAAACAGAGTGTTGAATGTTGTCTCTCTTTTCTTTTTCTTTTTTTTTTCTTCAATATTTTGAAGTTCAACCCCTCCCCATTTTTACACTTTTAAAGAGTACATTATGTGTCACTAAAACACAATCCCTTAAAGTAAAAATGAATGGATAATATCTATATCAAATAATTCCGTGAATGCACAATTAAGGTGGATGAATTTACAGATGATTCATGCATAAAAATTCGGGGAACATGACACTTACCCACCTTTTTGTAGTCTACTGATTTTTCTTTTGAAAAAAATTATTTAATTTTATTGGAAATTCGGATGGTTTATAGTGTACGATAATTACATTTTCATTCATGCATATCACATGATGTTGGTGATTGAAATAATTTTCTGTAATCTGTGCAATTTTTTGTTGATTCGCTTTCAATTTCAAGCTTTTAAGAAATCACATTAAATGTAATGAGTTCTTTGTATTACTGTTTCTTTCATTCTATTACATCCTTTCATTCTCAGTACAGAGTCAATCTTTGGAATGCACTTCAGGAGTTTGTCAGTGAGTAAGTATGATGCATCATAATTTTGTACACTTAAATTCATCCCAACATTCTAGGGGTGTTTTCACAAAGACTTTAATAGGATTCATAAAAATTGATAAAGTGGTGCCTAAGTCGACTACTTCTCATGTACTTATGTTCAATTTATGACTTTTGATTGATCATAACTCCTTGTGAATTACATAATGACCCTAGCATATCTAATGAATATTTCCATGGAATGAAGGCAAAGATTCTAGATTTGTTTCTTATGCATGAAAGCTTTGATAACACTGAGGTAACACATTTCTGGTCATTACTTAACAAAGCACACCACTGCACTCACCACCATAACTTCAATCATTATCTTATCAATTTTCATCATAAAAGTTTGGTCATTATTCTTGTTTATTAGAGAGTGTCTTCATAGATCTTTTCTTATGTTTACAGAGCAATACAGTTTCTCCATATTTTAGAATGTTTTGAAATAATTCATCATGTTCTTTTATAATAGACAACATAATTATGCTACTAAACTTAAACTGGAATGGATGATGAATTACTAAATTCTTGAAACATTTGTTTTATATATTTTTAAAAAAAGGTCACCATGAGCTAGGATAAACGAGAATGAAATGAAAATGAAATTGTAGTTAATAGTACTCATTATAATGTTTTGCTGGGAAATATCAATAGTGGAATGAAAAAATAAGCTTTATAAGTTATATAAGTTTGGATTATTATACCATGAAGCTTTGTGCATTTAATGCTATTTAAACTGTTTTGACAATCTTGAAATATTCTTTCATTATTTTTTTCCCATTAGGAAGTCATGGAACACATGGTTATAGAAGTTGAGAAAAGCCCTTGCCTCTAAGATAAATAACTGGCAGTTTACACGGACTCCGATTTCAGGTCTGATATCTGGAGAAAGATTTCAACAAAACTAAAGAAATTAGTGGTACACAAATTAATTCTGAGAGTGCTTACATGAATACGAAGGTTTGAGGTTTGTAGAGTGTTTGAATTTTCCAGGCCTAATCGATCCATTATGTAGGTGATAATCAAATATACACATTTTCAAATATGATCAGAAATGTCATTGTATCAATGTATTCCATTTCAAGTTAACAATTGACATGGTGATTACCAATTTCTAAAATGTGTACAAATTGATTTTTCTAGGAACTTCTGGGCATCCTGTAGCTTGTTGATAGAATCGCAACATTTTTCCTATCAACAATTACTGCTGAAACATAACTGAACTTTAATTGACTGTATATGAGAAACTTAATTTCAAGGATGGACAGTCAACGACACATAATTTGGAGTAGTATGTGCCACCTCTTATATTTCTTTGGGTGACACAAAAACAAAAACCACCTTGCCCCACAGTTCAACACTTGCCAAAATGCTTTTTTTTTTTCTGTCTTGATTTGAAATGTACATAGTTACTGTATGCTGCATACGGTATTTATATTTCGCTGTAAATTCAGCAGCAGAACCACCCCTGACTTCTGTCGCTTTTTTTTCAAACTTGACATACATTGCAGGCGTCCCTCAGATCTATCCCGTAATAAGTGATTTCCTTGATGAGATGTATAAAGAGCTCTGCTTCCCTTTTTTAAACATGTGATGTAAAGTATAACTTATTCACATTTCACGCATGATAGAATTGGAACAATGGCCATTCATGTAACCAAAATTACATTTGCTCGCACAAACTGTAAATACTTTTTAGGGTATCGTGAGTCACCCATTCAGGAAAGCTAATTAATGAAGTATTCTTTGCCTACACTACTATGAAACGTGAGGAAAGATTTACATACTAGTCTTTGCTTTGCATTAGTAATATCTGATACAAGTAAGTGCATAGGATTTTAAATGTAATAAAACACAGTAGAGAGAAGTGAAGTTATGCTATGCACTTTTGCTGTCCAGTTCATTATATATATTTAAAAAAAAAAACAAATCGAAGTTATAATTGTAGGTTTCCTTTTCCAAATGTGTTTTTTTTTCCCCCTTTTCTTTTCTTTTTCAAATGCGAGTTCTCCGTTCTGGAAAATGATGAAGTGTTCTTTGTTTACAATCTGTTGAAAACTGAGGAAAGGTTTACCTTTATGCATTAGTAATAAGCCTATGATTGTCCTTCATACAAGTATAAGATGGGGTTATAGAACATAATGAAATATATAAAGAAATTAATCATGTATTTTATTTCTTTGCTATACATTTTTGAAAAATCAAATCAGAGTTATGATTAAGGAATTTATAGGGTAAATGTTATTTTGCATGCGTTTGCAAAATCTATCAGCAATTTACAATTTCAAGTATGTATACATAAAATTACTGGCTATCTGTGTGCCAAATTTGATAATGGCGAAGAAGGTAGCCAGGATTGAGGGGGCCCCACGGTTCCTTTTAAAATAACCCAGTAATATTACATGTATAAGGGTACAGAACCTACAACTATCTCCTTTGATTTAATGGTAAAAATGATTATTATATTTAACTTGTTTCCTCATTATTGTTATCAAAGGAATCACTTCTTAGTGTCCCAATAGCGATGGCAAAGAATATGTCTTTTCCCCCTTTGAATTGTTGTAATATTCTTCGTATTATAGTACTACATACTTATATTTCCACTAGATAAAAATAATCAATATTTGATTTGTGTTGATCTTTCAACTTTCATTATAAATCCAGGGTGTCCACAAAATATTTGGATGAGTAAACTTCTCATCTAGCATTTATTATACCTAAATTAAAGTTTGAAGGGGGATATACTGTATAGAAATAAGTGAACGGTCAGTTGTTGCAAATCTTGCGTATCGAACTACTGCCTCATTTATTGGCAGTACTCATGAAATTTGGCAAACACGTAGGGCTTGTGGTGAAGATGTACAAGACATATTTTTGGAATATGTCGGAAACCGTGTTGCCATGGAAACGGCATATAGTAATGAATCAGGGAGAAATATTGTGTATCGAGCCACTTCCTCATTTTTATAGCAATGTTTGGGAAATTTGGCACATATATTCGGCTGGGCGTATCAATCACCTTCACTGATATTTCCCCGGGATATTTCTGAAATGATTAACATTAATAAAAAGCACAATCATTCTTTCTTAGATGACAAACATCATGAAAAGACATACTTCAAAGGGCAGTTTTTTGGGAGGAAAATTTAGTGATGACTTTCGGTCCTTTATGATTTATGTAAGCCTAAAAATACAACATTTTCGGAGCTCATTGTTACTCTGATTTGTATTCTCAGCCACACATCCCAGAGCATGCCGATCGGCTGATACCACAGAGTCGAAATTCCTCAATGATTATTTTTTGAGCGTTTGACTGGGCGATATTGCCTTTCAAAGTGTATCCTGAAACATAGACTGATCCATTTGTTGATTTGGGCTCTTTTTTTCCCTCTCGAGTCTCTCTCTAAGAAAGAGTAATTTTCCCCTTCCATTGATGTTAAGTATTAATATGATTGAGCATATAGGCAAGTCGGAAAGTATAATCCGTTAATTAATGCTGAACACCCTTTATGTTCGTATTTATCGTAATAACCTATTCTGAGTCAGTTCATTAGATGACATGTTATATGAAGTTATTGTTTATATTCATGTTGTTTTTCAAGATATAAATTCTTTACTCACCTTAAGTCAGTTTCTTTGATTCTTATGTATTATTGAGAAAATCTATTCACATTTTTTTTTTTTTTTTTTTTGGGGGGGGGGGGGGGGGTGGGGGGCATCCTGTAGAAGCCTTCTAGCCTGGTAGAAATTCCCGTAGAAACCATTAGAGGTAAACCATTAGAATCTTGCACTGGATTCTACCGGTACAATTTCTACTTGTTTAAATATGCTCGGTGTATAGACTCCACTAGAAGGCTATATAGAAAGAAATTCGACTTGTTTCAATATGGAAAGTGGATAGATTTAAGTAGAAAACCAGATTTGTGTTGTGCTACTGACCACTGCAGTAAACAATATGTTAGGCTTATTATGAGTATTCATTAACCCATTCGTGACATGAATTATTTAAAGCCTAATTTGATCAGCTTTTATTCTTCAAATTGGCAACACCGACATTTTTATTTATTGCTACATTTTTCTTATAAAACGTCATGTATTTGAAATGAATATAAATGGACATAAATTATGATTAGAAGTCAAAAAGTTACCAATTTGCAGGGGAAAACGGTGATTCTAAATTTTCTATCACATTGCCAATTTAAGGATTTTAAGGCTTATTTTCCTTTTAAAAATTTCAGCATCAAGCAATGAATATTAACGCAACCAAAATGGGCACAGTTTGTGTAGAATTTTTTGCTCTTTCTGCTCATGTATTTGATATGATTTTTAGGGCTCTGCATCAAAAGTTATTAGACCAAACCACAAAATGTGGACCCTCTGTCACAAATGAGTTAAAGAGCTTTCTTCCTCCAGGAGAAATGTTTGCTAATCTGTTGCTGCATTGGAATGAGAGTCACACATATTTTTGCTAATAAAATAATTATGATTTCTCTTTGTATTTTCTCTTTCAACTTCTCCTAACCTTATGAGTGAAATCTGATGTTGACGTGGCTTTTGTTAGTGTTGTTGCTGTTGTAGGTTATTATGATGAGGATGATGACGGGGGCACAAAATCATAATATGAAGTTGCTTGTAATTGAGGTGTGATTACAGCCATACAGGGGAAGGGGGCACTGTCCAAAATTCACTGACTAGCCAAAGCAACAAAAAAAAAAAAAAGCAAAAAAAAAAAAAAAAAGATAGTGTTGATGATGATGATGATGATGAGGTCGAGGATGATGATTTTGGCCCAAGATCATATGAAGTTGCTTTGCAATTGTTTGGAGGGGGGGGGGGGGGGGGGGCTCTGTCCAAAAATTTACTGGCTAGCAAAAGAAAAAAAGACATAGTTTTGATGATGATGATGTTGAGGTCGAGGATGATGATTTTGGCCCAAGATCATATGAAGTTGCTTTGTAATTGATGGGGGGGGGGGGGGTGCTCTGTCAAAAAAAAAAAGACTAGTCAAAGAAAAAAAGAACATTGCTGATGAGGTTGAAGATGATACAGGCAAAAGATCAAATGAAGTTGCTTTGTGATTGAGGTGTGACTGTAGTGATATGTGGGGGGCGGGTCACTGACCGAAAATCCAGGGACTAGCAAAAGAAAAATTGTGCAAGGCCATATGAAGTTGCTTTGTAATTTAGGTATGATTGCAGTGCATAAAGGACGGGGGCGGGCACTGTCCTAAAATTCACATACTAGCAAGTGAAAAAAAAATGCTCACCATTTTGGGGGGAGAGGTGCATACTCCTTAATTTTTGCAGAAAGGACAAAATCCTTTGGTTAAATTCTGTACGGGGCATACATCCCATCCCAAAATAGCAAAAAAATTGTTCGGCAGAGATTGGTTTGCTGTAGTTACTTGACCACTTGTGCACCTTCCCTTAGATGGTCGATCTCTTGACATATTCAACTCGTAAACCTGGATCTTTCTTGGTTGCTGCACTAAGCAGCAAGCACCATAGCCTCTTCGTTTGGGGCCGCCATATCATATTTCCCTTTGCTGAACCAGATCAGTAGGAGGAGTCTTGTTTCTATGGGTGCATTGCAAAATGCCAGCCGTGATGCGTGCGCATCACGGCAACCGTATACCGGACCGTATACCGTATTGACAACCGTACGGTTTTCCGTTCCGGTCATTTAGCCGTAACCCGTACCGTAACCCGGACCGTATTCGGTGTGTGGAGGCCTTAAGGCGTTTGATTTTAATCCCCCAAACAGGTGGAGGACATGTGATATTGATTTCACGTATTGACCCCCCCCCCCCCCCCCCCCCATCATGCCCATATTTTCAATTTTGAAGAACTGATCAATTAAACAATAACAATAGGTAAAAAAAAAACGTGGCAAGAGGAAGACAAAATAGTGGGAAACTGTGCCCCCAAACAACAACAACAACAACAACAACAACAACAACGAACACTCTAAAAAACTAAAATGTTAAATCACCATTTATAAGCGTGGAGGAGTGACTACATTTTCAAAATGGTAGATTAACATTTTGAACATATTGGAATCAACAGTATAAAGGTTGGAATCCAACATGTAGAGCGTTGAATCCAGCATGTTCAAAGTGTTAATCTAGCATTTTGAAAATGTAGCCACTCCTCCACCCTTATACATGGTGATTCAACATTTTAGTTTTTAGAGCGAACAAAAAGAACAAAAAAACGCTTTGGGAAAGTGGAAAAAAGATACAAGATTTGTATGCTTCTTGACACTGAAGAAGAAAAAGAAGAAGAAATACAGCTTTAACTATAGTTTTCTATCATTGTGGATTGTATATGAATTGTTTTTTGTTTTTTTTCATTTGTTGTGAGAAATCATGACCTGGGCCCTGTTTCATAAAAAGTTGCTATGATAGCAACCCCTGCTGGAATGGTAACTACCATGGCAACAGTGAAAATTCGGCTTCCTGATTGGCTTTTACAATGAAAGTTGCCATTCCAGCAAGAGTTGCTGTTATAACAACTTTTTATGAAATGGGGCCCAGATTTTCGATGAAAATACAGGTTTGTTGATTATTAATGATTAAGGCCTAGGATAAGTAGATGATATACTAGAAAATCTTTTTTACGACTTAGACGTCATTGTCTACATAATGGAAAAGAGAACATGAAAGTAATGCATGAAATGTATTCCAAAACCGCTAAAAGCGCAAAGGAAACATATACTTATAATGTAGTATTACTGCTTTCGTGATTAACTTAAATGGCAAACTGGAAAGGGACAAAAAAATCTAGAATGAAAACACTGGACGCGAGGGAAAATGATATTGCACAAACGTTTGAAACGAAAATGTCATTGTTTTATGATTTGGAAACATAATTTTTACTTGATCTTTAAAACTAAGTGTGGCGATAATTTACCAAATTCAGAATATTCTGGTTGATTTAGGGAATATAATTCCAGAGCGGTTGTTTTATTGTTATGATGGATTAACTACGATAACCATTGAAATTGCAAGCTGATAGAAAGATTTTATATACAGTGCGTCCCCAAAAAAACTTTACACTTTTGAAATGGCTGCCAAATGAAAAAATACATGATTCTGGAAGAAAAGGTTTATATGTACGGATAGCTCATGGACTCAACTTTCATATGAGACCAAAAAGGCCGAAAATGATTCATGCTTGGAAGGAAGAGAGAGAGAGAGAGAGAGAGAGGGGGGGGGGGGCATGCATGTCCTCTTAACCCTTATCCCATCTACCCAACAAAGTCCTACCTTACATCTCACCTCCCCTGCACCATGTACCATCACCCAATCCTGACTCCCGTGAACACACCACTGAGTCTACCAGGGAAAGGTACAATGCTACAATAATGAATGGAATTCCCGTACACTCATGCATAAAATTTTGATGTAATAAACCATAAAATTCACTCAGCAAACCTAAACTGATTGCAACTGATCATGAAGCTATCATATCACCCTCAATTCTGTAACCTCCAAAGGACTCATTTCTCACAAATTGAAAGGTGCAATTCCTGCGCAACCTAATTTTCATACCCTTTACAAAAGTGAGCAGTGCTCACCCAAGCATGAATTATTTTCGGCCTTTTTGGTCTCATTTAAAAGTTGAGTCCGTGAGCTATCCGTACATATAAACCTTTTCTTCCAGAATCATGTATTTTTTCATTTGGCAGCCATTTCAAAAGTGTAGAGTTTTTTTTGGGACGCACTGTAGAGCAAGATTTAATGTTGCTCTCAAATAGCTAGAATAGGAAAGGAAGTATTAGGAGATGCATACTGACGGGAAAATTCAGCGCAGCATACGCACTCGGCTATATAGAATAAATAGAAAAAAGTGAAACAAAGAGAACATCAGGAAATTCTACGGTAAACTTCCAACATGTCCAAAGAACTAGCCTTGTTTCTTAGAGAGGGAAAAAGGAGGGGCAGAGAGAGAGAGAGAGAGAGAGGGAGAGAGACAGACAGACAGACAGAGACAGAGAAAGTAAAATGGAGAATAAAAAGTCGCCACTATCACTTTTGTGATTCGTCCAATGTCGGCCGACCAATCAGAGAGCAACGTTGGACTTCGTGACGCCATTAGCCCGCTATACGTCGACACACAGTCATGGTATACATGCGCTGCATGGCATGCTCACTGGGCAATACACACAGGGCCCGGCAATACATTTCGTCGCCAATTTCAAATCACCGGAATCGCTAAGAAAAGAACGTCGCGTGGTATTTCTCTGCTGGAAGGCGATACTTCTGCTCCGACAACATCGCAACATCCCACTGTGAAATCGCTAGCCACGTTGGCTAGATGATGTCCGATTTATCGTTGCCTTGTCATTGCCGATTTACTAACCTGACAGATTTCACTCCCGTAGATGACTTTGCAAAGGTGCCACTTTTCGCACATCTTCTGAAGATCAAAAACGCATTCATAGAAGGCGGGGAGGAATTTTTTCACTAAATCAAAGCGAAACTTCTTTTGCTTTCGACAAAGATACACAAGGTAAGCGTAATTAAAATTTTACCCTTACATTGTTGGTGTATATTTGTAAGATAAATTTTAGTTTGACTAGATTGTGTGGAAATGTTGAAGATAATGGTATGTTTGAAAATATCGCATCGCAGCCCAAGGGCTGAAATGAACATCATTTTCTTTACAGAGTTAAAAGCAAATACACTAGATTTAAAACAAATGAAGAATTCAACATAATCAATAATCGCAACTATACGAAATGTGCTATACATAAGAGAAATCAAGTCAAAAAGTACACACATACTATATAAATCAATATATTTACATTATAATCGGGTTTGTATAAAGATTTTCGATGGATATTACTATATCAGGTTGACAGAGTGATATTCATCCAGATAAATAAAATCATCCAGTAAGATGACCCAAATCTCCTAAACAAAGAGTTTGTCGGCATTAAATTTTCTAATCAAAAGCCAATATTTAGAAAGTAACGTAAAAGCCGAGTAAGTAGAATAAGGACTATGACCATGATGACAGCCATTATTTTGATGTTTTGTTTTTGTTATCAAAGTATTAATACCTAATGATTCAAACAAATTTTGCCTTGATTGTGTCGTAGAATCTGAACAATAATTACTTGGTGGTAGCTATTCTCAAGATCTACAACTAGCTCAATTCAATTGCAATTTGATAGAGTGATATCCATCGAAAATCTGTACACAGGTGGAAACATCTCTTTCATGAACCGTCCGGGCCAGTGGTGATTGCAGGGGAAGTAATTTTTCATTATCACAGTGGCAGTATCTATGAAATATTTGCTTGGAAGCTTAAAGCTAACAAGTTAAACTTTATATACTTAAGTGAATGCTTAAGTAATTGCTCAAAAGAATTTATCCTTGGACTGAGAGCTATCAGAAGTCCAGCAAAGCCTAAAGGACCCAAGAATTGGTGATAATAGACCAAATACATCAAACTGCATTTGTAGGAATAAGGCTGTCAAGGAAAATGCTATATCTAGGGGTTCGCTATGCTAGAATTGTGGTTGACAACTTTCAGTTTTCAGTCGGGTAAAGACTTAAAAAATATCAGATAAACATGCCTTCAGGGATATGATACAACAAGGTTTGTGCGTTGAGGTGTATTTTGTCAAAATTTTCTCCCCGCTAATTTTCCAAACTAGCTGCAGACAAGAATTCAGCCTACTGGTCTTAAATGTTACGAAAGTGGCTTTATGACTGATAAATTATCACTTTCTTAAAAATCTTGTAATAATATTGAAGAGATATACCAGCTATAAACTGCTAGCTTTGAAACAAAAGTGAGCTGGTGAGGGTATAGTTCAAAGTTTTGGGATTGGTCACTTCCATCTTGTCCTTGCAAGTAAAGGTGTAAACTACTAGGAGTGGAGCTTGTAAAATATCAAGCGATTGTTTGTCTAAGAAAAAAGCTTCTTCTTCAAAAAGGCATTTCCTAGTAAGACAAACCTTACTTTTTACAAGGACTAAATCTTTCCTTTTTATTCCTTTAGCACGATTTGATTTCAGTACAAAACACATTTCACATAAACCATAGACCGGGGGAGCGTTTCATGAAATGACTCGTCGGATGTTTTATCCGACAAAGTCTGTTTTATCCGACAGTTGCCATAGTAACGATGCTTCTCAGCCAATCAAAATCAAGGAAAGATGTCAGATTTGACAACTTGTCAGACAACAAATGTTGATGAAACGCTCCCCGGGTTATCTCGAGATTTGTATCAAAGCTTCATGAAATGTTTCTAATGGGGTGTGGCAAGAAAGTTGCAATCAATTGCAAATAATTGCTAATTTTGAAACAACCATTCTGATTGGCTCAGGGTCTGCCCTTTTAAGAAGACATGCATGCAACAATGATTTTGAATGGCCAGTGACAATCAGTTGCAACTTGCAATCGATTGCAACTTTCTTGCAACACCCCATAAGATTGTGATCACATGGGGTCCTTAAAAAGTATTCCATAATAATTGACGGGTATACGCCATGGTACATAATGTATCTGTTCACAACCTTATCGCTTGCATTTGACGCGAGTAATGTAAACACAGAAATATGATTAGCTTATTTCACTTTTCCCTGAAGAAATCATAGCCCTTTTATTTTTTCTTTTCCTCCACTAAGAAACCACAGTTCGATTCGCAAATGTCTATGATCACACCAACTTTAAAAACCGCCATTTCAAATCACATGACACTACTTATTTCTACTACATGGTATATTGTTTTGTCGACCATTCAGAAAATGCGGATTTTGTTTGCGTAGTTTGAAATATGTTGATAAGGAGAGTAAGAATTGATAAAACCAGAAGTAACATTTTCACACGCACGTAGTTCATTATATGTAGATGACGAATGTATTAAATAAAGATTATGTATGATATCCAATTTTATATTAACATTTTAATTGAAATACATCATACTGAGTTTAAAAAGTGAAATAAAAATAGCACTGGCATTTGATATTTCTTGATTTATGATTTACCAGCTGTTTACGTAGAATAGGATTGTTGAGGTAACTGCAATCCGTCTTTGAAAATTCCATTACTGTGCTTTCTCGTTTATTTCCAAATTTAATGAATTTGCTGTCAAAAGGGATGTGAAAATAAGAAAATGCAATCAAGCTAGATTGCGAAATTCATTTTCGAGGATTACGATATCTTATGGAATCAAACGCTAAGATGTTCGCTGATTCGATAGTCCAGCTCTTCGCCAAAAATATGTTGGGCATTAAAATTGCTCTCACGTTCTCAAGGCCTGCATATATTAATAATGTAAGGGTGCAAAGCTCTTAACATTGCTAAGGAAATGGGAGAGGAAATTCCTGATATTTGCATAATTATTATATTCATGTTTTATCCACCTCTCCACAGTGGAATTTCGGCTCCATTTAATTGCAGAAAAAGACGTCTGCTGCTTGAGTATATCGCTTTGTTGGCGAAGCTACGCGGCTAGGGCTGGGAAGGACAAACAACGAGTCCCGATGAAGATCCTCTGAAAGCAGTTTGTATCAGTTTGACTAAGAAACCATTCTGTACTGTATCAAGTGAAAGGGAAGCGGAGATTCTAAGCTGAATTAGCGAGACTTTTTTTCGATCTAAACAAGCAGAAAAAATAGCGAGGTACTTTGTGATGATGATGACTGCGGAAGGGAGAAACGGGCCGCTGATGTTAGGGTCGCCGAGAGACACGGGTAGTGAGCCTGGTAAGTATGGCCCTCTTTCATTTGATGGTTAGAAGTTATCACTGCTCTTTTTTTTTCCATTCAACATGCTTGCAAAGACATTCGAGAAATCTACTCCAGGACAATGTACATACGTTATTGCATATATATATCCTAATCCTATCATCAGTGATCATCTTCGGGTGACGTATAATACGTTTGCACATTGCACGAGGTAAAGGGCGGTGCTATAGAAGTTGCGTAAGTTACATTTGGTTGACATTTTGAAAGTCTTTGGGACAGCTTCATTTTCCATATAAAATATTTTTGACTTCTCATATTTAATAACGTTTCTCATTAGCAATCACCGATCAAAATTCGTAGCATATTCCTTTAAATGATTTGGAAATGAGGGCTCAATCTTTGATGTTAGCCTTCCTCTTCTAAAATGGATCCATAATGACGTGTTCGTTCATAGACACAAATCTTATAAACGAACAGAATTACTGACCATTGAATTTAAACAGAAGGGCTCAATCAGCAGATCAGTAAATGAAATAACGTCCACCCGGGGCTCTTAAAAAGTCAACATACAGTCAAGTCAATAAACACATAATATACGATGCAAAATTAAAACAGGACACTATATCATAGTTATACCTTTTGGTAAGGTAACGTAAGGCAGTATCTCCAGATGGAAAAATATCAGTCATGGAATCAGTCAATGGTCTTCGAAGAATCAGAAGGAAGTTTATAGATCCTTAGACCAGAGACAGAAAAGTCTTACCGCATCAAATTTACACAACATGCACAATGTATGTAACACCCAAGTGGCTCAAATACCAAGTTGTTTGACCATTTGAAAAATGTTCAATTAAAGATGATTTCAACAAAAGGAAAACACACAAAAAACTCAAACATTATTTTTTTTCCATATGGGAGTAATTTCAGATGGGAAGGATTTTGCATTGTAAAATGAAAAAGAAAGAAAGAAGAAACAAACAAACACACAACAGAAAAAAAACAAACAAACAAAAAACAAAAAAACAAAAAACAAAACAGACAAGTCCCGTAAGCGGCCCGGGGAGGCAAAGAAATGGTTAAAATGGTGCTACAATAATTACAGCTATAAACCTGCTTTGGGCAGTTACGAGAGAAGGGACTGACTGTCCGTTGACGTCCGTTATTACGTCGTAGAAAAAAAAAGGGGGGAACGTTTTTGATTATCTGTGGTAGTTATTATTCCCGCCCGAAGTTTCGGAATATGTATATCTGACTCCTAAGTGGATGTATCAAAGAAAGGACAAATAGCCGTGTACAGGTGTCGTGGTCTGGTGGATACGTCACAGCGGACTGTGAAATCACATAGTTCGCTGTTCGAGTCCCACCATACCCACTACTTCACTTACGGCTTTTGGCAATACATTTATCTGCATTGACACTCTCCATCCAGGAAAATACTGGGTACCTGTGAGGAGTGCCGAAAATCAAGATGACTGTCTTTGCCATTGTCCTGCACCCGCATGCAGAGCTGTACAGAAGGGTAGGAATGTTCTCAATGAGGGGAGATGAGGCACACTTGAGTGCAGAATAGAAATCCTATGCAGTATAAATGGAGCATACTATCATTACTGTTATCTGGTGATAGAGTACTTTTCTTATGCATTGTTAGATGACGTTTTGAATCAATTTATTGTTAACATCTCATAACTCCGCTCTACAGCTGCATGTGTCAAAGTTGATTGACAATTACTTCATTTAGTGACGAGGCTGTATGCTTGCGGGTATCTAAGGCTGACATGGCTGAGATCATTCGTATTCGAGGGAAAGGAGACATTAACAGATATTGGTTATCGGTCAATACATTCGGTTAATCTTATTTGTAGCAAAAATTATAACAATTAACTTCCAACAACTTCCAAAAAAGTGTTGTAACAATACCAAGATGTCGAGCAAATGCTGTTGCATGGAGGAACAGCTCTAAAACCGGGTCCAGGAACAATCTACCAAAATTTTCAAAGGAAGCAGATAATCCCTAGACATTTTGTCAGACATGTGAATAGAATTTGTTATCGTTTGTTACTTTCCTCGTCATAACCACTTCTACAGAAAGTGTGGTGGTGGTGGTGGTGGTGGTTGCGTTAGAGGTGGAAGTATAGTAGCAGCAGTAATAGTGGTGGCAGTAGTACTAGTATAGTAGTAGTAGTAGTAGTAGTAGTAGTAGTAGTAGTAGTAGTAGTAGTAGTAGTAGTAGTAGTAGGGCTGCCAACATTGGATAATAGTTGAGAGTGAAATTATACGAGAGGCGAAGTGCAAGGGAGCGAAGCGACCAAGCCCGACCGAGCGAAGCGAGGGAGTGGGGGAGGGTGTGGGAGGGGGCGACCCCCCCCCCCTCCGACGGCATGGAGCTTTTTTATTTTTTCAAGGTGAAATCGTGTAATCTGGT
This sequence comes from Echinometra lucunter, assembly GCA_029962745.1. Classification (NCBI taxonomy): domain Eukaryota; kingdom Metazoa; phylum Echinodermata; class Echinoidea; order Camarodonta; family Echinometridae; genus Echinometra; species Echinometra lucunter. The sequence continues at coordinate 23,766,117 of CM057156.1, forward strand.
GCATACTTTATAGAGTATTTTAACATATACCTAAAGGCATTATGAAGAGAGAAAATTATACAATTTTACATGCAAAAAAAAAAAAGATAAACATGGAATACCCACTTGTTGAAAAATGCCAACCATGTCTTTATTTGGTTTTCTTCTCTGTTTGACCCAAGTTTTGGATGTAGGTACTCTTGGGTGCAGATGATGGGAAGATGCAACAAGCAAGCATCCAAAGAGAGAATTTATTGTATCAAGCCTCCTCTGTTCCCATCTTCATTGTCATTATGGCTGAAGGTGTTCCATATAAACATAAAGAATTCATGTGTTGTGCGTATACGGTATGGTACGGGCCGGTCATGTCAGGGTATCGATGCATAGGATAATATAGGCAGTGCTTCCTAAATTCTTGAGTTGGTCGCCATTTTATTGAAATCTATCATTTTTTATTATTATATTGAGTTATTCCAGATTCGTGCGTGAGAAATTTCATGATTAGCGTGAGAGCGTGAGTCTCACGCTCAATGCGTGAGTGTTGGCAGCCCTGTAGTAGTAGTAGTAGCAGCAGCAGCAGCATTAGTAGTATAGAACAGTATAGTAGCAGTAGTAGTAGAAGTAGTAAAGTAGTAGTAGCAGCAGCAGCAGCATTAGTAGTATAGAACAGTATAGTAGCAGTAGTAGTAGAAGTAGTAAAGTAGTAGTAGTAGCATTAGGAGTAGCATTTAGTAGTGGTGGTGGCGATGGTGGTAATGGTGGTGGCGGTAGAAGTAGTAGCAGCAGCAGTAGCAGTATAGGAGTATTTATAAAAGGATAACCGTGAGTAGGAATTGTGATTGTAAACATGGTAAATGGAGGTAGTATATGAAGAGGAAGAGGAGGAAGAGGAATTTGAAGTACAAACATGGTGAAAATGATTGATAAATGAGAAAGGAAAATAGATGAAAAATCCCTATAACAAGGAGAATCAAAAGAAAAATCACAGAAATGAAGTAGAACAGTTACATCTTTTGTCAGTAGTCATTAATTAACACTAAAATCAAATTTAACGTGATGGTTTTAAAGCGAGGCTATTTTTCATTTCTGCGATAATACCAAGGATCGTTTTGTCATGAAGTTCCTCCGAGACAGGCATGATATCGTGTTAATCCAATAGAATACATTGTTCACAACCTCTCGCTTAATTTAATTCTTTTCTTGTCACCGTTCTGAATTCAATTTTACTTTCATACTTTACAAATCGTTCACACGATCAGTGAATGTAGGGCGAACTTCGCCACCCTTCGCGTAAATGTCGGCACCCCTCATAATACACAATGCATAATTGGGTGTAAAAATTCATGTTTTTTCAGCTCATAATTTAGAGGGGGTGCGTGTTTTGCCACCATTATGAGAGCGGTTGCTATTGAGTGGGGGTAAACTCCCCCGGGGGTACACCCTGTGTAGTTATACATTGTCAAGCCGCCGCACGCCGCCCGAAATTCCGCTTTTTTAGAACGTATTCCATATGAGCATGAGCGTGCGTCAGTAATTTGTACGTACATTTATGCACCCAACAATGATATCCGTGGAAATTAAAGTTTCGTGTATACGCATCAAGGGTCAAGCTATTCATGGTATGGCAAAATGGCTTTCCGATCGAAAGGTTTCAGGATCGAGCCTCACTCGCATCAAGGGCCTTGTTGAAGATGCTTATGGTGTTAATCACAGCAGATTCAAGACTCGTCACAATGCGAATGCAGGATCAACCGTTTTTGTTCTGTGGACCCGTTCCTCATAGGGTTTCGTGTATATTCAGTCCTCTGTTAAAGCTCTTTTATCGGCCAGGAACTCTTTTGGATTTAAAAAGAAACAAAGAATTCGTCTCCTTGGACATGTTTGACCATGTAACTAGAATAGAAAATACACTTTCTTCATTCAGCCTATACAACATTGCAACAGGAAAATGACTATTTGTGGGAAAATGGTTGATGCTTGAAAAATTGTAAGAATGAAGAATGGAATGATGAAATAAAATGATGAAATAGTTACATCTACCGTAGGCCTATGTACGTCGAAAATAACTTAATTGGTATTTATTAAGTGGAATCACACTGCACCCACTGACATCATTATTCTAATTCTAAAAGAAGAAGAAGAAGAAAATAGTAAAGTAAATGAAATTCTTGGAATGCGTGACACCAAAATCAGATAGCACTGAATATTCTCCAGATTCTCCTCTGTGCCCTGTATATATTTTTTTATATTATATCCCCAACCTGATAAAAAAGCCTCATTTACTCATTTGTTTTCTTATCCGTCTATACCAGATCAGTTTTTTAGGTTAGGTAAAAAAAAAATTGAAGGGAGGAAGAGAAACAACATGAAGGAGGAAAAAAATATACCAGGGAAGTATATCCGCGGGAAATTAGAGATTTCATTAATTTCATTCTTTTTTTTCTCCTCCCTTTTGGACGAGCTTCTCCGCCCATTGCTGAGGTCTTTACACACAACCTGATTAAGAGGCAGTGATGAAGAATCTCATGAGAGTAAGATGCAGGGAATGGGAAACCAATCATAATAAATGATTTGCATAAAATTCCAGCTTAGGCCCTGCCTTATTTGACCTCTCCGATAAGCAATAATCGGGAGTTTATCCGAATCAACCGACTTAATCGGGCTCCGTCGTTTCAAAAGCCGTTCAATTTGGGATTTCTCTGCGATTGGAGCTTCGTGCGTTATTGGACATTTTCTCCAGCTCCAAAGCCCTAATCCCAGGATGCTTTCCAAGGGGAGGGGAGGGGGGGGGGGCAAAGTCTTCCATCTCCTTTAATTTCTATCTTGAAACGATAGTTTCCCCCTGATTTTTGTCACCGCTTGTCCATACTTTGTGCTAGATGTGTTCGCAGTAGATACATCTTGTAATTTCATAAAGATCAAAGTCAATTTAAAAAGTTGATGGTGGTCTTAAGGCAAACTCTCTTGGGGTTTGCCGGAGTGAATTAGTCACGTATCCATAATTAATGTTTTAATTCCATCAGGAAAATTGATTTTTATCTATTCGCAGCGCAACTAATCTCGTGGGATGAAACATTGATATTTGTGTTTCTATATGCTCACCCTATCTTCCTAAGAGTGGAGATCACTACTGTTTGTAAGAAATTGTATTTGCAATTTGGGTCAGACTTGGTAGGTTTATCAATAACATTTTAGGTCAAACCATATACTTATGGATAACATAAGTTGTCGTTCATATACGGTCTCTTTACTAAAATATTCATTTCCAAACATATACGACATATGATTATAACTGTCCAGAATTAGGTAAGGGCTGTTCGTCATGAAATGACCGCTTATCATACAATTAATCTGTGTTTGAAATTATTTTGCCCATCCTTAATTATATATTTTTCAATGAAACGACATCATGAATAATGAATGAGAAATATCATGATATCCACGATTTCGTATTTTTAAATGAAACTATTGAAAAACTGTGAAGCAGATATAATTTGACGATAATCTCTACTTTACTGAGAGAGGAGAAAAAAATAATTTTTGATAAAATCCCATTGTGAACATTATTGCACATCGGTGTGTTCGTCATTAAACTGACCCTTATGTAAACGTTTGAAATGTTGCAAGGATTTACATTTTTCTAAAACTTCAAGTATTTTGTTCCACACCATTGGACCGTGAAAAAAATGAAGTATCTTTGGATATTCATCGTCGGGGTAGTATTCAGTTTTCGTCAGGATTAAAGGGATACATATACATGAATATAGCCGAATTGTGTTTATGACTTATGATCCGATAAAAAAACAATGTGGTTGATCAGCTGATGTGCCAGTGTAATTTTTTCTATTTTGTTTAGTGCGTTTGGAGCTTTCCATGTTCTAGAGTGCATGTCTTTTTCCTGTTTACTTATTCATTATTTGATTTATTCATTTAATCGTTTTGTTTTTCCGGGTAGCTCTGTCAGTTAAAACTCTTCTAAAGAGGTCTTTAATGAAATGATTAATAAAACAAAAACACACCCATATTATATATATATATATATATATATATATATATATATATATATATATATATATATATTCATATATATATAATTGTGATCAGTCTCGGTGATGTACGTTTGCGGTTCTTCGTCATATCATATGTGTGATCCGAACTTTATATGTATTTAATCATGTATATTATGATTCATTCTCGATAAATAAGTTATTCAATTAAATAATGGTAGAAAATAGAACATTACGGTGTAATACAAACGTATGTATAATCAGCAGGTGCACTGCAAGAATTTCTTAACGCAAATCTTACAAGAATCAAAATGATATCATATGTCATCTCCCTAGCAGTATCAAAGATAATTCATTACGAGCGCCCAAAGCATTGATTTCATTTGCCAGTACTGCAGTGCATACCGGGGAAACAGTTACACAGTCATGACAGTGTCTGTAAGCTGAGATAATGTAAACATTAGCGGCGGGAAACTCGTCATCGTTGGAAATGGCTGCCTACCATTTTCTAAAATCATTCTAATAGAGGCATGAGGCAGAGTGTGCGTATGCTCTTTTAGAAAACAAAAAGTTTCGAAGCAAATAAAAAGCCTTCGGACAATATACATCTTGAAAAAGAACAAATAAGATTTCGGCTGTGTTTTAAATTTGACCAAAAAAATTTTAAAATTTACATGGTCTAAGAGTAAAAAGAATTTTTTATAAAGGGTACTTTAATATTTTACCTTTTCTCCATTTTCTTCTATGTCGAAGATAGGAAAAAAATAGCCACTCAGCGTAAGGGGGCCGCGGCTGTCTTGGAAAAGTTGGGGGGAGGGGGACTTAGCCTATTGTGTCTACCAAACCTTAAATTTGGGAGGGGGGACCTCCTGCCCCCCCCCCCCCCACCTGATTGATGCCCATGAATAATAAAACTGGAAGTGTTGACCTTTTTTCTCTCTTTCTTTTCAGAAAACTTCTACAACGTTATTTACTGAATTTCTTTTACATTTAGTTGTGACATAGAAATTTAGACAGAGACTACCATGACTACTGACATGATTGGATAGCGAATAAAGGTTTCTTTATAAGAGTATGTTTCCTTCTAATATTCGTTTTTTGTTACTCCCTGAAATTGCTTTTGCACTGCATTTCTTTTGGATTTGAATTTCGTTTGTCCCTTTTGGGGGAATCTGAATTTTTGAAACATCTGGTATGTGTGAGGGCTTCATAATAATTTCGGCCTTGCGAAGACACGCAAAAGAATACTTCACAACCATTTCGTACATTTTGTACCAAAATTGTTTACGTCAATTTTGTTGTGTACGATTTGACATGGTTAACCCCTCCCCCCACCACCCCCTCCCCCCCCCAAAAAAAATGTTAAGGCTAATAGATAGCAAGTACCTGTTTGTTTTTTGTTGTTGTTGTTTTTTTATGAAGACAACTGCAGTGTATATTTAGACACTGTTTACGGCTTAGAATCACCTTTATTTAAAAATAGCTTTAGTTGTGCATTAGTTCAGATTTTGGGTGTTCTTTTTTATTTATTGACAAAACAGAAACACAAAAGGACTTGAAGTGGAAACAAAACAGTAACAAATCTACAATACTGCTACGTCTCGTCTGCTTGTCGCAATGTTTGCAATTTAACTGCAAACATCATCGCAAAGTGTTGAACATTAAGTTTATCGTAAAGAATTTTGTTTCTATCCTCCTAATCTGAATAACGGAATATTGGAAAATGTATAGACAAATCAACCATTAATAATTGATCGGAGATGAAAGTGAGTCCTTCAACTTGATGAAAATCATGTGAAAATATAAATTTCAGTCACGGTGACAACAGTGACAAACACCTTCAAATTAAAATTGATGTTTTTGTGACTAAAATACGTGGATATACCTAAAACATTGGGGCATTCCCTCCCACATAAAGTGACCCACCAACCATGCTAACAGCTTAGAAGTAATCATAATAACAAAATCACCGAATGACCATGAGTTTCGGCTCTTTAAAGAACATCAGATAACAGGATCAACAAATAATATAGCAGATTATGATCACATCACTGAAGTGCTTGCAAAATAATGTTGCCCCAATCGGCCAACAGCGTACAGACCACGAGCTTGTATATATTACGGATTCAAGTGGAATAAAACTCCCTTAACGAGACAAAAATGATTAAAATGTAATAGAACGAAGTGAAAGGGAATTGCGTTGATTTATACCACGTGTTCTACAAAAATAGCATCGATTTTTTTTTCGTCGTATTGTCATATTAGCTACCGTTATTAATTCTGGACTCTCATCACCATTATTAAAATGTTTTGGCATTTGAGATTGTATCTTTAGATGAAAGATCAATACGCCGGGATATTAAGTCTTTTCCGGATGATTTGAGTTATTTGTTAACGTAGTAAGCCATATCTTATGTTGTTCCATTTCCTTCTTCTCCCTTTTATACTTTGCGAAAGTCATTTATTAAATTTTGCCTGCTGGAAATTTGAACTCACGGTTCGAAATTGATCAAGGAATGGGATAGCAAAATGCGTTTTAATCTTTGATGTATTTTTTCTGTATGTTTGATATTTTCTAAATCACCACATCATTGATCGTGATATTCATGCATTTGAATATTTTGCAAAAAAAAGAAGAAGAAGAAAAAAACTATCTTTATGATGTTTTCAGATACATGTATATCCTATCTGTATATTGCGTTCCAGAGTGGAGCCTCATTGCTTCAACTATAGAATATAAACCTTATGGAAATTGTAATTGCCGTAAGTCATTTGTCAGAAATAAAAGAAAAAGAGAGGGAGAAATTTCGTTCTTTAAATGTAATTAGTAATCGACCTAGCAATTGCTTGTCAGGTGGTAATTATGTCATAAAAAAGCTTGTATTTTACTTTTTTCTTTATTATCATGAACGGGGACGTTTGCATGTAGAATGGAGAGTGTGGTCAAGCAGGTCTTGTTCTATTGTTGACCCGCGTCCTTTAAACGGTTCATTAAGCCATCAGAAAAAAATGATCAAACACTTGAGACAATCATATCACAGCAATATCAGTCACAATAGTCATCAAACACCACGTGCAAGGTGCAGTACAAGATCCGACCCCCTTCTTCAGCTGAAGTGTTGGTTCTTGTACCCCTCACCCTGCCCCTATACTCCGAGAGCGCTGCGCTGGTTAAGGTTTGTGGAGGGTTAACATCGAAGTCGATGGCCCGTGCAGTTTGCCAACCCATCCCAAGTCCCCGAAGGGCTATTGACTTTTTGAAGTAGAGTTGACAGAGAGCGAGTGGTTTTTTGAAGGGGGCTGCCGCTAATCATATCAAAGAGTGAGTGTGTCCGATGTATGCAGGAGGGACACTGCCTCCAAGTGTGACGCCCCTTGTTTTTAATTGATTTCTCTTGGCATAAAGATATATAAAACGTGTAGGGCATTGCGAGACACGGGACGTAAGGGGTGGAGGTGCACGTTAGCCAAGCGACCCGTCAAGCATCGGTGTATAGCTGTCGTGGTAGCTGTAATTAGAAGTTGAAATGGGATGCGGGCGACAGGCACACTTGCAAAATTGAATCAAAGACAGAGTATAGGGAGAAGGCGATCTAAAAGAGCAATATCTCACGACTGACAATCGAAAGGTTTTTGACGACAGGGGAGAAGAATTAAGAAAGACGGGGGAAAGAAGAGAAATCAAGACGCAAGATTTTGTTAAGACGTACGCGACGGCGGGACTGTTTATACAGATGTAGTTGTTTCCCTTTTGATTCTGCGAGTTTGATGCAGTTTGGAGCATGGCACATGACTGGTTCGTGAAATGACGTTCGGAGTGCCTCGATGGATTGCCCCGGCCAGGCCCGGCGAGCGGAGTAGTGAGGTATACCCCCCAAAGCTGTGCAAATTCTCAGTGTTGGTTAAACGCAGGGTCGAGGTTGCAGCAACACGCGCGATTGTTTATCTGGTTTCGATCGCCAGCCATCGATCCTAGAAGGCTCTACATTTCTCGCATGTTTGCCAGAGCGCTTTTCCCCCACACAGTTGCACCATGATATGATATATTGTTTCCTCAGCATTCAACTTAACACTGGAAGAAAACGACGAAGAAAGAAAGAGTAAACGAAAGTAACTTTGACGTAAGAAGAAGATGAAAAATGATACCGAATACAAAGCGCAATCAAAATTTAATGATTGAGAAAGGTGGGGAAAATTGAGGAAAGTAAAAAGAAGAAGGTTGTCCGTATTTGCTCCACCCCCTGGTGGCGCGGGGGATTGAAAATTAAATTTCTTATCGGCGAAATGATTTCTCTTCACCGCTGAGATTTGTTGATACTAGGACGGTGAGTAATAGCCTGGGGACCGTTTGGAAACACTGAGAAGGCAATGAGTTAAACAAAATGTATTCCAAAGATAGCATAAAGGTAGAAAAGAACAGGAGAGAGTAAGGCTGGGGTAGGTGGCTGAAGAGATTGGTTATGAAAAATTGAAAGTCTTGTTTGGGCTAGGGGGTACAGGTGCGAAACCTTCGCTGCGGCACTGGCTCCCCAAAGGGAAAGATTTGATACTCGCCAAGCTCCCGCATGCCTCCTAAACAACTTCGCCCCGTTACTCGTTTTGTGAATTGTCATTTCGAAAGCTGTTGACCCCTACTCAAAATGGGTTTCCTATATAAAGATTTGAAATTATCTATTCTCCCCCTCTCTCCTGTATTACTGTTGTTATATTTCATTTGTTGATTAAAATTTTCACATTTTCTCTGATTTTAAGTTTAACAAAACGATTTTCAACCATCTTGGAATGGTAGCTGATCTTTAGATACACATTCTTGAAAAGAGATGCAAGTCTAATTTTACTTAATGTTCTGGATTACTTTTGAATTTGTTGACGTGTTGTGGCACAGCTACTTCGCAGTACCCTCTAAATACAGTTTGATTCCGCTGTACTGTAGCGATTTTCTTTTGATTTTTTGTTTATGGCACAAATCAGTTTTTTTTTAAAACTTATATTATTATTATTATACTCGGTGTCTCATACCTGTATCGCTTCATACTGTTACAGACTTTTCACTCTGAAGGATGTTTTGATATACAAGAAGCCACTCAAGCGGACAAAACAGTAACATCTTCATGCAGATATTAATTTTTACTTGATAACCAAGTCCATTCATCGTAAATATTAGTTTTATGCGCTTTGAATATTCCATACCTGTAAATATTACGAACCCGTCTTCCTCGACGTCCTCCCTTTTGAAAGTATACACAGAAGCGTTTTAGGGACACAATATTCAGCGGTCAATTTCACGTAAAGAAAGATGCTTTATTGCTCACAGCTTGTATTAAAACACTTGAGAAAAAAAAACCTGACTCTATAATGAAAAAGAAAACATAAAGAAAAGACCTTTTACATCTACCATGTCATCCCATTCAATAACGAAGAAGCATGCACTATTAATACTCTTCATCTTTTCATCATCTGTTGCCCGGGGAGAACAAACCTACAATCAAGTTCCCGCACTTTTTTATTGGAGAAAAGTCACCGCTGTTTCATTTTTATCATCCCATCAAACGCCTCCCGTACTTCGAGAATGCTGATGAGTGAAAGTTTAAATGAGGAAAAGTGTAGCCCGCTATTTTTGCATCTGTTTTCTTCGGGCGTTTGTGAGCCGGGGAATCGCCGCAGCTCGGCCAATTACTGCGAGCTTATTGAGTGCTGCATGAACTTCTATCTTGTGTGATTTCTACTTTGCTCTAAGAAGAAAAAGAGAGAAGGAATAAGAAGAGAAAGAAGAAGAAGAAGAAGAAGAAGAAGAAGAAGAAGAAGAAGAAGAAGAAGAAGAAGAAGGAAGAGAGTAAAATAATTAGTAAAAAGAAAGAAAGAAGAAGATGATGATGAAGAAAAGGAAGAGACTGAAGATAAAGACGGAGAAGGAGTAGAGGATTAGCAGGAGAGAGGGGTGCTCAGGGAGAGAGAGAGAGAGAGAGGAAGAGACACAGATATACATAAAACTATTATCAAAATGAGAGACAAAGGGAGTGAGAGGGAGAATGGAAGTTCTAAAGGAAATCCAGAGAGAGAGAGAGAGAGAGAGAGAGAGAGAGGTTGAGAGAGAGGTTTGGCGATAATGGGGGGGGGGGATACACCTTTTCTTTGTATAAATTTCTTAGCATTTATTTTTCCGAACACCTAAAATGAAAGCAATGAAACGCAAGCAATATCTTGATTCTTTGTGTCTTTCCTGCTTGAACTGCCAATCATCATCGATTTCCACAATATAGAGAAAGAAATAAGATTCCGCACAAGTTTCATGTTGTTAAATGAAAAAAAAAATCAAATGCAAAGACATCATTATCATCGACGTATTTGATGAGACACGTCCTTGTCAGGTATATGGAAGCTATGGACAATGTGCCAAAAACTCTTTATCGAGATGAGGCGATGCAGATGAGACTTGCAAATAGCAACTATTTGATTAAAGTAACTCAACATGTGATAAGTCTCATAAAACCACTTCTAAAGAAAAGAAAGTACTTGCATATGGAGTGGGATTTGTGTCTTCTGAATAAGTAAATATATCAAAAACTTCGGAGGCTGATACAAATATCCTAATATACAGAATATTGAGACCGTCGTATTCCATGGCCTAATTATTAAAGCCTTAATATATTTTACAAGAGTACATCTTTATCTTATTTTTCCTTCTGAATATACGAAATTCGGTGATTTATCAAAGTCGAGCCTTACTGTACATAATAAATAGGTCGCAAGATAACAAATCTTCGCGTCGCTTTGTGTGTAATAAAACGGGCATGATTTTCCCATAATCTTATAAGTAATTTGTAAGCTGATATTGCAAGTTTGATGTTTTGTTGCAAGCATAATTGACACTTCTAACTTTGCCCTTTGGCTATCTATGTAAATCACGCCAGGCTCAGCGCTGAAATGGATATGTACATAGCATTTGAATATATGAATAATTGATCTAAATTTATCTAGAAGTTTCTTTGGATGCAGATTATTTCGAGACCCAAAATAAATTCTTTGAACGATTGCCCATAGCTATCTTCCGTTTTGGTACAAAAGGCATTATAACATAAAAGTGTGCCACCCTAAGCCATTTTTATGGATTTAGAGCGAGTTTCTATTGTAAACCTTTATTCAATTTTGTAGAATATTACAGGCTCCCGAGCTTCCTAGTGCATGGACGCACATATGAAATATTGATAAAATAGAAAATAACTATGATCTCTGCCAGAGGCCTGATTTTAGATATACACTCAAAGATTTTTTCACACTTTCAAGATATCACTCCTTTAAATCCTCGAAAAGCAGAAGAGTTATCATTCAAAGACCAAATTCATTACTTTCTCCCCCCCCCCCACAAAAAGAAGAAGAAGAAGAAGAAGAAGAAGAAGAAGAAGAAGAAGATTTTGAATTAAAATAACAACCTGATGGTTCAATTTATGTAAATTTGTGATATTTACAATTTCTCAAATATATTGAAAATGATAAGAACATGATACTTGAGATCATAATTTTCAAACCTTTTCCTTGATATGAATAATGACTGAGGTATCAAAGTATAGAAGGCATTTTCTTTCAAGCGATGGTGGTATACTATTACTTCAAATTCTAAAAAAAATTGCATTTTTCGGTGTTTGTAATCAAACTCTAAATCCCAAAGAATTGCATGAACTACAAAGCAGTTTGTTTCTTGAATCGTAAATCACAAACTTTTGAATTTGATAGATCTATCATGAGAGGGGATATTGTCCCACACGTTACATACAATGCCTGGTGATTGTATTGAGTCGATAGCCGTGTCAGATCTTGAATCAGACAAAATATCACGAAAATCTTACTGACTGGTAAATAACTATTCTAGAGGACGTGGCACACAAATCAACCAAGATGGAGGAGAATTAAAAGTCTGTGTCTTTGATACCAGTGGCACAATTTGGAGAGCGCATAATCAACCTTGTACTCCCTCAATATTCAACTGAAAATGCCTTCTTCGAAATTTTTTACGAAGATTATTTGGTTCGACGAGGAGATTAATTGCAAAATCCGATATTAGATCCGTGTGCATTTTTCACAATAGACATTTATCTGCATTTGCCACTCTCCATCCAGGTGTAGTAAATGGGTACTTGTTATATAGGAAGAAAGTCCCTGAAATGCTGTAGAGCGCCGCAATGGCAGCAATGCTAAAGCCGGGGTAATAACAGAGCGCCAGGAGTGTCGGGTGTGGTGTAATGTATTCTCTGGCGTTTCACTTTCGTTGAATCGTCATAATTTTATGCAAATATTTTCACACACAGCCCTCTGGGAGAAAAATAGTAAGCCTTTCTTTCCTTCTATCCTGATTTCACGTCTTCAGCTGATGTAGAAGTCGAGAGGTTGTAAATCTCCTGTTTTAACTTGAGGAGTGGGTTTGATATTTGCTCGAGTCTTCTGAGCTTTATGCACCTGCGCAGCTTTGAGTGATTAAGTTGTCAAATAGTTGTAACTCTCACTGAAAGCATCGATGGTGCCCAGATAAATCCTTTCTTTAATCCCCACTCTGCCCCCTCTCTCTCCTTATTCATGGTCTGACATTAACTTTAGCACTTTTATTTTGCTACTTTTGATATATACAACCAACTTGAGTATTAACTCAGATGTGAAATCGTGTGTGTCGCCGATGAATTTGAATCTCTCACGTTTTCAGTCGATTTCATTCTTTCGCGTTAAAATGCAAAGATGACAATGACGTACTAGTATTACGTAATTGGAACATGATTGATTTCGGCATTACAGTCTAGGCAATTGAAATCGCCTTTCATTGCTTGAATTCTTGAAAGCCTTTTCTATTGTGTTTTAAAGATACAATGTCATGTAGAAGAGAATTCTGTAGCGAAACCTTCTTTTTCTTTTTGTTCACCAGGTATAAAGCGGGTATGCACCGGACTGACATGCACCGTTTGCGGGGATGTATCGAGCGGCAAGCACTACGGCATTTACGCCTGCAACGGATGCAGCGGCTTCTTCAAGAGAAGCGTCAGGAGGAAGCTTGTCTACAGGTATTATGCAGTAAAATTCTCTAGGACTCCCTAGGAGTGATGCTAATGCTGGTGGTGGCATTGGTGGTTGTGGTGAAATTGGTGATGGTAGTGGTGCTGATCGTGATGATGATAACGATGATGATGATGACGACGACGATGATGAACATAACAAAGATTATTGTATAAACACATAATGACAATGACAACTGCTATAGTCGGGTGTCAGATTTTCTTACAAGAGATATTGGAGCGGGCGTTTATGAAAATGATGATGATGGTAATGATAGGGGTTGCCGTGTCAGTGAAAGTGGTAGTGGTGATAGTGGTGGTGGTGCCAGTTGTGATTTGTAGTGATACTAGGGGTACTAGTTCTGATGATGATAGGTGTGGCGGTAGTGGGTGTGGTGGCACATAATATTATGGCTATTGAAATGGTAGGAGGGGAAACTGTCAAAATTGCAATTTACAAGCCCCCCTCCCCCCCCCCCCCCCCGCCGGTCCGGTCGATTGTTATCTGCGAGGGCAAGTAGATGAAAGCAGAGTCTCCAACCGACTATGGTCAGGATGGTGGTTGTATGATGATGATGATGATGATGATGATGATTATGATGATGATGAGTATCACGATGCTGTTGGTGAAGACAATGAAATCCTTCAAGATCGTGTCTAGTATTCTGTCCATTAAAATAATTGTACATATTTGGATTGCGTGAGGGTGTCTGTCTGTGTGTGGATGTATGCTTGTATATCTCGGGATATTTACTGTATCGCTCTGCGAGATTCTGTTTTTCCTGAGGATCATTATTGCAGTCCGAAAAATACAATGCAAAACAGCGTCCTACTACAGAATACCCCCTGGAATATTCAATTCGGAGATGCCGCATTGCAAACAAGCACTGCCAATTTCAAGTAGGAATCAAAACTTTAATTACGCTTAATTACCTTGAAATGTGTCTCTGTATATTTCGTGCCGTTTCATCCCTTCCACTTGACTCCAGCTGTTAATTAGCGTCTGATTTATGATGAGATGGTGTAATAATAAATTGCTACTATCACATCAGCACGGAGAGATGAAGGCTAATGGTATTAATATGCAATATTTACTCTTTCTCACATGGGCGTATTGACATAATAAGCACAGTGTGAGAATATCAAGAACATTATACGCTTCCCCATCACCGCCCCACAAACACAAACATCGATATGTGGCTTTTTCTCATATCTCCTCTCTAATATATATTTTCACTAATACACGTTAGTACCCCAAATGTTTGAATGTTGCACGGTCTGTTGTATATACCATTATTAGGGAATCTTGGCGCTTTACATGAAGCCTTCATCATCATCATCATCATCATCATCATCATCATCATTGTGATTTTTTTTGTTCTATCATTCCTATACTTTGATCCAATTCTCAGTGTTTATCAGCGTTCTTAAAGATGTGCCCTTTTCAAGCTCGCTTCGTAAAAAAGAGATGTTATTATGTAAGTACAGTCATGGGCGTCCATCGGGGGAAGGACACGGGGATACGTCCCCCGCCCCCCCCCCCAAATAAGGGGTGGGGCGTATACAGTAAGATATACCCCCAAATGGGAGGGGGGGAGAGAAACCTGACCTGACAAAGCTTATAGGATATGCCCCCCCCCCCAAAAAAAAAAAAAAAAAAAAAAAAATAGGAAACCACCGACTTTTGGGGCGTTATGTCCCCCTCCCCCCAAAAAATTTAGCTGAGGACCCTTGTCTTTATTTGTCAGCAACTTTTTGGACAGTGCCCCCCCCCCCCCCCCCCCCCCATTATAAAACGGATTGACGACCATACAGTATTGGGAAGGCAAACGACTGATGCAGACAAACGTTATTACCTGAAACTAAAAATTTTACGACTATGTTTACAATTACCAACGATGTCATCGATGTATCGATGTATGCTTTCCAGCTTTGTTTTTAATTGCAACGAAAAAAAATGTACTTTCCAGGGAAAGAAAATGTCATAGCTTAAAACTTGCGTAGGGCCCTTAATTCCCTCTTATCACTTTCAACAAGCAAATGAGAGGAATAGAAACAAGGAGTAAAATTAGTGATCATATTATCATGAGAAAATTATGAAATACGTAGAGTAATAAGATGACCATCATTTAGTGCGCGGCAAGACATAAGGAATTATTTTGTCCTTACAATCTTCGAAAGAAAAGTAAAATGCAATGGGTAGCATGTATAGTCGTCTATAATTCTACACAATTCCTCATTATATAGGCGACATTTCACTGTGTGTTAAAAAAAAACCACCAAGACAGTGAAAAAAGAGTATTGAAAAAGAGTATTTTTGTAGCCAGTGGTGTAGACAGGTTCTCACACCTGGGGGGGGGGGGATGATTTGCCGTTAACGAGAAATCAAGGATAATTTCGTATACAGATACACACACACCCGCAACCCCCACAACTCACAAACACCCACACACCCACACACGCACGCACACATACACACCCACACCCGAATGCACAGACACAAATAGACAGGGCGGCGGAGCGTCTTTCAAAGTGGGGGGGGGGGAGCACTAGCGAAAAAGGGCACTTTGGGGGAAAAAAGGGCCCTTACAAAAGCTGAACACGAGAAGGAAAATATACCTTACATTCTATTTAACACACTTTTAAAGTGCTTTTTGACATACTTTTACAAGTCATGAAAATAACTACTTTGCACTATTATTGTATACTGCTCTGTCTTACTCAATTGTGAGCGAGCGAAGCGAGCGAGCAAAAAATGCTAGGTATTTTTGCTGAAGGGCATGGTATTTGCAGTATATTTCGAGTGGCCTATAATGATAAAGGCTCCCGGAAATTCATTTTATTCGTGTTCCATTATCATTGTAAATTTCTTCCATTTACTCTTTTTATAGTTTTTCTTTTAGTGACCAAGCTATAATGTTTAAATGCATTAGTGAGGTCTCATAGCTACCGATTATTTTTTATCAGAGAAAATATTCAAATTGAATGGGGTTTCGAGCACAATACCATCTGGAACTTAGGAGACCATATAAGACTTTATGGTTACAGCACACTTGCAATACCTTGAGTGAGATATCATAAGTATGAGCGAGCGTAGCGAGCGAGCTTTGGAAAGAAAAAGTAGAAAAATACCCCCCCCCCCCAATAAAGGGGCACCGTTCCTTCTAATTACAATTGTGAAGCTCTTGCCCGAATGGAAAAGGGACACCATCAGTAAACAAAAATGGCGCTAATTGCCCTTATCTTACATGAACAGATGCAGATATTGGACATACTAGAAAGGAAAATGGGCACTTATCAGAAGTAAATGAGGGCATGTATCAGATTTCAAATGGGGCACTTATCAAGGGTGAAAAGGGGCAATCTGCAGAAGAGAAATTGCACTGTGAAAAACTAAAAGAGGTAGTGAAAGGGAATAATAATCACATTTTAAATGGGACATTCATTTGAAGTGTAAGAGGCGCACTTCTCAGAAGAGAACAGAGCGCTATTAAAAGGGAAAGGCATAAAAGAGCGCATTTCTGTAGATTTTAAGAAGAGTAACTTATCTGAAACGAAAAGGGGCACTTATTAGAAAGCGAAAGGGCACTTGATCAACAAAGAAAATGGGCCCTTCTAAGATAAAAGAAGGGCACTGAACAGGTTTGAAAGGCGGCATTTTTGTTGGGTAAAAAGGGGCACTTTTTGGATGCTTCGAAAAGTGGGGGGGGGGGAGGGGGGGGGGGAGGGGGGGGGGACACTGTGCACCCTGCCCCCCGGGAGCGCCGCATCTGTAAATTGAAGATCTACGCACCGTGACAAACGTATATAGAATATGGACTGTCACACACATTATTGCATATCTACATCACGCTATTTATCTTTTTTTAATTTTGTTATTACACCACTTCAGAAAAACTGAGACGGCGCCGAAATTACCCAAAAGTAATATAAATAACTACATAAATCAGAACAATGATCGATATAGTTATGATAGCAATCGCCATTTCAGGATAACTATTATTGTTATCATAATTATGATGATAATAATAATAATAATAATAATAATAATAATAATGATAATAATAATAATAATAATAATAATAATAACAATAATAATAATAATAATAATATTTAGTAATGTATTGTTATAATTATGTTTATTGTTGTTGTTATTGTTGTTGTTATAATGTAAGAAAACATCCTTCCCTAAAACCTGGGGGGGGGGATGATTGTACATGTCATCCCCCCCCCCCCACCTTGTGAGGTGGGGGGATGCATACCCCTCATTCCCCCCCCCCCCGCTGTCTACGCCCCTGTTTGTAGCTCATATACTGCTACAAGTACAGAGCTAATGCTAAACATGAATAATGATAATATCAACAGTTAATTAAATCCAGACACACATCTTAGTACTAAGTGACGAACAACTGACAAATTTTGAAAGTTTGAAGGCCTGTAGAAAATAAGTCAAAAACCATGTTACGTTTTATTGTGAAGGGAGTCACTGAAGGAGCTGAAACTAGATGAAATTTGCTTGGTTAATATGGTCGCCTTCTGAAATATAAAATCCATCAGATGTTCAATATCATGGACGGACAAAATCAATGCTTATATACACGTAACCGTTTAGGCTCATCTCGGTCCCAGACGTAAATAGTCATATCTCACTAATACCCGTTTGTAATAATCCAATTAAACACACACACACGCGTATAATTACACACACTTCTGAGGACATTCGTCTAATACCGAAGTTACTTTGGGTTTTTTTTTAACAGATGCCAAGCTGGTACAGGATGCTGTTTAGTGGACAAGGCACATCGAAATCAATGTCAGGCGTGCCGTCTCAAGAAATGCTTGGAAGCGGGAATGAACAAAGATGGTAAACAGTCATTACTTTATTAGTATAGTAGTTGTAGCAGAATTAGAAGTATTATCATTATCATTATTATTATTATTAGTAGTAGTAGTAGTAGTAGTAGTAGTAGTAGTAGTAGTAGTAGTAGTAGTAATAGTAGTAGTAGTAATAGTAGTAATAATAGTAGTAGTAGTAATAGTGGTAGTTAGTAGAAGTAGTACTAGTAATGATGATGATGATGATGATGATGATGATGATGATGATGATAATAATAATAATAGTAATAATAATAAAAATAATAGGATTATTGCATACCAAAGGTAGCCTTCATTAATTATTAGTGGCGGATCACCTTGGGTATTGGATGTGGGTATGCACAAGTCCGAAATATCACGACAAGCAAGCCAAGTAAAGGAAAAACGAAAAAGCAAGCAAAAAAAAAAAAAAAAAAAAAAGTGGGGCATGAAAAAGGGGAAGGGGGAGGGGAAGAAAGACAAGTTATCACATCTGTCGACGGACTAAACTTAGGAGTTTAAACTTGCATTTGGAGGTACAATGATGAACAATATGTGCACTTAGTGTATGCTTAACTTTCACCGCGCCCCCCCCCCTTCTGCCAACGTATTTTTTTCTATTCAACTCAACTCAAATACTAAAAAATATAAACATGTATCGCAACTTAACGTTCGTTAATTATTGTGCACAATTTACGAAGGTAGAAATAATATTTTTTTCACATTGAATAAGGTGGATACAATATTTACCCTCTTTTTATCAAATTTAATCGAATATCGGCTATCTTTACTCAACATGGATCATGAATGTTGGATTAGGTTTTACAAAACAAACGTGCATGTTTCAGGGTTTGTTTTTTTTTAGTATTGGATTTGAAAAGAAAAAGTCCCAAACCCTTTTTGTTTGTGTGTTTTATTCTTTCATATGCACGTTATACTGATCCCCATTTGTTATGAAATGGCAAGAACGGTGATCGCTTGGGGGAAAAAAAATAAAAAGAAAAAAATGGCAAAAGCAAAGGAACATGAATTAAATTGTGATACGTTTAGAAACATAATGATATCGGATTCAAGAGGAATAACAATCCACCTTTATCTCCCTAATACGATATTCAGAGGGAGTCCCTCATCACGCGTTAGTGAATTTCTGTCTTTGTCTGTTAATTGATCCTCTTGTTTTATGCCTGTTTGCTCTTTATCTAATGCTACTGTATCATATCGGTTTCCTTGAATGTTTATCCTTTATGATCAAATTCCAAGTGGATTGGGCATCAACTGAATCTTAATGGTGTTTGAAAATAATGTCGTTTCGACGCGTCGGTTCTCTGATTAGGATAATGTTATATCAGAATCCATTAGCTAAATTCAAAGTAGTTGGAATATTTTTTCCCCTAATATTAACATTGATTAAAGTGGGAATATTGAAGGCTTCAGTTGATATTTTCAGATATGATATATTCTTCGTGATAATAGACCATGTTTTATATTCATTCACATATTTTATATTCATTCACTATGCATGTATAGAACAGCGATTTTTAATAAAGCTGAAAGAAAACTTTGTAAGGTTTCATTTACTTTGATAAGCGGACTGGAAAGGAAAAAAAATCCCTTCCGACTTCCCCCCTATACCCAAGTATTAATTCTCTTAAAATTTGTCTTGTTGAACGCTCAGCCCCTTTATTTCTCTCATATATCTCACTCTGTCTCTCTTTCTGCCACATTCTCACCAACTCTTTCTCTCTTGAATCGTCCTATATTTTGTCTCAATCTTTCCCAAGGAACATCTTAGTTCTTGTCTGTTTCCGTTCAACAAAAGACATGCCAGAAATCTCTATTTCAACCGAGGCATTATCGATTTCTGTCATGGACACTCGAAGCAATGCAACACGATCCTTCATATTCCATTTGTCTTTCCCGTCAATGGTTTGGTAACTTCTCCCCAAAACACTTCATGTTGATTCTCCGACCTTCTCCTTCCCAAGTCAATCTTTACAGAACAACATAAATCAAATTTGATGCGCGTATTTCTGAAAGTTATCCCCCTTCCCTGTCACGCTACCCTTGAAAAGTGAGCACACATCTCCCATTTTTGTTTTTATTCATTAATTGAAAATGAAGGCAATTCAGAAGGGGTGGAATGCGTGGTTGTCAACATTGATTTGATCAAGACACACCGTGGAAGTATGCGAGGGCACGTTTTGTTACAGACATAACGCAAAACATCAATACATTTTACCCCAGAGATATGTTTAAACAGTTCGATTGAAAACAAAAAGAGTCCTTTTCAGATACCTTAACAGGTGGGGCTCTACCGAACGCCAAACTGTTATCGGATAGGGTTGAGTTTAAGGTAATTAGATCAAGCAACTCAGGAATGTCTCTTTAATTTATCAATAAAATAACAAGAGGGAGAGATGCGCTGCTAAAATGGTAAGATTGAACAGCGAAAATAAGGAAGAAGGGGCGGAAAAAGAAGTCACTCGTTTGGACGCACCGCTGCAGCACGCTGATAAACGTGCTTGTAGCGACATCAAACAAATTAAATCGCGACTTTTCCCGAGCACTCGCGATAACGCCCTTAGATCATTTCGAATCACGCACTCAGACAACTTCCCCTTCTCCCGATTCGGTTCATCATTCCATCCATTTCTAAAAATCATATCTTTAAGCTGCCCACTAGAGAAAGTGTATTTTAGCTGGCCATGGAAGAATGGCAAGTAGCTTCTTTTTTACGCCTCCCTCTTTGCAAATTTCTGTCATTTCTCTTTGTAAAGTCAGTTTACATTGCATTAATGGCGAAGCACTAATAATTTTCGTTTTTTTCTTGTTTTTGTTTAAGTTTTGGTTTTTCCACAAAAATCCACCCAAAGTGATATTTACCAGGTCCTTCAGGTTTAAATTTTTTCAAAATGCAAAACCGCCCTCCTGACCAGCTCGACCGCTTCGCCCCCTCGCTTGCGTATTTTCACGAATATTTCACGTATTCTTGCCCCCGGAAAAAAAATCCAGCTCTTGGGGGTACAGCGAAGGTACACTGAGTTCAGTCAAAGTATCGGCTTCGGGCTGTAAGATATTAAAGACGAACGTGCAGTCATAAGCATTTCAAGGTTGTACATAAAAAACTCAAACAGAGCAGTCTTTAATTGCTAAGGTTGTTAAAGAAAAAAAAAGAAGAAAGGAACAGGCATAGCATTTGATTGAGCTGATAATTTTGTTCCCAATTTTCTATATAGTAGCATATTCTGTGGACTTTCAGCCTCTGCACTTAAATTGAGAATTATATATTCTAGAATCATAGTATTGTACCCATTACCGCTTTCACACCAAGGTACGGTCGCTGGGTACGGTCGCAGAGACCGTACCCAGCGACCGATCGGACGTGCTTTCACACCGCCGTCAAAATTTGGTCAGGCCCAGAGCGTATAGCTGACCTAGCCGGAAGCGGAAGTAGAGATAGCGCGTGGGCATGTATTGGGGGTCATTGCATTTCGATCGGTCGCTGAGTACGATGTGCTTTCACATCAAGCTTGCATCGGTCGCTGAAGTACCTCTTAGGTCGGACTCAGCGACCGATCGTTTTTGACCAAAACGATCGGTCGCTGAGTACGATGAAATGCTTTCACACCATGGTTTCATCGGTCGCTGGGTACGGTCTCTACGACCGTACCCAGCGACCGTACCTTGTTATGAAAGCAGTATTAGTACCACAAAATATCAAGAAGAGAGAAAGAGAGAGAGAGAGAGAGAGAGAGAGAGAGAGAAAATCTTAATTTAAATTTAGTGTCCTTTTATGTTGAGATGCCTAAACTGGACATTTGAGAGAGAGAGAGAGAGAGAGAGAGAGAGAGAATCAAAGCAATGTAAATGAAAGACACCGAAATCTACTGGCTTACTAGTATTCATTATTATTATTTTTTCAATCAGTACCCTCTTACGGGTTAAGATTGCATGACAATATTATACTTATGGTGTTTAGTGTCAATGCCGCTCGGTTCCCTCGCTTGTTGTGATTCATAAAGCCTAAATCCCAGTATAAGTTCAGAAGGCAGAATTTAAATTCTGTACCTCTCTTTTATAAAAGAGATAAAAGAGATGTACTGAATTTCCTCGGACGTTACATGTATTTGTGGGGAGACGGTCGAGAAGTTTTTAGGACAGATTCTTCAAAAGAGAGTGTTTAGAATGGACCTATACTTTGGCTGTAGCGCTGTACTTTTCTGTCAGGTTACTTTTTTTCTTGGTAACCCGTCAGAGCTCTCCTCGGAGAACTCCCCGGCACAATCTTGTCAAATTATAGCCCGCAAAAATCATTCCATACTTGCGTATAATGTTACAATTCACCAATACGCCAAATGTCTCTCCCAAAATCAAGCTGCCCCAATTTCGAGGCGAGAGAAAAAGGGAGGGAAAATAGTGGCGGAGAGGTAAGATAGAAGTAGGGAAAGTCCCCTGGGAAATCTCCAACATGGCAAAAAGGAAAAGGATCATCAACGGCTACTGTAGATTTAATCACATTTTGTCTTGTTGAGAAGGCGGGGGAGGAAAAAAAAGCCCGCTCTCCTTTTACACCCAACCTCTTGGGGGTAGCTGGTCGGCTAGATCGGGAAGAATTTCCGATGAGGCTGGAATATTTTCTATTAAAGAATCGTGCGATGGATGCTGGCAACAATAAGAGGCAGGAGGAGAAAGAGAAGGCCCCGTTTTGAAGTTTGGTGCAGGAACTAATCCAATTTAACCTACAGGAGGTGTCTCCTTACCTTCCCATCAAAGGTCAGAACATTTTGACGCCCCTAAGAGATGAAAATCACTTCGTAAGGTGATCTGCGCCTATCCAGCCGATATTCTTAACTGTTTCCCGTCGCCTTCTTCCCTTCCTTTTTTGTATCCAACACCGAGCAGCCTCCCATTTTCTTCTGAACGTCTTCTGGCGATGGCTTTGCTCTTGCTTGTATCGGGGCAGCGGGGAGGTGTACGCTAGCGGCCTATAGAAAGATGATCGCTGCAATCATTAGTGTATTGCGCAGGACATCTCTCCGCAGCAGAGGTGCCTCAGAGAAAAGAGGAAATATCATTTCATTCTTTCTCTCTTCAAGAAAGCAAACCTCCGATTATTAAGGTGACATTGTGGATAAAAAAGATGTATGTATATATATATATATATATATATATATATATATATATATATATATATATATATATATCTTGAAATAGTCCACGTATTGGCATAAGTAAACAAACAAACAAACAAAAGTCAATAAGAAGAGTTGACTCAATAATGCATTGTTAATTGCCAATAAGAATTTATTTAATCCTAATTTTCGGGGTTACCCCCTTCCTCACGGATAAAGACGATAATGCAATATGTACAAAAGGGGGAGACCCCCGAAAATTAGGATTAAATAAATTCTTATTGGCAATTAACAATGTATTATTGAGTCAACTATTCTCATTGACTTTTGTTGGTTTGTATATATATATATATATTTGGTGATCAGGAAAC
The DNA here is from genome assembly GCA_029962745.1 of Echinometra lucunter. Lineage (NCBI taxonomy): Eukaryota > Metazoa > Echinodermata > Echinoidea > Camarodonta > Echinometridae > Echinometra > Echinometra lucunter. Next base: position 23,789,495 of record CM057156.1, read on the forward strand.
ATATACAACAGCTTTGGCAATTCTCGTGGAATGGCAGGACAGCTCTGGGGAACTTTGATTCATGCTATGCTATTATTCTCTCAAGTGATCTCATATATATATATATATATATATATATATATATATATAATGCAAATTGGGCATGAATTAGAGCGTTAACGGAATCGAACAGCTATTCGATTCCGTCAACGCCCTAAAAAGTTGTGTCTTCCTGTGTTATCCTTGGTTTCTTCAAACTCCTTAATCGTTAACAGTTACCATTAAAATGCCAGTTACCAGTAAAGCCTTTCCTTTTTTCTTTCTTTCTTTTTTTTTTTTTTGAGGGGGGGGGGCAGTATTTCCCACTTTCAGTTGGCTAAGAGAAGGAGTAACTGTGGAATAGAAAGGAGTAACTGTAGAATAAGGAGTAACTGTGAAATAAAGCTGTAACATTTAAAATTTGATTAAAAACAGAATATGACTGACTTTATCTTTTTTTTTTAGTCGAAAAAAGTAAATAATTACTGTCGACTTTTTTCGACTGAAAAAATTGACGATTATTATTTACTTTTTTGAAAAAAAAAACCCACTAAAATACATTCTAGTTAATTAAAAATTGGTGCTTTTCAAGCGGAGATTGAGTTTGAGAGATAAGAAAACAACGCCACCAAACCGAGACAACATTTTTTTATCCCTTGCTGAAGAAATGCATTGCACATGCAATCGAGATTTAATGTGCATTTATTTGCCGACTGGATCAGCGCAAGTGATCATTATTATCCTAGCTCTCAGCACAATTTGAAAGTTATGTTCAGTGATGTTCCCTGCAAGAGCTGAATGAGTGTGGTTCGTCGCCCTTTCTAACAGCAATAAGAGAGGTTACTTCGAGACATGTTTCTCATGGAGGAGACATTTTTTCAGGACAAAGTGGGTGCTCCAAGAAGGGCAAGGATGGTGGGGTGTAAGATTATCACTTCGTTGCATCACATAATGTTGCTTTTGAAAAGTTTCTCTGAATTTGCGGTAATATACAATGAAGAGGAAGTGATATACTATACGAGAGGGAGAGGAAGAGAGAGAAATAGAGAAAGAAACAAAAGAAGTGCAGAAAATACGGCGAGATTTAGGGGAAAGAAGATAGAAAGTGAGTAAGAGAGGGAGAGAGAGAGATAGGGGAGGAAAACAGATAAAAATAAAACAAAAGCTGAAGCTTGATTCATTTTAGAAGTTGTTTGTCTTTTTTTTTAAAGGCTGAGACCTCAAAATGCTTCAGATCAATCCTGCTTCGGTCTCGTGTGTGCCTTCAACCTGGAGTTTCTTTGTCATTTTTTCCTATAATTTCGTCTAGGTCTCAGCACTATGAACATGGTGGACAAAGAAAGCGGACAAAATAAACATCCTCTCATTCTACCCTTCACAATGATTCTGGTAATCAAAAGAACATACCTTCACAGCTATTATGTTTAATCATGTAGTTCCAGGTGAATATGCATGTGACGCCTGTTCCACATATTTTAAACAATAGCAGTGAAGGGATGTTCTTTTGACTACCAGAACCACTGTGAAGGGTAGAATGAGGGGTTGTTTATTTTGTCCGCTTTCTTTGTCCGTCATGTTCATAGTGCATGAACCATCATGACCAGAATGTCTTATGGACCTTAGGTTTTTGCAAAATGTAGGTCTCATGAAACTTTCGGCCTCATGGATCTTTGGTCTTATGAATCTCAGGTCTCTTGAACACTCGGTCTCATGAACCACTGATTTCATGAACTATCGTGGCTCTTATGAACCTCTGGCTACATGAATCATGGGTCTATTGAACCTTAGGTCTCTTGAACACTCGGTCTCATGAACCACTGATTTCATGAACCTCAGGTCTCATTAATCGTGGCTCTCATCATGCTCATGAACCACTGGTTTCATGAACCATGGGTCTAGTGAACCTTAGGTCTCTTGAACACTCGGTCTCATGAACCACTGATTTCATGAACTATCGTGGCTCTTATGAACCTCTGGCTACATGAATCATGGGTCTATTGAACTTTAGGTCTCTTGAACACTCGGTCTCATGAACCACTGATTTCATGAACCTCAGGTCTCATTAATCGTGGCTCTCATCATGCTCATGAACCACTGGTTTCATGAACCATGGGTCTAGTGAACCTTAGGTCTCTTGAACACTCGGTCTCATGAACCACTGATTTCATGAATCTCAGGTCTCATTAATCGTGGCTCTCATCATGCTCATGAACCACTGGTTTCATGAACCATGGGTCTAGTGAACCTTAGGTCTCTTGAACACTCGGTCTCACGAACCACTGATTTCATGAACCTTAGGTCTCATGAACCACCGTTCTCATGAACCAAACGTCTAATGAACCTAAGGTCTCATTAACCGTAGGTCCCATGAACCAGTGGTTTTTATAAACCATAGGTCTAATGAACCTTAGGTCTCATGAACCGCCGGTCTTATGAACCACTGGTTTCATGAACCATGGGTCTAGTGAACCTTAGGTCTCTTGAACACTCGGTTTCATGAACCACTGATTTCATGAACCTTAGGTCTCATGAATTACCGGTCTCATGAACCATACGGCTAATGAACCTAAGGTCTCATTAACCGTAGGTCCCATGAACCAGTGGTTTTTATAAACCGTAGGTCTCCTAAACCACAGGTCTCATGAACCATTGGTTTCATGAGCAATCTCATGAATCTTAAGTTTCGTGAACCGTACATCTTATTGACCTCAGGCCTGTCTCACGAAATTGTAACTTTGGTCTCAATCGTCCTCGCTCTCATATATTTTCATTTCCGTGTACCTTGTGACTTCTATACCTTCAGTTTGTATACCCTTCAGTCTCATATATTTTCATTCTCGTGTACCTTCTGACTTCTATACCTTCGGTCTGCGTGCACCATCGGTCTTGTAAACCATAATTACACTGGGTTGCAGCACGACTTACCATGTGTAACACCAAACACTCAAACACGTTCAGGATGGGGAACAGCTCCTCCACCATCTCAGAAAAGCTTCTCGCCTAGAGACAAATTCGGTTTCAGAACACTGTAGTTTATGTCAGCCCTAACTGCCCTAACTGGGGTTTGCAAATAAAGAAGATGATTCAATAGGTTATGCAATGAGTCAGGTGTTTTCAGATGTTACTTCGTTATTGCTTTTGTTAGGCATGCCTGAAGCCCCCCCCCCCCTCCCCCCCATTCAGACATTAATTAGCATATAAACAGCACACATACTGAACAGGTCTATATATATTGAGCTCGGCGAATCCTACTCATAGTGCGTCCCATAAATATCATTTTATCGTTGACACATAGGCTTTAGGTCCAACTTTTCACAAAATTGTACAGGCGGGACTGGGTTATGGACATGGGTAATTTACAGTTGCTTGATCTTTTTCTACAGTTTTTAAATTAGCGAAATATATATCAAAAGTACACAAAATGTCATAAAATACAGAGAGGTTATATTCTACAAGACATAAATCATATTTTACACTTACAGTTGATGCCGAAGGCTCATCAGACAGAGGATTCGATTTGAATTTTGTGCGTGCATACATATGAATTGACATATAGCGCATCGGCATTGCATTTTTCTATCCCATTCATTGGCCATTGCGGGAGACGTTCATGTTGGCCTGGTCTTTTCCCCCTTACGTTGGAAATTGTCCTCAAAAGTGCAGTTCATTTGTGAGACTAAAAAGTTAGAGATGAACATGTTACTACAAAAGTATGTCATAATATAACCTATCAAATATCAAATTTAATGACAAACTTAAATGATTACTTTAAAGGACAACAAATAAAAAACTACAAGTTATATGGCAGCATGAATTTGAGACTAACAAAAGGTACAAGTTTGCACCCTTTCGTAGATATCGCTACAAAAGGGTGCAATATTGCACCTTTTCGAATTTTGCTGCACATTGCACCTTTTTTCGGAGGTTGGCACCATTTGTGCACCGTTAACTCTTAGTTTGTACTACTACTACTACTACTACTACTACTACTACTACTACTACTACTACTACTACTACTATTACTACTAATGCTACTAACAATTATCATGCTTAATATGATGATAATGTCAGTAAAGACAATAAAAAATGAAGCAAGACAAATGAAAATTAAAAGTAGGAAGAATTTACTCGGTATTTGAGTATGTTCAGTGGAAAAGGGATTGCCACTTGTGTGGAACATCATCTGAACACATCTAAGATATCTTTTATGTATGTATTTATTTTTATTTTTATTTTTTATTTTTTATTTTTTTTTTTTGGGGAGCAGATCATGATTTCTAGTCATACGAAGTGTGGCACGAGAAAGTTGATCAAATAAATAAGATGTTGACAACGTGAGCTTAGTGGAATGGAAAGGCCAAAAGAGAAAGGGAAACATGAGAGGGATTATTCTCGAAACACATGGCTTTCTAAAGATAACATCATGCCATAATGTTCTTCATGTTCTTTGCAGGATTACAGAATGTGCAGACGTTGAATAATGGAAAAGAGTTGCTGAATGTTACATGAAAGAAGATTATGTCTTACAAAATGTTTCATCAACTTTTTGAGAGAGAGAGAGAGAGAGAGAGAGAGAGAGAGAAAAACCGATTTCCTCTGCTTCAGCTTTCTTGAATTATATCTTTGCACTTTTCTATTTCTTCTTCACTCGAATCTCGTCCCGGAGCAATAAAATGAAGATGCGGTGTAAAGATGAAATTTACGTTTAGCCAATAATCTTCAAATTTTGATGCCTGTCTTTGTTCTTTTATTAAACTCCTTCACGCCTGCCTTTTTTTCCGGAAAGTGAAATGACTGCTTGCGGCATGTTGCATAGCTCCCAATGCATATCTGAGTTTCAATCGGGCTACCGTTAAGCTCCCAACTCAAGATAGGAAAAACGAAAAACAGTAAAATCATGGTGAAGTGTGGTCATGAATAATGCATGTCATCTTTGCGTATCAAAATTATTAAAGTCAGCACGGATCGTTACCCTTTTATTGGCTTTTGATGGTTACCTCCTGTTGCATACAAAATAATACATTATGTCTATCCCCCGTTTTTATTTTTCGACTGCAAGAGATGAAGTTTAGGGCTGTTTAATTCTAATTGAAGCTCATTGTGGACTAGATGCTCTGTGGCGCGGCTCGAGTCAGTCCCTTTTCCTTCTGTCAGCATTTCTTTTTTTCTTTCTTTCTTTCTTTTTCTTTTTGTTTTTTTTTTTGTTTTTGTTTTTTGTTTTTTTGCTTTTTGTCTCTGGTGACAAATCTCAATTCGCTTTAGCAGCTGGTGCATTGACCAGAAAGTTATGGCTTCAATTACCATGCTGATGAATTAGAATAAAGTCTCAAAATAAACTTTTAAACGCTTACGTGTCTTAGTTTGCGGCAGAAAGGAGAAATGATGAACATGCAGTTTTTGATATATTGATAAACAAAGATATAGAGTATTTTGTGTACGTGTCTCGGTTTCGTTTTAAATCAACAACGTTCTTAGAACACATTTACGATTTTAAGATCTTTTTGATAGACGTAGAACTAAAGAGTACGTTAATACATGTATGTGTGCGTGTGTTGGGAATAACCAGATGACAGGGAAAGTTGGAAATTTGAAATGTGAAATGAGGTTATCAACGTTAAGATTTTATTTTTAGACTATGAAATGTCAGCAACAATGTGACATGCTTTTCTGATATATTGTTTGTTTTACCAGGTGTCATTGCCCCTTCCTTCCACCCATAAGAACACCTCTGAGCCATCCCCTTTTTTTATTTGGGGTGTTGTTTTATTCAGTAGGAAGAAATAAAAATCACATAAGATACTATAGCATGTAAACCATTTTTTTTCTGATGAAAGTCCCCTACATATATATGAAAAATCAACGGAAACTTCCGTCGTGTCCGTTGAATTGTAGGCTGTCTGACTGGAAAATACGACTAGTCCGACTTCGTCTTGTCTGAAGTCACTACGACTCGTATCCGAGTAGGTTCTTTGATTTCATGGCCTCCAAGTTAAATAAACAGGAGATGATGGTAAACTAATGCATTACCAGGGAATCACCAGTTGTTCTTCCACCAGTCACTGGGAGTTTCGGCCCGTTATGAACAATACGCCCTCTTGGTGGTGGGCCAGCAGTGCACCACCTTCCCACTGGTAACACTGCCTCTGGACATACTTAGACCAAATTCATGCAGAACCCTTCTCTGCTGCCTCAGATGCAGCCCTAAACGCATGCTTGCTCTCTCTATTTGAAAAACCCAACTCGCGGAACCACCTCTGTACTGAACGCGCTACAAACCCGCCGCAGCCGACCTGAAAAGGAAAGTAAGAGACCTTCCAACCTCTGTCTGAACACTCTGCTACCAGCTCAGAATACCTTGCAAGCTTCCGCTCGAAGGCATAGTCAATATTGTCTTCCCAAGGAACGGTCAACTCTCCTAGGATCATCTCCTTAACAGAGTCAGCCCATAACACTATGTCAGGACGCAGATTTGTGAGCACCGCATGCCGTGGGAAACTACCTTTCCCATCCAAATCAGCTCTAACTTGCCAGTCACGAGCTGATGACAGAATACTGGGACGCGCGGAGCTTGACTTTGATCTTGGCTTAGCCCCCTGTTAACAAAATCTATCTGGAGCCTAGCGGCACTAGAGGTACTTTCCCTGGAATTATGAGATGTCACCCTCTTCATAGCCGCCTCTTCAATAACCTTCAAAACTTGGTTATACCTCCAAGTATACATTCCACAGCAAAGGCTGACCTCACAGGCACTGAGAATATGCTGGAGGGTTCCTCTCTTTCCACAAGCTCTACACTTGTCAGGCTCATTATACCACTTGCTGAGGTTAGCAGGAGTAAGCAAAAGATCGTAAGTCGAGCGAACAACAAAGAAGATTCGAAGTGGCTCCATCTGCCATAACACAGACCATGTCAAATTTCTGGGTTCTACCCCTTCCCATTTGGTCCACGAACCCTGTTGAGCTTGGCCTACTGCTGAGGCCAATCTCTTCTCCTCCTTGCTCTCTCGAATCTCCTGTGTGACAAGGTCACGTTGTTCCTTGACCGTAGCTGTTGACCACCTCTTGGTAGAGGTCCACCCTAGGCCCAAACGACCTGTTTGGGTTGCACCAACCATTTCCTTATGCTTTAGCCTTGACTCGGCCTCTTCCACTGCCTCATGAGCACGCCACTTACTACCTGACTTCACATCTGGCTGATAATTCCTGATAAACGATAAAAGGATCGCTAGACTCACGAATTATCATAAATGATCTCGCTTTTGCCACCTTGACCTCCTCAACCAGGGGCTTGACCGGGATGTTCAGCTTAGTCTGACTACCATGGAGGGCAACATTTGTCAGGCAACTCGGAACACCAAGCCGCCTCTTTACATAGCTATTGATCTTGCGTTCCATAGCTTCAACGTAAGACAACCCAATCTCATAGACAGTTAATGGCCACATGATGCGTGGCATCAATCCAAATTGAAGGCACCACAGGTTAAGTTTCCGTGGAAGGCCACACTTATTGATTGCCTGCAGACCGTTTCTAATCTGCTCCTCTGTCTCCTTAATCCTCCCTGTGTCTTTCAGTTCTTCAGTGTACCACCGTCCTAAACTCTTAACTGGCTGCTCTTGTATGGATGGGATTTCCTCCCCACACAGCAGAAAGTGAAAATCACTCAGCCTACCCATAGCATCTAACTTCTCCTTTGAAGAACCCTTTCAACGTATTTTCCTGCATCAACACAACTTCTTCATCAAAGTCATTCCATTTCTCATCTTCAGCCGTAGAGGGCCATTTCACCCTTCTCTCCATCTCCATTCCGCCACTATCACTAGGCTCTGAATATACCCTGGTACTTTGGTTTCCTACCTGACCTAGGTTGTCTCTCGACTTACCCGGACTTTGGATCTTAACTCCGGCACGATCCACCGTAGTCTGTGGCAATGATTTAGAGGAACTCCCACGTGAGAAGTCTGACTCTACTGCAGTGCACTTCATCCCTCCTTAATGAATACGCAAACCCTTGGTGCTGTCAAACACCCTTCCATACCAGCAAACTGGGCACACAGAAACATTAGACAAAAGCCGTGGTCTCAGATTCCTGTAGACATCTAGATCAACTTGTGGTTCATCATTCTCCCCCCTCCCCCTCTTGAAGAACCTCGGGGTATGTTTCTGTATGTATTTCTGTAGCAAGTAAGGTGTGTGCTCAAAGAGCTGGTATCCCGAGCAGCTAACCCAAGGCACCCCCAATGTCAGTCTCTCCTGACTGTCCGCCGGCCAATTCCCGTTCGCCAGCCAGTCTATTCCTGGCAGTCACTGGTACCCAGAAAAACATAATTATTATGTAATACACTAGAATCTCAGTCAGAAACAAATATGTTGATATTGACAAATATGATACTTTTAACGAGCCATGCCGCAGTCGATAATATGTAGTAAAATTTATGTCAGTTCATGTTAGTCGAAGTGATAAATTCAAAAGATGTTTCAATTTTTATTTCACAGCCGTGCAGAACGAGCGACAACCTCGCAACATGGCCCATGTCCGCCTAGACAGCGTCCCCTCCGTGACCACTGCCGAGCCCCATGAACTCGCCACCAGCCCGCTAGCCAGGGAACCCAGTTCCTCATCGTTATCTACATCATCATCATCATCTACATCGCCTTCGTCATCGTACGGCGGTGGGCCGATGCCGTCGGCAACGGCAGCGCATGCTGCTGCCTTTGCATTTACGGCCAATCACCGATTCATGGCAGGGTTGATGACGGCCGAAACTTGCGCGAAATTGGAACCAGAAGATGGTATGATTCGTTCTTACATTCCTTTTCGTGTGAATACTCAAAGTTTTGTTTTACCTAAACTGTTCCAAAAGAACAATATCAACATGAATTGATTTTCACCAGGGTTTTATTTTTTCAAAACTGTATTAGTGAACACAAGTAAAAAAAAAAAAAAAAAAAAAAAAAAAAAAGACCATATTATCGACCCCCACCTCAATGTTAAGCTTTAAAATTTTTCTTGTGGAAAATGATATTAAAAATATCAAATAGAATGAGGGCTATCACATCTCCTGATCCTGACTCCCAACTATCTTGTCAGTCATCATTGCATATCTAAAAGCCAGGGGTACAATTAACTATCCTGACTATGGGAATATGTGCATGACATTACAGTTTTTGATTAGAAATGAGGGAATGACATTGAACTAAAACTAGTTGTTTACAAACTATCCTCAGCATGCTTAGGTCACCCTTATCATATTTTATCTCTTTCGGGAATGTGACATAATGGAGAAAAACCAAGTTGAATTTATTACTCCCAGTATATTTCATATCCAATCATTTACTGATCTAGCAATTGAGATATCATTAAATTTTGCTGACGTTTTTGGAAGACTATCTGTTTTCATCAGCACGATCAACGTGATGGTAAACAGGAATTGAAAAATAACTCCTTGTGTTTGTAAGATGCTCGGTAAACGTTTTAAAGTTGCAACTTTTCATGTAATACGTGCACGGTGTGAAAAAATTCTGACATTCATCGTGTAATTCAGCGCTTCAAGACACCTGCGAGATCGACGTGACCGGCGACTCCGACCCCCGAGCTGACCTCCGCAACGATCATCACCTCCACCACCGACGACCGGGGACGATCTTGAGCGGCTCGGAGTTAGCGACCACGCCCAAGGAGATCGCTGTTTACCCTTCCAGCAGCGACAGTGTTTACGAGTCGTCTGCTCGGCTTCTATTCATGGCTGTCAAATGGGCCAAGACGCTCCCGTCCTTCTCGGGTTTACCCTTCAGAGACCAGGTGAGGATCGAGGACGGGTCCAGATCTGAGTTTGGGAAGAAAATTAAGGAGGTATCACCTTCAAGAAAAAAAATATATTGTTGTGTGAATTAGCTATTAAAGTCAACTTACTTTCAAGAAAAGAGGGAAAGGGGGCGGTGGTCATGGTGGTGCCGTCCCTTTATTCGCCACCGACTTAAGTCTCTACGACATTTGTTCTGGCGACCTACATTATGCTCCACGGTCAATTCCTAAGTCCAAACCTGGACAAAACTCACCTCTCATCTTAACACTGAATGACCTCAAATGAGTATATCAATTCCGGGGCAATTATAGGATGGGAAAACGTCTAATGGTGAATGGTTAGTCTCAAATTATATCCTCAAATGATTTATATCCTCAAATGAGGATATAAATTCCGGGGCAATTATAGGATGGGAAACGTCTAATTGTGAATGGTTAGTCTAACTCTTATTTTTTCGTATGTCACAATTTTCTCCAATTCCTCTTTCAACCATTTTGATGGTCAAAATCCTCTTGCACCGTATAGCTAGGCGAATGAGGGATACTTTTTCCTGTTGTTACCCCTCAAGTTTCTGTGGCGGTTACATAGACTGGGCATTTTCTGATAATTTGTATCCATTTTTATCTCAGACTCTCAACAAGAACAGCAACAGCAACAAAATTCCCACTGTGTCTTATTAGCAGCAACATTTATCCATAATCATTTTGAAGTATTGCAATGAATCAATCATTTCATATCTTAAGTAGATAATTTCTTATCCTCCAAAGGAGGATGCTAGCATATGAAATTGCCAAACATTTCTGGTATCAGTCTGACAATTTCTCGTTTCACTGATCCCTTTCACGTACGCAGGTCATTTTGCTGGAGGAAGCGTGGAGCGAGCTATTCTTGCTGTGTGCCCTGCAGTGGTCGATGCCGCTGGAATCCTGCCCTCTCCTCGCCGGTCTTCACGAGCAGTCCCAGACGGACAAGGCGGCGGCTTGTGTCTCAGACATTCGCCTCCTACAGGAGATCATGTCTCGGTTTCGGGGGCTTAGAGTCGACCCCGCTGAGTTTGCTTGCCTGAAAGCCATTGTACTATTCAAACCAGGTGAGCCGATGGCGCATGGGGGAATCTGATGACATTTGGAAAGAAATCGGTTGAGAAAGAATGAGACGCTATTACGCACAAGACTTCTGGGAACAATGAAATTCTTGATATCGTGTTTTGAATCAATTAATTTGAATTAATCTGAACTAATCTTTAAATTTATTTGAATTTATCTTCAAAAACTAATAATTTTATATCTTAAGTAGATAATTTTTTTCATCTTCTAAAGGAGGACATCAGTGTTTGAAACTGTCATATTTTTTTTTTCTAATAATTTTTATTTTGAAATTCTCTACATGCTCTAGAAACACTTTGGATCCCTTTTACACTAAAAAGAGTCATGTAAAAGGAGAATAATATGTAACATACTCTCATCAGGTACCTTTCTCGGTCTCTGAAAGAACAACAAACAAAGAAATATTACATAACAAACATTCAACTAGGTGTTAGATCACTCGGCGGCACACTTTTTCCTTCTGTATGTCTGTGAGATATTTAAACTATGTTTTGGAGAAGGGGTGGGGTCATGTGCAGGGACTCTCATTTAGAGCGACACTGCACTTTCTTCGCAAAATTTGTCAAACTATACGAAAATTACCAAATTAAACGCCATCATGACATAACATTACTGCAGTCGATAAGGTATTGGAGACAGTTTATATTCCACTGTCCCAGACCCCTTTCATACAGATGCTCCCACTTTGTTTCCTGTGAGGGCTGTTCAAATACTTGATACACATATATTGAATCTGACTGTTATTCGTTTAAAATCATGCTGTCATTGATTTGAACAGTAAATAAATCTAGTTCAAACTTCTTTTAAAAAACATGAGGGGTTCGAAAGAAGATTTTGCCCGGCTCTAACTATTTTCCAATTTTCATTCCGTAGAAATTACCCTGGGATGGTTCTGCGTTGCTCATATATAAACTTCAACCTGAACTTCAAATTGAATTAGGGCAGTATGCTTTACATGAACAAATTAAATGCGCTTATTTCTCCATACAATGACATTTGTTTAACGTTTGCACTTAACTGCTTAAGAAAATTACAATTTTGATTTAAATTGTCTTAATGTCGATGAATATAATCCCATTATTTGAGATGCATACTACTTTCGTTCTCAACTGAATTTGTCGAACATCCTAAAAGCAAAATTCTGATCTTAAAGTGGATGAATGCTATGAAATTCATTTGCATATTAACTATACCGATGATAAAAATTACAAAACGTAAATCTGTTACGGTTCTTAAAGGCCAGTCGACTACTTTTGGGTTTGGATTTAGTTATTAGAACAATGGATACGAGACTGTAACTATTCAATTTGCTCGTCGTCTTATACTGCTCATAGTTTGCGAGGAAGCTAAAATAGAATGAAATATATGAGTGTATCGGCATTTGCGTACAAGATATTGTTGGGAGCGGGGTACACTAGTTTTAGAAGACATTTGAGAGAACAGGGTTGTCGAGGGAGCATGTCGCAGGGATCGTATTAGCTTTGTTTCTCGTTTGTTTTTTTTTTTTTTCCAGACCATGGACAGTAGATCATGTGGCGTATAGTTGAGCAACGTCCTAATAAAAAATAGTGATATCTGAAAATACAAAAAAGCAGATCAAGATGTATGAATAATTACCGAAGGAAAAAAAAAAAAAAAAAAAAGATTTCTTAACTGAACCTTGCCATAAGATGGCGCTATATGATTTTGGCACTTCGGTCATGATGAGTCTAATATGTTATCTTCATTTGAGAATAGATTTTAGAATTTTGTGAATTTTGTTAAAAGTTACCGGTATGATTTGATAATTTCATTCCTCTAAAGTCTCGTCAAATAGATTTGAGCTGATAACGACTCCAGCAAATGGCATAGCTAAAGGGGTAGGTACCAATATCGAAAAAAAAAAAAAAAAATGGAGAAGGAGAGAAAGAGGGAAAGAGAAAAAAGAACGGATTGTGGAAAATGCGAGGTGAAAATTTGGTTTAGTTAAAGTTTCTTCCAACACCCCATCACTCTATGGCATTCGGCCTTTTTTCTCTCGCTTTACATCTCGGACGTTCATCCTACCGACACCCGTGACGCCCCCCCCCCCCTCCCATAGATCCACCCTACGCCATACAATTCCAGTCGGGCACGATTCGGGCGTACGGCAACACTGCTACGAACATTGCACATTATACTCTGGACATGCATTTTTCAAAAATATATAAAATAAAATATAAATATTTTCTTCATTCCTTACAGAAACGCGAGGTTTGAAGGACCCACAGCAGGTGGAAATTCTCCAGGACCAGGCTCACATGATGTTAAACCAGCACATACGGGCACACCAACCCACCCAGTCTGCAAGGTGAAGGTTCAAGTCTCGCGTTTGATGAATGAGAGAGAGAGAGAGAGAGAGAGAGAGAGAGAGAGAGAGAGAGAGAGAGAGGGGTTACAATTTTTCAACACTCTTGAAAAACATTCAATAGAATTGCCGGTATATTTTGTTGCAGACAGCAAAGAATTTATTGCCAGGGACCAGCGTTTCCATAAGCTCTTCCTCTTACTGGTCATTGCTTTCACTGCCATTTAATTTAATTACCAATGTATCCTTTTCTGATATTGCTTTCGAAACATGACTTGTGAATGCACTATGATTTCCTTGTCATATTATTTTTGCATTATTGATTGTACATTTGTTGCTCTGAAAAAATTAAGAACTAAAACCTATAATACCCTGCAGTCTTATCTTATGACGTCAAAAATTATCAAAGTGCCCCGCCCCTTTTCCGGTGGGCATTTACGACCTTACCCTCTATTTTCCTTATCAGTGAGTTTTCACTAAAACAAATCAATAAACTTCCTTTTGTTGGATTGTTTTGGAAAATAGTATGGTTTGTATCAGAATCTTTTTCACTTGTGACATCATAGCGCCGCTTCAAAATGTGCTAATCATCTGGTGCTGATATTTGTTTCCTTCTCTCATATTTTTTTCCATATAAGGTTTGGACGAATGCTACTCCTACTCCCCTCGTTACGGTTTGTGACGTCAGATCAGGTCGAGCGACTGTTCTTCAGATGTACCATCGGTGATACGCCCATGGAAAGACTACTCTGTGACATGTTCAAAAATTAAAACTCTAGAAAAGGCGCAAATCCCCCATCACCAGTCATTACCATGACCATGAGGGCGCTATTGTTCTGAACACTTTGCTGTCTGCACCAGTGGAAAGAGGGATGATGATTATTTTGTTGAAACCGTGTTTTCTGCTTTTTGTTGGAGCTCATGAACGCAGTCTCCTGGAAAGCACCATCAGGCCTCAATAGTAGGACATTCCTTTTTTTCTCTCTTTAGATACTGTACTGAAGAAATCCATCAGTGAAATATCTGAAGAGAACTTTTAGATATATCAACAAAATAATGATGAGATTAAAAAACGGACACACCATGGATCGCACGAGGAAAGATATAAAATGAGTTTTCTCTCTCAGATACAGAAATAACAAGACCATGGTGAAATGGAATGGAGCTGTTTTATCTGTAGTAACAAACAGATCTTGACTTCTACACATAAAGTGATGTGATAAGTAAGCTATACTGAAAGCAGCATGCAGCAGCAGTCGGTTGTTTGGTGCAATAACTACCTGACGTAGCAGATTAGTGTCACTTCTACATGTACTACGAGCACTCTATCGAAGAATCTATTTTTCAAGTTGGAAGAAAGAGGAAAAGTTTGGACATTTTCTCAAAGAATACAGAAAAACAATAGGCTTTGCCTCAAGAAACTCGGACGGCCCACAAGATGATCGGCGGTCCAAGAAACCAATATGCCGGACGGTTTCGTTGGCCTTCAGACAATTTTTCTGAGGGTTCCCCAGACCAATATTTGACAGTCTTGTGGACAGTAGGTCTCGTTGGCAGTCGGCAGATCTAGTGGAAAGTCAATTTGCGGGCAGGCGGCATCGAGTGCTGCTGACCTCGTGGACTATTGGTCACGTATAGGCTGTCGGTCTGCTAGAAACATTTTTACTTAATGAAAAATGATCATATTATGGTGTCAAACACCGGCAGTACAATATAGTGTTACAACTGGGCCCCGTCTTACAAAGAGTTGCGATTGATTCAAATCGATCGCAACTTTTAGATTGATCTCAACCCCTATCTCATGAGATCAATCTCAAAGTTGCGATCGATTTGAATCAATCGCAACTCTTTGTAAGACGGGGCCCTGACGTGCAGTTGTTTAGTCAGCAACACCTCTGTATATAAAACTTGATGTTTTTGTTATACAAAAATACTAGGCTATCGGTGTTTGATTTACGAATAAAACCAGGAAGCAATGATCATTATTAATAATATGAATAATCATGTGCAATATACATTGTAACTTTATGTAGCCCAAGGTATTCTGACCCTTCCCAGGCCCGGGAGGGGGTGGGGGGGGGGGACATATTTTTGTTTAAACTTAGGCCGATCACTTTCATGTTTGGCACAGAACAACTCAAACTGTACAATTCACCACATTTTCTCAAGGTCACCCACTGGGGCGCTATTTATTAAATTAAATCACAGACAATATGCTATAATTATTATCATATTATCAAATTTAATCTCTTCAATTCATCATGGACGATATTTTCAAAGGTCACCAAGTCGGAGCGTTATTCATAAAGGAATACATAGAAAATTATGCTGTAATTGAATTTAGGAATGTATAGTGACACATTTAAATCATCATTATAATAACTAGAAATCTAGATTATTTTGATTGAAATTTGACCTAAAACTGATAATGAAAGTAATAGAAGGATTAAAGCTACCAAACTACACAAAAAGTTTGAATTGAAATTTCAAAAGTACATAATTATGTTCAATTATTCTTTATATATCTATTGTTTTAGGGCCCCATTTTGTTGCCTGGAAATTAAAGAAAATCTTATTGCTCCATATTTTGGCCCTTCAGGAAATTACAAGAAATAAAAAACCATATCCATAGTTTCTTGGTAATCGTGATGGTAAGAGAAAAACATCCCAAATTTAAGTTGACAACAAAGTTGTCAATTTTCGGTTGACATGGCAACTGCAAATGTCTGGCATACCTACGGTATACATTAAAATGTTTTTAATTAAATTTCGGGAAAAGCCACCAAATTGGGTAGAAACTTTATTGAAAGGTGTAAGAGGGACGAAGGAAAATGTGGTGGGGTACAGTGTGCACCCCTTGGGCTTTGAAGGGTTGATAACATTCTGTTAATTGAATAAAGCATTTCATTGTTGAAAAGATAATAATGGAAAAAGGACCTCATTGTATTGTTTTACCAGAACAAAGATCTGGTTTGCAAAGGTTATGGCACTGCGTTTTTGTTGTTGTCTTTATTATCACCACAAAGCAGATCTGTTAATGTCATCAAGCAGTTAAGGAGTACATATTTATTTGATCTTGTTTTAATATGTCGTGATTATTTCACATTTGTCAGTAAATGATATTTGCTTTATACCTTTGACGACGTTTTTATGAAACGGATAAATCCGTCAACTTTGGGGTCAAATTTTTTCTCTCCGCTCATGACACAACTCGAGTTGGGCTGTATATTACACTGACAAAATTTTGAATTCCAACTTGTCCTTTTTATAACACGGCCACAGCTCACCATGCTCACGGAGCGATTCACTGAACTGTTGAATTGGACCAAACATTGACGGATTCGTCCGGGTCATGTAAAAACAAACACCGAAGACATGTCCACTCACGGTATGAAACGTTATACTGGTCATGTTGATTAATGTCTACTGTTTGAGCTTTGTATCCGGACAATAAATTACAACATGTGTAAAAGAAGAGCAATTTACGTTATTTCGTTTAGCATTAGTTTGTCATTATTGAGCGAAATGTAATGGCATTTTGAGATTTGTGAGTGAGAATAGGGAAAGAGTAGATGTACAAAACAAAGACAACATTCTGATGGAAATATAGGAATACGTCGCGATATGACATTCGGAGAAGGACAAACCAAGCGTTTTACTGTCGTTTGATCATATTGAATCTTCATTGAAGGCCATGAAGAGATGAACACGGCCAACAAAGCCTGTGGAGAACGAACAGAGAAGGGGCGGAGAAGGAGGAGGAGGAGGAGGACGACGACAAAGAAGGTGGACAGGTGGAGAAGGAGAAGTAGGGTGAGGAGGAGATACAAAGACAGCAGCAAGAAAAGGAGGGAAAAAGAAGAAAGTCAGCAAGTGAGCACTGTTAAAAATTCCGGGTCAGATTGACCCTAAAAGAGTCCGTTGGGGCCACACTCCGTGCCGGGTCAAAAAATGAACCGGAATAGGGTAATGAAGACTTGATTCTGGGTCACATTTGACCTTATTCTGGGTCATTTTTGACCCGGAACGGAATGTGGCCCCAACGGATTCTTTTCCGGGTCAAGTCTGACTCGGAATTTTTGAGAGTGAGGGAAGAAGTGAAGGAGAAAGAAGGGGGAATTCTGATAAGGAGGAGGAGACAAGGAAAAGCAACGAGAAGAGTGGATGAGAGATACAGGGGGAAAAGCAAAAAGAAAGTGTGAAGAAAAACACATGGAGAAAGAAAAGGTGGTATCGAAAGGTAATAGGAGAAGGAAGACTCTGAGGAGGACTCTGAGGAGGGAAGATCGAGGGAAGGAAAGAAGGAAGGAAGGGAGGAAGGAAGGAAGGAAGAAGAATCAGGAAGAAGTCTGGGCGTAGCAGCGGGAAAAGAGCATGAAAAGGGGAGTAATGGAAGAATTTAAGAGATGCTGTCCAATGGGGAGCACTCATGGACCATTTATCTGAACCAATGTCAGTGAATGCATATACCTCCTCCCTATGCCTAAATAGTTATTTGGTTATATCAAATCAAATTATTTCTTCTTTTTTTTCAATTTATTTTTTGAAGAAAAAAAAAGTGGTATCGTGGTTTTCTCCACTGGAATTGGACTTAGCCATTGAATATGTGCAATATCGCCCTCTTTGTTAACGTTATACCATTATTCCCATGTAGAAATGATTGTAAATTATGCAGTTGTCCTGACAGACAGGTCATTATTTCATTTTGTTTAATTTTTGTATACCGTGCGTCCCTAAAAAGCCAGCACCAGTCTCTCCATCTGAATATTTGAAAAATATTTTCAGGAAATTGTCCATACTTCCACATAGCCCTATACTCTCTTTTATCAAATCACGCAAAAAAAAACACAAACAAACAAAACATATATATATATGGTAAGTTTAAGCTGGCATACAATGGACGTCAGAAAAAGAATATGAACAAGCATGGTCATGCAGAACGATCAAGCAATCAGTTAGGCAATCAATCAGTTACTCCTTCCATCAATCAGTAAATAGGTCAATCAATCAGTCAATCAATTTATCAATCAATCAATCAGTCAATCAGAAAACAACCAATTATATACACTTATGATATGCACAAATCAACTGAGTTGCAATGCAAACTTATAAAATTTGTCTCTATGACTACAAATCGAACTTCTCTTTTAGGGAAGAAACTGGATATTTCATCAGTAATTTTACCTTACCTAATTGTTCTGTTTTGAAGGCGGAGGAAAGACATGACAAAATATGTATCAAGGTTTGATCATTCAAATAAACAAGAATGATCAGGAAACTTACTCGTTTGCATTGCAGGTTGCAGTTTTTCATTGCATCAACCCACTTGTCTTTTAGATTGATTGACTGATTGGTTAGTTGTTTTCTAATTGATTGATTGATTGCCTGTTTGATTGACCTATTAGCAGACTGACTGATCGACTGATTGATCTGCAGATTGATTGCTATTTCTACATGACCATACATGTTGATATTTTACGACATCGAAAACATGTTAAAACTTAACAAAAGTAATATTTTCAAAACAGAGTATTCAAGCGTCACATGTTGTTTAGATGCGAAGTAAATACACAAAGCAAAAGACACTTCATCGAGAATTGCTATTATTAAAGCTCCAGATTATGAAAATTTCTGAGCCTCCACATGTTACACTATTCTTAACCCTGTTGATAGCAAGCAGAACAAAATAATACTCATTCTCGTCGAGTCTGAATTTCGCACCTTTCAAAAAGTTTCCGTTCCTCACCAAAGCCTAAATACATGTAATATACTGTGTGTGTGTGTGGGGGGGGGGGGATGATTATTGATGAAAGAGACCCCGTGCTATCCACAAGTATGACAGATTTCTGAAAAAATGTTTAGATAACTCAGATGCAGAAACCCTTTGTAACTGTATATTTTATTTTATTTCATTTATATATATATATATGTATATATATATATATATATATATGTATATATATATATATATATACATACACTGAAAGAAATGAAAATGGGAGAATAATAATTGCGTAGCTCCTTCAATGTTCCCCAGAGCTGTCATCCAACCAAAACAAAGAATCAAAAAGATCGAAAGGGTTGGAAATCTGTCTGTCGGTCAATTGGATTTGGTCACGCCTAACTGCTGGCCCGCCGCTGTGGTCTAGTGGTTAAGGCATTGGCGTTCTAAGCCAGTGACCCGGGTTCGATTCCCGGAGGAGGCATGTTTTCAACCCTTCATTAAAAATGGATGACAGCTCTGGGGAACACTGAGGGAGCCACGCAATTATTATTCTCCCACTTTCATTTCTTTCAGTGTTTATTATTTACAAGGGAGTTGCTAAAGTTGTTTGCATTTGTCATTTTAAAAAAAATATGTATATATATTTATTTATTTATTTATTCATTATTTCCTTTTTTGAGGGGAGGGCTCAATGTATATCTAAAGGTATATTATATATGGCAGAATTACAATGCGATGGAACTTTTTATTAGTGTAGGAATAACGAGAAATAAAGAAAAATACGCAGTCTTCACTTTATGTTTGCGTTCTCTTTGTTTCAAACGGTGACAGCCCGCGAGACCGAAGGCCCGCGAGACCGAGGGCCCGCGAGACCGAAGGCCCGCGAGACCGAAGGCCCGCGAGACCGAAGGCCCGCGAGACCGAAGGCCCGCGAGACCGACTTTTTTTTTTTTTTTTTAATCTTATTTTCCTTCATCAGGTGCCGCGGTCGAGTGGTTTAAGGCGCCTTGTTGCAGCGGCGTAACAGGTGCCTGTTATCAGAGGGGGGGGGGGGGGGCAGAGCCAAATATTTCCCGGTAACTCCGTCTAGAATTAGTGGCGTAGCTGGGATTTCAGTAAAGGGGGGCGGTAGTGAGCACGGGAAGCGCGCTCCCAAAGGGGGTGCAGGGAGGGGGAAGACTGTCCCCCGCGAGAAGAGCGGAAGCTCCGACGTTCCTTTGAATCGTTCCTTGTCTGCTCCCGCTCATCTTGATACGTCCTCTGCCTGTTATCGGGGGGGGGGGGCAAATAATTCCCGGTAACTAAGTTTAGAATCAGTGGCGTTGCTAGGATTTCATTTTAGGGGGCGGTGGTGGGCATGCGAATCGTGCGAAACACTTACTGAGCGCGCGAAACGGGCTCTCTGGGGAGGGGGGGGGGGGGCAGAGAGGGGGCATTTATTTAGGAATCAAGATGTTAACTTAATTGGAAGAGAACAGAGAGGGAGAGAGAGTAAGAGACAGAGAGGGGGGAATGTCAAGAGGAACGATAGGAGAAATTGAAAGTAAAATGAGCTGTGAGAAAAGTATAGAGGAAAAGAACTTAGAAGAATATCCAATTTATTTGAGCGTGCTCTGTGTCTCTCAGTGCGTGGGATGAGTGTGTGCGTTTATATGCAAAATAGGGTTAGAATATTTCTTTTAAAAAAGAAAAGCTTGTAATTTGCAACAGCCCACTTCGGATGCGGCACCACTGTATTTTGGTTCATCAGTTCATTAAGAATTATATTAAGAATTATGTTCTAATTGTTGTAACATTTTTTGGTTTCACCACGGTTGTGTATATTTCTTCAGAGACTTTGGCATGATTTCGTTAGACGATGAAGTGAGAGACGGGATGGGGTGTCCGATGTCGTAGTATCATGAAAAGCATTTTTGCAAACTATTCCAAGTCTAATAAGTTAATACTCCGGCAGAAGCTGAAATTTTATCTCAGAAAATTGATATTAAAAAAGGAATCAATATTAATGAATAGCTGAATGAATGAATGAATGAATGAATGATGAATGAATAAATGAACATCTATATTTATTAACTGATTACACCCTCGTAGCAAAAAAGGCGGGGGCAGTCGCGCCCCCCCCCAAAAAAAAAAAAAAAAAAAAAACGCCAACAAAAAAAAAAAGAAAGAAAGAAAAAGAAGGGGGAAAACGTAAGAAGAGCAAGAGCAGAAAAGGAACAATTCGAAGAAAACATCGGAGCTTCCGTGCTTCGCGGGGAGGGGGAAAACTCCCCTTATAGGGAGAGCCTTTCGCGCGCTCAGTATTAAGTGTTTCGCAAGTGTTTCGCGTGCTCACTACCGCCCCCTAAAATGAAATCCTAGCAAAGCCACTGATTCTGGACTAAGTTACCGGGACATTTTTGGCTCTGCCCCCACCCCCCCCCCCCCCCCCCCCCCCCCCCCCGATAACAGGCAGAGGACGTCTTAAGATGAGCGGGGGCAGACAAGGAACGATTCAAAGGAACGTCGGAGCTTCCGCGCTTCTCGCGGGGGACACTCCCCCTTCCCTGCACCCCCCTTGGGAACGCGCTTCCCGTGCTCACTACCGCCCCCTAAAATGAAATCCTAGCAAAGCCACTGATTCTGGACTAAGTTACCGGGACATTTTTGGCTCTGCCCCCACCCCCCCCCCCCCCGATAACAGGCAGAGGACGTCTTAAGATGAGCGGGAGCAGACAAGGAACGATTCAAAGGAACGTCGGAGCTTCCGCGCTTCTCGCGGGGGACACTCCCCCCTCCCTGCACCCCCCTTGGGAACGCGCTTCCCGTGCTCACTACCGCCCCATAAAATGAAATCCTAGCTACGCCACTAATTCTAGACGGAGTTACCGGGATATATTTGGCTCTGCCCCCCCCCCCCCCCCCCCTTTCTGATAACAGGCACCTGTTACGCCGCTGCAACAAGGCGCCTTAAACCACTCGACCGCGGCACCTGATGAAGGAAAATAAGATTAAAAAAAAAAAAAAAGTCGGTCTCGCGGGCCTTCGGCCTCGCGGGCCTTCGGTCTCGCGGGCCTTCGGTCTCGCGGGCCTTCGGTCTCGCGGGCCTTCGGTCTCGCGGGCCTTCGGCCTCGCGGGCGGACCCCGTTTCGAACAGAAGCCCTTGCTAACATGGTTAAAAGCAATAACCTGTTAATCCCCTTTTCTTTTTAACCCAGTGGAGCATTCTTTGTGTCCTTTAAAAGTGTTTTTTTTTTAAACTAATTCAGACAGAGAAGGGGCATTCAAAGTGGATTTTCCTCTTTTTTTCTCAGAAAAATATCGATTTCAAATAGGACCTAAAAGTTGAATTTTTAGGTCCTCAGCTTCTCCAGGAATTTGGGAGCACCCCTCACGAGAATCTTGGATAAGGTGATTTCTGTTAATCTCGTTGAATTTGGTAAACTCCATGTCATTGACAGGCGCTCCAGTTTGTCTTATGCAACACATGTTCACTGTCATCCTCTCACACATCTCAAAATACATAAATTCCCCACTCTCATTATATCAGGCCTTCATTCTTTTTCAGAATTAGCAATTCGTGCACGCTTCGCCTTTCGGCACTAAATAGAAACCTTCTCTTTTGTCATTCTCTGCCCACCCCGTTTATGTACACTGTAAAGAAAATTGGGTAAAATTTCAAGTAGCATGAGGGTAATTATATGTCCAACCAACTTTGCGCAATATTTTTACCCAGTGCGGGAACCATATTGTCCAGGTAGGGTAAAAATAAGCAGTAATTACTTCCATCAAATTGAATTTAAAAAAAAGAAATGCCCAAAGAAATGCCCAAAGATGGTTGGACACATATTTACCCTCATGGTACATTTTACCCACTATTTTTTTTTATAGTGTATAACAGTAATTGTTTCTTTTCATACGATTCGACGTGCGAAAATAATGTCAGAAAAGGAGAAAGATAGGGAGAAAAAATATGAGAGAAGAAAAAAGCAAAAGAAGGTGAATCGCACCGGTTTTGGTTTCTACAAATAAAAACACAGGAACACATGGCTAAATTTTGTTATAATTCCTTTTTTGTTCATTATATGAAAAGTACTGTATTTAAAAAGAGATACCCTTGCACTCTCGTGAAACGTCCTCATTTACATAGATCTCTGTCGCTTTCAAGATATGTACAAAACGATTTCCCACATAATATTTCAATTACAAGAGTCTATACAAGTCATACGTGATTGTAAGAATAATTGCGCAATAATAACAATACTAATAATAACATATCACTCTGCTCATTAAGATATACCAATGATATTTTTCGACATATATACCCCTTGGCAGTTATAAAGACACTTTGAGTATACGTGCAATATCAAAACGCTATTATAGTGCTGTTGTAAAATTTTCTTATGGACATTTATAAACACAAAAAACAAAACCAAACGCGGTGTAATTACGTAATACCTTGACATGCTAACAGAACAAACGCATTCTCACTTACATATATTTTTTATGACTATGTTCCATAATGTTTAGGGAGATGACTTAACCAAAATAAGCACTAATTTTTTCTTCATCAGACTAACATCACCTTAAAGTTAACATTAGGATACCACTGTCACTAAGGTCCAATTCAGCTTATCAAAATGAAAGTTAACAAATTTCTTCCCAACTCTTAGAAATAGGTATGTGAACATACTGGCTAAATTTCCGGCGAGAAAAAACCTAGTACTCCCGTTGTTTTTTAGCATTTGCGCAAAGTTATGATACTGAATGAGACAATAGCAAAACATTGTGCAGTGTATGGTGGCAGTGATGGCGTCTGTTAATCTGCTGCACTTCCCATTTGTGATGTCATATGCTTATACGTGAGAGGAAATGAACAATGTGTTTGTTCTGTAACAGTTAAATCATGGCATGAACGAGTAATGGCCCCTTCCCCGCCTGGCTCATCTCTCTCTCTCTCTCTCTCTCTCTCTCTCTCTCTCTCTCTCATACACAAGCTCACACACACATACCTCCACCTCAGCTACATTGCTATCACCCAGCCAGAAAGAATACAGTGCCATAGATTTTTTCACAGTGTGAACACCCTATGGTTAAACTGTGAACAAGGTTTGTTCATTTGTGAACACGTTGTGTTCATAGAATTAAAACAGTGTCTCCACAGTGACAGTACCATGCAAGTAAATCACTCTACAACGTGAAGTTATGGCGAGTACATCTAAAAGGCAAGCATGTGCATCACTGTTGCACACATTGAGAAAACGATGTGGGCAAAGTTTGTACACATTGTGAAAAGTGTGGAAGTGTATCATGCCCACTTTGCATTCACATTGTGTTACATGCACTGCCCGAACGTGCCGAATGTCATATAGCAACAATGAGTTGCCTAGCATCAGACAGTGTTCACACTACTTGTTCACACTGTGTTCACACCGTTACCACCATGAGTGTATGATGTGTCTTCTGCATTCACAATTTAGTGCATGCATAATGAGTATTCTATAGCAATGTAACATTCCATGTGAAAGTGGAGTGGACACTGTGTTTAAACCGGGAATACTGTTCAAGATCAAGACACATACACTCTGTAGTTCTCCTGTAATGCTGTAACCATAGGCATACTGAGTTTTGCTGCAGTAAGTCACAGTGTAGACACAGTGCAAATATACTATGTCAAACAATGACACACACAGTGTTTCCACAGAATGTTTCAGAACTTCCATTTTAGCACTGCACTGGATACAGATCCCTTTCGTGTTCGTTGATTCTAACAAGTGAATAGATTTTCCGCATTGCGTTAATCCGGGGGGCATTTGGATTTAATACCAATCACACAACTGCCCTTCGGTTTCATTTTCGTTAAGTACATAAAACAGTTTTGAAAATCTATGGTTCACTATGAACTTTAAGAGGTCAGTTCTTTCACCACTCACACCCAACAAAATTTGTTTCTAGAAAGAATAGTGTTAACATAATGATGTTAGTCAAAATATTTCAACAAAACAATTTCTGTAATGTGATAATTCAAGCCGAAAAATAGCAACCCCCTTTTTTTCGACTACAAATCTTCTAAACCGTCCATATCTTCTCAGCATGTGATTAAAAAAAAGGATGTAGAAAGGGCAGAAGATATCCGAAGAGCCTCATAAGTATTCTGAATGGATATGAGATTTCAAGAATATTTGGACAATGATAACGAACCCATAACTCTCCCCTATACTCTCTCACGCACACACGCACACACGCACACACGTTCTCTCTCCATATCGCAAATATAATATATATGTATATATAATATAAACAATGAAGGCACGAGGCGGTGTGAAAATTAGAGTTGCAAAATAGTGAATGTTCGTTACCCATATAACTCGCACTGTTACATAGGCAAGACTTCTTTGATATTTTTTGTATACCTACTCTGTAATCGAAAAAAAATAATAACCTTAGCATACGTAGACAGAAAAAAAAAAGAAAAAAAAATGAAGCTAAAAAATCTATAAAGAATAGTATCGACCAAAAATAGGTAAGAGCGGTAAATAGAGTCATCTATCATTCCGTGGTCGTACTTCGTACGGGCTTCGAGACAGTAGATGGATTTCGAATACGACTTCGACTAATAGTTATCCATCCCAGCGATATCCGAATCTATGTTTTCTAAGACCATCTTGGTTACTAGAGCCTTTATAGTGTCATTTTGCTCACATAACGGCCATCTTTTTCAGTAATCGATTTATAACTAATTACAAAAACATAATTGTTAATTATTCTTTCTCATTATTCTACTGATAATAGGTACCGACATCACGTACACATTTTTCACATGCTGTTTACATCAGCTTTACATAGCGTTCACACAATGTTGCAGTACGTGTTTAACAGTGCACACAGTGTTTACATGACTTGTGCAAGGTTGACATTTACGAAAATAATCATCTGCACATGATAGGACTACTAAACAATATCGTAATAAACCTCCCCTATAAACTACATTGGCATAAACGTTTGAGGTAACAGCTTTCCATAGGTAATGTGGTATGGCAATTCACGTCTTTATCGGGAGACTTCATGTTGCACCAATTTGTTGAGAGACATCGACTACTGAAGTAGATTTTTTGTGCTCTTTGAACGCACTGGTGCTTACAACTCCTGTGCAAACCGGTGCGTAGATGTGCGTGCGGTGCGTGCCTTGCGTGCACCTTTGGCACAGTTTTATTTTGCTGTGCCATTGTACCAATTCTCTATTCCCGTTTACAAAACACAAATCACCGTTTGAAAGTTAAATTTATTACAATTATATTTTGGTTACAATTTTACCACAAAAATAACTAGGAAAGGCGGTAAAAACAACCTAAAACAAAACAAAAACAAAAACAAACCTGCCAACATAAAGAAAAAAACTGTAGGGCATGTAACCACGTAATACCTTGCCTAAATGTAAGTTTTCCTGTGAGTGGACGGTTTACAATCTCTGCTCTTTTGGACTTTGACTTTTAAACGAAAACATGTATTTTTCAGGTCATCCTAAAATCATACAGCCTTTCTGAGCACAGTATTTGCTATGAACAGCTTGCTACAACAACAAACATTGTTAAGTACAAGTATGTAGTTTCCCTTAACACGTGATATCGTTGCCATTTATTTTTAATTAAAAAAAAAATGAATCACAGGTAGAGACTTTACAACCTCATTGTTTGAAAACAGTTGTAACAATTTCTTGTCAACGGTCCCCCTTTTTGCCAATCCTACACCATTACATTTTAAAGAAAAATGCTAGGGTGCTAGGGTGACTTTCGAAATCTTGTATTAACTCACCGGAAACCCAATAAAAGTAGGCTTTTCAGGAATTTCAGAAATAAAAGAAGAAGAAAAACAAGGGGTAGGGGAGGGGAATATCACAGCACTCTATTTCCTCTACCCGGAAAAAGATACTGAACTTTGAGTATTATGCACAATAATCGATATAATTCTTGCTATCTTTATAAAGAGAAGATGGTAGCAAAATGTGCCTATATACCATAGCACATATTTACTGATGCTATTTGTATATTAATGAGTATGAAACACACCTCATAATTCTATCGACCCGTATATTCCGAGGAAAAGTATAAAGCAGCACTAAATAAGTGAATATTGATACGTTTTAATGAAATTCTTAATATATATTCAAGACTCTCTGCGACTCGTGATATCACTATGGAACGCTACACGAGCAATAATGCATAGGAATTTGAGTGTGGTTACAATCAGTTGAAGTATATACTTGGCGATCGAAACTAATATCGTACCGACCCCGATCGATACAAAGATGGTTATAATTTGAGTATGTGGCTATGATGATAATTATTATACCTATGAACCCAATTCATTTTAAGCTTATCTCTATGCTCAGCTCAAACATTTTAAGCGAATGTAGCAACCTTTCAATATTTATAGCACTATGCGATATTAAAAAAAAAGAGAACTAAATCGCAGAGTAATGGTTTAAACTTTTACCATTAGATTAGTGAAATATTTTGCATTTCGAAAGGCTACATCACACTGATAAAATTAAATCTGGTAATTTCAGTTAGAAGAGGACTTAAAGTTTGATCTCGTGGAGAAAATATCGCCCTCTATGCCAATAACTACATTAGACCTCCACGCATGGCTACTCATCGTGTATCGATGGCCGCAATCACCCATGTTACAACATCGATCCTTTCTACCAGGTGCGGAAACGACTGGCTACAGCGACTGTCTTTGGAATGCATCTTCGGGCTTGCCAGCATGCCGCACCTGCACTGTTTTCTACAGTATCAGTGTACAAATCCTTCGATCCACATCGGCTGGAAGAGTTGTGAGAGGTGAGCTTTCATCAATGACTTGTTCCTTGAGCGACCGAGTCGCCGACATGAGGACTTTTACCTAGGCTTCATGATTCAACCTAAAAATGAGGGAATCATTTGATCTCCTGGACAGTATCTGCAAGGTAAGACTGAAACAAAAAGCTCAAAACAACTGGTGCCAATGGCCTGTCTAGGTTTTCCTCCTTCAACTCAGACAAACGCGGCTCCACAAACGCATGGGGTCTTGGCATTGTTTCGTGTTCGTTTTGATACGCCGGAGATATCTTGTGACTGAAACATACGATCTCAGCCCGTTTTTTTTTTAGCATCTTAGGAAGTCACTTTAGATATAAGGAAGCGAAGCTTCATTGCTCTGGGTTCCTATCACTCTCTCACACACACTGCACACTCTCTTCCTTCATCGTGCACTCACGCATCTGAGTTGGTGTTCATCACTATCAAGGTCCGCGATTTCCTTCTTTTGATATACTGACATCCGGGATGCTGAATGCTCGCACCGTGTCGTCGCGTCGCGCCGAATCGTCATTCGACGTGAACTGCATGGGTAACGAGTGGAGCGGTCGTAGCCTCAAGCCTGCACCACGCGTCGAGTTCATTGCGGAGTGGTGGTTATTGGCCGTGAGGTCATTGTCAAGACACTGAAGCTGATTGAAGCGGTTATCCTGCATGGTCGGCTGCATGAGGTTGGGCGAAGGGGGCGCTAGGTATTGCTGAGAGGACAGAAGCTGGGTTTTGCTGTTGTAGAAGCTGTGCATTCTGCATCAGGGCGGACATGACCTGAGGCAGACCGTCGAGGGACGTCTGTAACTGGTCTAGTCTTCGCTCCAGCCGTCCAACCCTATCTTCCAAATCGGCTTTCCCCGTGTGCATATCTGATATCATCTCGAACATAACGTTTTGTGTCTGGAAGAAAACATAACAGGGATAGCAATGGATTATTGTCAACAACGAGCTCATTCGTGGAGTGAAATTGATGACAATAATTCACACAAAACACCTACTTCTTCACCCCACATTCAAAATGAAATCATGTTATATATATTTCTCTATGAAATGTCGACAACGTGTTTGAAAATCATAATGCGATTGTCCATACTTTAATTCTTATAACTGATAATCCTGAATTTTACTTTGAAACAGAAAAAAGGGTTCCAATCACGTTCTATCATATCGTAGAAGCAGTGTAATGATATTGAGAAACTGAAAGGAATAGTCACCTAAGAGAGGATTCGTGATTTATTTAAGAACGATCTTCTTGGCTCCCTCCCCTCAATATTCTGGATCCCACACTGATCAAACATAAAACATGAAATACAATCTTCTTACACACAAACGCACACAAGCAATAACATAAAACAAAGTACGGTTAGCAGGATTTGAGAGCTATGCCTAGAACGTTTCACAGACAACTAAGGACAAGCTCGTGGTCAGCAACAGCAACTCTGTAGGCAGCAGCAGAAACTTTCCAACAGACAAAATGACACAGCACTTTTATCAAACTGCAGCCATCGCTCATACCATGCAATAACATCATGCAAATAGATATATCTCGTTACATACATGTATACATGTTTGAAGTAAATTTTCACCATTATGTGGGGTGGTTTATAACTATATGTATATTTTGAAAAGGCAAAGGACATCATCAATGTTTGTTTTCATCCCACATCTTTCCGCAAGTGCAAAGGCTTTGGATAAAGTTATACACTGTCGTTTTGAACTCTGTCATCATGACAACCGCATCCGTGTTGCCAAAGTGGGGTAGAATTAAAGGCCGTATTGTTTTCTAAACCTACATGCATGTAACTACATTTCACGATGCAGCCCGGTAAAAAAAAACAGTTTCATGCATTTACATCCAAAGCAAAACAATCAGATACAGATTTCTATCAACTACGTGTGCAGAATGTGCTTTATACGTATACTTCTCGTACGGCCCGAGGGGC
Source organism: Echinometra lucunter (assembly GCA_029962745.1). Lineage (NCBI taxonomy): Eukaryota > Metazoa > Echinodermata > Echinoidea > Camarodonta > Echinometridae > Echinometra > Echinometra lucunter. Next base: position 23,819,244 of record CM057156.1, read on the forward strand.
AGACAAAATACGACACATATAACAGGGTGATAAAAAATGAAGTTGTTCTCGAGAACTGGGGAGCGTTTCATGAAGAGTTTTGTCGGTTAAAGTCACCGACAAATGTTATAAGCTACTGAAATCCTCGCATCTGATTGGCTGAAAGCAAATTAGTCAGTGAAAATCACCGACAAAAACTCTTCATGAAACGCTCCCCAGTTTGCACAAAATGTCGCGCAGCGCAAGGGACTGAAGCAAAACCAGTGCACGCGCTTAAGATAATTATGAAGAACGCGCAATGAACAACAAAATGCTTATTTCGCAACTTAAGAGCGTCTTACACTATGAATTACCACGGAATTAAGGAATGTATATTAATGACCGCTTTGATTTATCTTTATAAAATGCATTTAGGAATTGGCTGAACAACCAAGCAAAAATAAACTTCGAAAGAAGTTCTTGCTATGGCCGATAACCAATGAAGAATAATCATAGTGAAGCAGGAGTTAAAACAATGGCCCCATTAATTTCGATAACAACAGATTGATACAGTAGTATAACACAATAGTGTGTTATAGGACACAAAAAACATGAATTGAGTTAGACTAAGAAGTAGAAGTAATATTTGTAGTGGCAGTATACAGTAGTATTAGTAGTATTAGTAGAAGTAGTAGTAGTAGTAGTAGTAGTAGTAGTAGTAGTAGTAGTAGTAGTAGTAGTAGTAGTAATAGTAGTAGTAGTCGTCGTCGTCGTCGTCGTAGTAGTAGTGTCAGTATCAGTAGCGGTAGTTGTAGTAGGTATTAGGAGTAGCAGTAGATGGTTGTTGTGGTTTTTTAGTTTTTACGACACTGTCATTCAAAATGTAACAGAAGAAACTATTTATCAGTTTTTATCAGTTTTAATATTTACAGAATTAAGCTTTCTGATTATCTTATTATAGTGTTAAAGCACCTTGAACATCTACACGCCCGTGGTAATGAGGGAACGACGCAGTGTGTTACGTGGTCTCTAGAGCAATTATTCGTATTTAATCTAGCAACTGTCTGGAGGATGGAAGTAGTTAAAAAAAAAAAAAAGAATGTCGATAATTACGTATGGAGCAAAAGGCCAGCTAGTTGCAGCCCAGGGGCTATGTGTTTTTAACACCCACGCTAGACGTCAGTTTGCAAGGCGCCGTAAGTCAAACCTAGTATTCCTCGCCCAGTCGTTTGGAACAGAGGCACGAGAACATGATGAACAGTAAGACATAGATATGTGAAAGTACTCGATTTTTCTTGCTTTACTGGATATGAACCGAACTATGATATGATTTTATTATTAGCTTTATAAGAGTATTGCAAAAAGTAAAAGATAGATGTGTGAAGGTACTCGAATTTCTTGCTTTACTTGCATAAACTTGATACAATTTTATAATTAGCTTTAATAGAGATATTGCAAACTACCCACATCACATTCTCATAGCAATTATGTCAAAATATATGAAATACCAACGTTTTCATTAACATCAGATATATGGTTTCGAATCAAAAGAGATAACATTCCCTTCTTCTGAAACGATTGCAGAATATGTAAGTTGTTAAGGAATTATCTTTTGAGTTTCTTCTTTACATATCGTTATAATAGCAACACTTGATCCCAATCATAATTCTATTGACATTTGTCGTTTAAAGCATGTCTTTAAACTCTGTTATCATTATACATACATAGTTATTGCTAGTGCATCTCAGCACGCTGCACAATCGACGATATGCTAACGATGACATCTTTGTCGTTGGGGCTGCTTTTCTGTACTAGACGCTTACTACCAAAACAAATAGCTTACAGGAAAACTGCAGGTATATAGAGATATAAATAGATATGAATAAATAATACATATTTATACGCCTTTGGTTATCAACGTTACTGGAACATTATTACGAAAAGAAATATCAATGTTATATCATAAATATAAAACTATCTCAATATGGTTATAGTAAGCTGCTAGGTTCAGAGATTTACGGCGGCAAAGAATACACTGCAAAGAAATAAATAGGAATGAAAAAAACTAAATCATATAGACTTATAGTTGGTTACGTTTGCCTCATCACATCAAGAGAACTGAAGAAAAATGATAGTAGAGGCATGAATGCAAGCTAACCATGCAATCATACATGCGAGGAATGGTTAGGCCGTGTTCCGACGTGGAAAAGGCAATGGCTCTGAGTATATATGTCCAATAATTCATAGCTTGGGAGTAAATAGTTGCTGCAGAAATAGAAAACAAGGAAGGAATGGACCAGAATACGTAGTTTGGATCGGATACTGATTATAAGAATAATATATCGGGAATCAGGGAAAAAAGTAAGTAGGTAGTTGATGGTTGATGGTTATATAGCTTATGTTATAGGAGGAAAGGGAGCATGCGGTTAATACTTCTCTATCAAATCTAATAATTTTTTAAAGAGTATATGTTAAGGGAAGATGCTTCAAAAGAATAAAAATGAAATTAACGGATGGATGCGAGCATAAAAGAATAAGTTCTCCATGATGATGATGGTAATAATAATAATAATAGTAACAGCCATCGGAAGAGCAGGGAGAGGGCGTATTACCTACATGTCTGAAAACCACTGGTGGCTTAGATGCGTACATGGCCATTTCAGCTCTTGAAACGCGCACTAGCAACGGCTGTGGTACACAAACAGAGAAGTCAGAGATATTTGCTTGGGGAAAAAGAGTTACAGTGGAGGGAAATGTATTGCCAAACATTTATCTTCAAAATAAATTTCTTTTTTTTTTTCAATTATCTCCGATAGACTCCTTATAAGGAAGTTAATTTATAAAAGTCTAAATATCAAGGAAATTCAGGTTTTCATTTAAAAAAAAAAAATCGTTTTATTTTCCAGTGATTTTGGTTTTGGTAAGACCACGAAGAGCAATCGACGGGTGCAGCGCCACCTCTCGTTGAAAAGAAAATTAAAGTTCTGTTCTTTGCCAGGCTACTTGACGCACAGAAATAAACCTAAACAGATCAAAATGGCAAGCCCATTGGTCTACAGTTCTCCATATGTTTCAGGTTTTGACCACTTGTGTAATTTACGCAGTTTTCAGATGTATTAAACAAAGAAAATGGCGCAGTTTATCGATTAGTTGATAATGCGAACGTGCTTTTATGCTGTCTAGGTTGCTTCAGATTTTGCCAAAACCTATTCTTTGCCGTTTCTGAAGGCATCATGCGCCCATCGAGAGCTCGAAGGGCCACCTATACATCTTTTTTTTTTCAATTACTGGGACTATATTGCTCGTTATTTTATAGTGAGCATACCCAAAATAATGAAGAAGGGCTACAAATCTTGTTTTGAAATTGGAGGGTAAGAGGAGAGGACTTACTAAGGGTAGGATCGGGGCAACAAACTCATATTAGAATCTAAGTGATCTAACGTAATGTAAAGAGTAAA
>CM057156.1:23823159-23841038 GCA_029962745.1 Echinometra lucunter
TTTTTTTTATAGTGTATATCAGTAATTGTTTTCTTTTCATACGATTCGACGTGCGAAAAATGTCAGAAAAGGAGAAAGATAGGGAGAAAAATAAGAGAGAAGAAAAAAGCAAAAGAAGGTGAATCGCAACGGTTTTGGTTTCTACAAATAAAAACACAGGAACACATGCTAAATTTGTTATAATTCCTTTTTTGTTCATTATGAAAAGTACTGTATTTAAAAAGAGATACCCTTGCACTCTCGTGAAACGTCCTCATTTACATAGATCTCTGTCGCTTTCAAGATATGTACAAAACGATTTCCCACATAATATTTCAATTACAAGAGTCTATACAAGTCATACGTGATTGTAAGAATAATTGCGCAATAATAACAATACTAATAATAACATATCACTCTGCTCATTAAGATATACCAATGATATTTTTCGACATATATACCCCTTGGCAGTTATAAAGACACTTTGAGTATACGTGCAATATCAAAACGCTATTATAGTGCTGTTGTAAAATTTTCTTATGGACATTTATAAACACAAAAAACAAAACCAAACGCGGTGTAATTACGTAATACCTTGACATGCTAACAGAACAAACGCATTCTCACTTACATATATTTTTTATGACTATGTTCCATAATGTTTAGGGAGATGACTTAACCAAAATAAGCACTAATTTTTCTTCATCAGACTAACATCACCTTAAAGTTAACATTAGGATACCACTGTCACTAAGGTCCAATTCAGCTTATCAAAATGAAAGTTAACAAATTTCTTCCCAACTCTTAGAAATAGGTATGTGAACATACTGGCTAAATTTCCGGCGAGAAAAAAACCTAGTACTCCCGTTGTTTTTTAGCATTTGCGCAAAGTTATGATACTGAATGAGACAATAGCAAAACATTGTGCAGTGTATGGTGGCAGTGATGGCGTCTGTTAATCTGCTGCACTTCCCATTTGTGATGTCATATGCTTATACGTGAGAGGAAATGAACAATGTGTTTGTTCTGTAACAGTTAAATTCATGGCATGACCGAGTAATGGCCCCTCCCCGCCTGGCTCATCTCTCTCTCTCTCTCTATCTCTCTTCCTCTCTCTCTCTCTCTCTCATACACAAGCTCACACACACATACCTTCCACCTCAGCTACTTGCTATCACCCAGCCAGAAAGAATACAGGCCATAGATTTTTTCACAGTGTGAAAACCCTATGGTTAAACTGTGAACAAGGTTTGTTCATTTGTGAACACGTTGTGTTCATAGAATTAAAACAGTGTCTCCACAGTGACAGTACCATGCAAGGTAAATCACTCTACAACTGTAAGTTATGGAGAGTAAATCTAAAAGGCAAGCATGTGCATCACTGTGCACACATTGAGAAAACGATGTGGGCAAAGTTTGTACACATTGTGAAAAGTGGTGGAAGTGTATCATGCCACTTTGCATTCACATTGTGTTACATGCACTGCCGAACGTGCCGAATGTCTATAGCAACAATGAGTTGCCTAGCACAGGACAGTGTTCACACTACTTGTCACATTCTGTGTCACACCGTTACCACCATGAGTGTATGATGTGTCGTCTGCATTCACAATTTAGTGCATGCATAATGAGTATTCTATAGCAATGTAACATTCCATGTGAAAGTGGAGTGGACACTGTGTTTAAAACCACGGGAATACTGTTCAGATCAAGACCATACACTCTGTAGTTCTCTGTAATGCTGTAACCTAGGCATACTGAGTTTTGCTGCAGTAAGTCACAGTGTAGACACAGTGCAAAATATACTATGTCAAACAATGAACACACAGTGTTTCACAGAATGTGTCAGAACTTCCATTTTAGCACTGCACTGGATACAAGATCCCTTTCGTGTTCGTTGATTCTAACAAGTGAATAGATTTTCCGCATTGCGTTAATCCGGGGGGCATTTGGATTAATACCAATCACACAACTGCCCTTCGGTTTCATTTTCGTAAGTACATAAAACAGTTTGAAAATCTATGGTTCACTATGAACTTTAAGAGGTCAGTTCTTTCACCACTCACACCCAACAAAATTTGTTTTCTAGAAAGAATAGTGTTAACATAATGATGTTAGTCAAAATATTCAACAAAACAATTTCTGTAATGTGATAATTCAAGCCGAAAAATAGCAACCCCCCCTTTTTTCGACTACAAATCTTCTAAAAAACCGTCCATATCTTCTCAGCAGTGTGATTAAAAAAAAGGATGTAGAAAGGGCAGAAGATATCCGAGAGCCTCATAAGTATTCTGAATGGATATGAGATTTCAAGAATATTTGGACAATGATAACGAACCCATAACTCTCCCCTATACTCCTCACGCACACACGCACAACGCTACACACGTTTCCTCCTCTCCATATCGCAAATATATATATATGTATATATAATATAAACAATGAAGGCACGAGGCGGTGTGAAAATTAGAGTTGCAAAATAGTGAATGTTCGTTAACCCATATAACTCGCACTGTTACATAGGCAAGACTTCTTTGATATTTTGTGTATACCTACTCTGTAATCGAAAAAAAAATAATAACCTTAGCATACGTATAGACAGACAAAAAAAGAAAAAAAAATGAAGCTAAAAAATCTATAAAGAATAGTATCGACCAAAAAAGGTAAGAAGCGGTAAAATAGAGTCATCTATCATTCGTGGTCGTACTTCGTACTGGGCTTCGAGACAGTAGATGGATTTCGAATACGACTTCGATAATAGTTATCCATCCCAGCGATATCCGAATCTATGTTTTCTAAGACCATCTTGGTTACTAGAGCCTTTATAGTGTCATTTTGCTCACATAACGGCCATCTTTTTCAGTAATCGATTTATAACTAATTACAAAAAACATAATTGTTAATTATCTTTCTCATTATTCTACTGATAATAGGTACCGACATCACGTACACATTTTTCACATGCTGTTTACATCAGCTTTACATAGCGTTCACACAATGTTGCAGTACGTGTTTAACAGTGCACACAGTGTTTACATGGACTTGTGCAAGGTTGACATTTACGAAAATAATCATCATGCACATGATAGGACTACTAAACAATATCGTAATAAACCTCCCCTATAAACTACATTGGCATAAACGTTGAGGTAACAGCTTTCCATAGGTAATGTGGTATGGCAATTCACGTCTTTATCGGGAGACTTCATGTTGCACCAATTTGTTGAGAGACCATCGACTACTGAAGTAGATTTTTGTGCTCTTTGAACGCACTGGTGCTTACAACTCCTGTTGCAAACCGGTGCGTAGATGTGCGTGCGGTGCGTGCCTTGCGTGCACCTTTGGCACAGTTTTATTTTGCGCTGTGCCATTGTACCAATTCTCTATTCCCGTTTACAAAACACAAATCACCGTTTGAAAGTTAAATTTATTACAATTATATTTTGGTTACAATTTTACCACAAAAATAACTAGGAAAGGCGGTAAAAAACAACCTAAAACAAACAAAAACAAAAACAAACCTGCCAACATAAAGAAAAAAACTGTAGGGCATGTAACCACGTAATACCTTGCCTAAATGTAAGTTTTCCTGTGAGTGGACGGTTTACAATCTCTGCTCTTTTGGACTTTGACTTTTAAACGAAAACATGTATTTTTCAGGTCATCCTAAAATCATACAGCCTTTCTGAGCACAGTATTTGCTATGAACAGCTTGCTACAACAACAAACATTTGTTAAGTACAAGTATGTAGTTTCCCTTAACACGTGATATCGTTGCCATTTATTTTTAATTAAAAAAAAAAATGAATCACAGGTAGAGACTTTACAACCTCATTGTTTTGAAAACAGTTGTAACAATTTCTTGTCAACGGTCCCCCTTTTTGCCAATCCTACACCATTACATTTTAAAGAAAAATGCTAGGGTGCTAGGGTGACTTTCGAAATCTTGTATTAACTCACCGGAAACCCAATAAAAGTAGGCTTTTCAGGAATTTCAGAAATAAAAGAAGAAGAAAAACAAGGGGTAGGGGAGGGGAATATCACAGCACTCTATTTCCTCTACCCGGAAAAAGATACTGAACTTTGAGTATTATGCACAATAATCGATATAATTCTTGCTATCTTTATAAAGAGAAGATGGTAGCAAAATGTGCCTATATACCATAGCACATATTTACTGATGCTATTGTATATTAATGAGTATGAAACACACCTCATAATTCTATCGACCCGTATATTCCGAGGAAAAGTATAAAGCAGCACTAAATAAGTGAATATTGATACGTTTAATGAAATTCTTAATATATATTCAAGACTCTCTGCGACTCGTGATATCACTATGGAACGCTACACGAGCAATAATGCATAGGAATTTGAGTGTGGTTACAATCAGTTGAAGTATATACTTGGCGATCGAAACTAATATCGTACCGACCCCGATCGATACAAAGATGGTTATAATTTGAGTATGTGGCTATGATGATAATTATTATACCTATGAACCCAATTCATTTTAAGCTTATCTCTATGCTCAGCTCAAACATTTAAGCGAATGTAGCAACCTTTCAATATTTATAGCACTATGCGATATTAAAAAAAAAGAGAACTAAATCGCAGAGTAATGGTTTAAACTTTTACCATTAGATTAGTGAAATATTTGCATTTCGAAAGGCTACATCACACTGATAAAATTAAATCTGGTAATTTCAGTTAGAAGAGGACTTAAAGTTTGATCTCGTGGAGAAAATATCGCCCTCTATGCCAATAACTACATTAGACCTCCACGCATGGCTACTCATCGTGTATCGATGGCCGCAATCACCCATGTTTACAACATCGATCCTTTCTACCAGGTGCGGAAACGACTGGCTACAGCGACTGTCTTTGGAATGCATCTTCGGGCTTGCCAGCATGCCGCACCTGCACTGTTTTCTACAGTATCAGTGTACAAATCCTTCGATCCACATCGGCTGGAAGAGTTGTGAGAGGTGAGCTTTCATCAATGACTTGTTCCTTGAGCGACCGAGTCGCCGACATGAGGACTTTTACCTAGGCTTCATGATTCAACCTAAAAATGAGGGAATCATTTGATCTCCTGGACAGTATCTGCAAGGTAAGACTGAAACAAAAAGCTCAAAACAACTGGTGCCAATGGCCTGTCTAGGTTTTCCTCCTTCAACTCAGACAAACGCGGCTCCACAAACGCATGGGGTCTTGGCATTGTTTCGTGTTCGTTTTGATACGCCGGAGATATCTTGTGACTGAAACATACGATCTCAGCCCGTTTTTTTTTTAGCATCTTAGGAAGTCACTTTAGATATAAGGAAGCGAAGCTTCATTGCTCTGGGTTCCTATCACTCTCTCACACACACTGCACACTCTCTTCCTTCATCGTGCACTCACGCATCTGAGTTGGTGTTCATCACTATCAAGGTCCGCGATTTCCTTCTTTTGATATACTGACATCCGGGATGCTGAATGCTCGCACCGTGTCGTCGCGTCGCGCCGAATCGTCATTCGACGTGAACTGCATGGGTAACGAGTGGAGCGGTCGTAGCCTCAAGCCTGCACCACGCGTCGAGTTCATTGCGGAGTGGTGGTTATTGGCCGTGAGGTCATTGTCAAGACACTGAAGCTGATTGAAGCGGTTATCCTGCATGGTCGGCTGCATGAGGTTGGGCGAAGGGGGCGCTAGGTATTGCTGAGAGGACAGAAGCTGGGTTTGCTGTTGTAGAAGCTGTGCATTCTGCATCAGGGCGGACATGACCTGAGGCAGACCGTCGAGGGACGTCTGTAACTGGTCTAGTCTTCGCTCCAGCCGTCCAACCCTATCTTCCAAATCGGCTTTCCCCGTGTGCATATCTGATATCATCTCGAACATAACGTTTTGTGTCTGGAAGAAAACATAACAGGGATAGCAATGGATTATTGTCAACAACGAGCTCATTCGTGGAGTGAAATTGATGACAATAATTCACACAAAACACCTACTTCTTCACCCCACATTCAAAATGAAATCATGTTATATATTTCTCTATGAAATGTCGACAACGTGTTTGAAAATCATAATGCGATTGTCCATACTTTAATTCTTATAACTGATAATCCTGAATTTTACTTTGAAACAGAAAAAAGGGTTCCAATCACGTTCTATCATATCGTAGAAGCAGTGTAATGATATTGAGAAACTGAAAGGAATAGTCACCTAAGAGAGGATTCGTGATTTATTTAAGAACGATCTTCTTGGCTCCCTCCCCTCAATATTCTGGATCCCACACTGATCAAACATAAAACATGAAATACAATCTTCTTACACACAAACGCACACAAGCAATAACATAAAACAAAGTACGGTTAGCAGGATTTGAGAGCTATGCCTAGAACGTTTCACAGACAACTAAGGACAAGCTCGTGGTCAGCAACAGCAACTCTGTAGGCAGCAGCAGAAACTTTCCAACAGACAAAATGACACAGCACTTTTATCAAACTGCAGCCATCGCTCATACCATGCAATAACATCATGCAAATAGATATATCTCGTTACATACATGTATACATGTTTGAAGTAAATTTTCACCATTATGTGGGGTGGTTTATAACTATATGTATATTTTGAAAAGGCAAAGGACATCATCAATGTTTGTTTTCATCCCACATCTTTCCGCAAGTGCAAAGGGCTTTGGATAAAGTTATACACTGTCGTTTTGAACTCTGTCATCATGACAACCGCATCCGTGTTGCCAAAGTGGGGTAGAATTAAAGGCGTATTGTTTTCTAAACCTACATGCATGTAACTACATTTCACGATGCAGCCCGGTAAAAAAAAACAGTTTCATGCATTTACATCCAAAGCAAAACAATCAGATACAGATTTCTATCAACTACGTGTGCAGAATGTGCTTTATACGTATACTTCTCGTACGGCCCGAGGGGCAGACAAAATACGACACATATAACAGGGTGATAAAAAATGAAGTTGTTCTCGAGAACTGGGGAGCGTTTCATGAAGAGTTTTGTCGGTTAAAGTCACCGACAAATGTTATAAGCTACTGAAAATCCTCGCATCTGATTGGCTGAAAGCAAATTAGTCAGTGAAAATCACCGACAAAACTCTTCATGAAACGCTCCCCAGTTTGCACAAAATGTCGCGCAGCGCAAGGGACTGAAGCAAAACCAGTGCACGCGCTTAAGATAATTATGAAGAACGCGCAATGAACAACAAAATGCTTATTTCGCAACTTAAGAGCGTCTTACACTATGAATTACCACGGAATTAAGGAATGTATATTAATGACCGCTTTGATTTATCTTTATAAAATGCATTTAGGAATTGGCTGAACAACCAAGCAAAAATAACTTCGAAAGAAGTTCTTGCTATGGCCGATAACCAATGAAGAATAATCATAGTGAAGCAGGAGTTAAAACAATGGCCCATTAATTTCGATAACAACAGATTGATACAGTAGTATAACACAATAGTGTGTTATAGGACACAAAAAACATGAATTGAGTTTAGACTAAGAAGTAGAAGTAATATTTGTAGTGGCAGTATACAGTAGTATTAGTAGTATTAGTAGAAGTAGTAGTAGTAGTAGTAGTAGTAGTAGTAGTAGTAGTAGTAGTAGTAGTAGTAGTAGTAATAGTAGTAGTAGTCGTCGTCGTCGTCGTCGTAGTAGTAGTGTCAGTATCAGTAGCGGTAGTTGTAGTAGGTATTAGGAGTAGCAGTAAGATGGTTGTTGTGGTTTTTAGTTTTTACGACACTGTCATTCAAAATGTAACAGAAGAAACTATTTATCAGTTTTTATCAGTTTTAATATTTACAGAATTAAGCTTTCTGATTATCTTATTATAGTGTTAAAGCACCTTGAACATCTACACGCCCGTGGTAATGAGGGAACGACGCAGTGTGTACGTGGTCTCTAGAGCAATTATTCGTATTTAATCTAGCAACTTGTCTGGAGGATGGAAGTAGTTAAAAAAAAAAAAAAGAATGTCGATAATTACGTATGGAGCAAAAGGCCAGCTAGTTGCAGCCCAGGGGCTATGTGTTTTTAACACCCACGCTATACGTCAGTTTGCAAGGCGCCGTAAGTCAAACCTAGTATTCCTCGCCAGTCGTTTGGAACAGAGGCACGAGAACATGATGAACAGTAAGACATAGATATGTGAAAGTACTCGATTTTCTTGCTTTACTGGATATGAACCGAACTATGATATGATTTTATTATTAGCTTTATAAGAGATATTGCAAAAAGTAAAAGATATAGATGTGTGAAGGTACTCGAATTTCTTGCTTTACTTGCATAAACTTGATACAATTTTATAATTAGCTTTAATAGAGATATTGCAAACTACCCACATCACATTCATCATAGCAATTATGTCAAAATATATGAAATACCAACGTTTTCATTAACATCAGATATATGGTTTTCGAATCAAAAGAGATAACATTCCCTTCTTCTGAAACGATGCAGAATATGTAAAGTTGTAAGGAATTATCTTTTGAGTTTTCTTCTTTACATATCGTTATAATAGCAACACTTGATCCCAATCATAATTCTATTGACATTTGTCGTTTAAAGCATGTCTTTAAACTCTGTTATCATTATACATACATTAGTTATTGCTAGTGCATCTCAGCACGCTGCACAATCGACGATATGCTAACGATGACATCTTTGTCGTTGGGGCTGCTTTTCTGTACTAGACGCTTACTACAAAACAAATAGCTTACAGGAAAACTGCAGGTATATAGAGATATAAATAGATATGAATAAATATATACATATTTATACGCCTTTGGTTATACAAAGTTACTGGAACATTTATTACGAAAAGAAATATCAACGTTATATCATAAATATAAAACTATCTCAATATTGGTATAGTAAGCTGCTAGGTTCAGAGATTTACGGCGGCAAAGAATACACTGCAAAGAAATAAATAGGAATGAAATAAAACTAAATCATATAGAGTTATAGTTGGTTACGTTTGCCTCATCACATCAAGAGAACTGAAGAAAAATGATAGTAGAGGCATGAATGCAAGGCTAACCATGCAATCATACATGCGAGGAATGGTTAGGCCGTGTTCCGACGTGGAAAAGGCAATGGCTCTGAGTATATATGTCCAATAATTCATAGCTTGGGAGTAAATAGTTGCTGCAGAAATAGAAAACAAGGAAGGAATGGACCAGAATACGTAGTTTGGATCGGATACTGATTATAAGAATTAATATATCGGGAATCAGGGAAAAAAGTAAAGTAGGTAGTTGATGGTTGATGGTTATATAGCTTATGTTATAGGAGGAAAGGGAGCATGCGGGTTAATACTTCTCTATCAAATCTAATAATTTTTTAAAGAGTATATGTTAAGGGAAGATGCTTCAAAAGAATAAAAATGAAATAAACGGATGGATGCGAGCATAAAAAGAATAAGTTCTCCATGATGATGATGGTAATAATAATAATAATAGTAACAGCCATCGGAAGAGCAGGGAGAGGGCGTATTACCTACATGTCTGAAAACCACTGGTGGCTTAGATGCGTACATGGCCATTTCAGCTCTTGAAACGCGCACTAGCAACGGCTGTGGTACACAAACAGAGAAGTCAGAGATATTTGCTTGGGGAAAAAGAGTTACAGTGGAGGGAAATGTATTGCCAAACATTTATCTTCAAAATAAATTTCTTTTTTTTTTTCAATTATCTCCGATAGACTCCTTATAAGGAAGTTAATTTATAAAAGTCTAAATATCAAGGAAATTCAGGTTTTCATTTAAAAAAGAAAAATCGTTTTATTTTCCAGTGATTTTGGTTTTGGTAAGACCACGAAGAGCAATCGACGGGTGCAGCGCCACCTCTCGTTGAAAAGAAAATTAAAGTTCTGTTCTTTGCCAGGCTACTTGACGCACAGAAAATAAACCTAAACAGATCAAAATGGCAAGCCCATTGGTCTACAGTTCTCCATATGTTTCAGGTTTTTGACCACTTGTGTAATTTACGCAGTTTTTCAGATGTATTAAACAAAGAAAATGGCGCAGTTTATCGATTAGTTGATAATGCGAACGTGCTTTTATGCTGTCTAGGTTGCTTCAGATTTTGCCAAAACCTATTCTTTGCCGTTTCTGAAGGCATCATGCGCCCATTCGAGAGCTCGAAGTGGCCACCTATACATCTTTTTTTTTTCAATTACTGGGACTATATTGCTCGTTATTTTATAGTGAGCATACCCAAAATAATGAAAGAAGGGCTACAAATCTTGTTTTGAAATTGGAGGGTAAGAGGAGAGGACTTACTAAGGGTAGGATCGGGGCAACAGAACTCATATTAGAATCTAAGTGCATCTAACGTAATGTAAAGAGTAAATGTATAAGTCAATTTGGTTGATCACAAAATTAGTACTTGACTATATTAGTTTTACGGATTACGATTAGTTCTACCCTATTAACATTTGATTATATGAAGACAGCGTTTTCTTTTAAATCGAATATTATGCATTTTGAAAATGGAAAAGCATGATAGCAATAAGCAAAATGTCCATGGTTACAGGGATGATGAATATGTTAAGTATAGAAGTATATTCGGTTTTTTTTTTTTATTTTTTTTTTTTTTTACAGAAAGTATATACACGTGCATTCCCGTGTCCTCATCAGCCATGTATGGGACTACACAGTACAGTAGCATACGAGCATTCTCAAGTCACTTCCATCAGGTTATTGACAGAAAAAATGCTGAGGATTAGCCACTGTGATGAATACAGGAGAGGTACTTCTAGCAGCTCCTTCTTGGCCGAAGTGACAAAACCAGGTATCTTAACAACGGCATTCAAATTATACAGTGCACACGAAAGTAAATCAACATGGCAACTATTTCACCTTGTACTGTTGTCTGTAATCTCGGTCAATGAGGAATGATTTAATTTGTAACAAGCGGCACTTTTTAACCCACAGCAATGCAGAATTTTCTTAAGGTCTACGTTAATCACCCCCTCCTCAAATTGGCAGCAAGTATTCCACTCTTACATAGCTTGCAAAAAGTCCATATAACATGAACCAATGTATAAAAGCTGCAAAAGGTAAGAGAAGAAAATAGTGATGCTATATTTTATATTGTTTATTTAGGGAGCTTAATGATCAGCTACGATAAAAATACTCATATCTGTAAACGGTACAACCTACTACTGCATTAGAAATAGACAAAATATATTCTGTGAATTTTTCAGCTCTTTCTATTCGCTGATAATGTGTCAATACCTCCCATTCTGAAGTTATAGATAATGCAAATTTCACCAAAGGAAGACACTGTACCGCTACCTTTAAAAAACCTGTAGTCTACCACCTCACTGCAAGTTTGCCGTTGGTGAAATCCGTCTGTTGGCAACAATGTGGTTACTGCACTTGAATTACATTATAAGTCGATAAAAACCAGGTTCTGAATATACTGTACATTGAGTTTGACGTAAACCTAACTTATAAAGCCATGAACTACATGTATGGTCTCGCTGCGTATTTCATCATGTCTGTCGCCACACCATTGGATCATCGCTGTTGACATGCTCAAATGTCGCTTTTGAAACTTCACTGTCCCTAAACCCCCACAATAACAAGGGGTACCTAGTATGGTTACCTCATTACACGTTACGTTTAATGTCTTTAGAGGTGGATCTAGGTTTCCAAAGATTAGGGAGACATGCTCATTTAACATGTTTAACTTCAAATGGGATTAGCTGTGATCGTAATGTAACTTCTAGCGAGTCCCCATATTAGGCTTATTGTAGACCTTATAAAATCATGAATCAGACTTCATCTGCCTCAATGCAAATATCCACAAAAGAGAGCTGATTTAGAATTTAGATATCACCATGATTTTCTCTCTTCTGATATGACCGAAATTAGTATAGATCCAGCTATGCACGTCAGTGTGATTTCCAACATTTTCTCACGCAGATCAAAGTCAAAAGATCACGAAGCATTCATACTTCTATAACAGAACAGAAGAAACCTCTGATAGAAACCTATGGCAACTATTTTATGTGCATCTTACATTTTTTGTGTCCTGCATACGCATGAGATGCATTCGAGTACTAATATGACGTGGAGGTGCTTGTGCTTCATACGCTACCGTTAGAATGTGTACGCTGTTTAGTGACACAAGACTGAAGATTATCCTCTAAAACGTCAACATGCCAATGGATTAAAAAAACGATTACACTTATTAGAGAGCATCCTTACATTGGAGAGCCTTTAAATTGATAACACGCTATCAAGCACTGCAAAATACGTTCAATATAATTATATAGATTGTAGGCGTATTATATGAACCCGAAAGCAACAGATGCTAATTCATGTGCAGGGACAGAGACTGTGTACACTTTACAACGTTACGCCATATCTGGATTGAGCCTGCATTTTAGACGTAATTTAATACTCCGAGTGTGCGCATAACGGCATAGATGCTTTTTTCAGGCCCCGGGCCATACGCTTCGAAAAGGTCATCCCGTCAAGAAAGGGGAGTGCAACACCTAGCTTTCGTGTCCACGGGGAGCAGAGGCCTCGCTAGCTGCGGCATAGCCTTGCATATTACCTCATCGCAGGTATGCAGGAATTCGCCAGGAATTATTATTAGAATCATTATTATCATAAGCACGCTCTCAGCCTATGTGAACAGTCAGACTTTGCGTGTGGCTTTGTAAAAGACTCCATTTTGCAAAGAATGTGACGAGCAGGATATCTGTGTGGCACAGCAAAAATTATATCATATAACAGAGAGCGCTTCATATGTTTTAGATAATAAACCTTCAACCTAAAAAATCCGGAAGGTATTCGGGTTGAGTGTACCAATAATTCATTTAAGACTGAAAACCCCGAGTCCCAATACTGAGTGCCTTATGATTGTGAAATTTTGTCCTATATTTTCTTCAGTAATCCTAATGTTGCAGGAGTTTCTTTTGATAGCTCTTTGATAGAAAATTATCAGAGTAATGATAACACGTCAAATTTACCCAATACAAAATGTTTCATATCTTTCTTATTTTAACGTGGTAACTCAAAAATCGTTTCAAAATATTTGGGAAATGAAATATAACAGGGCCTAACACATGTATTCAAAGCTTCTCGGCAACATAGTTCTATAGCATTTCAATTTTGAGAAAGTGTAGCAGATCACAAAAACAAATTTGAAACGCCTAGACTGAACTACTTAACATACGAAATATCTTCTTTAAAAAATCAAATACAAGAGATGCTATTACAAATCGAAATCAGCTACTGTTAATAGAATCAACAGATCAAAGAACGTTAAATCCAAACAAGGTACCTGATAGAGATCTATTGGTGAAGGCACTTGCCTCTCATGCGAGAGGTCCTCGGTTCGATCCTCACTGGGTGCTACATCTATTGACAAGGTGTTTTATCCACAACCTCTCTCGACCCAGGTGTATCGAAATTTATAGGTACATGGCAGGGGCGTAGAAAGCAAGGGGATGGGGGATGCATCCCTACCCCACTATTTGAAGTGGATGTATATACGTGTGTATGTAAATATGTACCAATGGGGGAATCATCCCTCCCACCCCCAGGTATGAGGACCTGTCTAAGCTAATGGTACATAGAAATGCTGGTTGATAATAATTTTAGGGCCTTCAGGAGGAGTAGTAGTATTACTGAGGAGGCTACACTCGGTAAATAAAAACCAATTAAAAACCCAATTTCGTAATTACGCCAACAAACGACAGATTCTGCCCTTATCGTATAATAAAAACACGTTTAAAATACTCATGCTTTAATCATGTTGATATCATATTGGTATCTACCATGCCTAGAGGCTTAATCAGAAAGTGAGAAGTAATTGGACTTGCATGAAATTTTTCTATAATTCAAGTGGATGGTCGCTGCGGGAAGCTAAGCTGAGTCTTCCGCAGTCGGAAATGCACACTACTCCGTGCATATTCCGTTCAAAGGAGCTGTCGTAACTAGCACTTGCATCAGGAAGCATTATGAATCATTTCCAAAGATAATTTACCTGAGGTATATTTATGCTCTCTTCATTCTTTTTACGAGATTCATATAAATGGAATTATTCGCGCATTGTACATGGAGCATAGAATTTTATTATTGTTTCTAAGGAGATAGAGAATAACATAGATGAGAAAAAAGAGAGGAGTTTGCAGACTACAGAGGAAAACAAAGAGGCGCCAATTGCGTTTGCATCCAAAATGCCATCGTTGAGGGCAGCGCATTCAATCACAGAAGAAGAAAAAAAAATAACAGCATGGAAATATGACAGTATGAATGGATATTTACTATTGAAAAGAGAAAGAAAAGTAGAGAACGAGCGAGGGTGCAAACATATTCAATGTGCATATCAAGGATCTTCGTGCATATGCTACATTTTATTTGAAATTATGGTAGTGTGTCCAGCGCATTGGCGAGAACGCCGTTCGAGTTTTGATTTAAGACATCACAAAATGAATGGAAAACATACGGATGGAGACGAGTGATCACGTGACCAACAGAGATACGAACTGAGTGTGTGGTGAAGGCGAAAAAAATGATGCTCTATCCATACCAGTCAAAGAGACAAACGTTTTTGGAAGACAACGAATATACCTCGTTAACGGGACAAGTTCTGCAGCGAACAAAGTGGATCAACAATTGCAGGTGTTCACTGATGCGGACCTTGTGTCGTTAAAGGAGGATATTCCTTCATCCCCCGAAAACGGTCGTCTATGTGACCGCATTCAAACAAAATGGCGGATGAAATATATGACCACTGACGTCCACAATGAAGACCTAGACGATTCACACAGTCATTCTGTGAATCTAGACATTATCAGGTTACAGCTACGAGGTTTATTCGGGACATACTTATTTTTAGAGGCCATTCATGTACAACGTTCACATTGTCACGCGTTCAACTAACACATAGATCCTCATTCCTCTCATTACATAACAGCTACAGTCATGACAGTCCATTTTTCATACATGACTACACTATACAGCGTTAGAATTACATACTGACCAAGTTCTTGCATTACGCATTCTAGGAGACGTCTATGACCGTAATCAGTTGGAATTAACTTTCAGTCGTTTTAGGAGCTCTATACTAGGCACTTGTTGATCAACTTAATAAAAATGAAAACTTCTGAAAAATACATAGGGTGAAAGGGGGTGTTATGCAAGACAAAGGTACGACTATTACCATGGTTACAGGTACTCTTACCTTCGCCATATCTACTACTGTGCTTGCTTCGTCAGCTAACTTTCGCTGATCCATTTTTGTTTTTCTTAACCTGTAAGGAGAGATTGTGCAACGTGTAAAGAGGGAAGGAACACGTTAATGGTTATTCCGTCATAGTTATGTACCAAGTCTTACTATAATGACTGTGACGCAACCCCTTATAATATCATTTTGCAAATGGCCCCATTTTTTTTTTGGAAATAAGGGAAAGGTACGGTAGAATGAGTGGAGGAAAAATGGAAGGCTAATTTTGGGATAAGTGGCTACACACAAGTCGTGTCCGCGATTAAGCTTTCGTAAACAGATGAGAGTACAGAAACTGAGAAAGCTCTTCATTTTTCAGGAAGTGGAGAGAGAGAGAGAGAGAGAGAGAGAGAGAGAGAGAGAGAGAGAGAAAGAGAGAGAGAGAGGGAGAGAGAGAGGGGGGGGGGGGGTCAATGAATTCCCTTTGTCAGAGTTCAGAAGCAGAAATCCGACATACAATTTGAACAGGGTGCGATTATCCTCCGCCACTTCTTGGAAATGGTGGCAACTCCGAAGAACACTCCTAGGAAGATCGAGTTTCATTTTAATGGATGTCTTAGGACGGGCAATGTGATAAGCAAATATATAAGACTGAAGAAAGAAAGAAACAGAAGTAGAAGAAGAAGAAGAAGAAGAAGAAGAAGAAGAAGAAGACGAAGAAGGAGAAGAAGACAAAGAAGAAGAATAAGCAAAAGAAAAAGAAGAAGAAGCAAAGAAAAAGAAGGGGCAGAAGAATAAAACCACAGATAAAAGAGGAAAAAGGTTGGGGATCGAATGAAGAAGAGCAAAATAAGAAGATTACACAACACTGAGGAGGTGACATTGGGTAAACAAAAAACATATCATCATTATTATCATATACAATATATAAAATCGAGAAAAGATAGGGAGACACCGGAAGAGATAAATATAGAATGATATCAAAAGAAAGAAGCTGAACGATGAATTCTTAAAGGAAGGTAGAGATGAAACGAGAACGGTCATCAAGGATGATGCCCTCCAGACAATTTTTCCATTAAGCAAGAACTAAGGAGAGGAAGAATATATTCCCGCGTTATCGTCAGTTCGAACCCGCAAAATGCTTGTTCGGATGCTGTAGCTTGGAAGTATAAATCAAACGAGCTGTTTGTCCTCCCTAATCCCGGGGACATTAGCTGAATAATTCAGTCAATGACAAGGGGTTTTCTTTGTGATTAGAACTTCTTGAAGAAAATGCATACAAACTAAAACATCTGAAAGTGCAATATATAACGCCAGCTTGAAGACAGTGATGAACTGATGAAGGTATAATAGAAAGTAGAAGCACGATATTACAAAATAACCTGATATTGAAATTTAACATATTCCTACATCTAAGCTGTACTCATTTGGAAAACTGGAAAGACATGAAAACCTGTATTTCGAAACGTAATACTCCGGAATTTGTATCGCCTATTTCTAACATGGGGTTCAAAGATACATTTATTTAATTTCTTGTTTTCTAAAAGGCATGTAACGTGTCTGTTAAAACCTCAGATCATTCCTCAATACTCTAGCCAACACGTCTGTTATCTATTCATTTATCCCAGTTCTAAATCAATTAATATACTGATATAGAATCATGGGGTGAAATGGTTAAAGCATGGCATAGTTATTATACACCGAGCCTTGTTAGCGATTTCCTTGCTAAATCTGAGCCCTAGCATTGTTAAAGGTGGAAGGCATTTAGAAGATGCCCATATCAGACTACTCATCAATTTTTCGTGAAGGGGGTAAGATCGAGAGTAAGAAAAATGAAAAGCGAGAAACATAATTCATTTTTTTCTCTGTCTTCTTTTGTTTTTGAATGATTACCATTTATGGCCCAAAGCAACACGTTTCTTTCATATCCTGACACACTACGAGGTAATATTTAAAAGGAAAGGAATCGTCTTACAGAATATTTTGCCCGGGGGGAGGGGGAGGAGGAGGGGAACTGGAAAGTGTAGTCCTATCTTTTTTTAGAAATCATTCTCATGATGGTAAAGATATTATACAGATATTGCCTGCCCTAGAGGTTTAATATAGCATTTCATTTCCCCGACGGAGTTATATTTTACCCAAGGGATTATATTTTCCCCGAAGCGCGCAGCGCTGAGGGAAAATATTGTCCCGAGGGAAAAATATAGCTTCGGAGGGGAGATGAAATGTTATATATTAAAGAGATAGACCAGGCAATATCTGTTATATTACTATAGTCTATATAGATTCGTCATCAGAGTACTGCACTGATTCCATTAACTCGCACTGCTTACTGCAGCTCCGCAGTAAAATAATATGCCTACGTAATAATTAAAAAATACAGCTAACGCGCGCAGCATGCAAACTACGCGTACACAAACCTGACTACGCAGCTTATACGCAGCGAGTGACGTCACCTCGGTGAATATAACGGCGTTATATTGACCGAGGTGACGTCAAAACCAAAATAAACACTTGCGATCCTTGCAAATCTAGTCACGTGATGGTATTTTGACCAGTCACTGATTCGAATCTATATAGCCTATGTAATATAAACCGATATTCTTAACACAAACCACAAAACTTAGAGGTTTTCATGAACATTAGCTCTAGCTCCAACACCCTTCTTTCCTCGCCCTTGGACAAATCTTGCCCA
>CM057156.1:23841538-23862067 GCA_029962745.1 Echinometra lucunter
AACATGGCAAACATGGCAAAGGCAAGGGTAAATTTGTACCTTTCACACACGTGCATGATCCAACTGGCGAGGATCCAAAGGGTGATGGTTACGACAAGAAGTACTGTGCCCGGACATATCGTCATGAGAGTTTTCATGACGAATCTTGTGTTGAAGTTGATTCGGTTGAGGGCGCCAATACTACGGGAGGAGGCGTCTGTGAACAGCTTACTGTGTAATAACATAACTCTGCAAGGGAAAAAAAAACAATAGAATTGAGAAAGCAAATTTGACGTGATGTGTCAGAGAAAATAAGGAAAGATCGTAATCGTTAATGAGAATCACTGATAAAGGAAAAAATTAAGGAGCAAGCCTTCTTATCTATCTGCAAATTTTGCAACTGTTCCTTTGTTGTTGTTTTTTTATAAGTTGCACTATTTATAAACCTTTTAAAACACACAATTAGATTAAACACGATGAAAACTACTTTCGAAAAATCAACTCAAGTGCAATTCGAAAGCCTATTGTACGGCCGGAACAAATCATGTTCGGATTACGTTATGAGCCATTGTAAAGTCCCACATTTCTAAAGGTGGTAGACAGGGCTATTGCAGTTGCCTTAAGTTAATTTTTCGAAAGTAGTTTTTATCGTGTTAGAAGTTTCATTCTAAATTACATACACTTATCAAAAGCTCAAAAGGTGAAAATAATTCAATATTTGATTCTCATTTATTCATTACTCATTACATTCAAATCCGTCTATTAATGCCACTCAAAGGAAACAGAAACTGGTGGCCATTGTTGACAGGTGCTTGCGAAAGGCAGGTGCTAAAAGTATTACACGTATGTCTTCACGTCGCGTTCCAGGCAATGTATAGGACACTACTATACCATAGGCAGGTGACCTTCATAGAGAGGTGGCCACTAGATTGACAGAAATGACAGTAATTTCATTATATTTTAAATGTATAAATATATTTCCCCCTACTTTACCTGCAAATTAGATAGAGGCGTAAAAACATGGGTATGGATAGGAAAATATCGACATCGGCTTGTGCCGTTCGTGTTTCGTGCGTGAAGGCCCACTGGGTGACCCATTCGAACTGATAATGACCGGGGATGGGGTGGACTGCGCAGATGACTAGCTCCGCTGAGATTAGGGCGACCCGCGACCATGTCATGGCGATACGCCACTCGTCTGCACAGTTATCTACCAGGAAAAGCTGCAGGGTGAGAGGGACGAGAAAGAGAAAAATAGGAAAATGTTGAATGATTTCAAATTTAATTCAATTATCCATCAAAAAATAGCAAGTACAGACATAAGACATAAACATAAACAATTCAATTTGTGCATAGATAATACATGGGCACAACATAAAAAATTATTTCAGTTGACTGTCAAATGTGAAACAAAAAAAAAAGGGATCAACTCTTTTAAAGGTTATGGGAAACTTTTACTAAATGGAGGTTTGTAACACTGGATCTTAATATCTATTAAGTACTTGAACAGTGTGTGTGTGTGCATCATCTTCCACACGCACACATTAACACACACGCACACAACAATTTACGTCTAACACGAATTGGAGACGAGGATAAACGAAAACCTAAACAAAATCAACAACAACAAAATACTGAACTTGAGTACGAGTTTTTAACTTAATTTTCATTATACATGATCAAAACTAAATATGTTCAAAAGCTTGAATATGCATAGATCAACATATTTATTAGCATATCATTACGGTAAAGCATTGATCCCCAACACTTTGTTTACCATAAAATCAGTTTTAAAGTCTCAAACAGCAGGGCTACTACTTATCATGCCCAATATCATAAGTGCGACCAAATACTAGTAGTTTCTCTCGGGTATTCAATCAACTAATTTTGAAACCTTAAAAACAAAAGTTTTCCCACCCTCCTGCTAATTTTACATTTTTTCTGCAAAGCAATTTTATCAGGCTAGTCTTGAAATTTTGTCTAAACATCAGCCAATTACCTACTTTGGGCTAAATATAAAAGCAAACTAGGTCACAATGGGGACGTGACATAACTGCAAAACAGACTGAAGATGCTACGTTTATGTAACAACTTATGGCGTTTGATAGCTAATTGCCTTCCCTTTTGTGCTTCTCTCTGTCTTTCTCGTGTCTTTCCTCGTTTCTCTCTCTCCCTCTCTTTGTCTCTCATCATGTTTTCTTCATCTTCCTGTCTGCCTTGTCTGTCTGCCTCTCTCTCTCTCTCTCTCTCTCTCTCTCTCTCTCTCTCTCTCTCTCCCTCTAGTTTCTATCTCCTTTTATCTGTCTGACTCTCTCTCCCTCTCTCGTTCTCTCTCGTGGTTGCGCAGTGATTATATGAGGCGATATTAATACCTAGATAGCTGGGCATGATGAATGTCATTAGAGCCTGTCCCCGAATTATTACCGTCATAATTATCATTCTCGAGGGGGCAATACCTGTCTACCATCCTGTAAGATCTCTATTTCACATTACAGATTGTACGCCTCGGGATACCAATGCAACAACCTTGCTGCTGCAGCGGTACCCTCACGGACAAACCATTTCCCTCTCGTTTGTTCCTATATCATTCCCCAACGTCTCGTCGCATATACACGTATTATTATTATTTTTTTCTTACTGTCTGCTAATCGTCAATAAAATCCGTGCCCATAAGCATATACCGGTTGATATTTGGATCCTTATGACGAGGTATTGTTATATTTAATCTGTTCTTGCTTGTGGATGTACGGTTTCCTACTCTAAGGCCATTGCCAATGCACCTTAACAAGGTGTTAACCAATTCCTTCTGATCACTATGTCTTGTAATAATGCTCTACATAGATATTTTTTTCCTGGTGCCGCATTACGCTTAACTACTACTGCTACAAATAATAATGATATATAAGATTAATAAAGCGCCAAATCCACTTAATAATCAAAATGTTCAAGGCGCAAACTCTTAATTTTCTGTTCTGTTATCACGCGCATTACGTGTTCAAGGTATTAATAGTCAGGTACCCGTAATCAAGTATTATTTATTTTTCAAAGCGTCATCATGGACATAGTGAGCGGTTCGCATGTTAAATTGTTGGAATGATGTCGATTCTAATGATTCAGGGGTCATAATTCATTTTCAATTATAAAACAATAGCAAAGTAACAGATTCTCCGTGTATCGTTACTTCTATAGTTTTGAAGTTGAAGTTGGCCGGTATAAAATATAAGCAAAGAAAGAAAACTGTTCGATTCTGACTTATTCTTTTTTCCCCAAAAGTCAGCAGTCACTGACACCAAGGGAAAGCTGGTCTTATCAAGCTTGACCCACCTTCAGTTCTGACATCAATTTTCCATCTCCAATACCCAAGACGAAATACATAACCCGAGCATCTGTGCTACTGGGAAGAACCACGTCCCCTCCTGTTTTTAGGTCAGCATAATTTCAGATCAGAATAATATTGAAAAAAAAAAACCCTAAACGACAGGCGTATCGAATAAACATGCCTTGAAGCATCTGTTGCTATGGATACCGTGACGCGATGCTGCCAGTGCTCGGTCTCCGGTGACTCTTCATTCTTAATAGGACAAAATGCAGGAAAAGGGTCGGGAAAGTAGGGGGAAAATCAGGAAGGGAGATTACAACACTGTACGAAGTACCACCAAGCCCAGGTCACCCAACCACCGTCCCAGCATAGTCCAGGGGTTATCATATGGGTTCCTCTAAAACTAAATGCAGTAATTCACCTGTAGATATCTTTACCAAGGACTCGGAGTGTCTTTAGATTACTGCTCCTATATCTTCGGGGGGGGGGGGGGGGGGGGGGGATCGGCGGAAAGGGGAATGAGAGAGGAAGATTATCTTTTTCTTTGTGAAATAAAAGTTTTGGAATTTCGACGGAAATTCCAACATCATCTTATTTCTTCATGCACCCCACATCATGAACATTAGAATTTGACTGTAAACTGTAGAAGGCTATTCAATGTCTCATTCTTGTGTGTGCTTTCTCGGTACACGTGGTACATAGTCCCGTTTCGGGCGGTGGTGTCTCTTTTGTCGTATTCATGTCCTAAAAGGATACTGTGATGTTTATGAAAGGGAATCTGATTTAAAAGATTTGCTTTCGAAAGTTTCCTCAACAGTGCAGCTAGCATTTATTTATTTACTCACCATTTAAAGATATCTTCCGAATCTGTGTCCAGCTTTTGCATCATTTTCTATTGTTCATTTCCATGCTCAAATTAACTCTAATACTTTAATCGCTGTTATTGTGGAAATAAATGAAATGAAAACTCAACTTGATCGTTTAGCTATTACGTTTCAGTTTTCAAGGCTTGTTCTTAGACATTGTACCCATATTTTCATAGGATCTTCCATGAATAACAACAGGAAGTAATTCAATAAACATGTTTTTCGAAAAAAATCTCTAGAATATAAATAAATATTAAACGTAATTCACAGCCAAGGACAAGTTAAATTCAATTCTCAGTGACGTAAAATACTGTTATTGATCGCAAACTATACTTCTGTGAGGCAGAATATGGTTATGCCCATCTAATAATACAGGGTTTTGTTTAAAATAGAGGCTGTTGTAAGGAATAAGGAAAGCTGTTTTGATTTATTCTCGAAATAAACCATAAAGAGAAAGGATAGATATGTCCAGAGGGTGCACTGGACCAGGAAGAGACACAAAAGCAATCGATTTGTTGAATTTATTCGATTGTGTTTTGCGACTCCTCATTCACACATATTTTCCTTCAAGTATATAGCGCCTTACAACCAACTTTACAACATATCCGTGGTATTCCTTATGTTTTAAGTCGAAGTTAATTGGTTATAATAATAAGTGGGAAAAATCAGAAAACTGTTAAAACTGTTGACGTGACTGATATACCGAGCCAGAAAAAGGCACAGAAACAACCAATTTCTTTGATAATTCGATTGCGGTTTCTTTCACTCGTCTTTGTCTTTAATGCAACGTCCGGTAAGATTCTAAAATTGTGGTGCATCGGCAAAAATGAGCAAACGAAAACCTTGTTGTTGTTTTTTTGTTTTGTTTTTCAAAGCTGAGCAACATTAACGGAAGGAAACGATTTTAAAGAAAAGATGTCTAGAAAGATATGGCGATTCTCATGAAATATATTCTTCGGGAAATATTACAAGCGGGCACAATGCTCCCAAGATAAAAGTGCGCCAAAAACGGAAGTAATTCTCACTTTCTTTACTTGAAGGAAATGGGCATCTTTTATTGTCGTGGAGGACGAAAAGGGACCTCTTTATTATGAGGAGCATTTCCTTTCCTTCTGTTCAAGGGAAGGGCATTTACGAATTGGAAGCAAGAAGGGGAGGGGGGTATACGTCTTTGCTTTGTGGAAAAAAAGGAGCGGGCGGATAACACTAACGGCTCCTCGACCTTCTGCCAGAGGCCATACGGTTGGCGTCAGAAGTATATAAGATGGCCGCGATCAAAGCGATTTCCCTCTCTTTTCTCGGTTATCAACTACCGCATCTGAACGATTGAGGTAGTGATAATATTAGCTGTCATGATGGAGGTTTTTACGTAGGTGTGTTCACGTGAATTTTATAAAGAGATGATAAAGATGTATCTTTTTTTCAAACTAAAAATAAACGCTAAGTATCCTTGCGAAAAGATTTCCTATATGATAGATAGTTGTCTAAATGAAATGATGGCCCTTTCAGTGACAAACATTATGTACGCCAGTAATTATGTGAAACACAAAGTAGAGCGCAAGTATAATAAACAAAACGTGTTGTTGGAATTGAAACGATGAATTATATATTATACAAAAGGTAAAGAAATACTGTGAGTTTGACTTGGCAAACAATACAAGGGGAATACGCAAGGCGTAATTTCAAAGGAATCGTCTATAATTGCAGATTATTTTAGAATGCAAGCTACGTCTTCACAAAGACGGCGAAGGATACTCTCAAGAAAGCTTGAAACAACATGGCAACCCAATTTTCTGGCATCCGGTCAGAATATTCAACAAGTTGTAGAGAGAAATAGGGAGCACCCTCGCACCCCCCCCCCCTCCACTATATCATGGCTGGAACACGAACCGAGCCTCTACTTGTCGATTTCACATTCGAGGTGAAACTGGAACGCTCGATAATATGTTCTCCAGGGGAAGAGAGAGAGAGAGAGAAAGAAAATGATGGACATGATGGAGGGGTGAAAGAGAGAAAGAGAGAAAGACAGAGAGAATTAAGGAACAAGAGACATTATGTCTGACTGATATTGTATCCCCCATCCCAATAAGTGTGACTACGCCACATGGGGGGGGGGGGGGGGGGGTCTGATCCCGGGGTCTGATCGAAGCATTAGATTGCCTGTGAAATACTGAGGATTCATTGGGAGAAAACTTTAATAACTCCTTTAACTCTTGATGATATTTAGCCCCCCCCCCCCCCCAAAAAAAAAAAAAAAAAAAAAAAAAAAAAGAAAAAGAGAAGACATTGTATTTGTTTGTCCACCGTACTTGCAAAATTACATGCAACATGGTGGGTAACGCAAGTGAACAAACACAAAGAAATTGGGGTTTCCCCTCCCCCTACCCCACACCGCCCTATAAAATGTCGAGAATCATCGCCTTAAACCTTGGTGAAGCAACTTGAAAGTATAACTGCCTCTCTGTCATGTAGGTATCCATGTTCACCATGCTATATGCCCCTGATTCGTTAGTCATTTTATGGACCTCTTGGAAGGTACTCCATGATTTAACCCACGACCACGCTGACCTTCATGTACGCGTGTAGGCTGGTCTCACATAGTCTCACAAAGACTCTCTGTACGCAGCTATGCACTGTGCTGACTGGCGCCGGCGAAATATCTCTGTGTTATGGAAGGCCATCCCTGCCATTAACGCCAGCTAGCTGACGTATGCTCCAGCAACCTTACGTAAGCTAATTCTTAACCTTACGTGAGCTAATTGACCAATCAGCGAGCTAGATTCGGATGTGAAGCACGCGTATGCTATTATCACACGTCAGGTTATAGCATACGCATGGTATTCTACGAATTTCTACCATACGTAAGGTTATTTACCAACTTAGCATACGCATGCTCAGCTCCCGAAGTACCATACGTATGCTACAAGCTGACGTATAATAATAGCATACGCGTGCATAGCACCTAAACCGAGCGCAGTGATTGGTCAAATAAGTTCACGTAAGGTTAAAAATAAGCTCACGTAAGGTTGTTCGAGCATTCGCAAGGTTTCTGGAGCATACGTTAGCTAGCTGGCGTTAATGGCAGGGATGGCCTTCCATACTGTGTCACCTAAAACACACATGAAGTCACGTATGAGGCGCAATCTGCTTGAAACCGAGCTCGGAAGGCACTTAGAAGACAAGGCATTAGTTCTAGCCCCAGCATCGGATTCGATATGCCCGAATAGTGTGCTTTTACGAAAAGGGGATGTTGTGGATGTGTTGCAGAGGGCTCTGTGTGACTTATTTTTGTTCACTTTGTGATTGTAATGCTGGAAGTGTTGTGGGCGAACGTATAGTTACTTATTTATTTATTTATGTCATTATTTATTGATTGATTTTATTCAATTAGTTTTTCATTTATTTATTTATCTATTCATTTATTTATTTATTTATTTATTTATTTATTTATTCTATTTGTTTGTTTGTTCATTTCCTTAACACCGATGGAAGATCTAACTCATTTTTAAAGATATGTCACTCCAAGATTTGAATTTTTGGGAAAGATTCAGGCATCAGTTTGTGCGTGTGTGTGTGTGTGTGTGTGTGTGTGTGTGTGTTGTGTGTGTGACTTTGCTTTGATTTCTCATTTTCCGCCTTTGGATGTGAAACCGGTTTGCCGTGGTGTAGGCCGATCGTCTATACCATATTTACGGCGCTTCTAAAATACCGGAGGAAGGCTCCTAGAAATAAAAATCGTGAAAATGTCTGCTTAGATTCCTAAATATTAGTCTAACTCCCTCCTCCGATAGAAAACTGGATATACCGCACCGTGCTCGCGAAATTGTTTGACAGAGAAGCCTTTACAACGATTATAGTGTACGATCGTCACTTTATCAGAAAAGTTGCGCTTAGTGGAATAGAATTTTGTTCTGTTCTAGTTTTCTACATTAAAGTACGTCAAAGCATTTTTTCTGCACATGATTTAATACTATTATTATTATTATTATTACTTGTGCCCCTGCCCCTGTCGAATTCTGGATCTGTCACAGGAAAAAAAAAAACAGAGAGGAAGATATAAAGAGTTGCCAGAAATAGACCAAATCAACTCTTCATGGTCATCCCGGTATTATCCATACACTGCATTCCCTCGCTACCTCATTATGGAGACTAGTTATAAGAAAATGTCAAACAATAATATGTAGGACGGCTATGTCCTTAGATCGCGTCAACGATAACAATGGCTTCACGAGCCAGATGGGACAATGGTGGAAAAAGAGACTTCGTGGGAGCTTTTTTTTTTTCTCTGTCTCTAATAATGGACGAAGAGGTGAGATGAAATATCGACCCAACGACACTCTCTTTCGCTACTCATGCTAATTTCACAGAACCGAAGTCTGAACCCAGGCATACCTAGCACAAGTCTATGTACATGAGTCTAGTATTACTTGTTTCAGCAGTTTTAGGGTTTGTTGGAAATAGATAGGTACCTATTCCTTGCAAGGACATTTCCCAAGAGTCCCCGTAAAGTATGTTGCAAGATTAAAGTGATATCAAGATAATTAAGTTTGGTTGCATTCGATGAATAAAAGGTGAAGCAGCGCTTTCTCTACAGCTGTTATGTTCTTGAATATCTATGTCCTGCTGGATAATAGGGAGTGTGTACAAAAGGTAAATGAAAATTAATTTCAAGAGCCAAATATAAAATCATTATACGAAAATTAAAAATACTTATTTTCCATTGGAGTTATACTTCTTTTTAATATTGTGTTTTTGCTTAATGGAGATCATGCTGTATTGCCCTCTCTAAATGATGACACCTGTCAAGACTATTATTTGACCTTTACTAATCAAATAAATGGATATAGCTGAGGTTCAGTCCTATAACAATTTTTTGATCTTTCTAAAAGCTACCCCATTTGAAGAATAAATGAATATGAGAAATCTACTTCTTACTCATATGACATTTGGTCTTCATTGTCATCTATCCCGTCCCCCTCCCCTAAAGAAACAAAAAGGAGAACCGTATTGAACAGTTTTTCATATTTTGCTATTTGATACTTTTGATATTAGGAGACAATCTTATATTTGCACTGTGAATTATGAACAACCAAATGATATGGTAAAATATTGATGTATTTAAGATTTTGAGTACTTTGACAGGTTGACCCCGAATAAGATTATGAGCGCAGTTATGATGAAGATATTGATGATATAATGATCATGATAATGATTACGATGTGATGATGAGATGGCAACTTTTTTGTTGTTGTGTATGATGTAGTTCATAGTGACGTTATGAATGTGATGATGGGGAAAAAAAAGAAGAAGAAGAAGAAAGGAGACACTTGTCCTTTATCACATTATGGTTGCAGCAGATATAAATCATAAACTCAGAAGTTTTGAATATCAACAAGACTATGAACAAGAAGGGAAGAAAAGGAGTGAAAATGACGTAAAAGATCTTGTCAACTCAACTTGTTCGACACTCTTCAGGGATGCTTTATTACCATGCCCTGGGCATGGTGGGCAGCGGATACTCGCTAACACGTCATTAAAAAAAAAAAACAACTTTTCTTTTCCCCTTCTCCTTTCTTCCTATCTTCACCATTTTCTCTTTTCTTTTTTTCAGCGAAAGCTTCTACAAAAACATGATATTCAAACATGCGCCTCTAAAATAAAAAAGAAAGTGCCGGTAGAGACACTGCTCAGACTCTTTAAAATTTCACATGTATCATTCATGAAAGAAAGAAAGAAAGAAAAAAGCCTGTTTCTATTCAAATTGTGAATGACCGAGACATTCAGATTTTTTTACGACACCGACGCACAACAGCCACCAAGATAACTGCTATTTATTGCTCTACGTTTTCCCATCCGTGGTTTTTCATCCTTCATGAAATAAGTAAGGTTTAAAACAAATTGCAAAAAACCACAGTGCCATTTTCTTATGACAATCACCATTAGTGTATCCGTCAGGAGTGTTGAAAAAACTTCTGCTGTATTCAAGTCACTCACACCAGTGGAGGTGCCGTAGCCCAGCGGTGTAAGGCGCTTGACTGGAGACGCGAGGATCGGCGGTTCGATCCCCGACACAGCACTTATGCCCTTGAACAAGGCATTTTATCTACATTGCTGTTTTATCGTACATCAAATAAATAAAAATGTTATAGACATATTGATAGCAACATGTGCACGTGTGGTTAAAAAAAAGAAGAAGCACACATTCATTATAGCACATATTTATAATAGCAAAAAGTAACTTCTGCTTTCAGTTAAAGATGTTTACGTCTGTATTTGAAGTATGTAAAGGAATCTTTTGTGATTTTTATTTCGAAAATGTATAAGATGATTGATAAAAGTCAAGAGCCGTGAAGTTATCTCCTCTATAAAATATCGACGTATGTACCTGCTAGCTCTCTAAACATACACACTTCAATACTAATTTGTATTTGCACTAACCATTGCAGGTTTCCATGATCGTTAAACGCCGTTTATGATACAGAACGCATTACGTGCCTATTAGAAAAAACTACACGTAAAACACAATTCATATTCTCCCTAAACATATTCCACAGCGAATATCTGCAAATAATTAGCAAAAGCATGGAGAGTGAGTTATCTGTCCTTACTTTCCTCGTCAGTTGTGGTTTCATGTCCGCATCTAAAGTAATACCTTGACGCGTAATGAAAGTAGGATGACAGAAGAAAAAAAAAATTCTTGTTTTGTTTTACGAAGTATTGCTTTCTTATATTTTGTTTTTAGGTGCAATCTATCATTGCCTGGCAAAGATGTCACTGGGGACGGGCATTTATCTGTCCATCTTATGCTCTCGTCAATCAAATTGAAAAAGAAAATAGAAACGATTGGATATTCGGTACCATCTGGCGGGTAGTCTTTGCCGTTCGTCGACCTCGGAAAAAATGGAACACAGATAGATTAAGGTGTAAAGTCATATAGAGAGGAAAGAGAGAGAAAACAAAGATAACTGAGATGTCATTACTGACTGAAGATAGGGAAGAGAGATAACATGTGATGTATAACTAAGGGAACATGCACAAAATCGATGGAGATCTAGAAATAAGAGATTTGCCTTGTAGCGAATGCGGGGTGCCAGTATTTAAGGGGGGGGGGGTAGAGAGCAAAAGAAAGCCCTCCATATGTCCCTTATTCTCGAACTATTTACATGTTCATGTCCAAAAACTCTTCTTCTTTCATCTGCTTTACATCAGCAAGAGAAATAGTTTCTGCTACCCTTATATCAGTGTATATGATTTTTGAAGTATATCTGAAAAAATATGGTTTAAATCTCTATTTCTCCGCTTATTTTCTCTCTCTATCCCTCTGCCCCTTTCTTGACCTTTCTTGTTTTTCTGTTGGTCTTTCTTTCTCCCTTTCTCTCATTCACTCTCTGTTTTTCTTTCTCTCCTTCTCTCTTTCTTTTCTCACAATTATTTTTCCCGTTCTCCCAATCTCCATCTTCATCCCTAGCAGGTGCAGTCACTTCAAAATGTCACAGCGTCTGGCGGTGCACACATCTCATCAAAGATCAGCCTACTGTAGACGTCCATCTCAATACAACTCATTCCAAAAGTTCATGATCGTTCTCCTTGATGACCCCCCCCCCCCCCCCTCTCCTGCTTTATAGCTCGTAAAGCTTTGATGACAGAATTCAATTTCTGTCGGCTTTTAGGGGCCGTTCACAAACTTTAATCTTTTATTTAATAATTATCGTTTCATCTTTATTTCTCCTCCGTATTATTCTCGCATCCCCTGCTTAGAGTTTTTCTTTTTGTCATTTCATATCTAATATATAAAGCAAAATAGACTGCTCTTACCTGTTTATAAGATAATCTGTAAGTTACATGTTTAGCTTTTAAATAAATTCCCTTCTATTTCATCACAAAATATTGTCTGATATCATTCAAAACACCTTGGAACTGTAGCAACATTTGCCTATGTTATATGAATTTGTTTACAACTGAGAGAGCAATATATTCATTACTATTGTTTATGACATTATGTAATGATTGTGAAATATGAAATAAACTTAACTGAAACACAGCGTCTGTATTTTAAGCATTAAGGAGCGTAAAAGAATTTGCCTTAATTTTCTTTTTCTCTTGTACTGTCACGGCAAGGCCATCTTTATCGACATCAGAAAAGGAAAGAAAACTCTAACAAAATGAAGTGTTTTCTTTCAACCTAAAAAATAATGAAAATGAAAACTGGAACCAGAGAAAGATGCAACTATATAATTGTAATATACATTACGAATTGAAATTGCAAGACAAGGAAGACAAGATGAAAATCAATGAAGGAAAACTTATCACGTCTTTCGATTACATGGACATATAACCAGGGGTGGATTGCAGGGGGAGGGGGGCGCGGTACACAACTAGCTTGCTTCCCTCCTTTTGAAGCAAAAATGGGCTATACCTTACGGACAATACCTAACAACGTGCCTCAGTTCATCATTTTGTGGCAGAAATATTACCTTGTTTACAGCTTTCTCCTCCTTCTCCTCTGGCATTCAGGCATTCCTCTGAAGTGACCCCCTCCTTTTACCCCTCGCAAAAAAGAAAATACGGAATCCATCCTTGATATAAATGCCACATGGTCCTACAGATTACTCATCGTAATGTGATTATTCTATCTTTCGGAGAAAAATCGTTGTCATGTAACGATCCAACGTATCATCTGCCTTCAAAATGACATCACTTCACGACCGTTTCATCTGCCAATACCTTAAGCACACCAGCCTCTGAATACTAATCCATATTTTGCTCTCTTCTGGATGGAAAAAATTCCCAAATTGCAAAAATCTATTATAAATGTATTATATCAATGTGGAAATGATCGTTGGATATTCCAGCTTGAAAAATCATTTTCTTGCTTGCGCAATTACTCACGTTTTCGTGCCTCTGCCAGTCATAAGATCTTATGACATCACCACTTTGGTTTGATATCATAAAGAACACAAATATCAAAGGTTATGTGTACTGGACATATTGAGCAAATAGTATAAAAGTAAATTTTGCGATATAACAAAAACAAAACAAAACAAAACAAAACAAAACGAATTAAAACCGAACAAAACAAAACACATACACACACGCGTATATTTCACTGATGATATCTGTTAGGTGTGCACCTGAAGTTTCAATGATCTCCTCAGTCCTCCAACCATAAGAAAACCACCAAGAAAGACAGCTGAATCAGCAGATAAGGAGTTTCGCCATGGCAACCGAATAGAAGAAAAAAAATACACGCTCAACATCCAACAAGGGCTCGTGTATTTTGGCGCGTAAAGTATACAGTCTGGTTTTTATGTGCTAGAGAGATCCAGCACAACTTATGGAAGTGTACTTAAAAATCCTTCACAGATTATCTAGGCACGATTTTGCAATGAATCTTTTCTTTATCTATTCAAGATCTTGAAATATTTAAGTCACAAATGATGGGGGGGGGGGGGGGCTCTGTGTAGTAATTGCAGATGTAAAATGCCTCAGAATTTTTAGAAGAACAACAGCCAAATCTAAGCTGCAAATACAATGAAATTGAGAGTGCAATTTAAAAAAAAACACTAAAGATGAATTTCCATTTTTCATTGAGCGTTTGAACAATATCAGTTTCTTTTCAACATACCATATATTAAAGCTGAGAATACGATCATCTATTTAGGCCATTCTAAGGATCCAGTTGTCACCCTCAACAAATTATGATCTTTTATTATTCTCACAGTACAAGGCTTAATTCGTTTGGCCTACATTTTGACTGCTTGTATACAACATTACTTACACTTCTGACCCACTTCTCCGTGAACCTATTCATCATTTACAGATAATGAGTGCGCCCCCTCTCAATCAAGACTCAAGGTGCGCTACACTTTCGCTGAGAAGTTCACCCTCTTGCGAAGCAGACCATGCTACCGAACTTCAAGTGCATGTGAACGTGTTTTTAAAAGCGCCTGGGGACCTGCGTCTACGTGCCCCCGTGGATGAGGGGTCACGTATGTAGATTTCTTTAGATGTGGTATGCGAGGAATGCTGGCACGCAGGGAGAGAGAAATCGTGCCCTGCACTGGAACATTAGTCCAGTATGAGGAAAGGGGGCTCCCCTTTGTAAATAGCTACAAATTTTATGGGGATCATTCATATCGAGCACAGAAAGTCAGCAACAACTGTTCAAGAATTAGCGCAGTTTTTTATATCAGTACACATGGCACAGTCTCGATGTGGGCATCACTCCTGTCGCAAATGATATTTACCGGAGATAATCCCAGGAACATCATTAATATTCCCAATAACGTGAATTGTATCAAAAAGAGTATTGCCACCGCAATGGAATTACCTGACTCTATAATTCATCCTGTCTACTTTTTTTTATTATTGTGGGGAAGAGGGGAGGGGTGCAGGGGGGGGGGGGGTAGGTCCTACTTTCGCTTAATTTGTGAATTCCATTATTTCTTTTGTCACCTATTCTACAGATCGGGATACTTTTGTATACTGCAAGTCCCTCGCCCGAGGTTAGGATATCTTTATCCAGGGCAGTGCTCTAAGTTCCGGATATTGCCCTTCTAAGAAACTGTGTATCCTTGGGGAATGATATACTATTGCCTCATCAGTCGCAGGATTTGTTGACATTGGTGCATGCAGAAGCGATGGGGGGGGGGGATAATATGGAATTATGGATAATATAGATATCGGATCAGTGTCGTCGAAAGTAGATGTGTACTCGTCTTAGTTAGATGTGGAAGCACTCCATTGTTATAAAAACAATAGTTGTTGTGGAATGGGAGATCTGGGTGCATGGGGGCAGGGGGACATCTGACAAAACTCTTTAATGGGCTTATCGTAAGCTTAAGGGTATACAAATGGGCATATCCTTGTGTCATGATTGTCGTACAAGTTTGCGTGAGAGAAAAATAGGCCCACATTGTGATTTTTTAAAAAATATAAAAAGATCTTTTGCCCCCGCTCTAACCTCAAAAGAATTCACGATCCGCCACTAAGCAATATTTTGCATTCCTCTCTGCAAGTCGTCTTTAAGGGCAGCTTGTTAGATGAAGTAATAATGGTATTGGGAATGGTATATTTATTGCTGATCAATTTATTATTCACAATCATTACTACCAAGGGAATATGCCCTCAAGGTTGCCTTTGTACATGACCCGAGAAGCAGTAGTTTTCGATTCGAATATTCCGATGTACTTGTCTGAAAACAGCGTAAGATGCTGTTATTTTGGTGTTGCCTCAATCTATTAAGTCAACGATATTACAAGGCAGTCGAAAGCTAAAGACATCAGCGTAATCACACGGAGAAACTAGTTCGGGTAGATCTTATATTGAGGTATAAATTAAACATTAAGGGGCTATTCTCCAAAGACTCATATTGCATTAGGCTAGTAGCAGAAATTGTTATCCGCGCCTGAGGCTGCTTGGTATTAAGTATCCACAGAGAAAAGAATGGAATAAAGAGAGCACCAGAAGGGAGCGCGGAAGGAGGAGGAGAAGAAGAAGAGGGAGGGGAAGGAGGAAGAGGGAGTGGGAGAAAGAGAGAGAGAGAGAGAGAGAGAGAGAGAGAGAGAGAGAAGGGGGGGGGGGGAGTCGTCACTGTCATTGTTAAAGGGGCACCGTGGGCATATCTGCCAAGCAGAATGCCGGGGGGAAAAAAAGAAGGAAAGGGGAAATAGCGAAGGAAACTTCAAAAGGAAATGATGGAATCCCCTCCTGTACCTCCCACCCACCATCGGTGAACATGTTTATGAACTGTCGTCCACTTCGTAACACCGGTGCAACCCCCTTCCAATAAACACGGTGCCCCCTCAATAGCACGAACCACTTATCGCCGGGGAGGGGGTCGGATAGGGGATTCTCTGAGGGATGGTACAAAAGGAAATTCTACATTACTAAGCAACGTCCGTGGGGGGGGGGGGGGATTAGTGTGCCGTCGTACATATGGGGGCACTTCCCCCACCCCCTCAAAAAAGCCGCACATGATAATTAGGCAGGGGAAAAGCCATTATAGAAAGGCACAGGTGAGAGGACATCCATCATTGCTCGGGGATGACCTTTATAGTGAGCACACAGCCTATGTGCTTCTGTGGCTTCTATAATGTTTTATGGTCTACTTCTCCCTCACCTATACATCACACCACACCACACACGGCAACCAAATTATACAGAAACCAAGCTAATTAGAGCAAGGAAACTGGCATATATGGTTAACCTGGAGGGAAAAAATATCGTCAGGAGTTCAAAATGCAACACTCAATATTATGTAAAGCAAAAGAGGCAGTTTATCCATGTATACAAATAATATGAACATTATACATTCTGTATTGCTGAAGTATTATATGCAAAGCTTTGACAGAACTCGGAAGTTAGAAATAAGATCCCATGTGCATTTATATTCATACAAAGAATTTTTTCAATCAAAGTGATCGCAAAATATGAAAAAAATATGTAGGCAATGGTATGAATTATTGTTTGAGAAAAAAAGTTTCCTAATATTTGCACTGCAGTTATCATGATTATGCACAATGCACATCAAACGCCATTTCCGATAGTGTCATTACTTGCGCTAATTAAAGTTAAGGAAAAAAATAGTGTATGCGCAAGAAATGTGTGGATGTTTTCATTCACTTTGTGTACATTGCCACTATCACAGTGCAATTCAGGTAACGCACCCACCGGAGCACCCACTGCTGGTTACCCAGTCCTGAGGCAGCACATAAAACAAATAACATTACATGAAACATTTGAAATAACAACAACTGTTCTAAGTTAAATAACTGGGGGAAAAACATGGCAAACATAATCAGAAATGACACTCTCCATCCACATGAAAAATGTACGAAATTATGAATTCCTTTCATGTAGGAACATGTTCGGATTTTTAAGTATTACTTTAACACTCATGTGTCTGGCTAAATGATGAATCATCACATTCGCATCATATACTCGGGATGTGAAGTAGTAATTTCCATAGCGACATATTAATGGAAGGGAAGACTAATCTAAAAAATGTGATTGTGATTGCTTTCCAATGCTCATTC
The DNA here is from genome assembly GCA_029962745.1 of Echinometra lucunter. Lineage (NCBI taxonomy): Eukaryota > Metazoa > Echinodermata > Echinoidea > Camarodonta > Echinometridae > Echinometra > Echinometra lucunter. The sequence goes on from CM057156.1 coordinate 23,858,740, forward strand.
TAAGGGTGTGCAGTTGGCACAGGGGGTATACATCGAACCGTCTGCAATAATTATAATAGTTAACTTGATTTGCGAAACCATAATGAGTTTTATACATTGGTATATGAAATTTCTTAATAATTATTTAAAAATTCCAGTACAATTCTTTTTTTTTTTTTGCACACATATTTCATAAATGTTTTTTTTTTTTTCTGCGGGTCATTTCTAATCAATCTGGCTGTTATTTCTGCTTTCCATGGAGCTGGCGTAGAAAGACCAACTCATAAAATTCAACATGATTTTGAAGAGAATGTTTCGTATTTTGAAAGTCAGTCATGTTTTGCGCGACAACGAATCGCAATGATTTTCCTTTTCGAAAGTGTGTTTATTGAAGGTGGCATTTTGGTATCAAGTTAAGATTAATTACAACGGTCATCGATAAAGCTCATAAATAAGGCAACCCTTAACTACCTTGACTGAGCAGTGATATTGTATCAAGGTAAATCTACTAAGGAGTGCCAAAGACTGACGTGACAGAAATGCCAAAAGATCATAAGGTAGAGCTTATTAGTATGCATCACGTCAAATATGAGCTGAAACGTCCTTGCCAGTTTGGGGTGAGATACATGGGATAATTAGGCACCGAGCCAGTCCCCTGGGCAGCGACTCATATGGTAGAATAAGTCAGTTTATGAATCGAAATGGGTGCGCCAGGAAAATCTTAGGGGGTAGGTAATAGCCAATCGACGGACATTCCAGGACAGAAAAAAATCCAAGTAATGAAGCACATAAGCCAACTTTCGAGAAGAGCTGTGACCCGATGTGTTTGGTCTATGGTTTGATCGCGTGAGGAGGTACGATACCACCCTCACACATGCATTTAATTATTCAGGATACGCTCTTGATCTAGAAACAATAGCAGGTCTCATTCTGTCACAGCTACACGCTGTTCGTTCATTTCCTCGGCATTGACCGAGCATCATCGATCTGACACAAGCAACTACAGGCGACACAAGAATTCGACGATGACACGCTATCAAGGTCAAAATGTGATCGTGAAAAAAACAACAACCACACATATATATCCCAGGCAGACATCTATCATTCTACAATACGATAAAATATATTTCTTTATACCATATATGTGATGGTCAAAATATTCGTTACTTGGTGTTTAATCACGCACATGTGGTATAATGTGTTATCTAGTTTCCTAATAAAACAGTAAACATGGTAAACAATATGTGCTTGTAAAAGAATACTTTCAAAATATACCATTTTCGCTACTCCTCGTGTCACTTTGATGGAATGCTTGAAGATTGATTGCCCATAAGAGAATATAAGATAACTGGGAATAAAAATAAACTTTGCAAAATCCAAAACTGACATTCGAAGAGATTATGCTTATAAACACGGCAGATAAAGACGGTAAGGATTAAGACTTAGGTGAGGGTATTTTTCCCGCTTTCAAGGTAATCGTTTCACAATGCTTTCTTTTCAAACTACAAATTTCAATCTTGCTGTACTATGACATACTAGAAAGTATGAATGCGATATGACTTTTAGAGTGATTATTATCCAAAAACTACTCCCTATTCCATTCAAATGCACATAATCTCTCGAAAAAATAACATGCAAATAAAAGTTGCAGAATGAATTACACAATATAAATTGTCATCAGGAATAATGAAGGGAACAGTGCATTTTCATTTGACAATCATTGTTCAGAAATGCACAAACATTATGATCTACAAAAGTGATACAGATTCCATTAAACTTCGTCAAACCATGCAGTTAACCGTGGGAAAAATAGTTGACATTTTTTTTAATCAAACATAATCATAAATTCAATATTTACACCTTTTGGAAATAAATTGTATCCGTTCTTTACATATCTTCGACTTTATTAGACCTTTTATATTTAATAAGAAATATCATTTCATACAAACAACTTGGGAACAAACAACTGTAAATAATACAGCAAGAAATCATTGCATTATGAGTCAGTAGCTTATAAATCATGAAACTGATTTCTTCACAATGAAAAATCACGTAAACTATAGTACCAAAGAAGCATGGGAACAATAAAGTCGAATAGAAATACGATGGCAAAAAGAACACGGGAGTCCTTAGATGTTTGATTTATAGTATAAAAATAGAAAACGATTGGAAACACGACATTTGAATAAAATAGGAGAAAAGAAAATAGTGATAGACGGCATAGACCTATGTTGAAATTAACAGCAGCCTGAAATATCAAATGCCAATTTTCCAAAAGATTGAAGGTCACAATATTCCTGCGTGTTAATGAAAAAGGACACTTCCTCGGAAAAAGTCTGGATATAAATTGAATTTCAATTAAGACGAAGGCTTGGGGAGACTACAATAAGGAAGAATATGAGCACGAGACTGAAAGGAGACGGCAAAAAAAAAACGTTGAGAAAAAATAAAATCAGGAAATAAAAGAAGAAGAGGGAGGAGGCAGGGATGACGAACAAAAATAGAATGAATCTAACAAAAAAAACACCCCCCCAAAAAAGACACATGAATGTGATATGGAGAAAAAAGATGAACAACAAATTGCCAAACAAAACAAGTGAAAATAATGACCCCAACAACCTGAAGGAAAAAAGGGGGGAAAGGAGTAAAAGATAAAAGACAATGGAACTGAGAAGCATGGATAAGAAAAAACGGAAAGAGAAAAAGAAAGATACGACTGGAAAAAGGCGAGACATCTAAGTCTACTCGCTTCAGCATGTTGCCATGATTTCTTCGACAAACTTAAGGTTGTCACTCGCTGAAAAATGAAATAGAACTGGGAGGAGGAGAAGAAGAAAAGACGAAGAAGAAGAAGAAGAAGAAGAAGAAGAAATGAAGAAGAAGAAGTAAAACTCACGGGTAGGAAGAAAAAGGTAAAAATGACTTGGGAGAAGGCGACATCCAAGTGTACTAGTTAGGCTGACGCCTAGATCCCTTACGCAAACACAGGGCTTTACTCGATGAGCAAAGAGACACTTCCCTAGAAAGCTTTATAACCTTGACCTACTAGTCCCAAGCAGAGAGATACATTGTGTTTTACCTAGCTATCTAACGAGAAGACAGTGACGTGTAGAAGGACGAGAGTGGCGTATGCAAGAGAGAAGAAGACAAAGAGAGATAGGGAAATAAGAGAGAGAGAGAGAGAGAGAGAGAGAGAGAGAGAGAGAGAGAGAGAGAAGTGTAAGAAATGTACAGATGTAATGTAACCAGGATTAATTCCGAATACAAAATATGACGTGTACGAAGAAAGAGAACTTTTTAAGATTATATACTGAACTGAATATAGAGAAGGGTGGGCGCATATATATAA
>CM057156.1:23862567-23894540 GCA_029962745.1 Echinometra lucunter
GGGAAAAAAAAGAAGAAGAAGAAGAAAGGAGACACTTGTCCTTATCACATTATGGTTGCAGCAGATATAAATCATAAACTCAGAAGTTTTGAATCAACAAAGACTATGAACAAGAAGGGAAGAAAAGGAGTGAAAATGACGTATAAAAGATCTTGTCAACTCAACTTGTTCGACACTCTTCAGGGATGCTTTATTACCATGCCCTGGGCATGGTGGGCAGCGGATACTCGCTAACACGTCATTAAAAAAAAAAAAAACTTTCTTTTTCCCTTCTCCTTTCTCCCTATCTTCACCATTTTCTCTTTTCTTTTTTTCAGCGAAAGCTTCTACAAAAACATGATATTCAAACATGCGCCTCTAAAATAAAAAAGAAAGTGCCGGTAGAGACACTGCTCAGACTCTTTAAAATTTCACATGTATCATTCATGAAAAGAAAGAAAGAAAGAAAAAAGCCTGTTTCTATTCAAATTGTGAATGACCGAGACATTCAGATTTTTTTTACGACACCGACGCACAACAGCCACCAAGATAACTGCTATTTATTGCTCTACGTTTTCCCATCCGTGGTTTTTCATCCTTCATGAAATAAGTAAGGTTTAAAACAAATTGCCAAAAAACCACAGTGCCATTTTCTTATGACAATCACCATTAGTGTATCCGTCAGGAGTGTTGAAAAAACTTCTGCTGTATTCAAGTCACTCACACCAGTGGAGGTGCCCGTAGCCCAGCGGTGTAAGGCGCTTGACTGGAGACGCGAGGATCGGCGGTTCGATCCCCCGACACAGCACTTATGCCCTTGAACAAGGCATTTTATCTACATTGCTGTTTTATCGTACATCAAATAAAAAAAATGTTATAGACATATTGATAGCAACATGTGCACGTGTGGTTAAAAAAAGAAGAAGCACACATTCATTATAGCACATATTTATAATAGCAAAAAGTAACTTCTGCTTTCAGTTAAAGATGTTTACGTCTGTATTTGAAGTATGTAAAGGAATCTTTTGTGATTTTTATTTCGAAATGTATAAGATGATTGATAAAAGTCAAGAGCCGTGAAGTTATCTCTCTATAAAATATCGACGTATGTACCTGCTAGCTCTCTAAACATACACACTTCAATACTAATTTGTATTTGCACTAACCATGCAGGTTTCCATGATCGTTTTAAACGCCGTTTATGATTACAGAACGCATACGTGCCTATTAGAAAAAACTACCAGTAAAACACAATTCATATTCTCCCTAAACATATTCCACAGGAATATCTGCAAATAATTAGCAAAAGCATGGAGAGTGAGTTATCTGTCCTACTTTCCTCGTCAGTTGTGGTTTCATGTCCGCATCTAAAGTAATACCTTGACGCGTTAATGAAAGTAGGATGACAGAAGAAAAAAAAAATTCTTGTTTTGTTTTACGAAGTATTGCTTCTTATATTTTGTTTTTAGGTGCAATTCTATCATTGCTGGCAAAGATGTCACTGGGGACGGGCATTTATCTGTCCATCTTATGCTCTCGTCAACAAATTGAAAAGAAAATAGAAACGATTGGATATCGGTACCATCTGGCAGGTAGTCTTTGCCGTTCGTCGACCTCGGAAAAAATGGAACACAGATAGATTAAGGTTGTAAGTCATATAGAGAGGAAAGAGAGAGGAAAACAATATAACTGACGATGTCATTACTGACTGAAGATAGGGAAGAGAGATAAACATGTGATGTATAACTAAGGGAAACATGCACAAATCGATGGAGATCTAGAATAAGAGATTTGCCTTGTAGCGAATGCGGGGGTGCCCAATTATTTAAGGGGGGGGGGGTCTAGAGAGCAAAAGAAAGCCCCTCCATATGTCCCCTTATTTCTCGAACTATTACATGTTCATGTCCAAAACTCTTCTTCTTTCATCTGCTTTACATCAGCAAGAGAAATAGTTTCTGCTACCCTTATATCAGTGTTATATGATTTTTGAAGTATATCTGAAAAAATATGGTTTTAATCTCCTATTTCTCAGCTTATTTTCTCTCTCATCCCTCTGCCCCTTCTTGACCCTTTCTTGTTTTTCTGGTTGCGTATTTCTTCTACCTTTCTCTCATTCACTATCTGTTTTTCTTTCTCTCCTTCTCTCTTTCTTTTCTCACAATTATTTTTCCGTTCTCCAATCTCCATCTTCATCACCTAGCAGGTGCAGTCACTTCAAATGTCACAGCGTCTGGCGGTGCACACATCTCATCAAAGATCAGCCTACTGTAGGACGTCCATCTCAATACAACTCATTCCAAAAGGTCATGATCGTTCTCCTTGATGACCCCCCCCCCCCCCCCCTCTCCTGCTTTATAGCTCGTAAAGCTTTTGATGACAGGAATTCAATTTCTGTCGGCTTTTAGGGCCGTTCACAAACTTTAATCTTTTATTTTAATAATTATCGTTCATCTTTCTTTCTCCTCCGTATTATTCTCGCATCCCCTGCTTAGAGTTTTTCTTTTTGTCATTTCATATCTAATATATAAAGCAAACTAGACTGCTCTTACCTGTTTAATAAGATAATCTGTAAGTTACATGTTTAGTCTTTTTTAAATTAAATTCCTTCTATTTCATCACAAATATTGTCTGATATCATCAAACACCTTGGAATGTAGCAACATTTGCCTATGTTATATGAATTTGTTTACAACTGAGGAGCGCAATATCTTCATTACTATTGTTTGACATTATGTAATGATTTGGAAATATGAAATAAACTAACTGAAACACAGCGTCTGTATTTTAAGCATAAGGAGCGTAAAGAATTTGCCTTAATTTTCTTTTTCTCTTGTACTGTCACGGCAAGGCCATCTTTTATCGACATCAGAAAAGGAAAGAAAACTTAACAAAATGAAGTGTCTTTCTTTCAACCCTAAAAATAATGAAAATGAAAACTGGAACCAGAGAAAGATGCAACTATATAATTGTAATATACATTACGAATTGAAATTGCAAGACAAGGAAGACAAGATGAAAATCAATGAAGGAAAACTTATCACGTCTTTCGATTACATGGACATATAACCAGGGGGTGGATTGCAGGGGGAGGGGGGCGCGGTACACAACTAGATTGCTTCCCTCCCTTTTGAAGCAAAAATGGGCTATACCTTACGGACAATACCTAACAACGTGCCTCAGTTCATCATTCTGTGGCAGAAATATTACCTTGTTTACAGCTTTCTCCTCCTTCTCCTCTGGCATTCAGGCATTCCTCTGAAGTGACCCCCTCCTTTTACCCCTCGCAAAAAGAAAATACGGAATCCATCCTTGATATTAATGCCACATGGTCTACAGATTACTCATCGTAATGTGATTATTCTATCTTTCGGAGAAAAATCGTTGTCATGTAACGATCCAACGTATCATCTGCCTTCAAAATGACATCACTTCACGACCGTTTCATCTGGCCAATACCTTAAGCACACCCAGCCTCTGAATACTAATCCATATTTTGCTCTCTTCTGGATGGAAAAAATTCCAAATGCAAAAATCTATTATAAATGTATTATATCAATGTGGAAATGATCGTTGGATATTCCAGCTTGAAAAATCATTTTCTTGCTTGCGCAATTACTCACGTTTTCGTGCCTCTGCCAGTAATAAGATCTTATGACATCACCACTTTGTTTGATATCATAAAGAACACAAATATCAAAGGTTATGTGTACTGGACATATTGAGCAAATAGTATAAAAGTAAATTTTGCGATTATAACAAAAACAAAACAAAACAAAACAAAACAAAACGAATTAAAACCGAACAAAACAAAACACATACACACACGCGTATATTTCACTGATGATATCTGTTAGGTGTGCACCTGAAGTTTCAATGATCTCCTCAGTCCTCCAACCATAAGAAAACCACCAAGAAAGACAGCTGAATCAGCAGATAAGGAGTTTCGCCATGGCAAACCGAATAGAAGAAAAAAAATACACGCTCAACATCCAACAAGGGCTCGTGTATTTTGGCGCGTAAAGTATACAGTCTGGTTTTTATGTGCTAGAGAGATCCAGCACAACTTATGGAAGTGTACTTAAAAATCCTTCACAGATTATCTAGGCACGATTTTTGCAATGAATCTTTTCTTTATCTATTCAAGATCTTGAAATATTTAAGTCACAAATGATGGGGGGGGGGGGGGGCTCTGTGTAGTAATTGCAGATGTAAAATGCCTCAGAATTTTTAGAAGAACAACAGCCAAATCTAAGCTGCAAATACAATGAAATTGAGAGTGCAATTTAAAAAAAAACACTAAAGATGAATTTCCATTTTTCATTGAGCGTTTGAAACAATATCAGTTTCTTTTCAACATACCATATATTAAAGCTGAGAATACGATCATCTATTTAGGCCATTCTAAGGATCCAGTTGTCACCCTCAACAAATTATGATCTTTTATTATTCTCACAGTACAAGGCTTAATTCGTTTGGCCTACATTTTGACTGCTTGTATACAACATTACTTACACTTCTGACCCACTTCTCCGTGAACCTATTCATCATTTACAGATAATGAGTGCGCCCCCTCTCAATCAAGACTCAAGGTGCGCTACACTTTCGCTGAGAAGTTCACCCTCTTGCGAAGCAGACCATGCTACCGAACTTCAAGTGCATGTGAACGTGTTTTTAAAAGCGCCTGGGGACCTGCGTCTACGTGCCCCCGTGGATGAGGGGTCACGTATGTAGATTTCTTTAGATGTGGTATGCGAGGATGCTGGCACGCAGGGAGAGAGAAATCGTGCCCTGCACTGGAACATTAGTCCAGTATGAGGAAAGGGGGCTCCCCTTTGTAAATAGCTACAAATTTTATGGGGATCATTCATATCGAGCACAGAAAGTCAGCAACAACTGTTCAAGAATTAGCGCAGTTTTTTATATCAGTACACATGGCACAGTCTCGATGTGGGCATCACTCTGTCGCAAATGATATTTACCGGAGATAATCCCAGGAACATCATTAATATTCCCAATAACGTGAATTGTATCAAAAGAGTATTGCCACCGCAATGGAATTACCTGACTCTATAATTCATCCTGTCTACTTTTTTTTTTATTATTGTGGGGAAGAGGGGAGGGGTGCAGGGGGGGGGGGGGTAGGTCCTACTTTCGCTTAATTTGTGAATTCCATTATTTCTTTTGTCACCTATTCTACAGATCGGGATACTTTTGTATACTGCAAGTCCCTCGCCCGAGGTTAGGATATCTTTATCCAGGGCAGTGCTCTAAGTTCCGGATATTGCCCTTCTAAGAAACTGTGTATCCTTGGGGAATGATATACTATTGCCTCATCAGTCGCAGGATTTGTTGACATTGGTGCATGCAGAAGCGATGGGGGGGGGGGAGATAATATGGAATTATGGATAATATAGATATCGGATCAGTGTCGTCGAAAGTAGATGTGTACTCGTCTTAGTTAGATGTGGAAGCACTCCATTGTTATAAAAACAATAGTTGTTTGTGGAATGGGAGATCTGGGTGCATGGGGGCAGGGGGACATCTGACAAAACTCTTTAATGGGCTTATCGTAAGCTTAAGGGTATACAAATGGGCATATCCTTGTGTCATGATTGTCGTACAAGTTTGCGTGAGAGAAAAATAGGCCCACATTGTGATTTTTTAAAAAATATAAAAAGATCTTTTGCCCCCCGCTCTAACCTCAAAAGAATTCACGATCCGCCACTAAGCAATATTTTGCATTCCTCTCTGCAAGTCGTCTTTAAGGGCAGCTTGTTAGATGAAGTAATAATGGTATTGGGAATGGTATATTTATTGCTGATCAATTTATTATTCACAATCATTATACCAAGGGAATATGCCCTCAAGGTTTGCCTTTGTACATGACCCGAGAAGCAGTAGTTTTCGATTCGAATATTCCGATGTACTTGTCTGAAAACAGCGTAAGATGCTGTTATTTTGGTGTTGCCTCAATCTATTAAGTCAACGATATTACAAGGCAGTCGAAAGCTAAAGACATCAGCGTAATCACACGGAGAAAACTAGTTCGGGTAGATCTTATATTGAGGTATAATTAACATTAAGGGGCTATTCTCCAAAGACTCATATTGCATTAGGCTAGTAGCAGAAATTGTTATCCGCGCCTGAGGCTGCTTGGTATTAAGTATCCACAGAGAAAAGAATGGAATAAAGAGAGCACCAGAAGGGAGCGCGGAAGGAGGCGGAGAAGAGAAGAGGGAGGGGAAGGAGGAAGAGGGAGTGGGAGAAAGAGAGAGAGAGAGAGAGAGGAGAGAGAGAGAGAGAGAGAGAAGGGGGGGGGGGGAGTCGTCACTGTCATTGTTAAAGGGGCACCGTGGGCATATCTGCCAAGCAGAATGCCGGGGGGAAAAAAAAGAAGGAAAGGGGAAATAGCGAAGGAAACTTCAAAAGGAAATGATGGAATCCCCTCCTGTACCTCCCACCCACCATCGGTGAACATGTTTATGAACTGTCGTCCACTTCGTAACACCGGTGCAACCCCCCTTCCAATAAACACGGTGCCCCCTCAATAGCACGAACCACTTATCGCCGGGGAGGGGTCGGATAGGGGATTCTCTGAGGGATGGTACAAAAGGAAATTCTACATTACTAAGCAACGTCCGTGGGGGGGGGGGGGGATTAGTGTTCCGTCGTACATATGGGGGCACTTCCCCCACCCCCTCAAAAAAGCCGCACATGATAATTAGGCAGGGGAAAAAGCCATTATAGAAAGGCACAGGTGAGAGGACATCCATCATTGCTCGGGGATGACCTTTATAGTGAGCACACAGCCTATGTGCTTCTGTGGCTTCTATAATGTTTTATGGTCTACTTCTCCCTCACCTATACATCACACCACACCACACGGCAACCAAATTATACAGAAACCAAGCTAATTAGAGCAAGGAAACTGGCATATATGGTTAACCTGGAGGGAAAAAATATCGTCAGGAGTTCAAAATGCAACACTCAATATTATGTAAAGCAAAAGAGGCAGTTTATCCATGTATACAAATAATATGAACATTATACATTCTGTATTGCTGAAGTATTATATGCAAAGCTTTGACAGAACTCGGAAGTTAGAAATAAGATCCCATGTGCATTTATATTCATACAAAGAATTTTTTTCAATCAAAGTGATCGCAAAATATGAAAAAAATATGTAGGCAATGGTATGAATTATTGTTTGAGAAAAAAAGTTTCCTAATATTTGCACTGCAGTTATCATGATTATGCACAATGCACATCAAACGCCATTTCCGATAGTGTCATTACTTGCGCTAATTAAAGTTAAGGAAAAAAATAGTGTATGCGCAAGAAATGTGTGGATGTTTTCATTCACTTTGTGTACATTGCCACTATCACAGTGCAATTCAGGTAACGCACCCACCGGAGCACCCACTGCTGGTTACCCAGTCCTGAGGCAGCACATAAAACAAATAACATTACATGAAACATTTGAAATAACAACAACTGTTCTAAGTTAAATAACTGGGGGAAAAACATGGCAAACATAATCAGAAATGACACTCTCCATCCACATGAAAAATGTACGAAATTATGAATTCCTTTCATGTAGGAACATGTTCGGATTTTTAAGTATTACTTTAACACTCATGTGTCTGGCTAAATGATGAATCATCACATTCGCATCATATACTCGGGGATGTGAAGTAGTAATTTCCATAGCGACATATTAATGGAAGGGAAGACTAATCTAAAAAATGTGATTGTGATTGCTTTCCAATGCTCATTCTAAGGGTGTGCAGTTGGCACAGGGGGTATACATCGAACCGTCTGCAATAATTATAATAGTTAACTTGATTTGCGAAACCATAATGAGTTTTATACATTGGTATATGAAATTTCTTAATAATTATTTAAAATTCCAGTACAATTCTTTTTTTTTTTTTGCACACATATTTCATAAATGTTTTTTTTTTTTTTTCTGCGGGTCATTTCTAATCAATCTGGCTGTTATTTCTGCTTTCCATGGAGCTGGCGTAGAAAGACCAACTCATAAAATTCAACATGATTTTGAAGAGAATGTTTCGTATTTTGAAAGTCAGTCATGTTTTGCGCGACAACGAATCGCAATGATTTTCCTTTTCGAAAGTGTGTTTATTGAAGGTGGCATTTTGGTATCAAGTTAAGATTAATTACAACGGTCATCGATAAAGCTCATAAATAAGGCAACCCTTAACTACCTTGACTGAGCAGTGATATTGTATCAAGGTAAATCTACTAAGGAGTGCCAAAGACTGACGTGACAGAAATGCCAAAAGATCATAAGGTAGAGCTTATTAGTATGCATCACGTCAAATATGAGCTGAAACGTCCTTGCCAGTTTGGGTGAGATACATGGGATAATTAGGCACCGAGCCAGTCCCTGGGCAGCGACTCATATGGTAGAATAAGTCAGTTTATGAATCGAAATGGGTGCGCCAGGAAAATCTTAGGGGGTAGGTAATAGCCAATCGACGGACATTCCAGGACAGAAAAAAATCCAAGTAATGAAGCACATAAGCCAACTTTCGAGAAGAGCTGTGACCCGATGTGTTTGGTCTATGGTTTGATCGCGTGAGGAGGTACGATACCACCCTCACACATGCATTTAATTATTCAGGATACGCTCTTGATCTAGAAACAATAGCAGGTCTCATTCTGTCACAGCTACACGCTGTTCGTTCATTTCCTCGGCATTGACCGAGCATCATCGATCTGACACAAGCAACTACAGGCGACACAAGAATTCGACGATGACACGCTATCAAGGTCAAAATGTGATCGTGAAAAAAACAACAACCACACATATATATCCCAGGCAGACATCTATCATTCTACAATACGATAAAATATATTTCTTTATACCATATATGTGATGGTCAAAATATTCGTTACTTGGTGTTTTAATCACGCACATGTGGTATAATGTGTTATCTAGTTTCCTAATAAACAGTAAACATGGTAAACAATATGTGCTTGTAAAAGAATACTTTCAAAATATACCATTTTCGCTACTCCTCGTGTCACTTTTGATGGAATGCTTTGAAGATTGATTGCCCATAAGAGAATATAAGATAACTGGGAATAAAAATAAACTTTGCAAAATCCAAAACTGACATTCGAAGAGATTATGCTTATAAACACGGCAGATAAAGACGGTAAGGATTAAGACTTAGGTGAGGGTATTTTTCCCGCTTTCAAGGTAATCGTTTCACAATGCTTTCTTTTCAAACTACAAATTTCAATCTTGCTGTACTATGACATACTAGAAAGTATGAATGCGATATGACTTTTAGAGTGATTATTATCCAAAAACTACTCCCTATTCCATTCAAATGCACATAAATCTCTCGAAAAATAACATGCAAATAAAAGTTGCAGAATGAATTACACAATATAAATTGTCATCAGGAATAATGAAGGGAACAGTGCATTTTCATTTGACAATCATTGTTCAGAAATGCACAAAACATTATGATCTACAAAATTGATACAGATTTCCATTAAACTTCGTCAACCATGCAGTTAACCGTGGGAAAAATAGTTGACATTTTTTTTAATCAAACATAATCATAAATTCAATATTTTACACCTTTTGGAAATAAATTGTATCCGTTCTTTACATATCTTCGACTTTATTAGACCTTTTATATTTAATAAGAAATATCATTTCATACAAACACTTGGGAACAAACAACTGTAAATAATACAGCAAGAAATCATTGCATTATGAGTCAGTAGCTTATAAATCATGAAACTGATTTCTTCACAATGAAAAATCACGTAAACTATAGTACCAAAGAAGCATGGGAACAATAAAGTCGAATAGAAATACGATGGCAAAAAGAACACGGGAGTCCTTAGATGTTTGATTTATAGTAATAAAAATAGAAAACGATTGGAAACACGACATTTGAATAAAATAGGAGAAAAGAAAATAGTGATAGACGGCATAGACCTATGTTGAAATTAAACAGCAGCCTGAAATATCAAATGCCAATTTTCCAAAAGATTGAAGGTCACAATATTCCTGCGTGTTAATGAAAAAGGACACTTCCTCGGAAAAAAGTCTGGATATAAATTGAATTTCAATTAAGAACGAAGGCTTGGGGAGACTACAAATAAGGAAGAATATGAGCACGAGACTGAAAGGAGACGGCAAAAAAAAAACGTTGAGAAAAAATAAAATCAGGAAATAAAAGAAGAAGAGGGAGGAGGCAGGGATGACGAACAAAAATAGAATGAATCTAACAAAAAAACACCCCCCCAAAAAAGACACATGAATGTGATATGGAGAAAAAGATGAACAACAAATTGCCAAACAAAACAAGTGAAAATAATGACCCCAACAAACCTGAAGGAAAAAAGGGGGGAAAGGAGTAAAAGATAAAAGACAATGGAACTGAGAAGCATGGATAAGAAAAACGGAAAGAGAAAAAGAAAGATAACGACTGGAAAAAGCGAGACATCTAAGTCTACTCGCTTCAGCATGTTGCCATGATTTCTTCGACAAACTTAAGGTTTCACTCGCTGAAAAATGAAATAGAACTGGGAGGAGGAGAAGAAGAAAAAGACGAAGAAGAAGAAGAAGAAGAAGAAGAAGAAATGAAGAAGAAGAAGTAAAACTCACGGGTAGGAAGAAAAAGGTAAAAATGACTTGGGAGAAGGCGACATCCAAGTGTACTAGTTAGGCTGACGCCTAGATCCCTTACGCAAACACAGGGCTTTACTCGATGAGCAAAGAGACACTTCCCTAGAAAGCTTTATAACCTTGACCTACTAGTCCCAAGCAGAGAGATACATTGTGTGTTTACCTAGCTATCTAACGAGAAGACAGTGACGTGTAGAAGGACGAGAGTGGCGTATGCAAGAGAGAAGAAGACAAAGAGAGATAGGGAAATAAGAGAGAGAGAGAGAGAGAGAGAGAGAGAGAGAGAGAGAGAGAGAGAGAAGTGTAAGAAATGTACAGATGTAATGTAACCAGGATTAATTCCGAATACAAAATATGACGTGTACGAAGAAAGAGAACTTTTTAAGATTATATACTGAACTGAATATAGAGAAGGGTGGGCGCATATATATATATAAAAAGAAGATTCACAAGGATATATATATTTTCTGATATTTTAACCCTGCATCTCGTCAGACCTTTTGGACCCTTTGAACATTTGACTATATATATATATATATATATATATATAGAGAGAGAGAGAGAGAGAGAGAGAGAGAGAGAGAGATGAAGAGACAGTGATAAAAGCGAAAAGAATAGACGTAATTACAAAAAAGAATTTTAGGGATAAAAAAGGAAAGGAATTGTAAAGAAGATCCAAATTAAGAGACGGAGAAATAAAGACCATCAAGAAAACAGATAATAGACGTACGGGGGAAAAGTGGAAAGATGGAATTGGGTAGAAACAACAATGTTATACATAGAGAGAGAGAGGGGGGGGGGGGGGAGCCGGAGAAAGGCTAAGGAAGGGAGAAGGCTTCATCATGTACATCCTTTAAGAGGCGAGTGCCGGGTGATTAAAAACACACGGCCCATCCATCGGATCATCATTATCATCAGCTTTCAAGCTCATCGAACGCGACCGCGGGATCGATTGCCCGTTCCACCACTGACGTCATACGTATCGTTCCCAGGCACCCTCGGTTACATTGATCGGTGACGTCATCGTTCACTTGCAGCGGGAGCGGGTGCCTACCAGCAATTATTTATCACAGCACTGGGAAGGAGTGTGTACATGTAGATGTCGGTATAACATTGTGCTAGAGTCCTACCACTTTATCCTTTCGCAAAGCAATGACGAGGGTCTCCAAGGAGAAGAAAAAGACAAGTTTGTCTAATCTAACGATTAAGCATCAATCATAGATGCTGTAATATAGCCTTAAGTAATATACTCAACGTCTTCTTCGTTAAACAATTCAATACAAGCGTGCAATTTAACGTATGATATTCAAGTTTACAAGGTCCCTGAAAGCTACCGTACTGTCACTGATGCCCCTCTGTGCGGCTGTTCCGATAAAATTACCCTTTCCGACGTTAGCATGAGAAAACAACATGTTGTCCTACCATCTCACAAGAGAGTCTGTAGAAAGTGGCCTCCAAAATAATTTTATTTTAGATGAAATCGCTGCACCTGCTGCAGAATGAATCAACGTACCGAATGGAAGGCGCCACGGCGGCGACCTGGCTGCCTTTTAAGAGTCCTCACTGTGACGTCATCTACCAAGGTTATTAAAGGGCCACTCAATGGATGTGACATTTTGACGTTATATTCACGGGAAATTAAGTTGTTTCACTATCAAAATTATCACGATGTGTGCAAGAATGTAACTGCACCAGCCCAATAACAAATAAATTAATAAAGTGATTTTGGATGGCAACAACAAGGAAAAAGATTGATAATCCATGCTCTACAAATTTGATGTTCATTGAGTTTACGATTTGTAATTTTTTTTTTTTTTTGTCTTCTTAAAGACGGGGGGGGGGGGGGTAACAACGGCTGTTCCATTTGAAAGTAAATCAGAAATACTATTTCATTGTGAATCAGTGCTTATTTTGATCAAATGCCGAGTAACAGCAAGGGCCAAGAAGCTTGTATAGCTACATTCTATACTGCACTTAACCTCTTCATCTACTTCATCATCCCCCCCCCCCCTAGTCGAGTAGGAATATAGACACTCCCTAAGAATATTCAAATACAACCGATTTCCGCATTAGACTATGAAGACGACAGTGACAACACACAATTCGTTACTGCACTTAAAGCTAATCTTCAACGCCAAAACGACATGCAGAGTTGGACTTTGCAGTGATGTGTGCCGAGTCGAAAGCGAAGCCACTGACAGGCGCGTAATCGTTTTGAACATGGAATGACGTCATACTTGAAATACCCCTACTCGACGGCCGATAGCATGTCAAATAGTCTATTTCTGAATTTCCTCTAATTTTTCCGTTCTCCATTCTGAGTACCTCTCGAGATATGTTTGATCAGACGGTTCTCTAAAGAAGGTCTGACGTATAGTCATTCTCCTCTATATAAAATGGTCTTATTTGAACCATTATGTATAAAGTATCCTCAAAACACCCATTCCCTCCCTCTTCTTTCCAGCGTTGAAAGATTCCAAAAATAGTGCCATGCATTGGGGTTTTAGGTTTAATGAAAGTTAGATTTGGAGATCTTCTCCAAAATCTGAAATATGTCTAGTACGTATTTCAATATTTTGAATAGCTATTTAATATAACTGCTTTCCGAATTACAGTAGAAGCAAAAGAAACAACTTGACAATGAAAATGTAACATCATCAAATGAAATGTGACAAATTTGTATTGGTTACATGATGTTTCACATATTGTTTTCTTATGTTTGTCGTATAGTAAGGACAAGGGTTAATTTGTACGATTATCTTAGAACTAGGAAACAGCAAAGGATAGAAACGATTCCCTCAATTACAACCTGCTAACGTGACTGAAACAATACGTTCACATCTACGGCAGATGAAAGATTGATAACAAAAATACACGAAGAGAAAACAATTCCAGGAAAGCTTTACTCAGAGCGACCTCAACACTCTGCCAAGAGCTATGACCCTAAAAGTTATCCGTATTGAACAAATTTGTTATTGAACAAAATGTTAACATACAGTGTGCAGGAATATCGAATCATGCAATGTATAACAGAGGACCGCTGTTGCTGATATTAAATGATAAAATGTATAAGAAAACGTTTTGCAATACAATGTACACGTACATCGAAGGCAGTGTGCAACACTGGTGGGGCAAGAGTTCTGATTTAATAGCATCAATCAACCGACATCTTTACGTATCAACAGCACAACGGAGTACCGGGAAAACGGGCACATTATACTCGTACCCCTTCGCTAGTCAAGCATTCAGTTTCACTGCTTAGCATTTTCTTCAAGTTGCCTTTTTACTGGTTATGCATTCTTCAAAAGATGCAATTCACACAGGATGGGTTTGGGTGCGTGATTGTGTGTGTGTGTGTGTGTGTGTTGGTCACGCCATTGATACTCCATAGAGTGTGAAGGATGCACATTGCTATCCGCATTGCTCACACACTCTCACAACGCTGCTACAGGTGCTAAAAGCGCCACAGTTTTTCTCCATGGCTCTCTTACACTGCGTCTATTTCTTTTTCTCGAACATTTTTTTTTTCTCTCTCTCTCTCATTCGTCTTCCCTGTATTCCACCTTCTCACTCTCTGATCTGAGCCATGTAACATAAAAAATACAATCAACTGTACGACTGATATCAACCGTAAGTCTATGGCAAACCATGTACTAAAGAGTTACAATTGATCGTAAGATTGATTGTATCTCTTTATGTTACACCCCCCTTATCCCATTTCCTTCCCCCTTCTTTTTTTTCTCATACTCTCTACCTCTTTCCTTCTCTTTCTCCTCTCTCCTCCTCTCTCCTGTTTCTTTTTCTCCCCTGCCTTCTCTCCCGCTTCCTTTTCTTTTCCTTTATCCTTTCCTTCTCTCACAAAAATTCTGAATATTAATGTTCCTGTGACTGGTTGCATTGTCCTTTTCAAGCACTCCTGTCCCATTCTTTCTGAACCCTCTCCTTGCACTGCACCTCTCTTCTTATCTTTCCCTTTATCTCTTTCCCTCTCTTTCACTCTCTCTCTCTCTCTACATCTAGTTCGGCTTTAGGCAAAGCTCGTGCCCCGTGTTGTTAACAGCCGACGTTAATATGATAGGGAGACTCTTATTTCTTTCCGATTTGACCGCGGGATTCATGGAGATTAGATTATTGAAGATATATAGATTCCCCTGTCATCTACCGACGAAAAAGGGTGGTGGGGTTCGAGTATCGCTACGGGGCGAGTTGAAATTTGGGTTGTTTTAGTGAGATCTAACACAACAGCCTGGAAATGTAATCTGTACACTAAAATATTCACTGTAGAAAACACATTTCTTCCTTTGTTTGTATCTGTAAAGTCCCTTTAAGTAAAAGAAAACTCGCGATGATTTGAATGAAGATTACAATGAAAAAAACAAAACGGAAGAAGGGACGAAGATGGGGCAGCTGGGTAAAGCAAGAGGAATGAATGGCAGAAACATTCATACAATAAAATCGGAAATAAAATCTCATAAAGGTAAAACAAAAATAAAAATCGCAATTATAGATACATATCAGTAAGAAAGACAACATTAACAACAAATGACTGTAATTAAGAAGTGAAAATGTGAGGGTGTCAGTATACCGACAAAGTAATTGTAACAACAAAAGGCGAAATGGTCATTATCCTGTAGTAAAAAAAACTTCTAAAACCTAATAACTGGAAATGAATTTCCTTGAATCAAAGACTAAAGGCCAAGGGCATACCGGCTCCATAAAGTAAAAAATACAACGACCTCCACCATGAAAGGAAAATACGGAACAACAAATTTTAAACTAACAAGCCGAGATTCGCTGTATATAAATAATTATTCTACTACAACAGCTCGATGGGGAAACGATGTAAAGAAGGGAAAACGAAACAAGGATATTTGCCTCAAGAACGTATGCTAAAAAGATGGAAATACTTGGGGTTATTCCATAGTCATAGATCATGTAGATCGATCTCACCCGACCTGAATTATGCTAATGCCGAGATGGCTGGGGAGAATGCATGGTGATCAATTTCTTGTGAAAGGGGTGCAGCAGCTGATAAACTGGATACCATACTTCTTCCTCGTCCAAGATGCATTCGTAGTTACAAAAAGCTGATAATCAATGAAACAATGTCTTTTCCACGCGTTTCAGTTGCGCATAACTGAAAATTCAAGTGGTGTGACGGTTGATTATAATCCAGCTATGGCATTCATTTGCGTAAGCCGAATAAATATTTTAAAGAGCTTCTCATTTCGTGTCCATATTCTCTACTAAGTCTTATACATGTAGACACATGATAGAGGGGATATATTTTACGTTTTACGCGTGAGAAAAACACGCAGTAATTATACAGTGCCAACCCGCACGATTACATTAAATCCTTATCTTACTCATTATCAGCCAGCTATCATCACACCCTCATCCCTCTCGTTCTGGCCTAATTATGTCATCCCTTGTTTTCATCCCGCTCCTCATCACCTCGCATCTCGGAGCAGACATTCTTATCGTCGGCTCATCTTCGCCCGTCTACTCAGCTCGACTCCAAAAGGAAAGAGCCGAATGTCAAGGCTTTAAGATACTTGACTTGAGAGGAAAACAGCAGCAATACCTTGGCCTGGGAGCTTGTTATGGCGTTTGATAAGACTGTCCAAAATTAAACAATGCGAACTGATACGAGTATCAACACCACAGTATCCATAACTGACATCTGCTGAGCAGATTCGAAAGGGAGATGTATAAAAGCTGAGTTATGACAATAAAGTTGGCAGTCCTTATAAAACCTGTAAAAAGGAACAAAATGTCCCATATGTAAATAATAATTTATGTTAGTAGTTTCTATAGAGCTTTTCTCCATTCTTTTTTTTAAATAAAAGGCGCATTTGGAAGGCAGGGGAGACAGAGAAAGTGCAAGGGGGGCGCTGGAAAGTTATCATTTCTTCTCTATGAAATACTACCACTTTGACCACGTAAGTTTACTTATATGATTGTAGAAGAACTAATTTGTGTTCATGACACGAATATATCCTTTCTGTATGTTCGGTAAACATGTAAAACCCATCTTTATTCGGTGTAAAATAAATTGGAAAGGCATGGGGGGGGGCTACCACCACATTACTTCTACTTCTGCCTCCAATCCAATTAGCATTCAACTCCTTCCACCTGATTGCCGGATGCTCCTAGTTTGTGCAATTAATGCCGATTTTGTCGCCGTTTCACTATCCTGTCTTGGTTTTTAATCTAAAAGGTTTTCCAATAAACCCGTCAACCGCTATGCTCGGCAAGACCGTATCGCTTTTCAATATAACGAACATGTGCTCCTCTAGAAGTAATTTAAGCCATAATACAATTGAACTTCGGGTGTCTGGCTATGATATTTACACCGCAGCGGCACGCAAATATTTAACTGAACGATATTACCCCTCTCTTAACCTTTTCGTCATTTTCATAACGTAAATATAAAACAAGGTCGGAATATTTTTTTCCGTTTATTCTAGCATGTCTGAAATGTTTTCCTCCCTGTATATAACACATTTAAATGTCGTGCATATATTTCGTTAGTTTGACTTGAAAATGATATTATTCATTCCCTAACATCTCCGAATGTACAATGATAAAAATCATGCTTCCAGTAAGGAATTGACGGTTTTTTATGAAAAGCAGACAGTTTATACAGTAACAACATCTTAGTCAAATTCGAGCATGCTGGAAATATCGTTGCACTTTTTTCAACGCTGAATATTAAACGACTTTCAATACGCGGCAAGTCATTTCATCCTTGGTCAGATTCTCTAATCTGATATTACTTGTTTTCTAGATATTTTCCCATCGATAAAAATCTGCAGCATTAAAAGGGGCTCTAAAGCCGGCACTCACGCAATGCAGAAGCTTCGAAAAAAAAAACAGATGCAGAACTATGTATCATCCTCACAGTGATTACTCTTTGCTAGGATTCGCTCCACGGGGCTGAAAGATGCGCTTATGAAGCACATATTTATATTATTATTGATATAAGAACGTCCGCATAACGTAAATATGAAACAAGGTCGGAATATTTTTTTTCCGTTTATTCTAGCATGTCTGAAATGTTTCCTTCCTGTATATAACACATTTAAATGTCGTGCACATATTTCATTAGTTTGACTTGAAAATGATATTATTCATTCCCTAACATCTCCAAATGTACAATGATAAAAATCATGCTTCCAGTAAGGAATTGGCGGTTTTTTTATGAAAAGCAGACAGTTTATACAGTAACAACATCTTAGTCAAATTCGAGCATGCTGGAAATATCGTTGCACTTTTTTCAACGCTGAATATTAAACGACTTTCAATATGCGGCAAGTCATTTCATCCTTGGTCAGATTCTCTAATCTGAGAATATTACATGTTTTCTAGATATTTTCCCATCGATAAAAATCTGCAGCATTAAAAGGGGCTCTAAAGCCGGCACTCACGCAATGCAGAAGCTTCGAAAAAAAAAAACCAAGATGCAGAACTACGTATCATCCTCACAGTGATTAATCTTTGCTAGGATTCGCTCCACGGGGCTGAAAGATGCGCTTATGAAGCACATATTGATATCATTATTGATATAAGAACGTCCGCAGGGAGCGCCCCGAACGATTAATGATTTATGAACCTACGTTCCAAACATGAACAATGGGTGAACGAATGTCAAGCGTAGACGTCTAAATCACTCCTAGAATATTGGCTCATTTCATCGTAGACTCGAATGTTTGATACGATTTAAAGCTTATTATTTATATATAGATATATCTTCACAGGTATACTTTAAAATTTCCCTACATAAATAGATCGATCCTTTTTCCCCAGCGCACATAATATCGATGCGAACAATAATTTCAAAATTTATAGTTATCTAAATTGCGTTTAGGTGTTTTTAATAGGCCCTATCTTTAATCGAATCGATCATCATGTAATTCGTAAAAATCCAACTTCCTTATACATATGCTGTTTTCTTCTCTACCTTTTCAATAGAAAGCGGGACAATAGGACACTGCTTTCTGTCTGCATTAAGGACATGATCTCATCAGTAAAGGCCCTCCCGCCAAATCATATGCATCACGTGACTTGAATTTGTCAAGACGTATTAGTTTGCTTAACCTCCGAGTTGAAAAGGGCGAATGTTGGAAGATGTATAAGCTTGCAGCGACCTGTGGTAACGCACTCGACATCTAATGCGGGAGCGAGCAGTGTGGTAGGGTGCTTAGCTGATGCAACGGCGCGCCGCGGCGTCGCAAACAAGACCAATAACGGAGAATAACGGAGGATAGGGTGTTTTAGAGAGTGCCAATGGCATTTTGAGATAGGAGTAAATGATGTTTTGGTGAGGACAGAAGATGCAGAAGCATAATTATGTCCAATGAAAGAAATTTTGAAATATGCAAATATATGAGCTTGAAATTCCAAGGGGTCACCTTTATACGAACTCTAAAACCTACTTTACATTCTACTGGCATGAAAATATTATCTGGAAAGTTCTCTTCTCGCTCAATTTTCTGCTTTATTGCACTTTCATTGTCATATGTCTGGAGGTTGAAATTCGTTATAATTCACTATAAATTTTTCGCATAGGAAGAAATCGGCAATGTACGAGGCAAATAATTCCGAAGAGGCTGCTTGCATCATTCTGCAATGAAATGTTTTTCAATTACAACATCTATCATAGTGTAGAGTAAAAATCATACATACTGATACTAACATTTTACTTACACACTTAGCAAAGGCAAAAAAGAGGGGGGGGGGAAGAAAAAAAAAGGCCAACCAAACAAGAAAGAAATTTAAGAAAAAGAAAGCGCTAGGCAGGATGCAATTATAGTCAACTGATGTCATGACAGTAATATAACATCCCAGTTTAGCCTGTTTTCAAGCATAGAGTGCAAGTAATCCATCACATATCACTGTATCGTATTTAAATATGATAATAATGTGTCAAAAAAAACTGCTGGTGCAAGCCTAGCTCTGATTTTTCATTCGGTGGCTCTCGATCGCATGGAGATGAAAACACAGCAAGACCCGGATGCCCCGCGGCTTGCCATGGCAACCGAATCGAGGCCATCGACATTTGAGGAAGACGGATATTCTGTGGAGGAACGACGACGGACGACAGGAGTTGTAGCTAACAGCATCTATCCATCTCAGGGCTTGACCCCTTGCAAGCCGCCCCCGGCTGAACTGAAGATGGGCGGTATTACGAGATTGCCGGGATTACATATACAACGCAGACTGGAGCAACGCCTACACCCTCTTCCAACTGTACTCATAAGCGCATATATATACATACTTGAACCTTAAATGGCAGTCTCATGTCACGGATATCGATTTTCACACTTAAACGATAACTCATGAAAAAGTATTTTAAATAGAGACTGCAGATCTCCATGCTATAGGTTGTGTTGCATAGATTCGTACTGATGAACCTTCAGCTCACTCTCTTAGATCCTATACCTTGTCTGCAGAGAGAGGTTTCAGCAGGGAGATCGGAGGGAAAGGTTATGTAATCGTAATGTCTGACTAGTCTTGTCATAAGGAAGATGGATGATTAGAATCCATTTTAAAAAATCCATTTGCATTCCAAGGGAGACGGCCTATGTACAAAAAAGAATGACTACGTCCAGGAAAGAGTATTTATCAAGGACATCTGTAGTTAATTCATTGGTCTGGCAGAATGCAGGGGATAGCGTGTAGTACTAAGTAACCAGGGGTGTTTCATAAAGCTGTTCGTAAAGTTACGCATGACTTTACGAACGACTTGAATATGAAGTGCCGAATGGGATGCAAAAAAAAAATCCTGACGTTTTAACAAAGTGTGACTGCATTTGCTATAATCTCAATTAAATTGTGGCAAAAAATATACTTTGCAATAAAATTGTTCAAAAACAGAAGTTATGTTAATCTACGTCTTCATATTTCACCTTTAGCTGATGCGAATTATAATGACTGAAAATGCCATTTGGCTTGCCATATTCAAGTCGTTCGTAAAGTCATTCGTAACTTTACGTACAGCTTTATGAAACACCCCCTGGTTCCATTAATTTCATTAACATTTTTGTGGGGAGCAACTTTTCTTTTAGAAAGAAGGCAACCGAAACACCAAATTAAAACCACTGCTGGTCACCATGAAAAGAGGAAAGTTAAAAAAAAAAGATAATTGAAAGTTCACTGCAATGGACCAGTACGCCAAGCCACATGTAAAAAAAAAAAATATCTAGAAATTAGGTAATGAAAAAGGATGACAGGATCGGTGTCCGCGAGTATATGAATTTTTGATGAAGGTAGACGGTGCGATGAATATTTCAATTCAATTACAGTAAATGGAATTTGGTTACAATGTGGGTGAACCGGTAGAATTTGCGCTACTTTCATCAACGCATGCATGTAAATTACATACCCGTGAAGGCCAGGTAAAGATGAGTTGCAGAGAGAAGAGAAGGGCGAGCGAAAAATGGCGGATCTGAATGACAGATCTTCAATGAGTAATACGAAAACGTACGTTATCATTTTGTTTCAAGCAGTTTTGTCATTCTTTCTCTTAGATATATCTTACATGTATTCTTTCTCAATTAAATTTGAGGCGGGCTCAGGTGCTCTCATCGCAATGAATCTTTTATTTTTTCTTTTCAATGACCAGTGTTTAGCCATGGGCATGATGATTAGAATTCAAATTATCGGTGATAGCAATAATTATTGTGTGTAATTGTTTACTATAGTGTCATTCTACTAATGTTTAACCGTTCTGTAGGAGCAATTTTTAATAGTGAAAGATCAAAACAAACTGCTCTTTAAGAACATGAAGAAAGCAGAACGAACTGAAATCATACATAAATGCAATAAATACATTCCTTTTAACTTTTAGCCGGCATAACCAGCAAATTCCTATGAGCCTACATGCATTATTCTCCATCAATCAGTGCATATCCTTCCAGTACCCTGACATGATATGTCCTTTTTTCCCATTCTTACTACTCTCTTGCGAGGGAGGCAACCACTTTGCCCGGCACATCACGATCCGAAGTCGCCTTTAGGAATAATAAAAGCCATTTGATCGATTTCTCTAAGGGGCTAATAGAGAGCGCCTCGCGCGGTGGCGGGATTTGGGCAAGATGAGCGAAGCTAGACGTGTCGCCATTTTAGTCATAGCACTAAACGTCCATATACACGAATCATCTCCATTCTGCATGAGGGTAAATCCAAATAGATGACCAAGATTTACTTTCCCTTCCTAATTCATTCCCATGTCAACAACAATGTCATGTTTGAACACCTTACTAAACATTGCTAAAGGGACCAATGGCCTCTCCCTCCTCATCCTCGGCCATTTCTCTCCGCACACCTGTTCAGGCAATGACCGGCATAATGTAAACGGTTTTCGCACACACACACACCCACACACGCACCCTCACACATGCACGTGCACCCACACACACACACACACACACACACACACACACACCCGCACACACACAAAATAGCAAACGCAGAACCAAAACCAAAACCAAAACATCAAAAAAGGAAGAACCTGGGACTAAATGGAAATTACGCATGTCTTATGGTTATTACGTTTCTCATTTACTAAACTTTTAACAAAAAATAGTTTTAAACGAAAAAGAGTTGTACTAAAGTTTTATAACATTCATCATTAGGGGTTCATAACGCCCATGGTACGGTTTGAATTACTGAAGCACTTACTCTTGCCAGTATATTTTAGAGCAGGGGGTAGCAGCATGCTAGGGTGGATTGATTGACTTATGATATTCTCCATGCTGTAATGTCATTTAACTTGTATCAGTCTGTTTTTGCTTGTCTCTGTCTCTATTCCACCCCTGTCTTCCTGTCCCCCTTCCTCTCCTCTTGTATATTTCTAGCATGTTTGTTTTTCCTTTTCGACTTTTCATTTGTAAAACGTGTTTTTCTTGCAATGATGATAATAAATGAATTATTATTTTTTTCGATTAAATGGATTTGATTTGATTTGTAGAAAGTATTATCAAGTCCAAACATACGTCTTGATCTTTGCTTCTCATTCTTCCTGCCTGTGGTTATCCTTTACTTCTTTCAACGACTCTCTCTTCCTCACCATTACATCCCCCCCCCCCCCCCCGGTCACCTTCCTCCTACGACGTGTGGCACCAAGACACTGAGTCGACGCCTCCATCGAGAGACCATGGCGCATTCGCGCTCGGCCTGAGAATTCGCACGGTTCGCCACCCCAGCTGATGTGCGTCTGCATGTTTGGCCTACATTATCCAACGCTGCAATGTCACGCATTGTACATGTATGAACTAGCGCGGCTCTTCCAACTTAGGAATGTCTAGTTTGGAGGCCTGGACCCAGTCACTCATTAACAATGAATTCAATTCACTGATTGATTGCGGAATAGTCTGGTTGTTTTCCAGAGCACATGTGTATCAATCAAATTATTCAGTGAAAGTTAGAGATATAAGGAGAAAGAAAGAGAGAGAGAGGGGGAGAGAGAAGGAGAGAGACGGAGTGGGTAGTGTCTATGCACTGGTTGCACATGTTTCGTTTTGTTTTGTTTTGTTTTATAATTAATTCCGGAGGCAGTCTAGACAAACCAGTTCAGGCATGATAAAAGGGTACAGACACGGTTCTCCCAACTGGATGAAGTATGTGATTTTAAAAAAGGATAAAAATATACGAGCAACACTATTGAACGAAATAAATGAATGATAAATCGCGACTATGCAAAAACGAATTGTCTAACACATTTCTTTATTAAGATATGAAAACAGCTGCTCCAATGGAAGCAAAAATAGCGCGGCGTCAAAACCGTGTAAGGGCTGACATGGACATAAAATCAGACAAGAGACAGAGACAGTGAGAGAGAGAGCGAGCCGAGAGAAAGAGGGGGGGGGGGGAGGGGAAATATACAGAGTCAAATGCTGGAGTCAACGTCCTCTTTTAGAAATCATATAGGCACATGGTAATAAAATTAGCTGTGTTAGTTGGTTATGTTTCTTCACGAGTAGATAAATGTTAATATGTTATTGATTGATTAATGCAAAATTTATTACATTTCCAAGTTTTCATAATGAAAGAACATAATTCACAAAGCAAGTACAAAATTGTGAAATGAAATGGGAACCTAATGGAAAGCATACCTTGTTTCTATAAGTCCCCTGGAATGAATATAATATTGACATCTTTCATAAAATTATGGAATATATATATTGGAAGTAAAATATATACTTGATAAAATATAATATGAACATATCTTTCATAAAATCATATAAACTTTTATCTTATTGCTGTTAAATCATATCGATGATATCATTACCCGGTTATTTCAACCCCATATTAGGTCAGTCAATCGTTTAACTTTCTATAAAACACAAGCTCAAATCGAATAAGATGAATGATCATTTTCTTCAAATACCTCCAAGTAGTTTTAACGGCAACCTTTCATCTGCAATATTTAAATAATACGGACTGGCCTTGATAGAGATATGACATATATTGCCCAAATTAGATCATATCGCCCGAGGCGGGAGCCGAGGGTGATATGAATCTAATGAGGGCAATACATGAAAGTCATATCTCGGAAAGGCCAGTCTTAAGCAAATTTATGACAAAAAATTCTCAAAATTGCGCTAAATTCCTGGTCATTGAATTCAGCAAATCTTGCAGTTGTCATCCTGAGTACCGGTACTGTTTTACGTTTGCGTTACGGTAAAAAAATGCAAGCTCTAAAAAGGCAAAACAAAATCTTTCACAAAATTTGCATTGCGCGCAATAACGTGTAAGTTTCATCGCAATCGATCGCGTATTTAAACCAAGTCTGATTGTTTGCACATGCTCAAAATTTCTTGTACGCTAAAAAACGTGTGATATCAGAAATATGGACCTGGCTTTCTGATTGATATGGACTTTTCTCTAAATTGAGTCGATATGATTTAAAAATTGACCTGCTCAGATGTCTGTATAGATAATAATTGTGCATGTTCCCGAGAGAGTGTAATTCCGTATGCAATAATTTCCAATATCTCCCTATTACCTGATTAATTTTGATGCAAGGTTTAAATATCTGCAGCGCATATCGTCAAAGGGGGTACATATATTCATAAGTGAAGCCACCAGACCTAAAGAAAAAGGGGTGCTTTTTTATTCATGCAACCTTTCGAAATGCAATAAAAATAAAAATTATTGTCCTTCATGCATGAATCTTTCGCTCCCTTCCGCCCAATCTCTCGTATTCTTTGCACCTCTTTCGTTTTTTTTACGATCAGTTTCTCTCTTTCTTTCTCAATTCTCTCTATCACACACACACCCACACCCCACACGTTCCATGCTAGCCGTTTGCTTGTCTTTCTTCCTGCTTCTCTCTATAGGCAATAATTTAGCTACCTCCCTCTCCTTCCCCCTCCCAATCTCCCTGTGTCTATTTACTTCGCTACTATTTCCCCCTCCCTCTGCCCCTCTCCCTTCCCCTGTCTCTCTGTCTCGGCATTTATTTGTCTACCCTTCTCTTTCTCTACCGGTGGGTGGACAGTCAGGTAAAGACGTCATAACTCATAGAAACCACTTTGGATGATAAATCTTTCTCTGCTGAGATTTCGTCCGGGATGAACGAGAGGAGACGCGACCGAATGAGATTCAAAGACGAATAATTCATATCCTGAAAGAAAAAAAAATGTCCCGCCTTCGCAATACCATGGAGCTATACCTCCATGGCAATACTCCCGTTGCACGTCCAATTTGCCATTTCTCGTTAAAATATACATCGGGTGTTTTCTCTTCTTTTCTACGTCCAATGCCAATTTTGAGTGGACATTATATGTTAGTATTCATAGATTATAAACTGTTGGTGTTATTATTTTACTTTGTTAACAAAGTATCTTGCGCAAATCAAATCTTAACTTATAATATAACACTGGACGAAACGCTAAATCTAACCCCTATATCCGAAACCTAAATTTCTCTTCCCATTCTTACCCTTACATACCATCCTTGACAAAAGAAAAGGTTTGAGACAAATTATCACCGGTTCGAATGTAGGGTCACCGAAAAGACAGACATTGGACAGCGCTATGAATTATTTCAGGTTTTCTGTAAAAACATGTTTCATCCAAAATATTTATTTCCTGTATCGGCCTATACCCTTTAACAATTCTATATCTGAACATAAGAATAATGTAAATCCAAATACATATAAACCGTTCTTGTGAAAGATAACTTTAAAGCCAATTTATTGTCAAATGATCGTCGCTAAAAATAACACCTCGGGAAAGAGTAATTACTCTCGTACTAACCATACAACACTATTGCATAAATCCGTGTTTTAGACCCTCAGGTTATTTTCAAAGCTGGCCTAATAAAAACATCTCATTAATTCAAGATGAGAAAAAGGGTAAAAGTAGCTCCACATTCGACATGTTTGAGGGGCTGAAAACAGCCACATCAGAAACTGATCAGTTTTTTAGAGTAGAGAGCCGAAAGATGTTTATTTCTTTCGTGTTTTGATGTGCATGAGACCTGCTTACAGGCTGTGATGGAGATCAAACATTAAACACCGTTGAATACTATAGCAACTGGAAATGGTGTTGCTACGAATAGGAAATTGTCAGAAAGATTACATTCAAATAAACAAATCTGAGGAATTTAAACGACAATGGATCTTTACAAGAGATTTGGTATGAAATTTCAATTTGAATGAGAGAGAGAGAGAGAGGGGGGGGGGGGGGGGTGACAGAAAAGAGGAAAAGGGGAAAAAAGACCAAACAAACAAGACAAAATGACAAGAAGTAGGGAAAAGCAAGGGGAGTTGAAACAGGACTGGGAAGAAAAAAAATAAGGATGGATAAACCGAAGGAGGAATATAGAAAAGGAGTGAATAGGAACAAACAATTTAAGAGGAAGAGAATAAAGACAAGCATGGGAGGAAAGAATGACAGCAGGGAAATGGTAGAAAGAGAGAGAGAGATGGGGAGAGGCAGAGAAACAGAGAAAGAGGGAGAGATGGATGGATAAAGCGCTGGCACGGATAAAGTGAAAAATCTTCAAAGAAAATGCTCTATGACGTTAATTGGTACGCTTTTAGCTTTCGCAATCATACTCGACCTCTATGTGATTATACACGTCGACACAAATTTCCATCACAAACCGAATCTCCTGCTTTATGCACGTTGTTGTCGTTGTTATTTAAGATCAATGAGGGCCAAACTAAGCTATAGTAAACCAAACATAGCTTCGATTTCAAGAAGCCTCTCCTGTATGTAAATTGGGTTAAGAAGAGCTCGCTGTGGCCCAACACAGCCTGGAACATCGGCATTATGTACAACATGATGTGAACCGAGGCCTTCTTAAAGGGAAGAATGTCCGAGGTTCGATTGGTATTGGAAAAAACGTCTACGTGTGTTCAAGCTTACAGCATCCAAATCAGACTGGACAAGGTGCGAATCACGAAGAAACATACACATTTTATTTCTTTCAAGAGAGCCAGAGACATGTGCAAACCGCCATAACAGCAAACTCAATACAGAATTCTAAGTATTCTTTTGAATTTTTGTCATACATCATCTTACGTTACTCCCTTCACCTACGCCTCATACATCTCTCCTCCTTTTACAGGTCTACAAACATGACCTAGACAAACTCTGTTTCGAGCCAGAAGGGCGTTAAGTCTGTATAAAATGACATGAGTTAACGCCCTTCTCGCCTGAACAGACGCACTGTACACACCAACAAAAAAAGGTGCAAGTTTGCACCCTAAATGCAACACTGGCAGCACCTTTTGTGGTGCAATCTTGCACCCTACATGAAAAAGGTGCAAAAATGCACCTTTTTGTTCTTGTTTGCACCCGGAAATGCCCGTCTGCAGCCTATAAGGTGCAATTTTGCACCTTTTAGGGTGTATAAATTTTTGCGTACAAAAGGTGCAAATTTGCACCTTCCCTAAAAGGGTACAACTCTGCACCCTTCAGGGTGCAAAATGTAGCTAACTGCACCCTTAAAGATGCAAAAAAAGCTTGTCAAGGTGCAAAGTTGCACCCCAAAAGGAGCTCCCAGTGTTGCATTTGAAGGGTGCAAAATTGCACCTTTTTTTCTTAGTGTGTAAGTTGAGCACTTAACGATGTCATTTATGAAAAAAAAAATGTGCCATTTCTATTCTGCATTGAGCAGATTCTATCAAGTTGCATACACAGCATTGTTTTGAATAATATTCTTATGTTATCTTTTGGTTACAAGCTCTTTCATAACTTTATTATGAGAGGGATAATGAAGTAGCTATAACTCTGAATGCAATGCCCTGTGAACAAGAACAAAGACCAAGGACACTTAATGGTAATGAGATGCCATTGAAAAGTGGGCAACTAGTTCATGGGTAATTAACTTAATTTGCGCTACCAACACCAGCTTCCCCTAATTGTCAGCAACATGCAGCTTAAAAACACATATTCGCAGTTGGTTAATTGCAGAAGAGGGAGACATGCTGCTTTGCCTTCTTTCAACATGTCCAACATTACAGAAATTACATGAATTATTATTTCTATCTGAAAAAGAGAAATGTTAAATGGCAGAATAGGAAGACGAGAAGAACAAGTCAAAACTATTCATGCATCCACGATTGTGCAACGCCTACTCAGCTTGTTGTACGCAAGTCTATGGAAGTTGAACGCGCGATATTCGTACCATTGCACTCGTACCATCAAAAATGTACCATTGCACGGTTAATTAGCATGACGTCACAGTAGATCCCCACAAATTACTAGTACTTCTTTTATTTCCTTTGTGACGTCACAAGTAGCTTGCGGAGTTGCGGTGACATTGATAATGTGATTTTTATTTCCTCATGTCGCCCGAAATGGGTATTGGAGAAAATCAGAAGTTTACATTTAGAATAAGAACAATAATTTGAATATTTACATATTCATATACAGATTTTACACTTTCGGTGAAAGATCGCGACGTAACTTCTATTCAACGAGGCGAAGCCTCGTTGAATAGAAGGTCGCTCTTTCACCTCATGCAAAATCTCGTACCATCGCACTCATGTCTATTCGCTATTTGTATATTGGCACACACAGATACATTATTACACCCATCCATGGTGATGATGTCCCGTTTATGCAAAAATTTAATAACTTTAGTCCAGGTTTAACCACTAAATGGGGTGAATTCCCGGGGGGTCACTTCCATTGAAGAGTGGACAGCATCCGCGAGAATCGTCCTTAAAAAAGCATCCGAGTAAACGAGGATTCAAGGGCAGGCCGCTAGGACACCCTAAACACGGATTTTGTGTAGATGTCCCAGATTTGCACACCCTAAACAGGGATTTCATTAATTGTTGGGTGATATTCATACCCTAAACGAGGATATTCCCATTTTCATACCTTTAGAGTGATAGCGGGGTCCATTGAAAGTTTGGAGCCGTTTTTATCTCGAGATAATTCACTGTCTCATTATGTTTTACACAGGCGTTATAGGATTTTCCGTTCACGGGTCTTGTTACAGCCGGTTACAGTCGGTCCCGCAGTCGGTGCAAATGACATACCCTTTTCGCGTTTTAGATCATCGTGATTTGGGTTATTTTTTTTTTTTTTTTTTCATTTTTGGTCCTTTTTGACACTCTATTCGCGTTCCGCGCGATCCGCGCCTACCCCTGAAAAAAATACCCTTTTCCGCGATTTTTTTTTCTCGTGGATGCTGTCCACTCTTCAGTGGAAGTGACCCCCCGGGGGTGAATTAGTCCAGCCATTCGGTAGTCTATAAATGGAACATCTTCACCTCATATAAATTACTATTATGTGACTAAAGGAATAAATCCAAATCATGTCACGAAAACCATTTTACAGCTTCGTGTAATTTCTTTCAGAATAATTTGTTATACATAAAAAGCTTGTCACTTAGCTCTCCGCTTTTGCCAGGGAGGGTCTTTTTGTGATTATTACGTATGAGGCGCCATTTCGCGTGCGTCATTAATGTGATGGCTGTAAGCCCATGCGCCAGCAATCACAACATTTGCACGGCGTACAATAATTTGTTGGTAATGGCGCAATGGAAATGGAAATGTGAGAGGCTGGCCTAAGAAATTGTAGAATTTATACCTGGATTTCTCTTATGTGATAATATTTATGAGAAACACAAGCACTGACGCAACCCAACGTCAGATAAATGGCGCTTCTTGTAAGGTGACAAGAAAAAAAAAAGACCCTTACCTGGATTTCTCTTGTGTGATACATTATTATAAGGAACAAAAGCCCGAGTGTGGAAGCGCTGATCATAGACTTGAGGATCACTGAGTACACTGATTCCTGGAGAAACAAGAGAAAAAAAAAGATGGAAAAAGAAAACATGAATATATCAGAAAGCAGTGCATAACCGGAGAACAAGTAATAAAATCAAGGATATAATGGTGTTTGACAAAAACTACCCACCGCAACAGATTGCACTTGTTTGCCTTTAAAAGAGGGGGTGCAACAAGCCCATGTCTCCCTCTGTTAAAAAAACAAAAAACAAATCGGCATACCTCTCGTACACAAGTCCAACAAGCGAATTCTAATTGTGGTTTGGTTCTAAACGATGGATTAACTTGATTAAGCAGTATCGATCTGAACCTGCGCCCCCATCTCTACCCTAATAACATATTGAACTCCAATTAGATGCAAGAATAATTCTGTTTTAATTATTGTTCCCTTATATCATGTGCGAATTCATTAACTGGGACATTTTGAGGATGCCCACCCCTCTTCTTTATAAAATACAACTCCGCCACTGATATTATACTTATTCACAAGAATTCTGCAATTATAAATAAACAAAACAAGATTGTAGATTTCTTCAGTGTATGGTTAATTGCTTGGGAAATATTACAATGCACGACACACCCACTCCAATCCTACAGCGTTTGCTTTTTGCAGGCACCGTTGGAGTTATACGATTAGGAAATAGACTCGAAAATGTTTGAATTCATATCTCGCTGCAATCGTAATTCATCCGTAAAAATACAAAATAAATCTTACAGTGTAAAGACTGACTGTGTGAACGACATGGTATTAACGATATAGAAAATACAGTGAAGTCAAGCACTCCCTGTGAGAAAACTGTCACTTACACATTTTATAATGTTTCTGTCTAAAGATAGTATTCTTTTTCAAGAATATCTGGGATCAACGATATGTTGTATCAATTGTCCCAGTAATGACTGACTGTCATCGTGAGTTTACAGAGAAAAGGGGAAAAAGCAACTAACAAAATTTCGAGAAAGTTAGAGGAGAAATGCCGTTTTCTGGTGGTATGCCCGCAAATGTACGTTAAAGAAATGAAGTCAGATTTTGGGATTGATTTCTCTTCAGTGTTGTGGGAGGAATATATGCTTTCTTTAAAAATGACACATTTAACGTTGGAACTACAAGATCAGGCAAAACACAGGCACAAATACATCAGAACAGAGCGAGAAGAATTATTTCGCAGTCATATGCACAGGCCTATGAGCATGAAAGTTAAAATGGTTTGACGAATGTAACAACAATTTAGTTCAAAATCAACTTGATATTTCTGTTGGTAGAGAACTGTACTCTGTATGTCCACAAATAAATTACATGGGTAGTGTGCAGTTCAATAATCAAGGTAACAGAACAGGCTAGATTTAGAAGATTAGTAACGAAAAACACTTTAAATAATGCATACCTGGGAAAAAAATTATGTATACCCTTTCGAAATTCGCAGTTTGAATTAGTATTCGGTTGTTGCACAAACTGAATAAAGGTGTCTGTTTAAAATACTTCCATTCGTTCCCTTGACCTTTCTCAATACACCCTGATTTTTTTCATTTGATAACTATTTTTCAAAGCCCCCCCCCCCCCTTTAACTATTTTTGTATATTTGCATTCTAAAACCTAAACCGAATTATATAGGAAACTTAACGCACAGCGCGGTTGACCTCAATTTCTTCTTCTTATAATTCAGCATGGCTCGCTAAAGAACTCCATATTTTGTACATTTTCATTCAAGCATGAATGATGAATATGCTTTCGGGGTTTACTCTCAGGAAGTTATATCTGTTTCTCCTTTATATTCGTGTTGGCTTTGCGGCAATGGAAAAATCAATATAAGGAAAACAAAAAGAAAAAGGAGGAGGAGAAGAAGAAGAAGAAGAAGAAGAGCAGTAAACCGTGACATTTGGAGTGGGCCTCTGCACGGCATCGGGGCGTAAAGAAAAACAACGTATTAAAGTGGTCTGCTCACTTCGTGTAGACATAAAGCACAACGGTATTCAGTGCTATGCAGGAGACGACGAAAACTAAGTAGTAATGTGTGTGTGCGCGCACGTATGTGTGTGCTTTATGTATTTATGATATGT
>CM057156.1:23895040-23930448 GCA_029962745.1 Echinometra lucunter
TTAACTATTTTTGTATATTTGCATTCTAAAACTAAACGAATTATATAGGAAACTTAACGCCAGCGCGGTTGACCTCAATTTCTTCTTTTATAATTCAGCATGGCTCGCTTAAAGAACTCCATATTTGTACATTTTCATTCAAGCATGAATGATGAATATGCTTTCGGGGTTTACTCTCAGGAAGTTATATCTGTTTCTCCTTTATATTCGTGTTGGCTTTGCGGCAATGGAAAAATCAATATAAGGAAAACAAAAAGAAAAAGGAGGAGGAGAAGAAGAAGAAGAAGAAGAAGAAGAGCAGTAAACCGTGACATTTGGAGTGGGCCTCTGCACGGCATCGGGGCGTAAAGAAAAACAACGTATTAAAGTGGTCTGCTCACTTCGTGTAGACATAAAGCACAACGGTATTCAGTGCTATGCAGGAGACGACGAAAATAAGTAGTAATGTGTGTGTGCGCGCACGTATGTGTGTGCTTTTATGTATTTATGATATGTATTTTATATGTGTTTGGCTGGGAAAAGCTTGCACTTACGTATCATCTATTTTGCAACGCCTTTGTTTCAGAACAACTGTGAGTTAAGTTTCTGTCTCCCATTCTCCAGTCTCACCCCATCCCTCACCCTCCCCACTCTCTATTTTTTTTTCTGTTTCTACCTCCTTTTCACTCTGTTCCAAGATTTGTGCCACTTGATGTCATCTTAGTCAATACCATCTTCATCAACCCGTTTCAATTTTTAATCACGAGTTTCAAGCAAGGCACAGAACTCCTGCCCATGGCAATACCTTGGCTGCCTTGTAATCTTCACAAAAACAATCACCCTATACGTGTACACCTCAGTCAGTATGGGCCATGAATTAGCAACTGAGTGATCAAATTGGCAATTCATCACGAAAGCTAATGAATGCACAATGGTCGTGTTAATGCATAATAAATGAAATTAATCAAGCTAACGAGCCAGTGTGGTCCAAGCGTTGCCACTTTTTTTCGATGCTTTTGTAGGTAAGCTTACGCTTCGAACACTAAAAGATGGGACATTATTTGATATCTAAATAATTCCATCTCATTAATAGCAGCAGAACAAATATTCATTTCGTTTGCTTACATCAATTAGATAATTAGGTTTAATGTAGGGTAAGGAAAGCACCTATGAAGAAACGCATCATTCAATGATTGCATACACGTATTCAGATTTGTCTTCCATTTAAAAACAAACATGAAATATTTTGCGTGACTGTTTAACAGATAATACAGACTAAAAAAAATGTAGCCATTTTGTGCTTGCAATAATATGCTACACTAAAATGTTGACCGCTTAATCCATCCCAAATCTATCATTATATACACCAAGGGTGTAAAGTGAAGAAAAAAAAGATATCGCAGTATGTCCATCTTGTACCCTGTGTACGTTATGTTCACAATCTTCTTAAGAGGTAAACGTACTTAGAGCTGCATGATAACAACGTTGTATACATGCATATCACTGCACCCAGTCACAATAAGAGAATCGAGCTACTAATATTATACAGTATATTCATATTAGTATCTTACAAATAACGATGAAATACTTTTGAAAAGACCTGTATTATCTTTTAAGGTGCCGCGTTTTGCGACACAAACGGAATAAGGGGCAAAACCAACTTATTAAATAAGTAGAATGTTGACTGCCGCTTATCAAATCTTATCTGAATCGAAAAATGATAAACTCGAGAGAATCTACGTTCATTTTGAATGAAAAGTAACCATTTACAACAAGTCTGCATATTTCACTTTGACTACACATAATTACGATATGAGGTTCAGAGCCATAAATGCAACCATATAAAGAGAAGAAAGGAATATCTACTGTAAATTGAAATTACATTATCAATTGTATTTCAATTGCAAAGATGAAAAACCAGTCAGCAAATTCATATTAAACAATGCCGTAATCGACAGCTCGTGGACTGCATTCTCAGAGGTGAAAGACAAGATTGTGGCTTTACGCACTGGTATGTCCTGTAACTAACGCTTGTACTTTCCATTTTTGCTATGAATGGCGCGGGGCAAGTTTCATCCGGTGTGGTGCTTGACAGTAACTCATTTTTACTCGGATTTGTGTACTGCAGAATCGTTTTGAAAAAAAAAAGAAAGAAGAAAAAATGTGCCTAAATCAACAGATGATCTAGGACTATTAACATCTACTGAAGATTAAACATATCTGATGAGAGGAAATAATTAGGAATCATCTGGGGAGCGTTTCATGAAGAGTTTTGATTTTCACTGACAACTGTTATAAACTACTGAAAATCCTCGCATCTGATTGGCTGAGAGCAAATTAGTCGGTGAAAATCACCGACAAGACTCTTCATCACTTTAAAGGGATACAACTATACCACTTTAAAGGGATCCGGTAACTTTGTGGAAGCTTGATTTGATAAATTTATTGGTGAATTTTGATGTCTGTGTTGTATAAGATGTTATAAAGATATATTTCATTGAATTCCGCCATTTGCCAAACCAACCTGGGTATGCTTTTATCTAACACTGCAGTCTATGGGATAAAAAGGTTTGGTATTTCCGGTCCCTTGTATATTTTCACTGTTTGTGAAGCACATGATGATGCTTTTAAAGTGCATTTTTCAGGGCTTCATACTTACAAGATATTTTATACACTGATAGCATGTAGGGCCATGCAACTCAGATATTCAAAGTTACTCAATGGCCGTAAACATCTATGAACAATGCATTCAATCAGGTTTCTCTTAATCCCTCATACATGTCATAGGTCATTAATTCCATAACTTGCGATAGATGCAAGTGATATGTCTCCAAATATCATTAATGTAATAATAATTTTTGCTATACACAAAATACAATTATTCATCGTGTAATTAATCATTCTGCCTGTGCAAATTATCAACGTGCAAGTGTTTGCAAAAACAACCAGTATCATTTTCACAATAATTTAGGTGAACACTACGGTAAAAGTAGTTAATTCGAAACTTTGCATTGACTGACTAATTCAAAGTTTATTCCAACGTTGCATGACTTGCAATCTATGCACCTTATACATGTTATACTTGATTTCCTATAGGCTACAAAGACTCCATATTAACATTAATATTCATTCTACAACGTGTTACATATTGCTATTCCGTCACTTACCAAGGTCCAATGAGGCTCATGAAAAGGTAACCTTGTTGATGTTTGCAATCTCAGATATGAATACGTATAGCTTTTACACACGCATCTCCATGGAGATATAGCAATTCGTGTTTGCATGGATGTTCTGAATGCAAAACGTTTTTGATGAATTTTCTCTTAATTTATCGTTTACTCAGTGAAGTTGTGTAGCACCATGCATTACGAACAAGGTTCTCTGTGTTGTGTGACGTGTACGGAGTGTTTTCATTTTCAATCATTCATTTCATTTATATTCATATTTCTCATGTAACATTCAAATCTCAAAAACAGAGTACAAATTATAAGATAAGCAGATAAGACTACAATCAGTATAAAAAGTATATAAATAACATTATGATATGTGGTCAGTGTACGAAGAAAAAAAGGGGGAGGAATTGTCTTAGAAGTAGGCTACTGATATAAGTAAGAGAAATATCATGTGATGAGAGGTTAATAATAGATTCCGTAAAGACAGGGTGCCTAGACATTTGGTCACACAATTAATTCAAAATGCATTTTCTTTTACCAGAAACAGGGGCTTAGGGTTAGAGCCGAGAAAGTGTAAGGGTTAGGATTGCGAATGCGTTTCAGGTAAGGGTTACGTGGCACTGAGTTTAGGGTCGAAGTTTCCAATTCGGGTATTATTTTGACCTCTTGTAAACCATCTGAACGTTTTATTATGAAAGATATGAAAGAGTCTGCCTTACATGAATTCCTCGGGGGAAAGGAGAAATATTAAGAAAAATGATACAAGGAGAACGGTACTTAGTGCGTCTTTAAGAGAATTGATATAATAAAAGAATGTTTACTACAAACATTTGATGGGGTGTCGGGGATTGAGTTCCAATGTACAGAGAACCATAAACTAAAATCGCAACACACTGGTTCTATAATGCACTATTTATGTACACTGGTGTATTAATTTTATCGTGATGACATTTGGAGTCGAACCGACGACAAAGGAAGCATCATTTTGGCTGTCACCACCCAAAATGTCACTATATACAAACACATGAGGGAGAGGCAGAGGAAAGGGGAAAAAGAAAAACAAAGTTCAAAATTTTCTAGCACGCCTCAACGACTGACTAGTAGGACGGGCTTTATCGCATGCAACCCTCTGGCGAGATGGGAAAATTCAATGAGAGGTTCGTTCCTACAGGGGGGAAAACCGCCTCGAATTGAGCGAAAGCAAACATAATTTGGCGGGCTAAGTTGGCCGCAAATCTCTGCATCGTCAAGGCCTCACGCTCCATCGTCATATCTTTTTATTTCCCTCGTCTAGGGAGAAAGTGTGGTGTCTGTAATAATATGAGCATCCCCTTGCGGATTTGCCCAGTCTGCTAATGTGACGTTAAAGGCCTTCTCCAGAGCACCCGAACACTCTCCATCTCTTCTCCCAAACCAATTTCCTCTATTGTTTCACTGCCAAGTTGTTTACCATAGCTCTTCGCGATACAAGGCAAGATGTTTGTTTGTTCGTTTGTTTTTTGTATGTCCTTGTGAAATATTAAGTTCGCGCTGTTTTCATACACATGTGAAAATTCCATTTCGACTGCGTGGTCGTACAGTACGAGGTCTGCGTAAGTCGTTACTTCTTCCATCTTCGGCACCCATGATACACATATGAATTGAAGGTGGACGGTGATTGTGTTTTGCACCATGTCGTGCTGGCACTGGGATGTAAATAACTCTATATCATCTCTTTAATTCATTCATCACTGGTTCCCGCCTATGAATTGACGTCATCAGGAGGCCCCTGTGACATCATCAGCGTGGAGTCGCAGTCTTTGATCTGATTCTTTTTCTCTCTCTCTCCCTCTCCCTCACTCTTAGGAGATAGTGGGCTTTGTCTCCTTGCCATAGTGGCTGCACTGATTCGCCAGGGGTGGGTTTAACTCATTCACTAACAGTATGGGGTGCGAGGGGGTGGCGAATAAACGGAGCAGATAAAACAGATATACAAATAAACGTAGGTGGCAAAACAACATGCCATAGCTTATTATGGACAGAATCTGGCTTACTATTTTCCACCAAATCAAACGTCATGTTGACTTAGTCAGGTCTATACTAGGGTGTTTATCAAGAGTATTTAAAAAAATGGCCAATAGATTTCTCAGCCTTCACAATGCAAATAAAAAGCCACTGTGGGTGAATATTTTAGTATCATTTTAGTATTCAGATTTTTCCCAGCTGATTAAGCATTCCAAATAAAATGCTTGACTTCGTCTATCACTTCCAGTCAGTGACAAACGAAACCAACGAGGCAAAAATACATGTCGAAAATACACATTTTCCATTCCACTCTGCTTCTGAAAAGCAGGAGACGGCGATGTGTGTGTGTGTGTGGGGGGGGGGGGGGGTGGGGGTGTATAGCTATAATCATAAGCGAGGACAGTGAATAAAGAAAGATTCCTGAGAACCATGGTCCTCAGATTTCAAACAATAGTCCTCGGATGTCAAACAATAACTTTGAGCTTTATTCCGTCAGCCTTCCGAGGACAAGAGAAGAACACTTGTCCTCGGGAATAGAGTGATGTAGAGCTGTGTTTGCGTGTGTTTGTGTGTGTGTGAGAGAGAGAGATAAAGAGAGAAAGAGAGAGAGAGGGGGGGGGTGCCCTGGTTCAGTGGTTGAAGGCGCTTGTCTAGAGACGCCAGGATCGGGGGTTCGATCCCAGCACGGCACTTATGCCCTTGAGCAAGGCATTTCATTTATTTGATGTAAAAGAGCAATGTAAACAAAATGCCTTGAGCAAGGCATTTTATTTACATTGCTCTTTTACATCAAATAAATGAAATTGCTATAGGCATATTGATACCAACATGTGTATGTGTGTTTGTTTTAAAAAAGTTATATGTTAGAATATGTCTCAATCTTGTTGATGAATTAAACAGTCTTTCATATATTCTGAGTTATTCCCAGGTCGAATAAGGACCTACTGCACAGTCAATACAGAAAGAACCTAACCAATGATAAAAGCTGCCAGTGAAGAACTCTCCGACAAGCCGAAAAGAATTTGGGGCTAGTATTAGCATGATTAGGCATAGAGCTACAAGCACAGCTCCATGTATCAGGGAAGGAACCCTCTCACACTTTTACTGGAAACTCTTTGCGACTGGTTTAGGAATGAAAATCGATATTCTTTCTCAAGTCAGGGTAGTACACAGAACCGTCTTTTTTTCTTTCTGAATCAGACGAAAAGCATTCCAAATGGAGTACTTCTTATACCGTAGCATTGCCTCATTTCACGAAAGGTTACGTTTACATTGAAGCCAATGTGACGTGACAGTCTATAGGGTAAGGATATCTTAGAAAAGGGGCGTCATCAGGTAACCATTTTATCAGAGAAAAGGGACAAACACTCTTGCATCTCCGAGCGAAATGTAGCGGGGGAGGGAAGGGGCGTTTCCAGAGTTTTGTAGAGAAACAGGGCACACTCCCCTAAAATCTGTGACAAGTAACATAAAAGGTTCTTGCTGCTGCACTTGAGAAGTGGTTGATTGGGTTTAACAGGGGAACGGGTCGATCGGGCCTCCTTTAATCCGCCAGGGAAGGAAGGAAGAAAGAAAAGGAAGGAAGAGTGGAAAAAGGGAGGGAGTGCAGGCGGGCGGTATGCGCACCCCTTAAGTGTCAAGAAGGCGACGCCAATCTCCTACATCGCAATCGAGTCGTGTGTCTGCGTCCGGTATTAGTAGTTAGCCAAATATGCGGTAATGGAGGAGGGATATCTATGTTTGATCCGTACGGCTTTGCACGTCTGCGCCGTCAATAAAGACAGGGGGAAAGCAGAACGAGATACGGAGGGCGCGTTTCCTCGGCGGTGACAATTTCAGGGTGCCCTTCCGTAAATATCGACTTCTAAACTCTGCTATCAGCTGAAACCATCTTCTTACCTCTCGTTGATTTTTATAACTGTAAAGACTTTCAAGTGATCCAGACGCATTGAAATATAAGGCACGCCATTATTGATACCCAGTTCTTGTAGGCCTAGGTCCCAGGGGCAGTGGGAATGGAGCTGTGTTTCAAAAGTCAAGTCGAGGGAGAATGACTGATATGAAGTGAAATGGACACAGAGTGCGCCGATCATCAATCTTAGAGATTTAGGAGAAAAATTGGCTTCACTGTCTCTACAACTACGGCCGCGACTCATCCTTCCTCTGAGGTTTGGCTAATGGTTAACTTCTTTCGAGCGAATCTCCAGAATTAAAATTCCGTGTTTGTCGTTCTCTTACTAGGTTATTCCATTCAATGCCACCCCAAAAGGAAACAAACCAGCCAAACAGACAACAAGTGTACTGGAAAGGAGAAGAAACTGAGAAAATCTGTTTTCGGTCGCAGTGGTTGGTCGTAGGGACATGTATTCGTCAAGATAATAAACAGCAAGAATAATTTCATTATTCTAATTTATCAATTCCGCTGAAATACTTCAAGTACAAGTCAGTCAATCGTATTCTGTTGTTTTCTTGTATTTTCCATTGCAATAATTACGGTATT
This sequence comes from Echinometra lucunter, assembly GCA_029962745.1. Classification (NCBI taxonomy): domain Eukaryota; kingdom Metazoa; phylum Echinodermata; class Echinoidea; order Camarodonta; family Echinometridae; genus Echinometra; species Echinometra lucunter. Next base: position 23,902,697 of record CM057156.1, read on the forward strand.
ATAGCAACATTTCCCGAAACATATACCAAAATAGTATTAAAAAAACATCATGTATAAGCTCTGAAAAGTAGCCCATTGTAAGGAGTTTCGTAAGTACGTAGCATGTTATTTGAGATTTCAATTTCATTTATTTCCATCAACGTGGTACACACACACACACACACACACACACATATATATATATATATATATATATATATATATATATATATATATATATACAAATAAAAGATGGAATATAAAAACAGCAAATATCACTAAAATCAAGCATAAAATACAAAGAAATATAAGTCGAATAAATGTTACATGGAAAAAGGTACATCCATAAAAGCCAATTAGGCTTGACAGTTGGATGTACCAGGGTTTTCAAATCAGGTGTTGAGAAATTCTCAGCCTAGGACTCTGTTAAAAAAGGGAATGTACGTATCACTCACAAAGTGTGAATAAACCACAACTTTCTGGAAAAATGGCAACCACTTGTAATAATGAAAACAGAAATGAATAGACAATCGTCACAACTTACAGCGGGTTTTTTTTCTTTCTCTCTCTTTCTTTTTCCTCATGTGCTGTGAACATAAACCTCAATTTACCCCTATAAAAAGCAATGTGAATGTACTTCTATTTTGAGGATATTATTTCAACTGAAAAGAGAAATGACTATTTTCATCCGATTACCATTATAACTCGATTTCAAGTTCTTAACGTAGGGTCTAGGGACTCGAACATACGTCACACAAGGTATTGTGGGAAGGCCACCCCACCGCAATGCAGTTCTGTTTTTCGCCGACTCAATATGGATTTGTTGCAGCCGCCTGTCAGCCTGTGAAAATTATTTGCTTGACGCGTAGGAAAACAGTCATCGTCGGGGACCAGCGAAAGGTTTAGATTTAATGCACTGAAATATATATCTGAGGCACCCACTTTATCTTACTCTATTGAGTACGAATACCATGATCACACTCGACATGCTCGAGTGAAGAGTTATAACAGATATTATGAAAATAATATCAAGGCAAAAAGTAAGAATAAGATGCATACGTAATCCCTCCTTTATTATTTTATCATCGTAAAGTAAAATATCTAAAAGATTTATTAGAAAAAGTTAGCTGAACCTTTATCGATTAAAGAAATACTTGACGTCACACAGGCTTTTCACAAACTTGATCATCAGCATCAGAGTCAGTTTGATAAGTTCTTTTGTTATTCCCTTTCACGTGTAGAACGGAGAACATAACATTTTCCCGTGTTTTTTTAGTTTATGTTGGCGTGTGTGGGAGGGAGGCTACCAAGGGTAGCAAACGAACAAAAGAACCAATGCGTTTCTAGAAACCGTCATAAATCTACTTCTTGGATATCCCCTTGAAACGTATGTTTTAGAACAGCACGCATTTCAATGGGATGTCCATGAACAGAAAAGCAGGCTTGGAATATTTTGAAGCGTGGATACATTAATCATTCATTATACCCATTTTCCATAACTGGATGCCCTCGTATAAACACGCGAGAGGTTGTTTTGATATCACAAGTACAGTTTCGCATATTCCTCAATATTTCAAAGTCAGAAGAGGTATGATCAGGGAGACAAATTATCATAGAGTACTCAGCGACTCACTTGACATGTTCTCGTGCAATCGAAAATGATAAGAAAACATTCAACTCTCCGAAGGGAAATGCCATTCACTGCTACTGAAGCATGAAGACCATTAAGAACGGGGACAAGAAAAACACACGAAAAGGTCTGGCGAGGCTGAACATGCCCATTTTGTTTTTCTTAACACTTTCTCCATGTTTTCAGAGGCAGATTTGACGAGGGGTCGTAATTAGATCATACTCAATAATTAATTGGATTTGTGGGTCCATTTTTAACAGACGATTAAAGCCTAGATGTATTTTAAGGCGCTTACCTCATCGTTGTTCAGTCGCTAAAGTTTACAAACGTTATTTCAAGGAAGCTTTACGTCATCCTTCTGTTAAACACATTGACTACAAGCTGTCCACATAGTTCATTAAACACGAATTTTCATTTAGGTTAACTGATTTTCTTTTTCTGTTTTGAAAGATTCGAACAGAAGAAACTGGCGTTAAACGATATTAAAACATGTTAACTTTTTTTTTATGTATGTGAATATGGTCTCGATTACTCTGAAAACCGGTAAGAATATTCACTGTCATTTGTGATTCTCATGAAACTGGAAAGGAAGAAAGAAAGTTTACAACCACCGTCTTGACCTAACAAAAACTATCTCTTTTTTTAATGGCACGGCGTGATCAACATTGAATTACATCAGCTCTAGAACGAACATCATTCCAACTTTTCCTGTAAGGCTTGATGTTTTTTTTTAATAAGCAGACGGATGGCGAACATATCAGCTATCGAACGATCATAGTATTGACTATGTGTACGAATATACGCTCAATTTCCCCCACACTATACTCTATTCATGGAGGTGGAATCCTGTTCTAATGTCACAAAATTAGTAGGTACACATTATGGACAAACACCGCAACAGAATATGGATAATCATCATCATCCACAGTGTACATGACGTGTAATTAGTTTACTTTGATAATAAAGTCACATATTTGATATTGTTTGTATAACATTCATTAAATGCAATATTACAACGTTAAATCGATGAGATGAAATGGTGTATCAATGTATCAAACTATTTCTTTTTTCTATATCATTGTCCAATTTGCATCACCGCAAGGACTGATTTTGTTATGTATCTTAATTGTCTATATAAAGAGAGGGGGGGGGGATAGAGAGAAGGGTGAAAAAAAGGGGGTGGAGGATACTCGACGGTACAGAGAAAACTAAGGCAATCTGTACTTTGGTAGAGATTTTTCAGGAAGAAATATCGAATAACGTATGAAAAAATTTTCATCAGCACTTTTCGAACATACGCACTCAGACAATGCGCATGTAGACACAAAGCAGATCCTGTATATAGTTAAACTGATCAAGATTTTGAAGAACATTTTTTGTAAGATAAATATATGAAGAAATCTCCACAAGTTCTTTCCAAACGTTATTATACACACATAAAATGGAAATTGATATATTTGCTTAAAGACATTGGTTAACATTGTTATGATTTTAAAAAATCTTGTTTGGTTACTTGAAAATGGGATAAACATACGGGTTATAGTGTAAAAATACCAGTCTGAAAGTTTCAAAGAATAACATCCACAGGAAGTATTTTTAAATATCAAAAATGTGAACCAAAGTGAAAAATATACGAGGGTCGGTTGCACAGAATAGGACATAAGGGTGCGCATGCGCGTATGACTCACCTTGCCGCACTGTGTGTATTGGCGAATCACGCGGCGGGAGGCACATAACGGCATTTTCAAATTCAAGCAAAGTGGTCCTCTTAGTGATTGTCTCGTGAGACGAAGGATGATAAAATCGCCGTTTGCGTCTAACTTACACTTTTTCATTCCAAATTATGGTTGCTTTCAGGGTTTTTGAGTACAAATACAAGTACTCATACACATGTTTCATCTTAGTTTGAGAATTTTTTAAATCAGCTACTCACAAAGTTAGCCAATGCCTTTAACTGGGAAGTGGACAAAAAATAAGTAGAAAGGATCTGTCACCTAAACAGAGATGAATATACAGACTGATTGTGAAATATATGGCAATCGGTGTAAACAAGCTCATTAAACTTTAGTGTGTTTACGAATAGTCTGCGACGGTTTCAACGTAGCATTGCCAATTTATCTTGCGCCTCCCATTCACAATAGCAAGACGACTGGGAACCATAACACTATTCGGCAACATATCATATTTGATTTACCGTATCATCCCTTGATCGCTACGTCACTTCTTTGAAATTTAACCACACGGAGTTTCGTGTTTTTTTGTTTTTTTTTCATGAACAGATAAGGCCAAGTCTTTTTTTTTCTAAGAATGAGAAATTAACCAAAAGCTCTATTCTCAGTATTCTCGGTTTTATCCTCCCATAAGTTAAATAGAATTAAGTACAAGCAAGAGGATGATTCAACCTACGCCACTGCAAAGACAAGCTACTAAGTTAATTTTTCACGAGTACTTGCAGAGCCATCCACCCACGAAAAGGAGAAAAGAGGGGCAAATAAAGGTTGATCACTGTTATCCTGGAAATCATATTTGCATCTGGGAATTTCTGATTAATACTGTCTATATTGCGCTTGCTTTACTCTGATGAATTCAATCCCATAGTTTTCCTCACCATCCTAAGGATGGTAAGGCTAAACTCTCTTACTGTCATTACTTTGGAAGAAATGTGCAATTAAGATATCTATGGTATATCAAACTTATTTAATTATGCGTCATCGCTGGAATATAAGTATATTGAAAAAATATATATATCGAAGCGTGGTGCACTTTACTATCAAAGAGAAGATCATAAATAAATTGCGAATATGCTCTGCAGAATAAATGAATAAGGTTGTGCACCCTTGCAGGACTGTCATGCCTGTTGAAATCCCCAGTTATTGTGACAGTCTGGTCTGGGGTAAAGGGCGCCTTCAAAAAGTGCTCTCGAGAAATGGTGATGAATGAGAGAAAGAGAGACAGAGAGAGAGAGCGAGAGGAAACAAAAAGAATGTTGCATAGATTATGAACCCATCCTGTCTCTCAGGTATATCACGAGAAAGGGCAGCCTCCATCCTTGGATACCATCATTTGGCCCCCATCTCGCTATCACTCCCGTCACCTCGAGTAGGAGTCCTCATCAATAAAAATTCGCGTGTGAGGATGAGGGTCGAGCGAGGATTCGTGTCAGATGAGATAGCGACAGAGAGAGGAATCAGAAGGATGAAGAAAAGAAGAACCAAATGAATTGCATTCAGAAAGAGATAGAGAGAGGGGGATACCGAAATAAATGGAAGACAGCTATTCCTCAAAGGAAAAACTAGAGTCAGATGATTTAGACAGAAAAAGCCCCAACAGAGAATGAAAGAGAAGCAGATAGTCAGATACACATCCATCAACAAGAAGAAAAATATAATAACAACGTAATATATAAACATGATAAAGAAATGCCTGAAGAGAAGTGGAAAGAGGGACATCAGAGGGAGGGAGAGGCTGCGATAGAAAGATAAGCAGAGACTTCCATGTTGCGAAAGATGCAGACTGAAGGTGAAACATATAAAAGGAAAGACAGCTATAGACAGAGGAGGAGAAAGAGAGAACACCTGTGAAAACTAAGCACAAAAAATGAGAGGAGAGAGAGGAGGAGAGAAGAGAACTTTACAAAATAGCTTTAAAGAAATGTTTTTATCACTCAAGTTATAAATGTGACCATTTAAAGAAAGTATGTTCCCAGTTTTTATGTAAAGAGTACAGAGCCAAAATATCGGCACAGGCATGGACAAGTCTGCAAAATGAGTACTTATGGCAGAATGGGATGGCGGGATAAAGAAAGAGAAAAGGAGACTTCCTACGAAAATCGCTGATACATTACTCTAAATGAAGCTATGCGAATTACATGTTTTTTGCAACGCAGATGTACAGAGTAATATGGATAGAGACTTGAACATTTACAAGGGCACAGAACTATAAAACGAACATTCATTGGCAGTACAGAGAAAGGGAAAGAGGATGAAGGGGGCAAGAAAAAGGGAAGGAATGAGTGAATGTGAGCTATGAAAGATTTCAAGATTTGTTAAAAATGATGAAACGTAGTGAATAAATCAAATACACATGCACAGACGATATGAGAATGTACTAGTGGACTACTTCATGGCGCCATCTGCACATTCTTCATTATTAACATACACATGGATAACATCAAAACTCTTGTCACACATCCTCACACAAATAGTTGAACTATCTGATATTAGGATGCCGCTCACATCACTCATGGAGATCAATCATGACAATAAAATGTGCCAAATAATACCGGCTTCTCTTTAATAACAACATACATCATTTTAATGCTACCCATAATGTGTGCAATTCCTTAAGACCATCTGGGTCACACGCTTAGCACCCTTCGGTGCCAGAGGGAGAGAGAGAGAGAGGGGGGGCGGGGGGGATAAGGGACAGAGGGCTACCACCACAAAAAACAGTCACACATTTGAGACAGATATTGGATGAAACGTTCACATTTCCAGAAGCATCAAAATAATAATAATAAAATGATGATGATGATGATGATGATGATGATAATAATATTAATAATAATAATAATAATAATAATAATAATAACAACAATAATAATAATAATAATAATAATAATAATAATAGTAATAATAATAATAATAATAATAATAATAATAACAATAAATATAACGAAAAGGATTACTAATAGTAATGCTCTTCGTCATCGATGATGATGATGATAATGATGATGATTATTATGATGATAATGACTGCAACAATAAATAAAAATAATATAATGATACAGTACTACTAGTACCACGGAATACTACTACTACTATTACTTCTACTTCTACTACTACTACTACTACTACTACTACTACTACTTCTACTACTACTACTACTACTACTGCTACTACTACTACTACTACTACTACTACTACTACTTCTACTACTACTACTGCTACTACTGCTACTACTACTACTTCTACTACTACTACTACTACTACTACTACTACTACTACTTCTACTACTACTACTACTACTACTGCTACTACTACTACTAGCACTACTGCTACAGCAGCAGCTACTACTGCTACTACTACTACTACAACTGCTACCATCGGTAACAATAATATTGTGTTTTTTTTTCTCTCTCCCATGTACTATTCTTTGATCATGTATATGAAAATGCTTTTTCAATTGTTTATGAAAATGTACTTTTTTTCTTTTTGTTATTACAATTAATTCATGTTTGAGTCAAAATATCTGTTTTGTTGAGAAGAATATGTAAAATTTGTTATGAATGACTTGTACAATATTTATTTGATAGTAAAAATACTATTACAAAAAAAACCATCTCCTTTTTTGTAGACATTATACTTTTATAACATTAGTACGCCTGGAATGCTTTGCTACAGTGCATACATCAGCAACCTGTGATCTGATGATCGTGGTGATACCAGGGTTACGCATAGCCTTGTAGTCTTATGTTACATCAATCTCTTCAATTACATTATGCAGAGATAATCTTTACGCTGCAAAAATAACGGGCTAACAAGCTGATCTTCTGCTAAAGCATGAAAAGTGTGTATGCATACACGATATGCGTATGCACTGTGGCGCTGCCCAGCATTGGATGGCGTGTATTGGCGTATGTGCATTTCCAGTAGGTCATAATACATGTACTTTGAGAGCCTTGAGAGCCGGCAATAATTCAACATTTCATATAAAATGCCACACAGTCGTTTCATCATAATATGTTTTTCGGCTGCGAAATAACAAAGAGACCAACACGGAGGGTTTGTCTTGTTTTGTTTTGTTTCCTTTTTGGTTCCAACAAATTGAATTTGCTCTTAATTACGACACGTTTCGCGCGAAGTGTCGCCGGTTCGAAAATGCACTTAGCTTAGGAAGTAAATCACATAAGGCATATACCACTTTCACTACACTGAATGTCTTTTCTTTCCAGTATTTCCCACCATTGTTAAATTCTAAATATATCCATTCACAACCAGTGAACGAGTGAGCATTTTTGAAATATGAAATATCACGCCATTGCGCTCTTCCTTCCAACGACTGCAATTTTAAAAAAAAGTCAAATCAGTAATAGTAGTATAAAATGCACATTTTTTTTTATAAGAGGCAATGATGAAACCATTAAATTTGGTTGGGTGAGTGTGTGTACCTTTGCACTTTTCTTTCTCTATTCATTGCATGTCAATACTATACTACAACATAACTGCAGGTTGTACAGTTAAAGCTTGAGTCATGTCTATGTTGTTCTCAATCGATTGCTAAATGCAATAAAATCAAAGCACAAATTTTTAATCACAGCAGATGCCAGAGATCTTATCATGGCAGGTACTTACTTTCATGCTTGACATGCTTAATACTATTTTGCGTGACAACAAATTTATTTAAATGTGGGTAACAAACAAAGAGAAGTTTAATATACAAAGCGAAATAAATTTGAAACAGTATCGGAATCAGCAGAGTGCTATTACATTTCCGGAAAATTTGAAAGTATCCCTCCCTCCATGCCCTCCCTCCTAAGTCTAAACTAAAATGCAAAATTATTCATGTATGGCACCATTTAGAGAGGATGACTACCATAACTTGTGCTGAATATTTCACCATGTTTTGTGTTATTTTATTTATCTATGTTTTGTAAAACATTTGGTCAACCTTGCCATGCAGCTTTTCATGATAATATTCCTAACGTGGTCTCGTCATTCCTCCCGAAAACAGGACACATTGCTTTCCACTTGTTTGCAAAGTCGGAGTGGGCTATCATTAGCCTATTTCCAATTCCCCTCCAGCGATGTGTTTTAGCCTGCACTCCTGAACTTCTGCAACAACAGTTGCTCTTTTTCGTTATTGATGTGTTTGTATGTGCTTGTGTCATTTGAGTCCTCCTCATTTGCCCACTGGTGTTTGGAATTAGTATTGATACGGTGTCCCCAGGGACAGGAGAAGGCCTGTAAAAGACATGTTACGTGACAAGAAGTTGGAAGTACCCTTCAACATACGACCGGAGGATGAATATAGAGAAAAGCACTTGGGAAGAAACACGGTCAGAAAAGCGACGAGCAAAATCGAGGACATGGCCACCTAGAGGGCAAGCTATAGATTTTCACTGAATTATGCATGTTGGAGGAGCTCCTGTTTACATTTGCAAAATATTTCAACCAGACAAAAAAGGAGGGAATGGGGAAAGAATGGTCATGCAATGAAAACAAGCGCCCGCCTGCCCACGCAGGGTTTAAAACCCAAAAGCGCATCACGAGGTCTCAACGAGTTCCATTTCGAATCCATGAATTGCGAGATGAGCGCTCCGCAAGACGAACGTCAGCGATAGCAAGAATGAGACGCTCTGCAAGCGATGCCTCGAAACACTCATGATTACGATTAAAAATCCTTGCCCTTCGTACTCCTTGAGGTGGAGATCAAAATGGCACCCAAACCTCTGCATAGAATTCCAAATGAGCAGAGAAACCAAGATGAGAAGATATTACGCACTCAGTGCAAGTCACCGGGGACGGAATTATGAACTCTTGAGTACCTTCTTAAATTTAGATGACATTGGTGACAACATGGATAAAAAACATTGGTCCATTTTAAATGAAATGAAAGGGCATGCATCATTGACAAATGCTTGACGAGAGTTAAGAATTCATTGCATATAACCACATCCATGTACAATAAAAATCCACCTCCTCCCCCTTTCCCCCTCTTTCCTTTCTCTCTCTCTCTCTCTCTCTCTCTCTTTCTGATTTCAATTTCAATTTCTCTTCCTCTTCTCTTTTCTCCTTCACATTTCTCATCCATAAGTTGCAGGGCGTTTCATCAAGATGTTGACAAAACTATATTTCAAGAAACACGTACTTCTCAGTCTTGCAATCACACTTGAAATGCACGCATTATGCTGTCTATGTACATACGGGAAAAAAGAGGGGGAAAGAAAGAGGAAAGGGGGGTGGAAATGGAAGGATAGTACTGGAAATTTCATATCCAATCGGACCTTGCCTCCAAACTGGCCCATACAATCCCTTGGCAATGACTCGTCGCATATTTCCTCGCCATTTTGCATTGATTGTTCCTCCATCGTCTGTTCCTCCTGCATCCCTCATCATGGTCGTCCCATGTTACACTGGGGTATCGTTCTGTTTGCTAGAGGCAAACAGAATGTAATACAAACTCGCTCTCTCCCCAAACGGCCCAGCACGAGACGACGGTTGGCGACAAGGAAAAAAGGGAAGAAAAAAGCATACCCATTCTGCAGGAATCATCCATGAATACTGTGCAGACAACATGCTTTCAGTATGTTCAGGACATGTTTTTTTTTGTCGCGTGTGTAGATTTTGTGTGTGTTTGATCTTTTATATGCTTCATTTCTCTCATATCAAAAGCGATATTTTGTGAAAGAAAATTGTTATAAACATTACATATTACAATTTTTGTTAACGTTACCGAAATAATTGTCAGCTCAAATGCTCGAAAAGCTTTCTGGTTTTTCTATTGTACTCTGCAAGTATTATTACTGCAATTTTTTTTCTTCTATTTTTTCAAATCTTCGCATTATCAGATTATAAAAAATGTATCCCTAATTCGAAATCTCTCATTCAGTTTTGTCTAATTCATTGCTAGGAAATTGAATTTATGTAAAAGGAAATAGTTTTCCATATAGTTTTTTATTTGCTATTCCTAGAAGGATCTCCTGCTTGATTATTTACAAGAGCTTTATCCAAGAACGAAACCTGAAATCATTTCATGTATACACAAAATTATTGATAGACAGAGTGATGAGTGATGACGTCACAATTCTTTACCACAATCAACTCAAAACATATCTCGTCTGGCAGCATAGGACTTCCGTTCATTGAGCCTGTCGCATATTATTTGTTTGCCTTTCCCCAGAAGTTCTTGGAAATATTCCGGCATGCCCCCAATTACGGAAGAACATGTCTCCCAACATGCTCAAACATAATATTCTTTCCAGCGTCCCATCCCCATCAATGTAGATTGTTGACATTAATTGGACAGGTTCGTCTTTTTCATTGAAATACCCCGCCCCCCCCCCCCCCCTTGCTCCTTCCTCCTATTTTGTCTGTGGCAAAAATTTGTGTCTACTTCTCCTTTTTCTCTCTCTCTCTCTCATTTTATTCCACTTCAGCATGACTTCCATTTACAGCATCCAATTCTTTCATTTGTCTAAAAGTTTATGGGTACCTTAAATGGGTACTTTATCTACGTCCCTGTCCGTTAAACATGATAAGAAATGCAATTAAGCCCTTTCACTCTTGCACTTCCTCTAATTTCTCTCATTACACTTGTCCTCCCTACATAATCAAGGGTATATCATTATGTAACAGAGGCTGGTGTCATATTCTAATAACTTAGTAAGGGCCGTAACAAGTTTGAGACTGCGATTAAACTATTTTAAATAGACAGAATACATGTATATGCGTGAAAGATCACTATTGTTATCATTTTGATATTATTAATCATTTATTTATGTATTCATTTATTTGTTTATCTAATACATTTCTATAATTGTTAGTATAATTATTATCATTATCATTATTATTATTATTATTATTATTATTATTATTATTATCATTATTATTATTAATATTTTATCTATATTTTTCCCTAATCCTTAGAAATGCCATCTATTTCCTACTTCTTAGTTCTGTCAGCGTAAACATATTTCAATGTTATTATATTTGAGTACATACCTTTGACTTTCAAATGTGTGTGTAGGGGTGTGTGTGTGTGTGTGTGTGTGTGCGTGTGTGAGGGGAGGGGATGGCAAGTATGAGTGTATATACATGAAAAAGATGGAAATGCACTGCGCAAGCCAGGGAGTTTAAGTCGGGAGTAACTCCTGAAGACTGCCTTAATAAGCCCAATTGGTCGACGGCTGAGTGCACTTGATATCATTAATATAAGCTTCTTGGAAATGCGGGTTGAGGACTAAAAACATGTTACAGGCATGCTGTCTTGAGATTTATGTACCTATAGCCTTCATTCAGTTCCTTCAACTTAACATCAATGCCCTTTTAGCTCGGTAAGTTGTACAGACGGAAATGGAAACAGACGTTCAAGTGCACACTTATCGAGAAAAATGTAAAGCAGCCGTGAGAACCCTTGAACACTAAAAACTAAATGGCCATTCGAGATTTAATATATTTATATTCATCACGGCCACTAGCCAAATTGTGATTTCTTCCTATAAGGAGAGAGAACGAGAGAGAAAAGTACCTTATATATAAGGCAAAGGTAGAAAATCAAATATATACATGTACTACATTTTATGAAGATAAGTTTACATTTCAGCCTTCACTTCGACCTTCGGTGTGGGATTTCACCATCAGCCTTGCACAGAGATCGATGCGTCTTTCTTTCTTCCTTATTGCATTACACTTTATTGGCTTTCGGTTGCTTCGCTAATTTTAGGCTTGTCTGTAATCTCGTTACTTCTCCTCGGTGGGGGACCTATCTGATTTTGCTTCTCGCAAATATTTTCCATTCCTTGAAAAAAAAAAACAGCAGGAACACCATCTGCCCATGCAAGGAACATATGGCATGTATAGAGAAGAACGCAACGGACTGTCTGCTATGTTTAATCTTAATTCACAAGATACAATGGAAAGAGCACTAGCAGCGCCATCGCAATACCGTAAGGTGAAAGATCACAGTCATTACAAGGGAGCTGGGGACTCAAGTGCAGTGGTCCGTCCATTGGAATTTTTAAAAACCCTATTATTCGAATCTTGACCACGTTTCCAAAGCTCTAAAGGGAATGTCTCTTTCGACCCATGGTACTCTAGATAACTTTCAACATTACTAGGGTAATTACTTGCTCTGTATGGATACTGCCATATAATAATAGGTCCACCCAGATTATATTTGACAACATCAATACTTGTCTGTGCTTAATTTTACAGTGCAATGCATGTACACTCCAAATTTCTTAGATTAGAAATTAATCTAATAGATCGTGATTAGGGACAAGATTACAAATTAGATTAAGAAATTAAAATCAATATGAGAGATTTCTAATTCTACTAGATTAAGATTTTTAAATAGAATTTTGGATTTGTCCCCGATTCAGGTCTAGGAAATATAAAGTGCATCTTACATGTCTTATAGACGTATTGACATATCATTAAAATGAAAATGTCACTACGTGAGAAAAAGAATATATATCCCTGATACAGTAAGAGAAAGTATCAACCTAAAATTCTAACGAATATATATCTGCAGGGCAATAAGAATATCTCATCTCAGAAGCAATCATTCTCATCATCCTCTTTAGAGATGGGGTTCCAAAGATTATCTCAGATAAAACCAATCTGAGATATTTTTCCAACATTGACCTGACAAATATGAACAGTAATGTATGCATCCTCACTGGGATATTGTTTGAGTGCAGTATGACGTATTTGAGTGTGACTAAAGAATGCACGATGGTTTTTTAAAGGCCAAAAGTATGATTCCCGAACAATAGGAATGAAATGATAATGATTCCAATAATAACAATTAATCTCCCCGCAAAGACTGATTCACGTTATGCTAAGGAGTGAATAAAAATTAATTTTAAAAAGGATGATTACTGATCGTTAAAACTGCTATAAAAGTAAAAGCATACGTTTGCACTGACAATGCATGCACACTAAGAAAAAAAGAAGGTTCGATTTTGCACCCTTAATGCAACACTGGCAGCACCTTTTGGGGTGCAATCTTGCACCCTACATGAAAATGGTGCAAAGATGCATCCTTTTGTACTTGTTTGCACCCGGAAATGCCCGCCTGCACCCTTAAAGGTGCAACTTTGCACCTCCTTAAAGGAGGGTGCATAAATTTTTGCATTCAAAAGGGTGCAACTCCAAATGTAGCTCACTGCACCCTTAAAGGTGCAAAATGCTTCTTGGGGTGCAAAGTTGTACCCATAAAGGATCTCCCATTCTTGCATTTGAAAGGTGCAAAATGGAACTTTTTTTCTTAGTGTGTGCAAAGCTTCCTTTGCCACAGATTATGATGAATGTGCCATTCATGCTGTGGAACACATAGGTATGCATTTGATTCTGACTTACATCTGCTGATGTGCATTACTGGAGGAATATTTCGATTGTAGAATAATGACCAACTGCCTTCATGTTAAGTAGAGAGGTCCCTCGTATGGGATTCTCAAGATCATTTCGTCATCGTGGTGAGATAATTAAACGCAAGCGTTCTGTCCATCTGTAGAAAGCATCTTCTTTCTTCATCTTTCCCGTCCATCATGTCCATTGCTGTGGCAGGAGTATAGGACAAAATAGCGGGAGAGAGGCAACACCGGAACGGAACACAGCATGTATTATCAACCAATGTCATCAACATCCCTGTCAGGCCTTTGCTATAACGTATAGCGAAATGCATAGCTCTCTCAAATGTTAAAGGTGATGGTGATGATGATGAATTTACCCTCTCAGTAAAGTGTATGATTTCTACTCATTAAATGATCCATCAATGTTCTATTAAATCAAGCAAGTTGATTATTATCCAATCATATAAACTTTGAAATAAAAAGAAATCAGATATTTGGCAGAGAGTATTTTTTTATTAAACCTTATCCTGTGCTTTTTTTTTCACTGGAATATATTCTGACTTTATCTTCATACATCACACCAACGGTTATCATGCCTGACTGTATTGATATTATAATCTGGGTCGAATCCACGGTCACATAAAAACACCTCCTAAGGAAGTTCATCAATATATTCATCGTGACCCATCGGCAGGCAGCAAATTAGCAACCTAATTGATATTCTCACGGAAACTGTCACTAATAAGAGGGTGACCTCGATTCAATTTTCAAAAAATGCAAAACTTTTATCTAAGAGGCAGATAGACTGATTTGCAAGGGACAATGCTGCTTCTCTCCTCCCCACTGAAACAAAAGATTGATCTGAAAACGTTCCTTGGCTTTTCGTGGTAGTCAAATATTTTGCCCATTCTTCCTCTGGGACAATCTGGAAGCTAACTGAAACCACCATGGGTCTGTACCATAAAAGGTCAAGCATTATCAAGAGTTTTCATCATATAATTAACTTTACTGCCCTCTTGACATAGGAACTGGGCAACCTGCTGCACAACCTTAGATGGGTATATGTAATAGTAGAAATAATAAATCATGATACAAGTCACAGTCCATACCAAAGTTTCTCACATAATAGCCAAATCTAACACAAATAACGTTAACACCAAATTTAAACTTCAAGATTCCAAAAGAACTATTCATTTCTTGATTTCATCCTTGATATTTCTTAACAAGAACGCTATACTATTTCATCCATAACATGGCCTGCCATTGTGGCGCCACACCCAATCATGTTTAAAGTGCTGAAACATACACCCGCCCTGTTCTTTAACACCAACCATCCCATGTTAGATGAGACCGCCATTTTTTATTCGTGCCCTGCGCGTGGGTGAATGCCTACTGATCTCCGAACGTGTCTCGTCATGGTCGTGAAGATGGGGAATGAAACCGTGAATGAAGCCGTGAATGAAGTGCCATATTCATGAATGTTAAATGTGTGACCCTCAATGAGACAGCACTCACCGTGCCTTATATGGATAAACCCATCTTTGGTTAATTGCTCAGCGTCAGATAAAAGATGGTACGTATCACGTGACAATAAACCCTGTCTATTTAGAGCCCCAAGGGTGTTAATTCTATGTATACGTATTTGAGTTTATCAACGACCATGTGGACATGGTTCTCTGCAGTACATAACACCCATGGTTCCAATACCATGCGTACAGGATTTCAGACAAGGAGGAACCATGTGTGAAATTGCTACACCATGCGTGGCAACAAGGGTAAAAAATATTGGAGTGTATATTCCTAACAATAATGATAAATGCCACATATTGTTTTGCTTTTTGGCAATGCATTTGTGCTATTATGCCATCAGCAGACAACTCCTGCTCACCAAGAAGTATTTTTCATCCTTTTGCTATAGCACACACTGCAGCCACAGCTAACTTTCGGTGTAATTACGTAACATTTCAGAAACTTCCGCACTTTGCGTAGAGGGGGAACCGTGTGTGGATTTTTTTCTAGTGAGAACCCTGGACAGTGGATGCCAACTTCTGTTACCATAAACAGAAAATAAAGTTAATGGAATAGTGTCAGTAAAGGTCGACGAGGTCGTAACGTTCCTCACTTTTTTTGTGACAGGAATGACTAACACTGGACGAGATTGCGACGGAATGCATGCATTCCCGACAGATCAAATGTGTAACATGTTTAATGTTGATTTGTATCTATTTCTAAAAGAGAGAAGAAAAAAATGCCTTGAATCAGGCTGAAACTATATTTTGCCGTATCATGGTGGCGGTTAACTCTTTGCGGACAGAATAAAAGTTTTTTCAACAACGTCCTATATGGATTTATGATATTTTCTATATAATCGAATCTGATCGCTCGAAGAGGAGAAAAACACAATTTGCCGAATAGCTATCAGAAAAAAAGTCTTATCAAATTTCTCTTTCATCAAATGGCCAATAAATGAAAAGTCATGACATACATTCCTCTTACAGCAAACAAGACGACAATAATTTGTAAAGAAAATTGTTCCCAACCGATTATTCAATAGCGTTTTCCCACATTCAATTTCATAAAAAATTTCCCTTAAACACTCAGATGATGTGGCTTAGAAAACTTATAGTGGCGCAATACCTTGATGGCTTAAACGCATTTCCTTGTTTTTTGACAACCAATGCCAACAATACTATTCATGAAAAGCAGGAAGCGTAAAATTGCAGGAAACCGCCTTCGCTGGCTAATCCTAATTTCCTTCCGTCCACTAAACTTTTTGGTTGGAATCAAAACTGAAATACTACATCCACATCAGGGTAAGATATCGTATCATCAAACTCTCAAGAAGAAATATCTCTTTTACAGCAGAAATACCACATTAACAAAGTAAGGTGGATTGCAACTGTAAATGAGAGAAAAATTTGATAAAATCAATAAAGTAATATCAAGAGTTGCATAACAATAAATCTAGATTTGCAAAGGCCCTGTAGTTTTGTACAAAAAACACTGTGTAGAAGATGCTCCTTTTATTAAAGTAAACGTGTCTTTTTTTTTAAAGGCAGTAATTTCTAATGCTTCATTTATGAATAAATAAGAAAATCACAAGCAAACAGCTGTCTTACTTATCTGTCAGAGGGTAAGTTACGTTGAAACGATTTGATTGACAATGTATAATTACATGCATCTATCAAATAGACAATGTTAACTGCAGAAACTATGACGAACTAAAAACAGAAATATAATAACTGAACTCATAAAAACTAATAAACTAATTGCAGAGAAGAAAACATAAAAGCAACGATAAAGATATTTCCGACATGAAACACAAGATACTGGTTTCGACTTTTACTTTATAGTTACAAGGTTTTTGTCAAGGAATTAACAGTCAACAAATCGAGAATGGAAAACTACTGTTCACATCACAGGTATGATATATATATATTTTTTCTGCCCAATGATACACATCATCACCATTCAGCATCACGTACCTTTCTTGTATCCATGCCAACGAGATGATGTTTTTTCTTTCTGTGGCTTCCGGAAACCCAATAAGGTCAGTTTCTGCAACGATTTCTTCTCCGATAATAATTTCGCTTAACTGATGCACGTTTCAGTGTCTTTACAATGACAGAATTTACTGCAAGATGAAATCAGGTCATTGCTTTTCCCCTTTTTTCCGTTATAGATCAATAAATATCAAATAAAAAATCATAGAAATTAGAAAAAATATTTACACAATTAGGCAGAGCAGATCATTTACATACAGTATAAATCAGTGAAGTCTTTCCTTGTTCAAATGTGATACAAGCCACGGTGCTTTTACGTATGTATCACTGGCGTAAATCCCAGGGGATGGGGGTACAAATATACCCCCTCCGATTTTTCAAAGAGGTAATAATATTTCTATCAATCAGTTGTTCAATTTTTTCATAAAGCTATCAGAAACAGCGGTAAAAGTAGTTCAATTTCTATTTCAAATGCTGTCATAAAGCGAGAGTATGTGTGTGGAAGTGTGTGCGGGTGGGTGAGGTTGGGTTTGTATAGCTTTGCAAGCGAGGACAGTGAACAAAGAAAATTCCTGAGAACAATAGTCCCCGGTTGTCAAACAAAGGATTTGGGGTTTATTCCGTCAGCCTTGCGAGGACCGGAGACAATAGTTGTCCTCAGAAGTAGAATGATGTAGTGTGAGGGCGTGTGTGTGCGTGTGTGTGCATGATGACTGACAGCACAATCAATTTACACCTCTCTATGGTCTGTGCCTCCCGTTGTTCATCGTCGAACATGCCCAATCATTAATTCAGTTTTCAAGACACGACCCTCTGCAGTCGACAATGTGCCCGTGCAACCATATTGTAGGTCCAATAATGTTAAACAAGCCTCGGTATGTACTCAATAAGCATCGGGTGAAATTCTTCTAATGGCATAATACATAAGTTCTGGCTTTAACCCTGAAGTAACACTGTACCGTAATACTCTTCCCATATGTTTAAACAACATAACCTAGAACCTAATGAAGAGGTTTTACATCCTATACCCTTGGAGAATGAAAGCCCGGAAGAATGCAGCTCTCCCCAATCCAAGTCTAAGATTTGAATGGTCAATCAAACGAACTGTTCTGTAATGATGTAGGCCATCCGATATCGATCTTGCTCAATGCAAGCCGTCAAATTAGTTCGACCAAGATTTGGGATAAGATAATCGATATGATTCTGTGCACAATCAGTATATTTGATCAGTTAGTTAGCATATTTGACCAATTATTCAACAAAAAATTCTGCACAAGAACAATGTAGCCGTTCCAACTGACCAGTCATGCGTAAAAGGATTTTCTATGCCATTACGTCATTAGTTCTACTTTAAATGACTTAATTCTTTGAAATAATCTTGAAACTTAGTTCCTCCACTGCTCTATCACTTTAACACATTAAAAAAAACCTCAGAAGTACCGGTGGGTCAATCAATAGCCACTTAACATATTTATCTTTCTCCAAATTAGCACGAGTCGATTTCATAATTACACAAAAAACGCTAATCAAATTTTGTCAAATTTGACACTTCGGTGAGAGAGAGAGAGAGAGAGAGAGAGAGAGAGGTGGGGTAGAAGAGAGGGGGTGGAATAATTCACATATCGCTTGCCATGCACAACTTACGTTAATGGTTCGGCTATTATTGATCTCTACCATTCATGTACTTCGTGACGTCAGAGAGAGATTGACAAGGCAGACATGACAGAGGCGTGAAAAAACGTTTCGATATCGATCGCCATGTCGATATCCAACGGCAGGCGCTGTCGTGACAAAATACAAAATCCGACATCTGTCTTTTATTTTGGGGCAAAGAAAAATTAGCATATTTCCGTAAACAAGCCTTGGAAGGCATTTTGTATGCAATTTCATAGTAGTGTTCGGCATTCTATAGGCCTCTCTCTCTCTCTCTCTCTCACTTATTTTTTGTCCCATGAGATCTAAAATTAGATAGAAATAGAGCAGAGTCCTTCACGTAGAGGAAGTAGAAGTATTGTTGAGATGGGAAACAGAAATAACAGTGCTCGATATTTGTCAGACTAAAAAGGTTAGAGAAACACTGTTGCCATTACAGTTTAAGAAACATTTATAGACACTAAGATAACTCAGACCCTCTGGTCACTCTCTGAATAGCCTGAACTTTTTATGAGTTTTGTAGAACATGTTAGTCAATCTCCGCCTGTAACCAGGCCTTTACTATTTAGGTATTTTGAAATAATTTCTGAATAGTCTTTCTCTTTGCAAGAAGCAATCAAACTATATAGTAGGGAATGAGACGTTTTTTCTTAAAATCTAAAATCCATTTTCACAAAGAGTTTGCATTTGTAGCTTGCATTTGATGATTACATTAAAAGCTAAACGAGCATACTGAGCAAGATTGTAAAATGACCTTCTCGATTTTTAATGCATAAGAAAATGAAAAAACGACGATTTTGTAGAGATCGTTTATAGTTTATACCATCGAAGTCACTTAAACATATGCAATGCATTTTCTGGCCGACAAAAACAACAAAAGTTAAACAAGTCAGGAATGATCTTAGGACCCCGTTTTTTTATGTTCCAAAAAGGGGCATTGATAATTACATACTATTTCCGATTAGATTATACTTCACCCACATAATCCTTCGCCCAGCCCCATTGTGAAATTGGCTCAGCAGAAAAATTCCCGCGGAAAGGTATGGCAAACGTTCATGTAAAATCATCTTTTATAAACATATTGAGCACTGCATAATTCAGTAATACTCTTGGGGTACACTTGTTTCCGAGACTATGAATATTCGTATATCTTTGTCATATAACTTCAAACAAACCTCCAATATAATCAGCTCCTGTGCGACGTAATGTACGTAGTCGTGCAAAGATATCATGCACCATGTAATTATATCTAAATTTTTATATATGTATATATAAATATACATATATATATACATATATATATATATATATATATATATATATATATATATATATATATATATATATATATATATATATATATATATATATATATATATTTGGGTATATACATAGTATAATGTGAAAGGAAGACCTGTCACAGGGTCGAAAGCTCGGCATAATAAAGGCAGAGTGAACATACTCGCAACGTCCCGTCGCCTCTTTCTTCAGTCACAACTATATATATATATATATATATATATATATATAAATATATACATATATAAATTGTACACACACGCACCCACGCCCATGCACATGTAAACCTAATCGTAATCAGGTGGTTATTAGGTTGATTGTGGAATTCGGTATACAAATATTACTCGAATAAGTGTGCTGTTTATTATTCTATTCATTAATTATTATTATTACATACGTGTTAATTCAAAAAAATCATTCTTTAAGGATAGATATAGATTTACAGTCATGTGAGACATGGTTTACTGAAATCTACTCCCGACGGAGAAGTAGCTTTATCCATATTACCAACAAACTACTCCCTTTAAAGTCGATGAGAGATAGGCCACGGGAGGCCACACCAATAGACAAGCGACCGCCATACCTATAGTATCGTGGAGATGGACTCTTGCAGCACCTGTTCTCAACACACACTGATCCGAAGGGCAACTTAAATTGATTCCCAATCCGCCCACCGATTAGAAATTATCATACGGTTATATGCCTTGGCTCGCAGCATAGAGCAATACATTTCTGCACGTACATATACTCAAGCAGAATGATGTGTATTATATTACAGTACACAGAATGATATTGGGGCTGTGTAACTCGGTCTTATACAGTTAATGCCATTGTTTTCTTTCACTGTAGACAAATCAGTATATAAATGTGATGCATTTCGGATGCCCTTTGCCATAATTCCTAAGAATGCCCAAATTTCCTTGAATCCTCCATAGGTTTAAGCTTTTCAAGGATAAAAAGTATGCTAGCAGATTATACTCCTCCAGTTCCAAATAGCATTCTCTAGCAACACACGTCATGCATGTATGTCTCCGACATTCTCCCATTTTCCCCCATCGTCATTGCAGTTCGCCTCCTCATATACTCCTTTTTTCTTGCAACTTTGGCTAACACTTTAACATGTTTAAGAGGACTTGACATTTTCCTCCCTTTTTTCATCCTTTTGTTTACGGATAACATGCATATTTTACTCTCTTCTTAGCGTCGTCATCTCCACTGACCTACATCTCTCCTATATCTTATAAAAGTTCCTTCTCTGAAAGATGTTTTCATCTTTCCTGAAATTCTTGCCATCTGCAGGGTCTTCACCCAACATCATCCTCATCCTCCTTATCCTCATTCATACCTTCTCCATCTCAACCACTTCTCTGCACAAATCATCCTTTCACCCACCCTTCTCTTTCCCTCAAACCTTCTTTCCGGGAAAATTGAATCATGTAGGTAGGAGGTCTGCCCCATTTTCGGTTCCGTTTGCCTTCTTATCGTCTCCTCTCACATCCCCTCAGTCTCTCTCTCTTTCACACTCATATACACGTTTGTTTCTCTCTCTCGCTCTCTCTCCACAGTCTACTCCGACTTCTTCTTCCTCTTCTTCCTACAAAAAAACCGTTCCCTCGTCTAAATCATTTCCCATCCCATGGAAATCCCATCCTCCGTTTCTCACTAAAAGTTGTCCCTTTGAAAATGAATACGTTTAATGGTTTAAGCTCTTTTCTCATAAACGCCAATTTGTCCTCAAATGCCCCCCCTCTCTCTCTCTCTCTCTCTCTCTCTCATCTATCCTATCCTTTTACACCCCATCCGCTCCTCTTTTTCCAACCGTTCGTGACCCGCCGAGTGTTTATCACTTCTTCGCATCTCGGCTCGGCACGACTTTCACGCCAGGCGCTGAAAGAAGACCCGACGACGACGGCGTGACCCAACACCGTTCTGACGGATACATAATCCCCCACCACGGCTTGATTAGCATCAATGGCGCGAGAATTCTAAAGTAGCATTGCTTGCTTTTCTCTATTTCTTGCTCCCCCCCCCCCTCTCGCATTCCTCATTTTTACACTTTTTTCACCTTGATATATTCGTTGTTTGGTTTGGTTTTTTTCACCTGGTTTGTACTGTTGCCTTTCTGTATCATAATGTTTCTCGTGCATTAAATAATCCATTCGATAAATCATTTCGCTTCTTTCTATTCTTCCTTCCCAGAAATCTCATGTCTAATTTTCCTTATCATTCCAATCTTCTTGCTAAGTTTTTCCAATTTTCTTAAGTGGGCAATATCTCTTCTCCGCCTCTTTCTCTGCCTCGTCATTATCCCTCTCTCTCTCTCTCTCTCTCTCTCTCTCTCTCTCTCTCTTCATCTCTCTCTCTCTCTCTCTCTCTCTCTCTCTCTCTCTCTCTCTCTTTGGCCTATTGAATACTAAATGATATACAAGCTATTGGGAGTAAGATGGAACTTCTATGACATGATGCTCATTCACTCAGCTTGGATTACATGATCAATCAAGCTGGGTATAACCAATGACGTGATTTACCGGATTGAAATTCAGCTGGTTTAATATGCAACACGCTTTTACTCGTGGGGCAGCAAAAAGGGGGTTACCTCACTAGATCTGTCACACGTTCAGCCTTTTAAAGTCTACGGTGATCGTCAGAACTAGTAAAAATCACAAGGGAATGTAGCCTGCCTACGATGCTGACTTCAGCAAGCGAGAAGCACCGTACAACAAATCACATTATTATTGCAATCATTATTTGACACATGGCCGTGCTTAAAGGGTGAGAAAATCAACTCAACCCAATTAAACATACTCTCACTTAAAATCCAAAGATACAAAGAAAATGGCTTGATTTTGTTCAAGTATCTATCTCTACAAAGCTCTTAATCTTTACAGGATGTTCCAGCCAGACAATGATTATCATGTATTACGTTACACATGTGGGTTTTCTCTCTATCTCTCTCACATTGTTTGCAGCATTTAACTTCACCAAGGGTAAATGCATAAATACATCATGGCGAAATTAATCCATGAACGTTGCTTGAAAGAATAGTTTACTATTTGCTTTCAATGCTAACTTTACTCATGCCGCTTTTGATTGTTTTTGAATTATTAACCCTCTAACTGGAATCGTATGTGAAAATCGCACAACTAGGTCCCAACGACCATACTGCATCAAAAGAAAAGTGACGTGTTTAAGTGATATTAGAGATAGAAATTCACGTCCAAAACACTCCAGATAAACATTATCGTCTTTGAAAATAGGAGAAAACATACACATCGAGTGTGGTGGGCTGTAAGATAAATCTGAACAAAATCTTTTACAGATATATTTTATTAGAAGTGGTACGTGTCAAAACACACTTTATTCACAATATAACGTCTATAAATTTTGAGGAAACATACGTATTGGGTGCCGAGAGACAAGATTTTACGTGATGAAAGCGATGTGGCAAGCACACTGCATCACAATGATGAAAACGACAGGATGACGTCATAAAAACATTCATCTCTTTATCATGACGTTTTGGCGCCACCCTCTTTCGAAGTGCATTTTTTATCACATGACGCCTACAGGAAGGGGTACCAGTCAACTGGTGGCAGGTTGTCTGTTGATACGGACATATGTCACGCACCTACTCAGGCATGTCAGGCGCGCACACACTTGATCTGTAGTTTTCTGTACACGTTCGTACAAGGTGCCAATGAAAGTTAGAGAAAATCGTCTTTTCATAGCTTCTCTATAACTAATAGCAGGTCTTCATGTGATTCTTCATTTCTTAACTGACATTGCGCCTTATGCGCTAAGAACCTGGGGAGCGTTTCATTAAGTGTCTCGTCAGTGATTTTTACTGACAACTGTTATAAGCTACTGAAATCCTTGCATCTGATTGGCTGAGAGCAAATTTGTCAGTAAAAAATCACTGACAAGACACTTCATGAAACGCTCCCCAGAACTAAAGGGACGAGGTGAAACAGAAAAATAACATGTAAATCCTTGTACCTGTATTGTTTAATTGCATCATAGCAAAATGAGGTATCTCGAAGAGTATTGAAAATGTCATTGTGACTGGGGAAAGGTATGTAAGGGAGAATGCTTAAGTACTCGGTCAGATTTTGGATTGAACGACGAGTAGAACTAACTGCACAATTTCAATCACATATCATCTCATAAGGCCATTAAAATTTAGTCTTTAAACACTAACAACACCGAAGAAGAACGCGTACGAAAGTTTCGTAAGACATTGTCTCCTAATTAAAGAGAAAAATCGAAACAACAATCAATTCAATCGAATGAAAGCGTGTTTTAGAAGACTACAATTTGTCTCTACGAACACTGGCCTGGTACGGTTCGCACATAAACCAGTTTATGAGGTAACTTTGACCTTCATTAAGGGGAAATAACTTAAAGCGCTACAAATATAAATGTTGTCACATAATCCCATATTGAATCATATCCACAAGTGGCTATTTGTCCAACAATGCAGTATATCAAGCTTACTATATAAAGGAGAATTTCTTCATTAATGTTTGATTTAAGGAAAGTATGCTATGTAATTCGTATCTCTGTTTTACATTAAAAAATATGGCATTATATCAAAGCACATGCGTGCAAATAAATAAAAACACGGGCAAATGAGCATTTGAAGCAAGAAAACTCGCAGACATTGTGGTTACCTTGGAGTAGTTGCACTGACCGTGTCGTATGCCATAATAATTCACTATATTGGCTGTACACCGAGTTTCGTATTGCTAAAGGTATGCAGCTATCAATAAACAAGTGTTGAATAACACGCATGCGTTATGGCTTGAGTGAAATGGAATTGGTAAAATATGCATGGCTTTTGAATTTTGAAGAACGTACTTTGCAGTGGGGGAGTGCGGGAGGTGGAGAAGAGACTTGAAGAGATACTAAGAAAGATGAGTGAGAAGATGTGCGATGGTTTAGCTTTTAAAATGTCACCACTGAAATAGAGCCACGGGCTGAACAGGGGCCTATCGCAGAGGTATTATTGCGAATCGTTCGTTGACGGATGAATTTATTTCCTCCTCATGAACGAGGAAGGGCACTGGAAATGCATCGCACAACCATAATGAATGCGTTCTATCTTCTAATGGACTTTAGATGAGGGACCAGCCGGGATTAAAAGTGCCCCTGGTTATGGTGATCGGGATGACCTTATGGACGTTTCCAAAAATGATATTCAAGATAAGTGTACCTTTTGTGGCTTGAAAACAACAAATGTGGACAATCAAAAGTGTTGCATTCCATATTTACTGTCTTGAGAAAGTGTCTTTAACCCGCTGAATACTTAATTCTCTCTTTCCCCATAGACATGATAGACTTAATACAGGGCCTGCTGGTTCCAGTAGCAAACGGGTTAATCTGATAGAACGAGGATGCAATTTTACGAGCAGCAATAAAAGGATATACATACTAATACAGAACACACTTTTTAATGTATCATTTATTTCACTGGCCTTAGTCCAGAAGAAAATGAGTTTTACAAAATTTGCTCGCAAATAACTTAAAGAAGGAGAACAAAAAAATATGCTGGAAAGTCGTCTTCAATTCAAAGTTAATTTGCGTCATTGCGCCCAATATCCTCATTTTCCTGGGGATCAACAATATTCTTATTGACAAATTGTTCAGAAAAATTGATTTCACCGTTAAGTCAATAACCCCCACGCAATTCATATATTCGTCTCCGCTTACTTGCTCTACGGCTCTGAGGCAATCTATACATGTTTATGCATTTTATGTACATACGACATACACGACCGGTATAGGAGATAGTACTAGCAGAGTATAAACTGGAGATGCATTGTTGGTATTTGTTTGTGTGTGCTGGTGATGAGTGCATGGCTTGCGGGTTTGAGTGCATGTGTGCGAGAGTGTGTGTTTGCTTCACAGCATACAGAAATACCTTTTAAAAATGGCGGCGCACGTACCATAGAGGCACGTATTAATTACTGTCAATATTCTGCGCTAATGATTAATCGCCGATCGTATTTCGCATTTCATATTTGCCGAAGAAACCCTTTTGATGTTCTTCTGTTGATCATCCATACACAATGGGAAAATAAGAGGGAAAATGGGAAAATAAAACAAATGATCGTCTTTGACTCACTGTGCCGAATCAGAGCAGTTTTATTTTCTTCCTCGATCTTTCTATATTTTACTTGACGTATCAACATGCGAAGGTAATAAACAGATTAACATGCAGAAATGGAATGAAGAACAAGATTATTTACGTTTTCTGGAACATCGAAATTAATTATCTCCTCTAGTGTAACTAAAAATCTTCTTGTGTACTAGGACTTACTCGTCGATTGATATTAGGCCGCATTTCGCAAGAAACTTCTCCTTTAGCTTTTTTTTTAAGGTTTTCATTTTACTTAATCAAAATATGGCTTCCTCTGGAAGATGAAACCTCTTCTAATCTCGATCGATTTTACCGTATGAGATGCCTCCTTTCTCTCTTTACCATGACCATACTTGTCTGTACATCTGTATCTTTTTTTTTTCTCTCTCTCTCTTTCTCTCTTTTTCCGTCTCACTATCACCCATTTGGGTAAAACAATATAGTCCTTATTCTATTGCGCTAAGCTATAAGGGCATACTGGGTTTTTTTTTAATATGAAGTTGGCAATAATACCATTAGACCAATCAAAAGGTCATGTAGACGATAATGTATAAGGATCGTATTTTAAGGGTGTTTTTTCCATTTTTTTTTTCAAGTAGAAGTGTTGTAGCCGAGTGGTTTAGGCCACTTGGCTTGAAACGCAAAGATCGTGGGTTCGATTCCAGGCACGGCACTAATTTCCTTGAGCAAGGCATTTTATCTACATTGCTCTTTTATCGAACAATGAAAAAACATAGGCATATTAATACCAAGGTTTTGCATGTGTGTTTCTTGTTAATGTGATAACGGCCTATCCTACTTTTGAAATAAGCAATTGCAAGTTGAATAAGTTTTCAGAATATGCGAAAGTAGGATATGCAAATAAATGCGGCTTTATTCGCAACCCCTTGACCTCAACAAAAAGCCTAAAGGGATTTCAAAATTTTGATTGACAAATATGCGCTTGTACACTGAAATCAAATTCAATATCACTTTACATAAAGAAATTAATCTACAAAGAAGAAATTAAATGGAATGGGATTTGATCATCTTATTCGTCACACACACAGGAATAGTATGATGACGTTGAAAGTATGGAATCCTCTTGTCATTATATCAATTATTTTATGCATATCAAGTTATTTTCATTCCCTCCTATTTTCTTTCTTTTGCTCCTACATCCATCGAAGCACGACTTTAATCTAAATGCAAATGGCCTAAATCGTTTTCATATCGTTCTCTATCTATTCACTTCTTTCAAAGATGAGTTACGTATCATCCTGAAACGAAGTTCAGGAGGTAAAGCCCCGATGCAGCTTATATTGATGTATTTTATGGAATCACGATTGTCATTCAGCCTTCATTTTCCATGCTTTGTATACTCATTCTCAGCCAAAGCTACTTAAAGGATTGTTGCTAGGAACGGGCACTTGACTTGATCAAAATTGCCTGCATGACGTCATTCATCCCGTCAATATTCGCATAAAAAATATA
>CM057156.1:23930948-23951612 GCA_029962745.1 Echinometra lucunter
CAGGAATGACTAACACTGGACGAGATTGCGACGGAATGCATGCATTCCCGACAGATCAAATGTGTAACATGTTTAATGTTGATTTGTATCTATTTCTAAAAGAGAGAAGAAAAAAATGCCTTGAATCAGGCTGAAACTATATTTTGCCGTATCATGGTGGCGGTTACCTCTTTGCGGACAGAATAAAAGTTTTTTCAACAACGTCCTATATGGATTTATGATATTTTCTATATAATCGAATCTGATCGCTCGAAGAGAAAAAAACACAATTTGCCGAATAGCCCTCAGAAAAAAGTCTTATCAATTTCTCTTCTTTCATCAAACGGCCAATAAATGAAAAGTCATGACATACATTCTCTTACAGCAAACAAGACGACAATAATTTGTAAAGAAAATTGTTCCCAACCGATTATTCAATAGCGTTTTCCCCACATTCAATTTCATAAAAATTTCCCTTAAACACTCAGATGATGTGGCTTAGAAAACTTATAGCGGTGCAATACCTTGATGGCATAAACGCATTTCCTTGTTTTTTGACAACCAGTGCCAACAATACTATTCATGAAAAGCAGGAAGCGTAAAATTGCAGGAAACCGCCTTCGCTGGCTAATCCTAATTTCCTTCCGTCCACTAAACTTTTTGGTTGGAATCAAAACTGAAAATACTACATCCACATCAGGGTAAGATATCGTATGATCAAACTCTCAAGAAGAAATATCTCTTTTACAGCAGAAATACCACATTAACAAAGTAGGTGGATTGCAACTGTAAATGAGAGAAAATTTGATAAAATCAATAAAGTAATTTAGAGTTGCATAACAATAAATTAGATTTGCAAAGGCCCTGTAGTTTTGTACAAAAAACACTGTGTAGAAGATGCTCCTTTTATAAAGCAAATGTGTATTTTTTAAAGGCAGTAATTTCTAATGCTTCATTTATGAATAATAAGAAAATCACAAGTAAACAGCTGTCTTACTTATCTGTCAGAGGGTAAGTTACGTTAAGACGATTTGATTGCAATGTATAAGTACGATGCATCTATCAAATAGACAATGTAACTGCAGAAACTATGACGAACTGAAACAGAAAATATAATAACTGAATTCATAAAATACTAATAACTAATTGCAGAGAAGAAAACATAAAAGCACGATAAAGATATTTCCGACATGAAACACAAGGATACGGTTTCGAATTTTACTTTATAGTTACGAGGTTTTTGTCAAGGATTAACAGTCAACAAATCGAGAATGGAAAACTACTGTTCACATCACAGGTCTGATATATATATATTTTTTTCTGCCCAATGATACACATCATCACCATTCAGCCATCACGAACCTTTCCTGTATCCATGCCAACGAGATGATGTTTTTTCTTCTGTGGCTTCCGGAAACCCAGTAAGGTCAGTTTCTGCAACGATTTCTTCTCTGATAATAATTTCGCTTAACTGATGCACGTTTCAGTGTCTTTACATGACAGAATTTACTGCAAGATGAAATCAGGTCATTGCTTTTTCCCCTTTTTTCCGTTATGATCAATAATATCAAATAAAAAATCATAGAAATTAGAAAAAAATATTTACACAATTAGGCAGAGCAGATCATTTACATACAGTATAAATCAGTGAAGTTTTTCCTTGTTCAAATGTGATACAAGCCATGGTGCTTTACGAATGTATCACTGGCGTAAATCCAGGGGATGGGGGGTACAATATAACCCCTCCGATTTTTCAAAGAGGTAATAATATTTATATCAATCAGTTGTTCAATTTTTCATAAAGCTATCAGAAACAGCGGTAAAAGTAGTTCAATTTCTATTTCAAATGTATCATAAGTGAGAGTATGTGTGTGGAAGTGTGGTGCGGATGGGTGAGGTTGGGTTTGTATAGCTTTGCAAGCGAGGACAGTGAACAAAGAAAATTCCTGAGAACAATAGTCCTCGGTTGTCAAACAAAGGATTGGGGTTTATTCCGTCAGCCTCGCGAGGACCGGAGACAATAGTTGTCCTCAGAAGTAGAATGATGTAGTGTAGGGTGGTGTGTGCGGGTGGTGTGTGCATGATGACTGACAGCACAATCAATTTACAACCTCTCTATGTTCTGTGCCTCCCGTTGTCCATCGTCAAGCATGCCCAATCATTAATTCAGTTTTCAAGACACGACCCTCTGCAGTCGACAATGTGCCCGTGCAACCATATTGTAGGTCCAATAATGTTAAACAAGCCTCGGTATGTACTCAACAAGCATCGGGTGAAATTCTTCTTATGGCATAATACATAAGTTCTGGCTTTAACCTTGAAGTAACACTGTACCGTAATACTCTTCCCATAGTTTAAAACAACATAACCTAGAACCTAATGAAGAGGTTTTACAATCCTAGACCCTTGGAGAATGAAAGCCCGGAAGAATGCAGCAAAAACACGTTCTCATCCCCATCCAAGTCTAAGATTTGAATGGTCAATCAAACGAACTGTTCTTGTAATGATGTAGGCCCTCCGATATCGATCTTGCTCAATGCAAGCCGTCAAATTAGTTCGACCAAGATTTGGGATAAGATATCGATATGATTCTATGCACAAACAGTATATTTGATCAGTTAGTTAGCATAGTTGACCAATTATTCAGCAAAAAATTCTGCACAAGAACAATGTAGCCGTTCCAACTGACCAGTCATGCGTAAAGGATTTTCTATGCCATTACGCATTAGTTCTACTTTAAATGACTTAATTCTTTGAAATAATCTTGAAACTTAGTTCCTCCACTGCTCTATCACTTTACACATTAAAAAAAAAACTCAGAAGTACCGGTGGGTCCAATCAATAGCCACTTAACATATTTATCTTTTCTCCAAATTAGCACGAGTCGATTTCATAATTACACAAAAAACGCTAATCAAATTTTGTCAAATTGACACTTCGGTGAGATAGAGAGAGAGAGAGAGAGAGAGGTGGGGTAGAGAGAGGGGGTGGAATAATTCACATATCGCTTTGCCATGCACAACTTACGTTAATGGTTCGGCTATTATTGATCTCTACCATTCATGTACTTCGTGACGTCAGAGAGAGATTGACAAGGCAGACATGACAGAGGCGTGAAAAAACGTTTCGATATCGATCGCCATGTCGATATCCAACGGCAGGCGCTGTCGTGACAAAATACAAAATCCGACATCTGTCTTTTATTTTGGGGCAAAAGAAAAATTAGCATATTTCCGTAAACAAGCCTTGGAAGGCATTTTGTATGCAATTTCACAGTAGTGTTCGGCATCCTATAGGTGTCTCTCTCTCTCTCTCACTTATTTTTTGTCCCATGAGATCTAAAATTAGATAGAAGTAGAGCAGAGTCCTTCACGTAGAGGAAGTAGAAATATTGTTGAGACGGGAAACAGAAATAACAGTGCTCGATATTTGTCAGACTAAAAATGTTAGAGAAACACTGTTGCCATTACAGTTTAAGAACATTTATAGACACTAAGATAACTCAGACCCTCTGGTCACTCTCTGAATAGCCTGAACTTTTTATGAGTTTTGTAGAACATGTTAGTCAATCTCCGTCTGTAAACCAGGCCTTTACTATTTAGGTATTTTGAAATAATTTCTGAATAGTCTTTCTCTTTGCAAGAAGCAATCAAACTATAGTAGGGAATGAGACGTTTTTTCTTAAAATCTAAAATCCATTTTCACAAAGAGTTTGCATTTGTAGCTTGCATTTGATGATTACATTAAAGCTAAACGAGCATACTGAGCAAGATTGTAAAATGACCTTCTCGATTTTAATGCAAATAGAAAATGAAAAAACGACGATTTTGTAGAGATCGTTTATAGTTTATACCATCGAAGTCACTTATACATATGCAATGCATTTTCTGGCCGACAAAAACAACAAAAGTTAAACAAGTCAGGAATGATCTTAGGACCCCGTTTTTTTATGTTCCAAAAAGGGGCATTGATAATTACATACTATTTCCGATTAGATTATACTTCACCCACATAATCCTTCGCCCAGCCCCATTGTGAAATTGGCTCAGCAGAAAAATTCCCGCGGAAAGGTATGGCAAACGTTCATGTAAAATCATCTTTTATAAACATATTGAGCACTGCATAATTCAGTAATACTCTTGGGGTACACTTGTTTCCGAGACTATGAATATTCGTATATCTTTGTCATATAACTTCAAACAAGCCTCCAATATATCAGCTCCTGTGCGACGTAATGTACGTAGTCGTGCAAAGATATCACGCACCATGTAATTATATCTAAATTTTTATATATGTATATATATATATATATATATATATATATATATATATATATATATATATTTGGGTATATACATAGTATAATGTGAAAGGAAGACCTGTCACAGGGTCGAAAAGCTCGGCATAATAAGGCAGAGTGAACATACTCGCAACGGTCCCGTCGCCTCTTTCTTCAGTCACAACTATATATATATATATATATATATATATATATATATATATATATATATATATATATACATATATAAATTGTACACACACGCACCCACGCCCATGCCCATGTAAACCTAATCGTAATCAGGTGGTTATTAGGTTGATTGTGGAATTCGGTATACAAATATTACTCGAATAAGTGTGCTGTTTATTATTTTATTCATTAATTATTATTATTACATACGTGTTATTCAAACAATCATTCTTTAAGGATAGAAATAGATTTACAGTCATGTGAGACATGGTTTACTGAAATCTACTCCCGACGGAGAAGTAGCTTTATCCATATTACCAACAAACTACTCCCTTTAAAGTCGATGAGAGATAGGCCACGGGAGGCCACACCAATAGACAAGCGACCGCCATACCTATAGTATCGTGGAGATGGACTCTTGCAGCACCTGTTCTCAACACACACTGATCCGAAGGGCAACTTAAATTGATTCCCAATCCGCCCACCGATTAGAAATTATCATATGGTTATATGCCTTGGCTCGCAGCATAGAGCAATACATTTCTGCACGTACATATACTCAAGTAGAATGATGTGTATTATATTACAGTACACAGAATGATATTGGGGCTGTGTAACTCGGTCTTATACAGTTAATGCCATTGTTTTCTTTCACTGTAGACAAATCAGTATATAAATGTGATGCATTTCGGATGCCCTTTGCCATAATTCCTAAGAATGCCCAAATTTCCTTGAATCCTCCATAGGTTTAAGCTTTTCAAGGATAAAAAGTATGCTAGCAGATTATACTCCTCCAGTTCCAAATAGCATTCTCTAGCAACACACGTCATGCATGTATGTACTCCGACATTCTCCCATTTTCCCCCATCGTCATTGCAGTTCGCCTCCTCATATACTCCTTTTTTCTTGCAACTTTGGCTAACACTTTAACATGTTTAAGAGGACTTGACATTTTCCTCCCTTTTTTCATCCTTTTGTTTACGGATAACATGCATATTTTACTCTCTTCATCTCTCCTATATCTTATAAAGTTCCTTCTCTGAAAGATGTTTCATCTTTCCTGAAATTCTTGCCATCTGCAGGGTCTTCACCCAACATCATCCTCATCCTCCTTATCCTCATTCATACCTTCTCCATCTCAACCACTTCTCTGCACAAATCATCCTTTCACCCACCCTTCTCTTTCCCTCAAACCTTCTTTCCGGGAAAATTGAATCATGTAGGTAGGAGGTCTGCCCCATTTTCGGTTCCGTCTGCCTTCTTATCGTTTCCTCTCACATCCCCTCAGTCTCTCTCTCTTTCACACTCATATACACGTTTGTTTCTCTCTCTCTCTCTCTCTCTCTCTCTCTCCTCTCTCTCTCTCTCTCCACAGTCTACTCCGACTTCTTCTTCCTCTTCTTCCTACAAAAAAAAAAAAAACGTTCCCTCGTCTTAATCATTTCCCATCCCATGGAAATCCCATCCTCCGTTTCTCACTAAAAGTTGTCCCTTTGAAAATGAATACGTTTAATGGTTTAAGCTCTTTTCTCATAAACGCCAATTTGTCCTCAAATGCCCCCCCCCCCTCTCTCTCTCTCTCTCTCTCTCTCTCTCTCTCTCTCATCTATCCTATCCTTTTACAACCCCCATCCGCTCCTCTTTTTCCAACCGTTCGTGACCCGCCGAGTGTTTATCACTTCTTCGCATCTCGGCTCGGCACGACTTTCACGCCAGGCGCTGAAAGAAGACCCGACGACGACGGCGTGACCCAAACACCGTTCTGACGGATACATAATCCCCCACCACGGCTTGATTAGCATCAATGGCGCGAGAATTCTAAAGTAGCATTGCTTGCTTTTCTCTATTTCATGCTTCCCCCCCCCCCCCCTTCTCGCATTCCTCATTTTTACACTTTTTTTACCTTAATATATTCGTTGTTTGTTTTGTTTTTTTTTCACCTGGTTTGTACTGTTGCCTTTCTGTATCATAATGTTTCTCGTGCATTAATAATCCATTCGATAAATAATTTCGCTTCTTTCTATTCTTCCTTCCCAGAAATCTCATGTCTAATTTTCCTTATCATTCCAATCTTCTTGCTAAGTTTTTCCAATTTTCTTAAGTGGGTAATATCTCTTTCTCCGCCTCTTTCTCTGCCTCGTCATTATCCCCCCCCCCCTCTCTCTCTCTCTCTCTCTCTCTCTCTCTCTCTCTCTCTCTTCATCTCTCTCTCTCTCTCTCTGTTTGGCCTATTGAATACTAAATGATATACAAGCTATTGGGAGTAAGATGGAACTTCTATGACATGATGCTCATTCACTCAGCTTGGATTACATGATCAATCAAGCTGGGTATAACCAATGACGTGATTTACCGGATTGAAATTCAGCTGGTTTAATATGCAACACGCTTTTACTCGTGGGGCAGCAAAAAGGGGGTTACCTCACTAGATCTGTCACACGTTCAGCCTTTTAAAGTCTACCGTGATCGTCAGAACTAGTAAAAATCACAAGGGAATGTAGCCTGCCTACGATGCTGACTTCAGCAAGCGAGAAGCACCGTACAACAAATCACATTATTATTGCAATCATTATTTGACACATGGCCATGCTTAAAGGGTGAGAAAATCAACTCAACCCAATTAAACATACTCTCACCTAAAATCCAAAGATACAAAGAAAATGGCTTGATTTTGTTCAAGTATCTATCTCTACAAAGCTCTTAACTTTACAGGATGTTCCACCAGACAATAATTATCATGTATTACGTTACACATGTGGGTTTTCTCTCTATCTCTCTCACATTGTTTGCAGCATTTAACTTCACCAAGGGTAAATGCACAAATAAATCATGGCGAAATTAATCCATGAACGTTGCTTGAAAGAATAGTTTGCTATTTGCTTTCAATGCTAACTTTACTCATGCCGCTTTTGATTGCTTTTGAATTATTAACCCTTTAACTGGAATCGTATGTGAAAATCGCACAACTAGGTCCCAACGACCATACTGCATCAAAAGAATAGTGACGTGTTTAAGTGATATTAGAGATAGAAATTCACGTCCAAAACACTCCAGATAAACATTATCGTCTTTGAAAATAGGAGAAAACATACATATCGAGTGTGGTGGGCTGTGAGATAAGTCTGAACAAAATCTTTTACAGATATATTTTATTAGAAGTGGTACGTGTCAAAACACACTTTATTCACAATATAACGTCTATAAATTTTGAGGAAACATACGTATTGGGTGCCGAGAGACAAGATTTTACGTGATGAAAGCGATGTGGCAAGCACACTGCATCACAATGATGAAAACGACAGGATGACGTCATAAAAACATTCATCTCTTTATCGTGACGTTTTGGCGCCACCTTCTTTCGAAGTGCGTTTTTTATCACATGACGCCTACAGGAAGGGGTACCAGTCAACTGGTGGCAGGTTGTCTGTTGATACGGACATATGTCACGCACCTACTCAGGCATGCCAGGCGCGCACACACTTGATCTGTAGTTTTCTGTACACGTTCGTACAAGGTGCCAGTGAAAGTTAGAGAAAATCGTCTTTTCATAGCTTCTCTATAACTAATTGCAGGTCTTCATGTGATTCTTCATTTCTTAACTGACATTGTGCCTTATGCACTAAGAACCTGGGGAGCGTTTCATGAAGTATCTCGTCAGTGATTTTTACTGACAACTGTTATAAGCTACTGAAATCCTTGCATCTGATTGGCTGAGAGCAAATTTGTCAGTAAAAAATCACTGACAAGACACTTCATGAAACGCTCCCCAGAACTAAAGGGACGAGGTGAAATAGAAAAATAACATGTAAATCCTTGTACCTGTATTGTTTAATTGCATCACAGCAAAATGAGGTATCTCGAAGAGTATTGAAAATGTCATTGTGACTGGGGAAAGGTATGTAAGGGAGAATGCTTAAGTACTCGGTCAGATTTTGGATTGAACGACGAGAAGAACTAACTGCACAATTTCAATCACATATCATCTCATAAGGCCATTAAAATTTAGTCTTTAAACACTAACAACACCGAAGAAGAACGCGTACGAAATTTTCATAAGACATTGTCTCCTAATTAAAGAGAAAAATCGAAACAACAATCAATTCAATCGAATGAAAGCGTGTTTTAGAAGACTACAATTTGTCTCTACGAACACTGGCCTGGTACGGTTCGCACATAAACCAGTTTATGAGGTAACTTTGACCTTCATTAAGGGGAAATAACTTAAAGCGCTACAAATAAAAATGTTGTCACATAATCCCATATTGAATCATATCCACAACTGGCTATTTGTCCAACAATGCAGTATATCAAGCTTACTATATAAAGGAGAATTTCTTCATTAATGTTTGATTTAAGGAAGGTATGCTATGTAATTCGTATCTCTGTTTTACATTAAAAAAATATGGCATTATATCAAAGCACATGCGTGCAAATAAATAAAAACACGGGCAAATCAGCATTTGAAGCAAGAAAAACTCGCAGACATTGTGGTTACCTTGGAGTAGTTGCACTGACCGTGTCGTATGCCATAATAATTCACTATATTGGCTGTACACCGAGCTTCGTATTGCTAAAGGTATGCAGCTATCAATAAACAAGTGTTGAATAAAACGCATGCGTTATGGCTTGAGTGAAATGGAATTGGTAAAATATGCATGGCTTTTGAATTTTGAAGAACGTACTTTGCAGTGGGGGAGTGCGGGAGGTGGAGAAGAGACTTGAAGAGATACTAAGAAAGATGAGTGAGAAGATGTGCGATG
Source organism: Echinometra lucunter (assembly GCA_029962745.1). NCBI lineage: Eukaryota > Metazoa > Echinodermata > Echinoidea > Camarodonta > Echinometridae > Echinometra > Echinometra lucunter. The sequence goes on from CM057156.1 coordinate 23,940,156, forward strand.
GTTTAGCTTTTAAAATGTCACCACTGAAATAGAGCCACGGGCTGAACAGGGGCCTATCGCAGAGGTATTATTGCGAATCGTTCGTTGACGGATGAATTTATTTCCTCCTCACGAACGAGGAAGGGCAGTGGAAATGCATCGCACAACCATAATGAATGCGTTCTATCTTCTAATGGACTTTAGATGAGGGACCAGCCGGGATTAAAAGTGCCCCTGGTGATGGTGATCGGGATGACCTTATGGACGTTTCCAAAAATGATATTCAAGATAAGTGTACCTTTTGTGGCTTGAAAACAACAAATGTGGACAATCAAAAGTGTTGCATTCCATATTCACTGTCTTGAGAAAGTGTCTTTAACCCGCTGAATACTTAATTCTCTCTTTCCCCATAGACATGATAGACTTAATACAGGGCCTGCTGGTTCCAGTAGCAAACGGGTTAATCTGATAGAACGAGGATGCAATTTTACGAGCAGCAATAAAATACAGAACACACTTTTTAATGTATCATCTATTTCACTGGCCTTAGTCCAGAAGAAAATGAGTTTTACAAAATTTGCTCGCAAATAACATAAAGAAGGAGAACAAAAAAATATGCTGGAAAGTCGTCTTCAATTCAAAGTTAATTTGCGTCATTGCGCCCAATATCCTCATTTTCCTGGGGATCAACAATATTCTTATTGACAAATTGTTCAGAAAAATTGATTTCACCGTTAAGTCAATAACCCCCACGCAATTCATATATTCGTCTCCGCTTACTTGCTCTACGGCTCTGAGGCAATCTATACATGTTTATGCATTTTATGTACATACGACATACACGACCGGTATAGGAGATAGTACTAGCAGAGTATAAGCTGGAGATGCATTGTTGGTATTTGTTTGTGTGTGCTGGTGATGAGTGCATGGCTTGCGGGTTTGAGTGCATATGTGCGAGAGTGTGTGTTTGCTTCACAGCATACAGAAATACCTTTTAAAAATGGCGGCGCACGTACCATAGAGGCACGTATTAATTACTGTCGATATTCTGCGCTAATGATTAATCGCCGATCGTATTTCGCATTTCATTTTGCCGAAGAAACCCTTTTGATGTTCTTCCGTTGATCATCCATACACAATGGGAAAATAAGAGGGAAAATGGGAAAATAAAACAAATGATCGTCTTTGACTCACTGTGCCGAATCAGAGCAGTTTTATTTTCTTCCTCGATCTTTCTATATTTTACTGGATGAATCAACATGCGAAGGTAATAAACAGATTAACATGCAGAAATGGAATGAAGAACAAGATTATTTACGTTTTCTGGAACATCGAAATTTATTATCTCCTCTAGTGTAACTAAAAATCTTCTTGTGTAGTAGGACTTACTCGTCGATTGATATTAGGCCGCATTTCGCAAGAAACTTTTCCTTTAGCTTTTTTCTTTTAAGGTTTTCATTTTACTTTATCAAAATATGGCTTCCTCTGGAAGATGAAACCTCTTCTAATCTCGATCGATTTTACCGTATGAGATACCTCCTTTCTCTCTTTATCATGACTTTACTTGTCTGTACATCTGTATCTTTTTTTTTTTCTCTCTCTCTCTCTCTTTCTCTCTTTTTCCGTCTCACTATCACCCATTTTGGTAAAACAATATAGTCCTTATTCTATTGCGCTAAGCTATACGGGCATACTGGGTTTTTTTTTTCTAATATGAGTTGGCAATAATACCATTAGACCAATCAAAAGGTCATGTAGACGATAATGTATAAGGATCGTATTTTAAGGGTGTTTTTCCATTTTTTTTTCAAGTAGAATTGTTGTAGCCGAGTGGTTTAGGCCACTTGGCTTGAAACGCAAAGATCGTGGGTTCGATTCCAGGCACGGCACTAATTTCCTTGAGCAAGGCATTTTATCTACATTGCTCTTTTATCGAACAATGAAAAAACATAGGCATATTAATACCAAGGATTGCATGTGTGTTTCTTGTTAATGTGATAACGGCCTATCCTACTTTTGAAATAAGCAATGCAAGGACCTAGTTGAATAAGTTTTCAGAATATGCGAAAGTAGGATATGCAAATAAAATGCGGCTTTTTTCGTACCCTTGACCTCAACAAAAAGCCTAAAGGGATTTCAAAATTTTGATTGACAAATATGCGCTTGTACACTGAAATCAAATTCAATATCACTTTACATAAAGAGATTAATCTACAAAGAAGAAGAAAATTAAATGGAATGGGATTTGATCACCTTATTCGTCACACACACAGGAATAGTATGATGACGTTGAAAGTATGGAATCCTCTTGTCATTTATATCAATTATTTTATGCATATCAGGTTATTTTCATTCCCTCCTACTTTTCTTTCTCTTTGCTTCTACATCCATCGAAGCACGACTTTAATCTAAATGCAAATGGCCTAAATCGTTTCATATCGTTCTCTATCTATTCACTTCTTTCAAAGATGAGTTTACGTATCATCCTGAAAACGAAGTTCAGGAGGTAAAGCCCCGATGCAGCTTATATTTGATGTATTTTATGGAATCACGATTGTCATTCAGCCTTCATTTTCCATGCTTTCGTATACTCATTCTCAGCCAAAGCTACTTAAAGGATTGTTGCTAGGAAACGGGCACTTGACTTGATCAAAATTTGCCTGCATGACGTCATTCATCCCGTCAATATTCGCATAAAAATATATAAAAGTGTGTCTCACTGTAAACCCATATTTCAACCTGTGTTTTATTCCCCCGTTCTTTCCTTACTGAACAATATATTTTGTGGATTTTCATTTACTTCGCATATGTGGCATGAAATATACTCCACATGGTAACAGAAATCTAGAATGCTCTTTATTTCCTTCTCCATGTATATCTGGGTACCATTCTGTCCACTTTTTATCATCATAGTTTATTCTCATTCTTTAAAGGCTTATTAAGTAAAATATTATAGCATTTTCATTAAAGACCCTCTAATTCCACATTCAATGTCTCCTCTCTGGACTCAGTGTATATCTAAAGTCTTTATTTGATATATCCCTTCGACATGTTCGATAAATCGTGTTCATCATCAGCCCTAATAAAAGCTCTGATACACCCCTTGAAACAAAACCATGCTTCGTCTAGCGTCTCAATGTACAATGTACAATATACAATGTCCTAAGGGGCGTTGGAAAAAAATTATCAGTGAGCGGAGGCAAACAAATAATCAAAAACAAAAACAACAAACCTCTGCATGTCTGCACTTAAAGCTTCAATATTTATATTATAAACTGGGCGTTGTGGCGTGCGCCAGTAATCCAGCTAAGAGTGGAAAATATAAACTGATTCAGCATGTTCAGCGGACCCAGGTTGGAGTCTGAGTCACGTCTTTCGGATGGTGACGTAATATGTCGGTTCCAGAAGTAAATAATCATATCTGATTGATACACGTCTGTAAAAATCCAATTCAACAACAACCAATATAGATATATAGCACAAAGGATCATGTTCATTACCAACTCTGTTTGAAATTTTGACGGACCCCTTTAAACCAGGCAGTGCCTCGGATGGCGTCTCGTGGTATATGATTGTGAGAGGCTATGGACAGTCAAACATGAACGTCTGACTCATGATACCACTTTAATTGGCATGACCTTTTGCTATTCTGCTTCCAGTCCCACGCTCGTGAATTCAAAACAAGCCATCCTTATCTATCTATACAATATAACCAACATGAATGTCTGTATGACTAAAGCAACCTTTCTAGTTGGATCAGGGTCATCATCAACTCTGTTTGAAAACAAAATCAAAGTGTTGACAAATCCATTCAAGCGGCATGTTTATCACAGGGCACATCATCTACATTTAATTGAAAAGTATTGGTCAGAAATTCTGGTAAACGATAGAGTCCTACACCCTTCAGTATTTTTTTTTTGTTTTGTTTTAACCAAAACAATAATTATCATTGAGCATATGACGGCTCATCTATTCAGTGGACATAAAATATTCCTGTGGCGTCAAGACTGTAGTTTTTTTTCAACCCCAGGTAATGATATCTGAAAATATGGGTTGAATTCTCAAAACTCCCCTTCCCCAACATACATAGTAAACAGCACAACGATCCAATAAAACATCGAATTGGGGCTTTCCATGAAAAAAAAATGGAAAAAAGTGGTTTGAAGTAAGCCAATTAAAAAAAAAAAAAAAACATTTTTTGCCAAAACTCATCTTTCCAGCCTACTGCCTACCTGACCAAAGTAAACATGTAACAATTTATTTTGCCTTCCTCTATGATAAGATAATTACAGTCATATTCTTTGCACTCATCCTAAGCGTTAAATCTGTATAAAATCCTTAAGCTGCCAAATACATGCAGAAACATATTCCGTACTTTGCAGAATAGATGTTCCCAAAATGTGTGCGATCTGCTAATTCAGTCCATTCATGCATTGTAATCAAGGCTTGTCGTATTTTATGGTACATCAGAGGTGCGGAATGCAACCATTATAGAAAAAAATGGAAAAGGTCATAAATCTTTAAACCTTGAACACAAGGTACGTCACCAATAATGGAGCTGCAATAAATGGACTCATATTGATTCCCTGGGAAACATTTCTGAGCCGCCATTTTATTAAATAATACATATATATACAAATCGACCTGCACGACAAGAACTTCGACGCGGGCAACAAAAACATGTCTACTTTTAAAAATAAAGTATCTAAAGGCACTCTAATATTCAAGAATGACCATATTTTATGACAGAACAATGAAATATGTTGTTCCGGACCAATAACTATTGTTAAAAAACGACACCATCTGTTTGCTTTGGCACCTGTAGTGTTGTGACACATACTTGGCACAAGGGGGAAAAAAATATGGCGCTTTCTTATACTGTCCGCATATTGCCTATGTAGAGTACCATGGCACACGGTACGTGTTTAGCGTTCAGTGTTGCTGTTTGTTGTTTGAGTACTCTCTATAGCTTGCCCACACCAGTGGCGTATACGTCATAATTATGATGTATTGCCACACGTGTTTCACCAATCATGTTGGTATCTGAAGGAGGATGATCATATGGTGCAGTGTCAACACCATTCGAACGGTAATATAGAAGAGAAACATATATACATGAACGATTCTGAAGACGTTTTTGTCATTTTACGTATCTCAATTAATTTCTAAATGTAGATTTGGTTTGGTGGGATTGTATCTCCATCAATTTCAAAAATATATATTTGGTTTGGTGAGATTGTGTGCTTCTGATTTACTCATGACAATGACAAACTAAAATGACAACAGCTCACCTTTAAATCAAAACACTTTGTAACTTAATGCTTGCTTGAAATATGAATATCAAGAAGCCTTTTGACCTTGAGTGGTACTGAAGTAGACTATCAAAATGTCACCACGTTGTGTGCATTCGTTATTAAGATGGAACCCTTCATCATAGTTTACTTGCAATGTGTAGGGGTTTTACTATGGCATGTAAATGACATTATTAATGAAAGGAAATAGTATTCAGCGGCAAAGATTTACACTGCTCAGGTAAACACCGAATGTGAAATTGCGTTGGTAGTGATACCCACCCCCCTCTCTCCCTCTTTCCTTACTAGATCGCTTTCCAAGTGGATTTAGGGGTATACCATATTCTACAGATAAATACAAATGCATCAGATTAAAAGAATAAATACACACCGATCTCCAGCTCACGTTCCTATGCCATTGACGACGTTACCCTTCATATTTGAAGTAGCAACACATGGTCAACTCAAAACTTTAACATCTAGCTTCGATATTAGGTCACAGTAAAATGACATTTTCACACATTCAATAATCAAAATCTGGCTTGAAATCTGAAAACCTCTAATTCATTATTGAGACAATGCAAGACAGAATACACAGCCACTTTCATATGAAATTGAAAACTACGGGCCTTTTGGGTGAGCACTGACCTCTTGCAACCACCACATGCAGGACCAAATCCGTCCCCAAAAGGCAGCTAAAATGATTCAACTTCGTGACGTGTTTCTCTGGAGGAATTTGCAACTCAGCCACAAATAACCCCTTCAACTGCCTTGTATAAAATTTCACTTGTTAAGGTTTTCAGTGTTAATTAATAAAATGCTATAAATGCCATGAATTCATATCCGGGGCGACACCTCAACGTGTTACCAGACTTTGAAGGAGACTGGATATGTAGTTTGACTAAGGATGGAACAGCGTACAAGGGATTAAATACAACAATTTACCGCTGTGTACAAGTCATCCTTAAATATTATTGTCTTTCAGGTCTGAAATATATACGATGTAATTTTGAAAACTTGAGCAGCCCCGCAAAAGCCTAAGGACATTACATGAAATACCGAGTCTCCTATATGCATGCCACTATTGCCAATCTCATACACGACTCTTCATGCAGTCGTTGCATTATGGGTTTCGCTCCATAATGTATTTGACATTTAATATCTGATCGACTCGACGTGTAGGATTTTATAGGATGTGAAAAGAATGGAATAACTATTATGTGACGTTTCCTTCAATTACATTATTGACTCTGCTGAAATGGGAGATGTGAGCTTGGCATTTCTGCATGGGCACGAAATCATATGAAAGAAATTTCCTCCTTTACAGCTAGGGCCATTCAGATATCCCTCCATAGTATAGGTACACAAACAAAACCGTGATTTTGTGTAACAGTGTTATTGACATTCCCGCCGGTAACATGTATTCATGCGAGCATTATGTTTGTTAAGTTAGCCTATTACCTTTATTCATGTTTTTGCAAGACTACTTTTGTAAAGTATATATATATATATATATATATATATATATATATATATATATATATATATATATATATATAATGCATATTTCCATTTCTATCTCATTTTCCCTTTTTTTCAGATTGACGCTATAAGTGTATTCGTAGGGATCTAACAGCAGAAAACCGAAGCTTACGATGGTTTAAACTCCTGCAGTGTACATTGCTTGTCAATTTGCTTCAAAGTCAAAATAATGTTTTTGGCTGGATGTGTATAACATCCTGTAAAATGATCAAATAATCGATTAAATAACGAACTCGTGACTGTTCATTGTACACGGATTAACAAAGAGCAAGTTTTACGAGTATGCATGGCTTGCATGAAGTACTGACTTAAGGCTAAAAAGTATGCTTGCATGAAGTACTGACTTAGGGCGAAAAAAGCATAGATGTATCCAATGCAATTTACACATTCAATTCTGCTCGTGAGAAACACCAAGTATCAAACATGTCGAATGCAACAGTGAGGCGTGCCATCGTGATTTTTTTGCCCGTTTCTTCCCCCCCCCCTTACTTTCAAGCATCTAATGAACGAGTGAGTATGCTTCAGTATGATTTCGCAGTGAGCATATTCTGATGATACAACTGATGATGGGTGTTGCTGTTCTATAGCACGTGAAATGAAAATAACAAGCAGTAAATGATTCATGATTTTAACACTGTTTCATCAAGGAAAAGTGCATGCTTATACATACATAAATGCATGCCTCAGGTCTGTACATCACTTAAACAATGTACGGTACACAGCCATACCGCTTCCGAAGGCATACGACAACAGACTGATAATAGCTTGTTTTTATGTCGGCGACATTTTGCTTAGCTTACAAATACACTTGGCACTTGCAGTGACCTCCTTTGGTATACTGCAGACAGGAGTATGAATAATTTCTTGCAAGGATTATGTCATACGATAAGGCACCCCTTGTAACATTGAAATATCATAGGGCTCCTAACATGAATGATGTATGGCTAGTACTATGCAAGCATATGCATGCAGGTTTATTGAGCGGCCGCACCTGTACCCATTAATGTCTTAATGAATAATGGCGATGTTTATATTTACATGCAACCTTACACTTTATATGTAGGCCTACCATGACATTTGTGAATACTCGGTTGGAATATAAATTTATATGACAAAGGTGGATAGGCTATATACCCTTAAAGAAAGTATATTTGTAATGATAGGCATCATTCAGATATGACATAGGCAGAAAGTACTTTGATTAAGGTCATTTGGCTACTTAATTTAAATCGTTGTTCACTGATTTTAAAACATTCTCTCTCTCTCTCTCTCTCTCTCTCTCTCTCTCTCTCTCTGTTTTACTCTCCATTTTATTTAGTCTTCACCTCTTTGCCTCATGCCATCGTTAAGTGGGATTTTCGCGTGTATTCTACTCTCGAGGACTATGATGTAAGGGGATTTGGTAGTACTCTACAGACTTAAGTTTCTCATCGCCCTCCCTCCCCTCTCTCTTCCTCTCTCTCTCTCTCTCTCTCTCTCTCTTACGCACAACACACGAAGCATAATCCACATGCAACCTTCAACACAGAACGAAGAGCTCAAAAGAAGTAACCGCTACAATGAGTATTACCAATAAACCCCTGTTTCTTCTTTCTATATACCGAAAAAAGCTCTACTTTTCTTTTCTTAAAAACTCCTCAATCTCTGTCCTCGACACTAATCGTCTATGACCATTGACCTGGAAAGCGTCAAATGAACTCATCGCGTCTAATTCCACAATCTTCTTTCAAAAATATATTATGGCAGCTCACCATGCGTACTTGCACTGCATACATTTCATGCCCTATCTATTTTCCAACTTTGTGAGGGTGCATGTCTGTGTTGTGAGCAAGAGTGCTTGATGTATAGTGACAAAGTACCAAAATGAGCTGGTAATGCATTCGGCGGGTGGCCGCCATTTGCCACGAGAAGGATAGAATGCACACGCATGCATGTTTCAAATATAATATATCATTCCCGATCTGATCCATATGTATAGCACAGTGGATGGATACTGGATACAACAAAGTATGTTTTACAGAAGCATAGCATAGCATTATCAATCCACAAGTCCGTTTTAATTCTTTAGAAGGCAGTGGCAGTGCGCATGTAGTTCTTACAATGCCACAAGTCGTGTAGTTAGTGGTGTTTTTTTTTTAATGTTTAAGTCGTCTGTGTCTGTGATAGACATCTACACATATGCGCATTAAGACTGTATGGTGCACACTAAATGCAACATGTGTCTTTTAAATCTACATGTGGTATACGTAATTCATATGCTTCCAAATATTAATGCAGCATCGTCTGTGCCAAATATAATCCTCTCTTTGCTTAGGGGTATTATTATACCAATGAAATATTATTCTCCCATTTGCACATGACATCCACCATGCTATACCATAGAAATATTATACCTGCTTGCCACTCAACACCCGATAATGAAGCGTGTTTTATGTAGTCCCATACAATAAATGAGTCGGATACATTCCTTTTTAATGACATGTACGAGGTAACCGACATGCATTTACATTATGAGTATGACAGTAATTAGGCGCGTACATTTCTCCCATGTGTATATTAATTCCCTTTGTGTGCCCCTATGTGTCTGCGGGCAATATCCACGGTTGACCTAATTGAAAAAGCAATATATGCACGTTTTTACATGTGTACTCCACTCATGGACATATTAACCAGTCGATAATTTCATGAAAATTTATATCACTGCACTGCAGTAATCGAATTAGTGGCTTATATGTGAGGAGTGGTTAGTATAATCGACGATACATTCACGTAATGCACCTTATTTCAAGGCAGATTTATACAGCTAAGCATTTTTACTACTGAGGCTGGTTAATATTTTCGCACTTCGCTCGAGTGTAACACGTTAAGATGTTAAGTTAAACAATGTACTTTAAATGTATAAGTTATTCGTTACAAATACATCCTGAAGGTTTCATTTTTTTCACTTTCGATGTTCACCACTATGCGTCCGTTTTATGTGGCATTATGTGTGCAAAGTATGTGTGGTAGGTTGTAAACACTTTCATAGTATGGGTATAATAATAGGGGGTGCAGGTATCATGCGGGGGGCATTATTACTACTAGTATTTCAATAAATGGTGAAGGGGAAAAGGGCAACTGAAATGGGTATGGTGCTCGATCCGCCTTTCACGCGGCCTTACGGTTTCCTTCATTTTTTTCAATTTCTATTTCTCTCTTTTTCCTTTATTCTCTAATCTGAGTTGGATAATATATACTCTATTCAAAGGATTTTGTTGACAATGATAAACTCATTACAGAGTTATTACATAACTTACACACGCGTGGCAGCATTTTACGATGCAGCTCTAAATAGATCTAAGGGCAAGGCAATATACCTGGTAGATAGATGATTGCACTTTACGAATGGGGTGAGACGGATAATTTTATTTTTATATTTTCGATTTGCACTTTTTTCGTGAGATTCGTAATGGAACGGTGGTACAATAAAATGCTTTACCTGCACAAGACTTTCTTGTATGGATATATTCAATGAAACAGAGACATATGATTTAAGGCGCCATACAGGCGCCACTTCTCGGGAGAAAGTGGTGCTTACGTCATGATACTCGAAAGCATACTGATTTCATGAAAGATGCTAGTTGTTTTTGACGGTCAGGTTTTATCTTTTTCAAATGGATGTATTTTGTAAAAATAATAAGCCTTGTCATGAATACAGTTATAAATCGACACTGCTAAAGTGTGCTTTAAATTCGATATTTATACATGTAGTACTTTGGCGTCATTATGGCTTTATCAATATTTTCTACAGTGGCATACATTCTGTTTTATTGTGTCAAAAAATAAACATAAAATGAAATTATCCTTTCTTGCTCTTACCTTGCCGTAGACGAACCACGATAATTCCGTCTCTAGAATCATTATCACGATTCCAAATACAGCCGTGAGCAAGGCATAGTCGCTTAATCGCTTCCTTTTTTCAAACAGTGTCTTCCTAAGTCCAAGCCTATAACTTGTGTTATTATGGTTCGATTTCCTTCTCTTTCCACCAGCCGAACTCATGATATTTCGGCTCTGCTTCACCGTATGGTCGTGATTCCCGTTGCCGCGCATGTCGACTGCCGGTCCGGGCTCCTTCCCGTCAGGACCCACTTTGAGAGATAGGGACTGAAACGGGGGATAGCCCCGTTCACGATGGCAGATCGATGTGCGAGGTTCACAAATTCGTTATTATTACTGAGTCTCCGTTCAACCGGGCTCACATCTGGCACTGAGAGTGTGTAGGGGCTCGACCGGGATTTGGGTTGCGCTGTGGAGGCCGCACTGCTGCTGTTACTACTACCCTGTGTCTCAGTTGCTGTGCTAGTAGGAGGACAATCCGTGGATACAGCGTCGTGGAAACTATCTCTTCGCCGTAATAACCCGGTGTGGGGGCAAGCGTCCTGCAGCTCATCGCGGGGTTCCAATTCGTATTCTTCAGGACATGTGTGGCTCTTGTCATGCTCACCGTATCGACCCCAGCCGCTACGGCCATGACAGTCCATACTTTTCTGAGCCTCTGAGCAGTTGCTGCTACTCGCGTATGCCTCTCCTCCTGCGAGCTGCTGCGGCGGCGGTGGCTGTGTGCTGATCGAGTGGAGTGATCGTGCCACAAGGGGGCGACATA
>CM057156.1:23952112-23989257 GCA_029962745.1 Echinometra lucunter
CCTACTCAGGCATGCCAGGCGCGCACACACTTGATCTGTAGTTTTCTGTACACGTTCGTACAAGGTGCCAGTGAAAGTTAGAGAAAATCGTTTCTTTTCATAGCTTCTCTATAACTAATTGCAGGTCTTCATGTGATTCTTCATTTCTTAACTGACATTGTGCCTTATGCACTAAGAACCTGGGGAGCGTTTCATGAGTATCTCGTCAGTGATTTTTACTGACAACTGTTATAAGCTACTGAAATCCTTGCATCTGATTGGCTGAGAGCAAATTTGTCAGTAAAAAATCACTGACAAGACACTTCATGAAACGCTCCCCAGAACTAAAGGGACGAGGTGAAATAGAAAAATAACATGTAAATCCTTGTACCTGTATTGTTTAATTGCATCACAGCAAAATGAGGTATCTCGAAGAGTATTGAAAATGTCATTGTGACTGGGGAAAGGTATGTAAGGGAGAATGCTTAAGTACTCGGTCAGATTTTGGATTGAACGACGAGAAGAACTAACTGCACAATTTCAATCACATATCATCTCATAAGGCCATTAAAATTTAGTCTTTAAACACTAACAACACCGAAGAAGAACGCGTACGAAATTTTCATAAGACATTGTCTCCTAATTAAAGAGAAAAATCGAAACAACATCAATTCAATCGAATGAAAGCGTGTTTTAGAAGACTACAATTTGTCTCTACGAACACTGGCCTGGTACGGTTCGCACATAAACCAGTTTATGAGGTAACTTTGACCTTCATTAAGGGGAAATAACTTAAAGCGCTACAAATAAAAATGTTGTCACATAATCCCATATTGAATCATATCCACAACTGGCTATTTGTCCAACAATGCAGTATATCAAGCTTACTATATAAGGAGAATTTCTTCATTAATGTTTGATTTAAGGAAGGTATGCTATGTAATTCGTATCTCTGTTTTACATTAAAAAAATATGGCATTATATCAAAGCACATGCGTGCAAATAAATAAAAACACGGGCAAATCAGCATTTGAAGCAAGAAAAACTCGCAGACATTGTGGTTACCTTGGAGTAGTTGCACTGACCGTGTCGTATGCCATAATAATTCACTATATTGGCTGTACACCGAGCTTCGTATTGCTAAAGGTATGCAGCTATCAATAAACAAGTGTTGAATAAAACGCATGCGTTATGGCTTGAGTGAAATGGAATTGGTAAAATATGCATGGCTTTTGAATTTTGAAGAACGTACTTTGCAGTGGGGGAGTGCGGGAGGTGGAGAAGAGACTTGAAGAGATACTAAGAAAGATGAGTGAGAAGATATGTGCGATGGTTTAGCATTTTAAAATGTCACCACTGAAATAGAGCCACGGGCTGAACAGGGGCCTATCGCAGAGGGTATTATTGCGAATCGTTCGTTGACGGATGAATTTATTTCCTCTCACGAACGAGGAAGGGCAGTGGAAATGCATCGCACACCATAATGAATGCGTTCTATCTTCTAATGGACTTTAGATGAGGGACCAGCCGGGATTAAAAGTGCCCCTGGTGATGGTGATCGGGATGACCTTATGGACGTTTCCAAAAATGATATTCAAGATAAGTGTACCTTTTTGTGGCTTGAATCACAAATGTGGACAATCAAAAGTGTTGCATTCCATATTCACTGTCTTGAGAAAGTGTCTTTAACCCGCTGAATACTTTAATTCTCTCTTTCCCCATAGACATGATAGACTAATACAGGGCCTGCTCTGGTTCCAGTAAGCAAACGGGTTAATCTGATAGAACGAGGATGCAATTTTACGAGCAGCAATAAAATACAGAACACACTTTTTAATGTATCATCTATTCACTGGCCTTAGTCCAGAAGAAAAATGAGTTTTACAAAATTTGCTCGCAATATAACAGAAAGAAGGAGGAAACAAAAAATATGCTGGAAAGTCGTCTTCAATTCAAAGTTAATTTGCGTCATTGCGCCCAATATCCTCATTTCCTGGGGATCAACAATATTCTTATTGAACAAATTGTCAGAAAAATTGATTTCACCGTTAAGTCAATAACCCCCCACGCAATTCATATTCGTCTCCGCTTACTTGCTCTACGGGCTCTGTGAGGCAATCTATACATGTGTTTATGCAATTTTATGTACATACGACATACACGACGGTATAGGAGATAGTACTAGCAGAGTATAAGCTGGAGATGCATTGTTGGTATTTGTTTGTGGTGCTGGTGATGAGTGCATGGCTTGCGGGTTGAGTGCATATGTGCGAGAGTGTGTGTTTGCTTCCAAGCATACAGAAATACCTTTTAAAAATGGCGGCGCACGTACCATAGAGGCACGTATTAATTACGTCGATATTCTGCGCTAATGATTAATCGCCGATCGTATTTCGCAATTTCATTTTTGCCGAAGAAACCCCTGTTTTTGATGTTCTTCCGTTGATCATCCATACCACAATGGGAAAATAAGAGGGAAAATGGGAAAATAAACAAATGATCGTCTTTGACTCACTGTGCCGAATCAGAGCAGTTTATTTTCTTCCTCGATCTTTCTAATTTTACTGGATGAATCAACATGCCGAAGGTAATAAACAGATAACATGCAGAAATGGAATGAAGAACAAGATTATTTACGTTTTCTGGAACATCGAAATTATTATCTCCCTAGTGTGTAACTAAAAATCTTCTTGTGTATAGGACTTACTCGTCGATTGATTTAGGCCGCATTTCGCAAGAAACTTTTCCTTTAGCTTTTTCTTTTAAGGTTTTCATTTTACTTTATCAAAATATGGCTTCCTCTGGAAGATGAAACCTCTTCTAATCTCGATCGATTTATACCGTATGAGATACCTCCTTTCTCTCTTTATCATGACTTTACTTGTCTGTACATCTGTATCTTTTTTTTTTTTCTCTCTCTCTCTCTCTTTCTCTCTTTTCCGTCTCACTATCACCCATTTTGGTAAAACAATATAGTCCTTATTCTATTGCGCTAAGCTATACGGGCATCTGGGTTTTTTTTTTCTAATATGAGTTGGCAATAATACCATTAGACCAATCAAAAGGTCATGTAGACGATAATGTATAAGGATCGTATTTAAGGGTGTTTTTTCCATTTTTTTTTCAAGTAGAATTGTTGTAGCCGAGTGGTTTAGGCACTTGGCTTGAAACGCAAAGATCGTGGGTTCGATTCCAGGCACGGCACTAATTTCCTTGAGCAAGGGCATTTTATCTACATTGCTCTTTTTATCGAACAATGAAAAACCATAGGCATATTAATACCAAGGATTGCATGTGTGTTTCTTGTTAATGTGATAACGGCCTATCCTACTTTTGAAATAAGCAATGCAAGGACCTAGTTGAATAAGTTTTCAGAATATGCGAAAGTAGGATATGCCAAATAAAACTGCGGCTTTTTTCGTACCCTTGACCTCAACAAAAAAGCTAAAGGGATTCAAAATTTTGATTGACAAATATGCGCTTGTACACTGAAATCAAATTCAATATCACTTTACATAAAGAGATTAATCTACAAAGAAAGAAGAAAATTAAATGGAATGGGATTTATTACACTTATTCGTCACACACACAGGAATAGTATGATGACGTTGAAAGTATGGAATCTGCTTGGCATTATATCAATTATTTATGCATATCAGGTTATTTTCATTCCCTCCTACTTTCTTTCTCTTTGCTTCTACATCCATCGAAGCCACGACTTTATAATCTAAATGCAAATGGCCTAATAATCGTTTCATATCGTTCTCTATCTATTCACTTCTTTCAAAGATGAGTTTACGTATCATCCTGAAAACGAAGTTCAAGGAGGTAAACGCCCCGATGCAGCTTATATTTGATGTATTTTATGAATCACGATTGTCATTCAGCCTTCATTTTCCATGCTTTCGTATACTCATTCTCAGCCAAAGCTACTAAAGGATTGTTGCTAGGAAACGGGCACTTGACTTGATCAAATTTGCCTGCATGACGTCATTCATCCCGTCAATATTCGCATAAAAATATATAAAAGTGTGTCTCACTGTAAACCCATATTTCAACCTGTGGTTTATTCCCCCGTTCTTTCCTTACTGAACAATATATTTTGTGGATTTTCATTTACTTCGCATATGTGGCATGAAATATACTCCACATGGTAACAGAAATCTAGAATGCTCTTTATTTCCTTCTCCATGTATATCTGGGTACCATTCTGTCACTTTTATCATCATAGTTTATTCTCATTCTTTAAAGGCTTATTAAGTAAAATATTATAGCATTTCATTAAAGACCCTCTAATTCCACATTCAATGTCTCCTCTCTGGACTCAGATGTATATCGAAAAGTCTTTATTTGATATATCCCTTCGACATGTTCGATAAATCGTGTTCATCATCAGCCCTAATAAAAGCTCTGATACACCCTTGAAACAAAACCATGCTTCCGTCTAGCGTCTCAATGTACAATGTACAATATACAATGTCCTAAGGGGCCGTTGGAAAAAAATTATCAGTGAGCGGAGGCAACAAATAATCAAAAACAAAAACAACAAACCTCTGCATGTCTGCACTTAAAGCTTCAATATTTATATTATAAACTGGGCGTTGTGGCGTGCGCCAGTAATCCAGCTAAGAGTGGAAAATATAAAAACTGATTCAGCATGTTCAGCGGACCCAGGTTGGAGTCTGAGTCACGTCTTTCGGATGGTGACGTAATATGTCGGTTCCAGAAGTAAATAATCATATCTGATTGATACACGTCTGTAAAAATCCAATTCAACAACAACCAATATAGATAGTATAGCACAAAGGATCATGTTCATTACCAACTCTGTTTGAAATTTTGACGGACCCTTTAAACCAGGCAGTGCCTCGGATGGCCGTCTCGTGGTATATGATTGTGAGAGGCTATGGACAGTCAAACATGAACGTCTGACTCATGATACCACTTTAATTGGCATGACCTTTTGCTATTCGCTTCCAGTCCCACCGCTCGTGAATTCAAAACAAGCCATCCTTATCTATCTATACAATATAACCAACATGAATGTCTGTATGACTAAAGCAACCTTTCTAGTTGGATCAGGGTCATCATCAACTCTGTTTGAAAACAAAATCAAAGTGTTGACAAATCCATTCAAGCGGCAATGTTTATCACAGGGCACATCATCTACATTTAATTGAAAAGTATTGGTCAAAATTCTGGTAAACGATAGAGTCCTACACCCTTCAGTATTTTTTTTTTGTTTGTTTTACCAAAACAATAATTATCATTGAGCATATGACGGCTCATCTATTCAGTGACATAAAATATTCTGTGGCGTCAAGACTGTAGTTTTTTTTTCAACCCCAGGTAATGATATCTGAAAACTATGGGTTGAATTCTCAAAACTCCCCTTCCCCAACATACATAGTAAAACAGCACAACGATCCAATAAAACATCGAATTGGGCTTTCCATGAAAAAAAAATGGAAAAAAGTGTGTTGAAGTAAGCCAATTAAAAAAAAAAAAAAAAAACATTTTTGCCAAAACTCATCTTTCCAGCCTACTGCCTACCTGACCAAAGTAAACATGTAACAATTTATTTTGCCTTCCTCTATGATAAGATAATTACAGTCATATTCTTTGCACTCATCCCTAAGCGTTAAATCTGTATAAAATCCTTAAGCTGCCAAATACATGCAGAAACATATTCCGTACTTTGCAGAATAGATGTTCCCAAAATGTGTGCGATCTGCTAATTCAGTCCATTCATGCATTGTAATCAAGGCTTGTCGTATTTTATGGTACATCAGAGGTGCGGAATGCAACCATTATAGAAAAAAATGGAAAAGGTCATAAATCTTTAAACCTTGAACACAAGGTACGTCAACCAATAATGGAGCTGCAATAAATGGACTCATATTGATTCCCTGGGAAACATTCTGAGCCGCCATTTTATTAAATAATACATATATATACAAATCGACCTGCACGACAAGAACTTCGACGCGGGCAACAAAAACATGTCTACTTTTAAAAATAAAGTATCTAAAGGCACTCTAATATCAAGAATGACCATATTTTATGACAGAACAATGAAATATGTTGTTCCGGACCAATAACTATTGTTAAAAAACGACACCATCTGTTTGCTTTGGCACCTGTAGTGTTGTGACACATACTTGGCACAAGGGGGAAAAAAATATGGCGCTTTCTTATACTGTCCGCATATTGCCTATGTAGAGTACCATGGCACACGGTACGTGTTTAGCGTTCAGTGTTGCTGTTTGTTGTTTGAGTACTCTCTATAGCTTGCCCACACCAGTGGCGTATACGTCATAATTATGATGTATTGCCACACGTGTTTCACCAATCATGTTGGTATCTGAAGGAGGATGATCATATGGTGCAGTGTCAACACCATTCGAACGGTAATATAGAAGAGAAACATATATACATGAACGATTCTGAAGACGTTTTGTCATTTTACGTATCTCAATTAATTTCTAAAATGTAGATTTGGTTTGGTGGGATTGTATCTCCATCAATTTCAAAAATATATATTTGGTTTGGTGAGATTGTGTGCTTCTGATTTACTCATGACAATGACAAACTAAAATGACAACAGCTCACCTTTAAATCAAAACACTTTGTAACTTAATGCTTGCTTGAAATATGAATATCAAGAAGCCTTTTGACCTTGAGTGGTACTGAAGTAGACTATCAAAATGTCACCACGTTGTGTGCATTCGTTATTAAGATGGAACCCTTCATCATAGTTTACTTGCAATGTGTAGGGGTTTTACTATGGCATGTAAATGACATTATTAATGAAAGGAAATAGTATTCAGCGGCAAAGATTTACACTGCTCAGGTAAACACCGAATGTGAAATTGCGTTGGTAGTGATACCCACCCCCCTCTCTCCCTCTTTCCTTACTAGATCGCTTTCCAAGTGGATTTAGGGGTATACCATATTCTACAGATAAATACAAATGCATCAGATTAAAAGAATAAATACACACCGATCTCCAGCTCACGTTCCTATGCCATTGACGACGTTACCCTTCATATTTGAAGTAGCAACACATGGTCAACTCAAAACTTTAACATCTAGCTTCGATATTAGGTCACAGTAAAATGACATTTTCACACATTCAATAATCAAAATCTGGCTTGAAATCTGAAAACCTCTAATTCATTATTGAGACAATGCAAGACAGAATACACAGCCACTTTCATATGAAATTGAAAACTACGGGCCTTTTGGGTGAGCACTGACCTCTTGCAACCACCACATGCAGGACCAAATCCGTCCCCAAAAGGCAGCTAAAATGATTCAACTTCGTGACGTGTTTCTCTGGAGGAATTTGCAACTCAGCCACAAATAAACCCCTTCAACTGCCTTGTATAAAATTTCACTTGTTAAAGGTTTTCAGTGTTAATTAATAAATGCTATAAATGCCATGAATTCATATCCGGGGCGACACCTCAACGTGTTACCAGACTTTGAAGGAGACTGGATATGTAGTTTGACTAAGGATGGAACAGCGTACAAGGGATTAAATACAACATTTACCGCTGTGTACAAGTCATCCTTAAATATTATTGTCTTTCAGGTCTGAAATATATACGATGTAATTTTGAAAACTTGAGCAGCCCCGCAAAAGCCTAAGGACATTACATGAAATACCGAGTCTCCTATATGCATGCCACTATTGCCAATCTCATACACGACTCTTCATGCAGTCGTTGCATTATGGGTTTCGCTCCATAATGTATTTGACATTTAATATCTGATCGACTCGACGTGTAGGATTTTATAGGATGTGAAAAGAATGGAATAACTATTATGTGACGTTTCCTTCAATTACATTATTGACTCTGCTGAAATGGGAGATGTGAGCTTGGCATTTCTGCATGGGCACGAAATCATATGAAAGAAATTTCCTCCTTTACAGCTAGGGCCATTCAGATATCCCTCCATAGTATAGGTACACAAACAAAACCGTGATTTGTGTAACAGTGTTATTGACATTCCCGCCGGTAACATGTATTCATGCGAGCATTATGTTTGTTAAGTTAGCCTATTACCTTATTCATGTTTTTGCAAGACTACTTTTGTAAAGTATATATATATATATATATATATATATATATATATATATATATATATATATATATATATAATGCATATTTCCATTTCTATCTCATTTTCCCTTTTTTTTCAGATTGACGCTATAAGTGTATTCGTAGGGATCTAACAGCAGAAAACCGAAGCTTACGATGGTTTAAACTCCTGCAGTGTACATTGCTTGTCAATTTGCTTCAAAGTCAAAATAATGTTTTGGCTGGATGTGTATAACATCCTGTAAAATGATCAAATAATCGATTAAATAACGAACTCGTGACTGTTCATTGTACACGGATTAACAAAGAGCAAGTTTTACGAGTATGCATGGCTTGCATGAAGTACTGACTTAAGGCTAAAAAGTATGCTTGCATGAAGTACTGACTTAGGGCGAAAAAGCATAGATGTATCCAATGCAATTTACACATTCAATTCTGCTCGTGAGAAACACCAAGTATCAAACATGTCGAATGCAACAGTGAGGCGTGCCATCGTGATTTTTTGCCCGTTTCTTCCCCCCCCCCCTTTACTTTCCAAGCATCTAATGAACGAGTGAGTATGCTTCCAGTATGATTTCGCAGTGAGCATATTCTGATGATACAACTGATGATGGGTGTTGCTGTTCTATAGCACGTGAAATGAAAATAACAAGCAGTAAATGATTCATGATTTTAACACTGTTTCATCAAGGAAAAGTGCATGCTTATACATACATAAATGCATGCCTCAGGTCTGTACATCACTTAAACAATGTACGGTACACAGCCATACCGCTTCCGATAGGCATACGACAACAGACTGATAATAGCTTGTTTTTATGTCGGCGACATTTTGCTTAGCTTACAAATACACTTGGCACTTGCAGTGACCTCCTTTGGTATACTGCAGACAGGAGTATGAATAATTTCTTGCAAGGATTATGTCATACGATAAGGCACCCCTTGTAACATTGAAATATCATAGGGCTCCTAACATGAATGATGTATGGCTAGTACTATGCAAGCATATGCATGCAGGTTTATTGAGCGGCCGCACCTGTACCCATTAATGTCTTAATGAATAATGGCGATGTTTATATTTACATGCAACCTTACACTTTATATGTAGGCCTACCATGACATTTTGTGAATACTCGGTTGGAATATAAATTTATATGACAAAGGTGGATAGGCTATATACCCTTAAAGAAAGTATATTTGTAATGATAGGCATCATTCAGATATGACATAGGCAGAAAGTACTTTGATTAAGGTCATTTGGCTACTTAATTTAAATCGTTGTTCACTGATTTTAAAACATCTCTCTCTCTCTCTCTCTCTCTCTCTCTCTCTCTGTTTTACTCTCCATTTTATTTAGTCTTCACCTCTTTGCCTTCATGCCATCGTTTAAGTGGGATTTTCGCGTGTATTCTACTCTCGAGGACTATGATGTAAGGGGATTTGGTAGTACTCTACAGACTTAAGTTTCTCATCGCCCTCCCTCCCCTCTCTCTTCCTCTCTCTCTCTCTCTCTCTCTCTCTCTTACGCACAAACACACGAAGCATAATCCACATGCAACCTTCAACACAGAACGAAGAGCTCAAAAGAAGTAACCGCTACAATGAGTATTACCAATAAACCCCTGTTTCTTCTTTCTATACCGAAAAAAGCTCTACTTTTCTTTTCTTAAAAACTCCTCAATCTCTGTCCTCGACACTAATCGTCTATGACCATTGACCTGGAAAGCGTCAAATGAACTCATCGCGTCTAATTCCACAATCTTCTTTCAAAAATATATTATGCAGCTCACCATGCGTACTTGCACTGCATACATTTTCATGCCCTATCTATTTTCCAACTTTGTGAGGGTGCATGTCTGTGTTGTGAGCAAGAGTGCTTGATGTATAGTGACAAAGTACCAAATGAGCTGGTAATGCATTCGGGGTGGCCGCCATTTGCCACGAGAAGGATAGAATGCACACGCATGCATGTTTCAAATATAATATATCATTCCCGATCTGATCCATATGTATAGCACAGTGGATGGATACTGGATACACAAAAGTATGTTTTACAGAAGCATAGCATAGCATTATCAATCCACAAGTCCGTTTTAATTCTTTAGAAGGCAGTGGCAGTGCGCATGTAGTTCTTACAATGCCACAAGTCGTGTAGTTAGTGTGTTTTTTTTTAATGTTTAAGTCGTCTGTGTCTGTATAGCATCTACACATATGCGCATTAAGATGTATGGTGCACACTAAATGCACATGTGTCTTTTAAATCTACATGTGGTATACGTAATTCATATGCTTCCAAATATTAATGCAGCATCGTCTGTGCCAAATATATCCTCTCTTTGCTTAGGTTATTATTATACCAATGAAATATTATTCTCCCATTTTGCACATGACATCCACCATGCTATACCATAGAAATATTATACCTGCTTGCCACTCAACACCCGATAATGAAGCGTGTTTTATGTAGTCCATACAATAAATGAGTCGGATACATTCCTTTTTAATGACATGTACGAGGTAACCGACATGCATTTACATTATGAGTATGACAGTAATTAGGCGCGTACATTTCTCCCATGTGTATATTAATTCCCTTTGTGTGCCCCTATGTGTCTGCGGGCAATATCCACGGTGACCTAATTGAAAAAGCAATATATGCACGTTTTTACATGTGTACTCCACTCATGGACATATTAACCAGTCGATAATTTCATGAAAATTTATATCACTGCACTGCAGTAATCGAATTAGTGCTTTATGTGAGAGTGGTTAGTATATCGACGATACATTCACGTAATGCACCTTATTTCAAGGCAGATTTATACAGCTAAGCATTTTACTACTGAGGCTGGTTAATATTTTCGCACTTCGCTCGAGTGTAACACGTTAAGATGTTAAGTTAAACATGTACTTTAAATGTATAATGTATCTCGTTACAAATACATCCTGAAGGTTCATTTTTTTTCACTTTCATGTTCACCACTATGGCGTCGTTTTATGTGCATTATGTGTGCAAAAGTATGTGTGGTAGGTTGTAAACACTTTCATAGTATGGGTATAATAATAGGGGGTGCAGGTATCATGCGGGGGGCATTATTACTACTAGTATTTCAATAAATGGTGAAGGGGAAAAGGGCAACTGAAATGGTATGGTGCTCGATCCGCCTTTCACGCGGCTTACGTTTCCTTTCATTTTTTTCAATTTCTATTTCTCTCTTTTTCCTTTATTCTCTAATCTGAGTTGGGATAATATATTACTCTATTCAAAGGATTTTGTTGACAATGATAAACTCATTACAGAGTTATTACATAACTTACACACGCGTGGCAGCATTTTACGATGCAGCTCTAAATAGATCTAAGGGCAAGGCAATATACCTGGTAGATAGATGATTGCACTTTACGAATGGGGTGAGACGGATATTTTATTTTTATATTTTCGATTTGCACTTTTTTCGTGAGATTCGTATGGAACGGTGGTACAATAAAATGCTTTACCTGCACAAGACTTTCTTGTATGGATATATTCAATGAAACAGAGACATATGATTTAAGGCGCCATACAGGCGCCACTTCTCGGGAGAAAGTGGTGCTTACGTCATGATACTCGGAAAGCATTACTGATTTCATGAAAAGATGCTAGTTGTTTTTGACGGTCAGGTTTTATCTTTTTCAAATGGATGTATTTTGTAAAAATAATAAGCCTTGTCATGAATACAGTTATAAATCGACACTGCTAAAGTGTGCTTTAAATTCGATATTTATACATGTAGTACTTTGGCGTCATTATGGCTTTATCAATATTTTCTACAGTGGCATACATTCTGTTTTATTGTGTCAAAAAATAAACATAAAATGAAATTATCCTTTCTTGCTCTTACCTTGCCGTAGACGAACCACGATAATTCCGTCTCTAGAATCATTATCACGATTCCAATACAGCCGTGAGCAAGGCATAGTCGCTTAATCGCTTCCTTTTTTCAAACAGTGTCTTCCTAAGTCCAAGCCTATAACTTGTGTTATTATGGTTCGATTTCCTTCTCTTTCCACCAGCCGAACTCATGATATTTCGGCTCTGCTTCACCGTATGGTCGTGATTCCCGTTGCCGCGCATGTCGACTGCCGGTCCGGGCTCCTTCCCGTCAGGACCCACTTTGAGAGATAAGGGACTGAAACGGGGGATAGCCCCGTTCACGATGGCAGATCGATGTGCGAGGTTCACAAATTCGTTATTATTACTGAGTCTCCGTTCAACCGGGCTCACATCTGGCACTGAGAGTGTGTAGGGGCTCGACCGGGATTTGGGTTGCGCTGTGGAGGCCGCACTGCTGCTGTTACTACTACCCTGTGTCTCAGTTGCTGTGCTAGTAGGAGGACAATCCGTGGATACAGCGTCGTGGAAACTATCTCTTCGCCGTAATAACCCGGTGTGGGGGCAAGCGTCCTGCAGCTCATCGCGGGGTTCCAATTCGTATTCTTCAGGACATGTGTGGCTCTTGTCATGCTCACCGTATCGACCCCAGCCGCTACGGCCATGACAGTCCATACTTTTCTGAGCCTCTGAGCAGTTGCTGCTACTCGCTGATGCCTCTCTCCTGCGAGCTGCTGCGGCGGCGGTGGCTGTGTGCTGATCGAGTGGAGTGATCGTGCCACAAGGGGGCGACATAGCGTTGTCAGCTCCTGACGTGATGATGAGTTGACGGTCATCGCGAGGCGTCCAGACAGCCTGCGACGAAGCCGATTTTGACATATCTTCCCCCGTCGTCGGCTTGGCGGCGGCATCGTTGTCGACCAGGCATTTGGGTGGGTCGCATTGGGCGCCCACGTCCACCCTCTCCCGCGATGACTCCAGTCGAGCGCCCTCACACGCTGGGGAAACCATGAGTATCGGAGACGACATCTCAGCAGACGAGAAAAGAACCGAGACTCTGTCGACAACGGTTGGTCATCGCTGCGATATCATTCACCTTATGGTGATTTAATCGGATAAACTAGTCACTCTTCTCTCAGTCTACACCACTGAACTCTCGCAGACAATGTGTACGAGATAAAACGTTTGATCTCTTCATCTTGATATTGATTCAAATGTTAACAAGAAGAAAGAAATCGGTGTCCCATCAATGCAAATATCATCCTTGTATTTATTATCCATGAAAGTATCATCCATGAAATATTTTGACCAGGTGCATCAATCAGTTCACTCTTAAGTATCACAAAACGGGATAATAAGGAATCCGTGTTAAAATGTAGAATGTTTTCATTATCCTCTCAAAAGCAGTAATCCTATTTCAGAATTAAATACATTTCAAACACCTCCCTCCTCTGTTACTGCAAGTATATCACAGCGTGCAAAATGGCATCACATGTTGAAAAAGAATCTTTATCATCCAACTGAAATTTTAATTGGATTCATTCAAGCGAAACATGAAGTAGATGACCTTCAGGACATCAAAAGCCACCCTTGAAAGGTGGGCAGCATTCCCATTTCTTTCACCCACTTTGTTGTTTCAATCACATAGCGTTGTCTTTGTAATAACCACCTCACAATTTACACTGGGATGTTTAGACGCTTTCCTAGCTATTTGTATTTCTTCCTTTGCTTTCCCTCGAGAAGAACAGTCGACAAAACAGCAATGACATTTCAGTCAGGACATCAAAACCATTCAATGATCACTCCAGGAAAAGTCGTCTGACGTGTTAACAATAGATGGATGTGTTGCTTCTGGCTAAAGGCATCTTTTCTTCTGGGACGTTAACTCTGGCCACGAGAAAATTGTAGAACATCGGCAGGGGGCTGACTAACTGTTCAAAACGACAATTATATCGTCTGCATTCCCGACATTTGAAGGCTCATTACCTAAGAGACCATGACGTCTGGAGGCAAGGCCAACGTCCAAATTACTCCAACTTTCCAGCGCTGACGCAAAGATGGCGCTGTGTTACTTTCCGACTTATCCAAGATTGTTCACTTCAGTGTAGAGTTTTCCGTGATATTCAGCAGCAGGATCTGTAGCAAAGAAATTAACATTAAATTACATTACTATTTAAAATAGAGGTTTGCAAAATGCAGTTGAAACAATGATTCATTTTATTTCACTTTCAGGATGATAACAGATTTTGAAAAGTAACTGGTAGCTGGTAAATTGTCGCAAAAGATATTCGGTCGGTATAATATTTGGAAATTTGCTACAGTTTCGGTCTTGATAAGGAGACGAAGTAGAAATAGGAGTAGTAATTAATAGTTTGAGGAGAAGGAGGAGGAGGAGAAGAAGTAGTATTAGTAGCAGCAGCAGCAGTAGAAGAAGGAAATAGGGGTAGTAGAAGTATAATGGTAGTAGTAGAAGTACTTAAAGAAGATGCAGTAGCAAAAGTAAAAGTAGGCAGAGGAGGAAGAGGAATAGTAGTCGTAGTAGCAGTAGTAGTAGTAATAGTAATAGCAGTAGTAGTAATAGTAGTAGTAGCAGTAGTAGTAGTAGTAATAGTAATAGCAGTAGTAGTAATAGTAGTAGTAGTAGTAGTAGTAGTAGTAGTAGTAGTAGTAGTAATAGTAATAGCAGTAGTAGTAATAGTAGTAGTAATAGTAATAGCAGTAGTAGTAATAGTAGTAGTAATAGTAATAGCAGAAGTAGTAATAGTAATAGTAGTAGTAGCAGTAGTAGTAGTAGTAATAGTAGTGGTAATAGTAATAACAGTAGTAGTAATAGTAGTAGAAGTAGTAGTAGTAGTAGCAGCAGCAGCAGCAGCAATAGTAGTAGTAGTAATAGTAGTAGTAATAGTAATAGCAGAAGTAGTAATAGTAATAGTAGTAGTAGCAGTAGTAGTAGTAGTAATAGTAGTGGTAATAGTAATAACAGTAGTAGTAATAGTAGTAGAAGTAGTAGTAGTAGCAGCAGCAGCAGCAGCAGTAGTAGTAGTAATAGTAGTAATAATAGTAATAGCAGAAGTAGTAACAGTAATAGTAGTAGTAGCAGTAGTAGTAGTAGTAATAGTAGTGGTAATAGTAATAACAGTAGTAGTAATAGTAGTAGAAGTAGTAGTAGTAGCAGCAGCAGCAGCAGCAGTAGTAGTAGTAATAGTAATAGTAGTAGTAGTAATAGTAGTAGTAGTAGTAGTAGTAGTAGTAGTAGTAGTATTAGTAGTAGTAATAGTAACAGCAGTAGTAGTAGTAGTAATAGTAGTGGTAATAGTAATAACAGTAGTAGTAATAGTAGTAGAAGTAGTAGTAGTAGCAGCAGCAGCAGCAGCAGTAGTAGTAGTAATAGTAGTAATAATAGTAATAGCAGAAGTAGTAACAGTAATAGTAGTAGTAGCAGTAGTAGTAGTAGTAATAGTAATGGTAATAGTAATAACAGTAGTAGTAATAGTAGTAGAAGTAGTAGTAGTAGCAGCAGCAGCAGCAGCAGTAGTAGTAGTAATAGTAATAGTAGTAGTAGTAATAGTAGTAGTAGTAGTAGTAGTAGTAGTAGTAGTATTAGTAGTAGTAATAGTAACAGCAGTAGTAGTAGTAGTAGTAGTAGTAGTAGTAGTAGTAATAGTAGTTGCAGTAGTAGTAGTAGTAATAGTAATATAGTAGCAGCAGTAGACCTAGTAGTAGTAGTAGTGGTAGTAGTAGTAGTAGTAGTAGTAGTAGTAGTAGTAGTTGCTGATGTTGTCAAGGTAGCTGTCGTAGTCGATGTTGCTGCCGCTGTTTATTCATCCCCAAAATACGAATAAATTCAAAGTCACTAACAGTACATGATTAAATATAATCAACGTGTAAAAGGTAAAGAATAGTTTGACATGCGAAATACATGATATTATGATACATAAACGGATTGTCCAGTTGTTTTCTTTTTCCCCGAAAAAATTCGTTGACAAGCTATTTTACGAAATAAAAGATTCCCCCGCCACCCCCCCCCCCCTTCCCCCCCCCCCCCCCCATGATGTGAGGATTGCGTGATGTCAGACATATCTAACATGAAATCATACAAACACACAACCACTAACAAGAGGCACTACTTCCCCTTGAGCTTGCCCCGACCTCGGGAACCCCCGAGCTCTTGATGGCTCACTTTCTTCAACCCCATCACAAAGACGTGACCCAGTCCAAGAACGAAAGAAAATAAGGGATAAAATCGAAACGTAATGGAGTCATTTGACTAAGACGGCCCCCGGGCCCATTCCCGCTGGAGCGACCGAGGCATGTCGACGAATACACCGTGCTTGGCAACCATCGCACGGAATAGGGAGATAGTGACAAGCCGGAAAAGCACGTACAGGTACTTAACTGATGTCCACCATTTCCCTTGCAAACTAAAGTATACCCGACATGCCCGAATGTTTTCTTTTTTGTGATGATGATGTATTAATGGAAGTGTGCGATGTGGAATGGGGGAAAGGTTCACCGATGGAAATAACAGAAGACAGGCCTTTAATGAAATAGTGGGCGTCTGAGAACTTGTTAATTTGACAGAATAGGCTCTACAGCTAGATGAAAGCCAAAAAGAAAAATAAAATAATAATAATAATAATAATAAAATAAATTAAATAAAATAAAAATAAAAAATTAAAACAAACAAGCTGATATGAACTAAACAGTAATGTTGTGAAAGATGATCGACAACTGGTAAGATTCTAGAATTAATTTTGTATGTAGGATGAAAAAAATACAAATAGTCTGCTTCCATACCCAAATATGAGGTGTCCTTGCCTTAATATAGTGCACTTCAAAATTCTAGGACTAGCTAGGACCAGCCCCCCCCCCCCCCCCCTCCCCACCCCACTCCACATCATAAGCTAGTGAATGCATAATGCAATAAGAACAACAGATGGCTTCCGAGATCAGGCAATGGCGTGCACATTTGGTGACTGCCCTGGGATGGGTTTGACACTTTGGAACAATGGATACCGTTCAACTTATTCATGACCTGAAATTCCTGGAAAACTCATGTGATACAGAACCGGCCCATATGGCATAAGACTGCTGTTGTGACTTCCTTATTCATCAGAGAATACAGTACTTAATTTCGAGTTCGCTAGACAATTTTATCACCCTATATCACGAACATTCCAAATTGAAAACAGTAAGAGTCAGTGAACTATCATTACACAAAAATACATACATGCTTTAATCTAATGACGCATCGTTTGTATGCACATTCCTTATGGCAAAAATGGCAACAATTAAAAACACAAATGTTAGCAGTGCGATGGGTGAAAGCCGTTCCCATATTGCTAACAGAGTCAAAGACTTGCTAACCCTTAGAAGACGTTCAGTGGACTACCATGAGCTTGCAGTAATACATTCAGAAGTAAAGAAACCCCGAAAAGGGGGCCACATAAGGAGCATTCACGTCCGAGTCCTTATCAAGATTTCCGCCTGCTGCCACCTAAACCTCGGAAAAGACCAAGGCCAAACAAGAGAATACCCTGACAAATGAATCATTACAAGACAAAAATGCCTGTAATTACTTAAAGGCTTAAAGGCAATGCCAATGAATAGCAGTTAAATGACATGTCTTACTTTGTTGGTGTCCCAGTATAGAATTAATAATACAATCTGGCTCATAAAAGCTCGAATGGCTTGATGAATCCTCAGTGCATGTCACAGTAAAAGTTACTCTACATCTTTCGGAGATAAATGTTCACATCATTTAACGAACCTCAACGTCGTTTCCCTTCCTGTGTAATCTCCTACCTGTATGTTCCAACAAAGCTCATCTGTGTGATATAGACCGTGCTGTCATCAATGCAACATATGTACAGAAAATTTACAAACAATGCACCCTGCATTCAAAGCACAGACACTCTGGTACACGGTTACGAATGAAACGATGTACATTCTCGACACCTTGTTGCAACTGAGACCGGTGTGAGCGAATGTCGTACAAACAAATAAGACACAGGCAGAAAGGGGGTCATCGGGTGTCTCCGGTAGAATCCAACGGTAGACTATGGCATGCACGTCCACATCTGAAGGTGATGCGTAACTCATATCTGAGGTGGCAAATGGAAGTATCTATTTCAGATCAGGTATAAATAAAGAAACGAATATCGGGGTAGATCCGGGTCATGGCAGTATCAGAGGGTGAAAAGGATAACACGGAATGTATAAATTCATATGATCCAATTGTTTGATCAGAAAGGTGTATTCATAGATATGAGTACCCTCACATTTCCCAACGGCTTTGTTCCCTGTTAGAAAAAAGGGGGTGCCTAAATAAAAATATTACACAGTGCTAGGATGCACAACAATCTTCATGGTGGACACATTCTTATATTCACAAGTAATCATCAGTGGTGATATACAGAGAGCATGGGGATGACAAGTCTCATCGGATGACAAAAAAGGGAAAAGAAAATAAGAGAGAGAGAGAGAGTGTGAGAGAGAGTGAGAAAGGAGAGGAGGAAGATTGGGTTCAGGTAAGCAACATAAAATAAAACGATGTGACATATCGTCCCATCCTTGTCCATGGCCCTGTCATCCTGCATTTTATTCGATGAGGAAGACCGCTGCCAGCCCCCTCCCCCTTCCATGACACCAGTTACACCAGTGAACCCTCACCCCCACCCCCTCCTCCCTCATGCTCCACATCACTCACAGCCGTGGCGCAGGTCTTACACAAGCATTTCTTCTTACCTTATCACTTGATATAATTTATGCCATAAATATACAAGCCCGGTTGCATGGAGGGAAGGAGAGAAAGATGTAAAGGCCACAGCGTCATTTATTTTTTCGTCGTTTGAATTCAAAAGCGTCTTAATATCGATTGAATGAATACATCCCGACCCCACTTGCCTTCAAAACAATCTTGAACGGGTCACAGAGTACAGTGGATACAAATACATCATTATTCCAATCCAATCTTCATGATGTACTATTATCAAATCTCTAGTGCATTAAGAAAGTCCAGTGCCGACTGTATAAATGATCTTTCAACGATTGTGCATGCATGATAATCTTATATAGTGGTCACTTTGTCTTTATTTCCTGCTCTGGACGTCGCTTGCCAATTCCCCCTTCCCCCTCCCCCTCCCCCCCCCCCCCCCCCCCCCTCCCCCCGCCCTCGGTATAACTAAATTAATTTTGTTATCATCAGTCTGGTTACATCACCTTCAAAGTTTGTTTTATTACCGAATTTTCAACTTCAACAAAATTGACCAACCACTACACAACCATTGCCCTCACCATGGAGTGGAAGTAATTTTTTATCTCTATGCCCTAACAATAACCCTATAGTAAACCTATCCTAATTTCACACTGCAAAATTGCATCTTTGACGAGTACAGCCAGGAGCCACTCTCACCATCAACAGCTCAATAATAATATTTCTTCTGCAAATAAGGACCCCCTTTCTTCGCAGAGGATACATCTTAGTGGATTACGGGCAGGTGAATTTCTTTTCATTAAAAACAGGTCAAGGAAAACTGAAATTCAGCAACACTTATCAATAATTAAGTAACCCCCACGCTGCTTCTCATTCAACAGCACAGGTGAAATAGGGTGATCTTTCAAAGGTCAAACTGAATTTCTCGTTCCAAGATGTTTTCTTTATGCTCGACGCGATATGTCGTGAAGAATAGTGCTGGGGTTAGAGATCTAGTGGGGTTTTCGGTTAAGCATAGGGTTAGCATTGGGTTTTTAGACATACTTTGAATGGTTTGGAATTTGGAACTCGGTTGAAAGAGAAAATTGATCGCGAACCTATAGTCGACCCATTTTTTTTTGTACAACGATATTTTCATTGACAGACAATGTGCTCAATCTCCTAATATGATGTGAAAGCTTCAGCTGAAAACAGGGTTTAAATGATTAATTCGGGATGCCATGTAATGTAAATACAATAATCCATACAACTCAAAACTACAGATTTCGAATTCATGATGGTTTTTCTTAAAAGACCACTCGAAAATTCTACAAATAATGAAAGTACAAAATTTTTACAAATATTTCAATTTTGATAAAGGCATCGCAACTCGAGAAGAAGCTCGCCTAGAATTAATTCAGGATATTGAACGAAAGATTTGAAATTTATTAAAGAAAACTAGTCCAAACTTAAACCGACTCATGGATTTAAGAAATTTACTAAAGAAAAAAGCTAGAAATTTCCCATGTAGAATATGTCAATGAAATCTGGTAAAATTATTTGAAGATTCCGTTTACCATAGCTATTACTGGCAGTAGCCGTAATGGTTTACATGCGGTGGCACATTATGCAGCGATAGACGGCTATACCTGATCACATGGGAATGGCCATGATGATAGCAATGACGTTTTTCTCGTTCTCCGTCACGGCTCATAAGCAGTAATTTGCTCTCGTCACATCTCCAAACTCGTATCTCCCTGGAAATCCATCTCGTTAAATTCACTTCTTTTTTTCTATTCCTCATGTGAGAAATTGAGCAACGATGTTACAAAGCCGTGTCTCGGCAGACGGCCGGGTTCCTGATTGCATAAACAGCAGGAGGGTCACTTCGGGGTTTGCAATTCTTTTTGAAATGTAGGGCGAAGTTCTCCTGAATTAATGATTTCCCATTATGGCAGGCAATACTAGCACACCAGAAATAATGTTTCTTGGGCTAATGTATAATGCATATAGTTTAATCATCACTCGCGGTTGTTTCTTTGTAAGAAAAAAAGACGAAGCAGTAAAAGAAGAACAGGAAGAAAGAAAGAAGAACGAAAAGAGCAAGAAGAATAATCAGAAAATAATAATTATAATAATGACGTCGCAATCATAATGAAGATGACGAATAATAATAACAACGAAATGATACACATCAAATTCAACAACGATGTTAAGGTCATATCTGGTTTTACCTGTTTACTGACTGAGTAATAGTGTCCTAATTACACGAGACACTTCGTTCTCTTTAACAAAGATAAACAAAGAAAACGAACTTCGCGTGTCTCTCATTGTAAATTCCACTCAGTATTCATTCAGTTACATTCAGTAATTATTTTGTGTTCAGCCTAATACATTGACAGCATTCCGGTGGATTCTGTTTCTATATAATGTTTATGCCACTGACGCAGCTAAGGGGGGCACAAGGGGGCCATAGCCCCCTGTTAATCGGTGAGCAAAAAAAAAAAAAAAAAGAACTGTCATCGGGTCCACTTCACATAACGTACAATACCCCTACCCTGCGAAATGAAAGTAAAACGTAAATATGCCACTTCTCATAAGTAACCCCTAATAATTTTAGTGTGCAGAAAATGCCATTTCCATGCACGAATTTTCAAAAATCTACCGTGGGAGGGGGATACCCCCCCCCATACGCCCCCCCCCCCCTGTTGAAAATTCCTGGCTACGCCAGTGGTTTATGTATCATGTATATAATAGTAACTTTCATTTATTCTTTTAGGACGAAAAGATAACTGTACTGGGAGGGATCGAATAATACCAAAGTGGGATCTGTATGTATTTTCTTCTTTCCACAACATCAAGTTGCCCTTTATAGCACATAGATATTTCGGGCATATTGATTCATTTAGAACTTCGCCTCCATTTTGACTCAAAGTGTCAATGTGGAAAGGTTATCCATCTCGGTAGAATCTAGCAGCAATATATACTCCGACTAAACGCAAGGTCCCGCTATATTTCAAGGCAAAATACATTGATTTAGATACTATTTTTGACTACTCTGAACTTTCATTTCTTTACATCAGTAGTGGCCCAATTCTAGAAATACAATGTCGTTCAAAAGTATGTTCCCAGAATAGTCATTGGGCTTAGTAGTCATTATAACAAAGTTGCATCAATACAAATGAATAAGATTTATCATTCGAATGGTATCTGAAAAAGCTTAAACTGGTTGAAAAATTGATATTTTACCTGGAGAATTTCGAATTAAATGCCATGGTGATTGCCTAGATAATGAAGGCTTTCTTCTTCTTCTTCTTCTTCTTCTTCTTCTTCTTCTTCTTCTTCTTCTTCTTCTTCTTCTTCTTCTTCTATTTTCTTTTTTCTTGTTTTTGTTTTATTTTATTATTGTTCTGCTTTCTCAACTGATCGAGATATCACTTTTTCATTGACATTGTTTTTATTACCATGATCAAGAATAATGGTCTTATTATTATCATTTTTATCATCATCATTATAATTATTATTAGGCCCCTATTGTTATTATTACTATTATCATATTATTATCATTATTATCATCATTATTCTTATCATTATGATGCTGCTAATAATGATGGTGACGATTATTGTTGGCAGTAGTTTCAGCAGCAGCAGCATTATTTTACAAATAAATCATAATTATGCAAGGAACCTAGCACACGTACTAGTGTAGCGTGACATGCAACAGACATACCTAAAATACGAGTTTATAATTCAAAGCGAATGCCAACCAATCTACTAATTTCTCACGGGAAATAAATGTGGTATTATTCGACCTTGGATTAACATTAAAGCAAGCTATCAAATACGATCTAAGATTATTTTCTGAAATGAAATTACGGAGAAAAAGTAGATTACTATGGAAGAAAATTAAAGTTGCAAGTGTTGGTTAAAATCTGGATATCAGGTGGCGAAATAAGTCAATGCTCAGTTAATATAGGGAAAAATCAAGTAAATAAAATATTCAAATTTTCTTAAATTGACGATGAAGCCTTACTCTGAATCGACCTGAGTTTCATTCATATCAAGATATTTACATGTTGCATGATATTTCACACCGTATGGTCAGCAAAGTGGCATGTCTAGACATTGCAAACAATGGGGGGGGGGGTAGGGGCGGGAGTCGGTGCACACCAACTGGCTAAGAAAGAAGGTGCAATTTTGCACTCAAAAAATAATGCAACAACAGCAGAACCATTTGGTGCAAACCGTGCAATCTTGTTCCCTAAATGAAGAAGGTGCAAAGATGCATGCTTTGTACTTGTTTGCACCTGGAAATGTTCATCTGCACCCTTCAAGGTGCAATTATGCATCTTAAAGGCGCAGAATTTTTTGCGCCCAAAAGGGTGCAAATTTGCACTATCCCAAAAGCCTATAAATAGGGTGCAAAGTGTAGCTCATTGCACCCTTAATTGTGCTTATTAAATGCTTCTTTGGGTGCAAAGTTGCACCCATAAAGGAGCTCCTGTTTTTCCATTTGAAGGGTACAAAATTGAACCTTTTTTTTCTTATAGTGTGTGCCTTTATATTGATGTTTATGGCTGAACATTTTAACTGAGTTATTACGAACTCAGTTCTGTTTTAAAAAAAGGGGGGGGGGTGTGCTTGCACAAAGGTATCTCCAACGAATTTTCACAGAACAAAACAAACAAATTGCATAAATCGCCACGGATTTCTAAACGCAAATGACCCGATATATTTCAACATTAGTTTGGAAGGATACAAGACAGTCTCCAAAAAATTAATGTGCAATGAAAACATGAGGTGATGCTGAAATCACGTACACGTTATATCACGTACATGATATTAAGCTGGGTGTGTGAATCCTAAATGAATTACGTTATTATAATACCACGGGCTTTATGTGTTATTACATCTCATTCACGGAGCCAAAACGTTTGCCCGAAGTGAAATAACATTTTGATAC
This sequence comes from Echinometra lucunter, assembly GCA_029962745.1. Taxonomy (NCBI): domain Eukaryota; kingdom Metazoa; phylum Echinodermata; class Echinoidea; order Camarodonta; family Echinometridae; genus Echinometra; species Echinometra lucunter. The sequence goes on from CM057156.1 coordinate 23,975,728, forward strand.
ACTAATAAAAACTCGTAATAATAAATGTTTTGTATTATTATTATTATTATTATGATATGAATGTGCATAACTTACAGGGGAATTGCAGCTAGTTAGGCTTCTTTTTCTTCCCAAGGAATGTGTTTGATATCTACCAGTTCTAAGAGAATGAACAAGTAAAACAAAATTCATAATTTACTGCAGTTTATCTTAGAATTTATCTTCACATTTATTCAATATTTTTTTCTCCAAACATAATGTTAGAGTATGAATTTGGCATAAGTATATACGTTTGAAGTATCACTTTTTAAAACAAAAATGAGACGTCAAAGAGTTCGGGAATATAATTCCTTTATTTTGTTTTATTCATTAGTCTCTCTCTATCTCTCTCTCTCTCTCTTTCCTTCCTTCCAACCTCTCTCTTTCTCTCTTCCTCCATTTCTCTCCATTTATATCTCGCAACAATATTTATCCATATTGTTATTTTCCTGTCTTCCTTTATTCCTCTTTATCCCCTGAAGTCCCTCTGTGCTATCTATTTCCCCGTATAATTATTCGTCGTCGGTGCATTAGAGGACTGCCGGTGCATCGACTCAAGTCGATTCATAATGGTGGCTGTCCTCGTCCCAAGTGATGTGACCATTATTTTGATTATGCATACGCTCAACACCTTCTTAATTCACGGAGATGCGCTATTTTTATACCCACGCATTGAGCACTGTAACGTGCACTCTGCATAGCCGACTAGTCTGCGGGGGCCGCTACCTGCATTCATATGAATCATATTTTGACTTGTGATCGAGAAAAAAGAAACAAACTACAACGCACACATTACTAAACCAAGAACTCCCCGAAAATAATTCGTTCATCAACTCCTTTAATTCCCCGAGATGAGCTAGATTCATACTCACGTATTAAGAACCAATACGCTCTCGAGCTTACTAATCTGTAGGGTGATCTACCTTTCATTCACTTTTTCCATTCCATTTCTTTGCTGTTAATGAATAAAGAAACAGATGCAAAAGACACAACAGATATTTCTAAACCTAGGAGTCTCCCAATTATAATACGTTCTGTCTTTACCTTCCTAGTTCACAGGGAAGTTTACCCACGTATTGATCACTTTGACAAAAAAAATGCCCTCTTGCCCACTATTCTGTGGGGTATACTACCTTACATTCACATGAATAATATTTGACTTACGATCAAGGAAGCAGATACAAAAAGACTCCATGGACACCTTCTTCGTGCTAGATTTAATCATGATAATGTATTGATAGAATTCCTGATTTCAGCCCTGCATTTGATATCTTGTGTAACTCCAACCATAACCCTGCCCTTTAACTCAAACTTATGTAACTCTAACCATAACCCTGCCCTTTAACTCAAACCTAAACCCTTCAACCGGTACAACTTGCAGCTTTCATAGGGAAATAATGTCACCACATCATGGCCGCATCGTCAGATCAGAAGCATGGCAATGTCGGGTCACCACTAAGATGGCTGACTGAGTACGTCAAATAGGTCTCTGTTTTTTATCACGTAGATAACAAAACAAAACTTAATTGATACAACATAGAAAAATGAAAGCCAGGACCTCGTGAACAAAAAATAAAAGTAATTCACAAAAATTGTTTTTAAAACAGCCGGCCCTTTAGTAAGATAAAAGAAAAATCAAACATGTATGCTGTTTGAGAATTTACTAAAAACCGAAGGTACCTCTCAAGGAATAAAGGTAAAGATCTAAGTGACCATCACTCCTATCAGTATGCCTATTCTGTAGGTGTAGCAAATTATTTTGAAAGACGTTTTTACTCGTGATGCAAATGGTATGCATGGGGCAGAACATTTCCATCTCGCATCATAAACGGGATGCAAACCTATAAGGTCCAGGGACGGCGCAGCTTGACCGATGATAATGTGACTTTATTGCAACAGTCATGATGCCAGGGGGTCTACTGCATTCTCTGCTTTCTTCACAAACTCCAATGCTTCATGTTACAAATCGATAAATTCGTTTGAGAAAGGCTCTCTGTTTGTGGCCCTGACGTCTTCGGTTCCCCTCTCAGTACAATTACTTCCAGCACTTCGTCAACAAGAGAGTAGGGTTTCTGCCGTTTCTTTATGAATATGGAGTGGCGCATGGTCTCGGGTCAGCGCTGGGACCATCCGGAATACACTGAAAGGAGTGGAGGAGGGCGTCAACAAGAGGGTCACGACTGTGCCCGTTGCACACGGGCAGCATGTGGCTGACGTAGGATAGCGTCAGTGTCTGGTGCGGTTTTCGACGCAGTATATGAGGATGAGAATATCTCACAAAAGGTGAGTTCAAAATGAAGGAGACGAACACAGTCATGAATCGGCGTTTGCAATGATTGTCTCAAAAGTCTTGATCATCGCGCAAAATGTCGAATTAAAAAATGACCCCTTTCCGTGCCGCAAACATCTATCCCAACTCTCTGTGATATTACTTAGCTACATTCAAACCATTCCTTTACCATGTTTACGGGATGGGAAATCACAAAAATGGGGGGGGGGGGGGTTGCACCTTCCTATTCAAGCCCTAGATTAATTCACCAGAAGTGGCTTTCACATCCAATAGTAAAGTAGCGTTCATTCGTTTTGTGCTTCCATCTCATCCGTTCAGCGCCTCTAGTCAGTTGGCGTACCAAGCCCTTGTAAAAATGATATCAACATGAACGCGTTGAATACCGACCAAGTACTACCCCGGTCATACCAACATGGCCGACACCTAACCGATAACAGCATGAACAAGAAATTACATCACCACCGAACAGCAGCTAAGAATCTGTTGGTTTGAAGGTACGACTGAGGTATTACATATGACTCCAGTGCCCCTTTGGGGCGAGAGGGTTGACTTACAACTATACATTAATGTTGTTACACGAGTACCGGAACCGCGTATGCTACAGTACGTGCCCTGATCTGCCTATTGCGGATTAAAGGGGAGAGGCCACAACCGGCCAGTGACCACTCCCAATATGAAGTATCATAAGAACAAGGCAAGCAACACTCATATCAATGTTGTATGACCCAAATCTTGGGTTATACAATGCATGGAGTTCCAAAAAACTCACAATAAGCGTAAAATTATCTTAGGCTAAAAGTAAAAATTCTCGAGTTCTTATTTTAAAAACTTGAGCCATAACAGAATTAAATTTGAAACAGAATTCCCGTTTTCTATGAAATCATAAACGTACTCTTCAGATTCAAGCGAAGCTACACAAATTAATGGCAAGAGGAAAAAGGGAAAGATACTTAAGGTCACTAAACAGGTACAACCGACTGATATGGCGCGTATTCTGTAGTCCTACTGTGCCTCCAGTATGGTAATTAACCATTTTTTTTTCGAAGTCTAAGATTTTGAAAGATCGTTTATATTTTGCTTGCTCCTGGCACGTAGATTGATTTACGCCAGCCCTAAATCCTTCCTTTAACTTCTCAGGCAGACGTGTCATCATTCTGTACGAAGTAATCATCACTACTAATTGCTGATGATGTCTTTGGAGCAACAGATATATAGCTCCAAGCTGTCACTGATATGCCGCAACATATACGAGTTGAAATTCACTCTTTGAGGGTCATACTGGGCATGCTGGGGATCACATCGTTTTAGAGTGAAATGCCATGGTCAAAATAGAAGAATCCACGCTCAAATGGATAATTCCAGCCTATACTTTTGGAGCGAATTCCACTGATATTCAGATGAGGTTCCCCAACTTTAAGCGTGGATTTCCACTAAAATGTATCAATAAAACTTTTTTAACAGTGGGCTTCCTCGCCTGTGTGCGTTAAGAGAGTAGCTGTTTAAGCTGTCATTTATACGCCGTAAACATACACGGCGTAAGACCAAAGTTAGTTTGGCGCTGATCCGTAAGCCATCTACCCTTGCACCGATCACCGCCATAGGCATTATCATAGGTGTCTGTATGTAGGGCTCAATGGCTAGGTCCATACTACCCTAACAATCAACCATATTTCAGTTCTTCTGTAAAGCATATCATACTGAATATCACTGGGAAGGCCACAAACGTTAACAATATTAATGTCAGGAACCGGTAAGTCACTATAATAACTCATTGTAAATCGGCCAATGCAGTAGTCATCGGAATAATAATAATAATAATAATAATAATAATAATAATAATGATAATAATAATAATAATAGCGTATTACGTGAATACTTCAATGCGCTTTACAATGTTACTATTAGCATGATTAGATCACTGGATTTCTAGCCCGCACACAAGTGTGCACCATCTCCACTCCTTAGGGAGCATTCCTACCATTTTGCACCGTTCACATGCGTACATGCAGGGCAATGGCAAAGGCAATCGCATTGGTTTCGGCTATCCCCACAGGTAGTAAGGTATGAGAACCATGGTGTCTTGTGAAGACTCTTGACTGTCGTTAGGTCGTACATCCTTGGACATGGTGCGATGCCCACTTTACCTCTCGATCCAGACGTATTAAATGTTTACCTGGCATTGGTGGGGTAATAATACTTGCAGTGTCCGTAGGAAGAGTAATATGTAGTAGGACTACTATGTGCCTATCCTAAAGAAATAAAACCCAACCTTTAAAAACAAATGAAAGGGTAGACCCCAAGGTCTAATCCATTTAGAGCACCGCCTTGCACTGTTGCTTGCTTTAGCCTTTAAATGGCGGGTATCATGCCTCTGTAAACACACAACGTTTTCCTCGTCCAAAAACGTCTCGATAAGATCTACAGATCTGTAGAACTTTTGGGGGGTTCTGAAAGGGTTTCGTGCTTTCATGGCTTTGGTGAAAGCCGTTAAAAACCAACAATAGCAACAACGGCGTACTGCAAGTCTGCTCACAGCACAGCAAATATCATGCCGTGTGAGATCAAATGAAGGATTATGCTGAGCATTTGACAGCTAAATCTAGATCATAAAAAGAAGTCAATTTAACTTTGACTAAAATGATATCTTCATCTTCATCATCATTATCATCTCCATCATCTTTATCATTATCATCGTCATCATTATCATTACCATCATCATCGTTATCATCATCATCAAATTCACTATCATCACTTAGGACAAAAACTTTTAATCTTTTAATCGTATATAGCAGACTGGTAAAGATCTTTTAACTTTGCAGTAAGCAAATGGTAAGCAAGGGTATGCCTACATAAAAGGCCACACAAAATTCTCATTATGACAAGGTTTCTCAAAAAGATCACAATTTCGAACTCAAAATTGTTGTTTCTCTGCATGGGGTTCGACACATTATACCCTATTTAAAGCAATGTCGTACACACGTTCCACTCTGTTTCAAAAATGTTCATTTAATAATGATGATTTTGTGGATTCGCAGAGTCCTTCATGTGCCATGAACGATACATATTACGCCCAGGATGGCAATGTAATAGCGGTGGCACATTCATGCCCTTGATATTTGCATTCGGCTGCATCTAACCCTCAGGTTGTGTTCATACGCACATCGTAATTACATCGTATCGATCAGGAAAGTAAGATATTCGTTGGTGTGCTTACTATACATGTACATGACTTCAGAGGACAAGGCTTTTCCCAGAAATAGCCGTGTGCATGAGCCACAGTATACATCTTACTGCGAAGCAAGAAGTTTTGGTATCCATACGGTGCCAGTGGTGTCCCGTGCGTGACAGTGTGATTAGAATCAGTGGAAAAGATGGTATGGACACGGCTACCAGTTCAATTTCGGTAGCATTCACGTGCAGCAAAGCAATCAAGGATTTAATCTCATTCAAGACCATCTGCCGGTCTTTGACACGCACCCTATTCACACCCAAAAACAAAATAAACCAGGCAGAATGATTTAGGAAGAAATGTTCAAATCCTCACAATGTGAAATGTCCGTTCTCCCCAAGTCGTCATTTTGCTTGATGTCGGAACCCGTGTCAGGAACTGTCTTGGTCTTTGAAATTTCATATGAAAGTGTAGACGTTCAAGAAGAAGATGTGAATTAAACTGTGCACATAGTGCGCTTAATAACTGGCGTATGAGCTAATTCCACTGCCAGGCTTGAATGGCGCATTGATAATGTCATATTGGAATGAGATATTGTAGCATCAGGCTTAACGCATCCACGTGACGCAGTGATCTGAATGCTGGAACAAATTTCCCGACGCACTTGGGTCGCTCGCTTTCAGTTCACGGACATAAACGAGGTGGTGAATTCTTAGGGACCAATTTCAGATATTGGTAGTGTCTTCCTTCTCAGTATATACTTTTATTCGATTGTGCCAAAAGATGATTGTCAGCTATAATTGCCTAGTTCAGTGTCCTAATATGAAGTTTATTCGATTTCGGAGCTGATTGCTTCATAATATCAGCAAAACTCATTCATTATCATGGTTATTAAGAAGGGTATGGCGGACCACATGCTGCAAAGTCACATTTGTCGAACATGTCAAATACACCGATAGTCAGGCCCAATGGCATACCAAGGCATTTGCCCCAGGAAAAGCAAAAAGCCCCTCTCTTGTTAATCATGATAATCGATGATTTCAAATGCCTGTAGTTTCGAATGTATTTCATACTTTTTCCAGAGCCACCTTTGCAATTATTGACTTACAAAAGATTACGGTACAAAGAATTAGGACTACAAATTATTTTCAAACGGTTGAAAATCTAGAATTTTGGTCCAGAATGGGGAAAAAATCCTTCTGCCATATCTTTTATCCGTCACGGGATCTGTTACCATTTTTGGCATCCCTAGCGCCTACTTTGCGGAACTATCCCAAATATTTTCTAATATCAGTATCTCGATAATCAACATGATCAAGCTAACTTTAAAAGCCAGCAGATGTCGTTACTCGAGTTCTTATGAAACTAAGCCATCTAGATTAATCCGGTGTCCTACAAGTAACTCATTATCATTAAGTACTTTCTCTGTATCATATCTGTGCTGATACTGATCGAATCGACGATATCGATACTGAAGTTTTAACGGATAGGCTTCGTCTGCTTCGAAAGGAGGTTTGGAGAAGGCGGGAACACGAAAACACCATCCCTGCCTGTCATCACGTAGATAGGACGTGCACATGTATGTAAACATCATAGCATTTCAACCGGATTATGAAGTAATCTGGGCCAGGGGAGAAATATCGAAACAGGTGAGGACAGATCTTTATCGTTCGGAGTTTTGAGGAGCAAGGGCTTTAGGATTCCTTGAAGATGACAACAGAAGAAGGGTGGACGCTTCATGTTTACGAGCTAATATCCCACGATTCCGTTTTATCCCGCCATAAAGGCGTGCAAACATTTCAAAACCGAGTGTACTTCGTGAAATGGATAGCCACGGGACATTTGAGGACAGTAAAATCGTCATAACAATTCACTTTAATCGAGAAGTCATCCATTCGTAGAAATTCTTTCCCTCCTTAGTCCTCCTTATGAGGAAATGATAACATAAAAGGATGATGAAGTGATTTATTTCAGTACTCATTCTCGATTTGACACTTAAAGCACTCAATAGCAAGACAAATATAATGGGGATGGTATAAGGATTTCGGTATTACCTTTACTCCGAAGCTCTTTGTTCACATACCACCAATAGCTATTAGGTATTTTTGTTTCTAGTTAGCTGTTGTATTTTTTGTTTGGGTAAACACCGGTAATCATACGAAATCGACGGATAATACACTCTTTAGTAGAAAAAGACAATTACAACAAACCGCACAGAAAAAACCCATGATAGAAGAATGAGAAGGAATATTTGGAAATATATAAATATATATTTTACTATGAATTACTTTTCATCTCAAGTCTTTCGTCTCCGAGTTGAAAAGCAATGAATTTAATAAGGATACTTACTTGTCAACTTGTGTGGTAAGCGATTTGTTGCCAGTACATTAGGACAGAACGGGCTAGCCCATATGGCACTTTTCAAAGCTATGAACGTCAAAATTTGAGCTCAAATGAACTAATTATCCGTAAAAACTAATTTTATAATGTTTATCTACCCAGGACAGGACATTGCTTTTTTTTAAGGATAAAGGAAATCATTTTCAAAGTAAGACTCCAGAAATGTAACGTAGCACCTTTGCTTGATTCACATGTATGTGCAAGTGTGTGTGCGTGCTGGCAAGTGCGTGTGGGTAAGGGGTGAGGGCTACGTGGCGGTGTGATCTTAATATAGAATACCCTCGTCCTGTTTGTCAGCAGGTATCTGTCATTTCTCTTATGAATTGAACCCCAGTGCCCTCAACGAAGTTCCCTTCATGAAAACATGCAGTTCTGCTCTCTGTAATTACATTCAACTGTTCGAGAAACATTGGCCAAACAAGAATGGCTCCACATTTCGGCGGTAAACATTCCATCATGTTTATACGAGAAAATTAAAGGCAGTCTTGATCTTCGGTAATGACAAATACTGTCATAAGATGGTGAGTTGGACAGCCATTCTTTGAGGTTTGGTAAATAATCAAAGAGACACGAAAAATTTTCATAAATGAGCACATCATGATATGCATTATATAAACATTGTTGTAATAGCTCAGTTCGTACGATTACAAATATGTCTTTGTACGAATGAGTGAGTTTACATTTTGCTAAATTCAGCAGTAATGTAAAGGCCTGGCACTATCATGAATTTTACCCAATTATCTAATTATCCACCAAGTAAAGTAATATCAGTCTACTAATCTTGACGTATACCTTCTTAACCAGAAATAGTCTTTAACACGTTTAAAGTAGGATGGAGACGTCTTTCGTTGGGTCCTAAGCTTCTGGGATATTGCTACAGTTTTGAGGCCCTTTCAAGGCTGATAGGCTATTTAGCCACGTGTGCGGTAGAGGAATGAAACGAGAAGGGGGTTATGGAGGAACGGTGGGGAGTGAAATCTAAAGAAGATGTGGACACAGAGACATGGAAAGGGGTCTCTTTACTAAAGAGGAGGGACAGCTGCATTGAAAAGACGCACGATGTGTGCAAGATGTGACAAGGGGTGTGTGACAGGGCAGACACGTCGCAGAAATATAGAGAGGAATAAAAAGAGCGCGGATAAAGGGAAAAGAGGAAGAGATGCGTGGGGAAGAAAGGGAGAGAGGAAGAAAGGAAAGGGAGAAAGGAGAATGATGAAGAGAGGGGTTGGATAGAAAGATAGAGGGGAACGAGAAAAGGGAAATAAGACCAAAAAAAAAAAGAGAAAGAATGGTATGAAACTAGAAAGAGAGAGAGAGAGAGAGAGAGAATCGGATAAAGAAAGGCAGGGGGTGGACAAGAACTTTCCAGTTTGAAATAGAAAAGGCTGCATGATTGAATTAGGCTGACGCAAAAGAATGATCCTAAGACTTGAGAAATTATGAAACAGGAATGATTCGGAGATTGAAAGGAGGGTGACTGGGGGTGAAAGATTTTAAGTACAGCAATTTCACCGAGCAAGTCTGGACAAAAAGGTGCGGTCCGTAACATCTTTGTTGACGCCACAGAAATCGTGTGTCGGAATATCTTAATCACTCGGAGCATCGCGACATCACAAGATGAGTAAATACATTTTTTCTGAGAGCCTTTCAAAGTCCAGCGACATCAGAGAACGAGGCTGGCCAACCGCATGATCTTCTTCCTCGTAGAACACGAAATGCGGCAAGGAATATTAAAAAGGACATAGATTGTAGTGGGTTCCACTTGATGCTATGAGTGGGCCACGTACTGATAGTGTGGTCTAGCGACACATGCTGTTGAATAATTATTTCAAGATGGTGGCTTCGAGAAACTTAAGAATGTAAGAATATACTCAAGAATATAAAGAATAGAAAGTTAGATGTCATTTAAGGTACATGTGTCGTAAAAACGCCAAAAAATCAATATATCGGCCTCTTCTGATTCTCAATCCACAAATAACAATACAGTTACACGAGATTTCGTTATTACGAAAAAGAAGTTAATTCCCTGGAGAAATAAAACAAATAAGAAAGAAATTTTATCGTTTATTCAGAATAAGGGAGCTCGACACAAACTTGTCATAAATCTGTTGTGATGTAATTCTAAAGAAATGCCCCCATGAATTTTCAATCTTCACTAACACGCTCTATAATCAAAAGACCATCCAACAACATCGAGTAATAATACCATGTTATTTTCCTATAAACGAGCGATACTTGCTTAAAAGCTCTCCTTGACATTAAACACGAGTGGCAACGTTTCAAATAATCCCTTTAAAGAAAATGATGGTAATCCAGGTAATCCATCCCCAATCACCCCTGTGACAGGGACCCTCGAAAAGTTTTACTTCTGTAGCAAGTCCTGGCGAGGGGTAAGCATATTCTACCATTATTATCATTATCATTTTTTTTTTCAGAAATCTCGTATATATTGGCAGTACAATTTTGAAACACTATCAACCATCATCGGTCGTAAATTTCCATGAAATAATGCCCGTTTCAAATCAAATGTCTGGATATAAAACCTGTCCGGACACACAACATCCAACGATTCTATACTTGCCTGGGATTACTGTTCGTCTGACCTGCAGACAAGATGCATATAGCCTATGTCGGTCGTTTTACTTCGATCTCCATTTTTTTTTCTTACTGAACTAAAGCCGAATTCTACGGTGAGCTTGGGAAACGTCGGATGTTCATAATAATCCCAAGTAAAATAGTGAGTTTAACTGACAGATGCATATTTACGTCAATTTACTTCAAAAAGTCCTATAAATAGAAATATATATTAACTCAAAGCCTTTCTTTCTCTCTCAAACCCTCTCCCTCTCGCTCCGTCCCCCCCCCCCCCCCTCTGTCTTTCTCTTTTCATTTACGACGGGTATAACTATAATAACCTCCTTGTTTTCACCATCTTTCTCTTCTAATTTCATCCCTCCCATTTCCCCGACCATGACAGCGAATGACACCCTTCTTCCTCCCTTCACGTTTGACCTTTACCTCCCCTGACATTTACGATCACCATGATCACATTATGCACCTCTTCTTATTCAATGAGACCCCCCTCGCAAACGGACATTGCCTGTCTCGGCCCATTACCTGCCATCTAAAGACAAACAACGGAGAAATAGAATATAAACAAGAAAAAATGGTGGGTAAAAAAAACCCGAGGGTTAAATCAAAGGATCTGCTCAGCTCACTGACACGATTATACCATTAGGGCCCTAATTTATTCATAAGGATACATCAGCTTGGAATGCTCCAGATACATGTACGCTGATTGCATCTATGTAATAATCTCAGTACGCGAGTGGGGAATAATTATGATTATTATGATTATGGTGACTCAGCTGTTATGATGAGCTTTCTGATGATGGAAGCCGAAACGTGGTATTACAATTATTAGATGTGACAAAGTCAATAAATATTATAAAGGCTCAAAAGGATAAACCATATTAAGAGAAAATAAGAATTATATCAAGTTACGTTTGCAAAGTATTGATCGGCAGGTGTGCGGAGGAATATCATGACCCAATTGCAGATATGGTGAAAATATGTTTGTCCATCCATCGAATAATTTTTCTACAATTGATATTTCCTCTTAAATAATTATATCAGCATGAGATTTACATTTAGAGGGAATGGGTATTACATGCGAACAATTTTCCATGATATCCAAGTCTGTTTGCTAAAAATTTGTTAGCATTTAGAAGTATAGAAATGTGTACTTTCAGATTGCTTCATTAATAGTCATGATAGTGATATATAGCCATGAAAATCGTGAGGACAGTCTCAATCTGAAATCTTGTTCCCAAAGATGCTTCACTTCTGCCTTCTTGATCTTATTACATTTTTTTCTATCATTTAGATCACGTGAAGAAACAATTTCAAACTGTTTCTGAAAACCGGGTAAATCCTCAAGCAAGTATATCTCATGCAGAAACAGAAAAGTGCTGGACACGTTTCTAAAAGTACACTATTTTTCTCAGGTTTGATTACATTTTGTTCCTTTTTACCTTTCATCATAATTATTTACACATGCGTGATTTGGCCCAAGGTTGTACTGTTTATAACTCACTGATTGCATTAGGGCTTCACGTTTAGATTACTAATGAACCTACTTCAAAGGCTCGTGTTCTTCGTACATGGTAAAACGATGTCCCTGATAGGTTTGTACTGTAGATATTGGCACTTGAAGATTTTGTTTGAATCAAATTAGAAATGGCAAGCGTTTGTCATGATGCAGAATAGTTGACGTTTCCGAAGAGTGTGTACATGCGCTTGGTGACAGAAAATGAGGACATAGAATTGTTGATTTATTTGCACGTGCCGAATTACAACTGAATTACAACGTCCTTCCGCTGGCGAAGTAAAACAGTCGATCTGTCTAAATCTGCATCTCATCGCTTTTCCTTTTACCATCAAGATTTTCTGTTTTTGCTTCTTCGAAAGCATTCTACTCTATTTAGAATGAACAAACTAATTTTCCTAATGCATTATACTTAACATGCTTAAGATTCAGTTAGAAGACTACTTGTTCATGGTACTGATAATTGAATAATTCAGGATATATATTATTAAAGGTCAGTTTTGTAATTATTAAAAACTTAGATTTAGTAGTACATCATGATACCTTACTGATGCAAACGAAGGGTTACTGCGACCAGGAAAAAAAAAAGATGCAGAAGCTTGTCGGAACCGCATTCATTAATAGTTCAAATAGACCAAATGTTCAATCGGTAATTTTGTAAGTCAATAACTGTAAAATTGCTCTTAGAAACTCATTAAGTACTACAGTCTTAAACAAGGGCCCTCAAAACGTAGTTTCCTAACCATTTATCGTAGGCTCAGATGTTTTCCTACAGCATGAGGGCAAGTTTTAGACACACCACTGACTGACGTAATACATTCTCTACCACAATCCTTCAGCACATATTATACTTGTTTTTTCCCTATACATTCAGTTCCATTCTGTTACTGAGGGAATCAATTTTCTGTCAAACCCGAATACCGTATTACGTAAAAGGACTTGCGGAGATAAGATTCAGATGTAGTTGTTGGTCTACAATACATGACAATAACTGATTACCTGTATGTTGACGATCAGTCATCTCACTGTTAATATTGAATGAAGAAATGTCCTCACAATGCGTGGCATAAATCGCCTCGGGCTTAACGCTCTTCGCTTTTAGATGTAGGGTAATCTTTGACAGGAGGCATGCATGTATCACCCAGATGCAAAATCTTGATCAACAATCTCCTAGAATGGCGGTAACTATACTCCCGACTTTCACTCCAAGTCGCTACAGGCAGGCGCACGGGGGGCATGTCTTAATCTGCATAGATGCGGGCAACACGACATGATAATGCCTCCATTCGAGCATGATGTATAGCTGTTGGACTTGTAATCACGCATCCCCGTTCGGCCATCTTCTTGTTACGTGGCGATTACAAGATGATATTCCTCGGTTGACAAATTATTCCACTCTTTGAATCTTGGTCGCTCGTTCGCTCTCTCCTGGATGAATCTTGGTCGAGTCGATCTGCTGGTCGATTGTACTACACGGCGCCAAATGTCCTACCCATTTCCTCATCACGCGACTCAAATTTCAACTTGCTTTCCTCCGCGTTTGTT
>CM057156.1:23989757-24053429 GCA_029962745.1 Echinometra lucunter
TGTCTTTGGAGCAAGAGATATATAGCTCCAAGTGTCACTGATATGCCGCAACATACACGAGTTGAAATTCACTCTTTGAGGGTCATACTGGGCATGCTGGGGATCACATCGTTTTAGAGTGAAATGCCATGGTCAAAATAGAAGAATCCACGTCAAATGGATAATTCCAGCCTATACTTTTGGAGCGAATTCCACTGATATTCAGATGAGGTTCCCCAACTTTAAGCGTGGATTTCCACTAAAATGTATCAATAAAACTTTTTAACAGTGGGCTTCCTCGCTGTGTGCGTTAAGAGAGTAGCTGTTTAAGCTGTCATTTATACGCCGTAAACATACACGGCGTAAGACCAAAGTTAGTTTGGCGCTGATCCGTAAGCCATCTACCCTTGCACCAATCACCGCCATAGGCATTATCATAGGTGTCTGTATGTAGGGCTCAATGGCTAGGTCCATACTACCCTAACAATCAACCATATTTCAGTTCTTCTGTAAAGCATATCATACTGAATATCACTGGGAAGGCCACAACGTTAACAATATTAATGTCAGGAACCGGTAAGTCACTATAATAACTCATTGTAAATCGGCCAATGCAGTAGTCATCGGATAATAATAATAATAATAATAATAATAATAATAATAATAATCTAATAAGCGTATTACGTGAATACTTCAATGCGCTTTACAATGTTACTATTAGCATGATTAGATCACTGGATTTCTAGCCCGCACACAAGTGTGCACCATCTCCACTCCTTAGGGAGCATTCCTACCATTTTGCACCGTTCACATGCGTACATGCAGGGCAATGGCAAAGGCAATCGCATTGGTTTCGGCTATCCCCACAGGTAGTAAGGTATGAGAACCATGGTGTCTTGTGAAGACTCTTGACTGTCGTTAGGTCGTACATCCTTGGACATGGTGCGATGCCCACTTTACCTCTCGATCCAGACGTATTAAATGTTTACCTGGCATTGGTGGGGTAATAATACTTGCAGTGTCCGTAGAAGAGTAATATGTGTAGGACTACTAGTGTGCCTATCCTAAAGAAATAAACCCACCTTTAAAAACAAATGAAAGGTAGACCCAAGGTCTAATCCATTTAGAGCACCGCCTTGCACTGTTGCTTGCTTTAGCCTTTAAATGGCGGGTATCATGCCTCTGTAAACACACAACGTTTTCCTCGTCCAAACGTCTCGATAAGATCTACAGATCTGTAGACTTTTGGGGGGTTCTGAAAGGGTTTCGTGCTTTCAGGGCTTTGGTGAAAGCCGTTAAAACACAACATAGCAAACAACGGCCGTACTGCAAGTCTGCTACAGCACAGCAAATATCATGCCGTGTGAGATCAATGAAGGATTATGCTGAGCATTTGACAGCTAAATCTAGATCATTAAAGAGTCAATTTAACTTGACTAAAATGATATCTTCATCTTCATCATCATTATCATCTCCATCATCTTATCATTATCATCGTCATCATTATCATACCATCATCATCGTATCATCATCATCAAATTCACTATCATCACTTAGGACAAAACTTTTAATCTTTAATCGTATATAGCAGACTGGTAAAGATCTTTTAACTTTGCAGTAAGCAAATGGTAAGCAAGGGTATGCCTACATAAAAGGCCACACCAAAATCTCATTATGACAAGGTTCTCAAAAAGATCACAATTTCGAACTCAAAATTGTTGTTTCTCTGCATGGGTTCGACACATTATACCCTATTTAAAGCATGTCGTACACACGTTCCACTCGTTTCAAAAATGTTCATTTAATAATGATGATTTTGTGGATTCGCAGAGTCTTCATGTGCCATGAACGATCCATATTACGCCAGGATGGCAATGTAATAGCGTGGACAATTCATGCCCTTGATATTGCATTCGGCTGCATCTACCCTCAGGTTGTGTTCATACGCACATCGTAATACATCGTATCGATCGGAAAGTAAATATCGTTGGTGTGCTTACTATACATGTACATGACTTCAGAGGAAGTCTTTTCCCAGAAATAGCCGTGTGCATGAGCCACAGTATACATCTTACTGCGAAGCAAGAAGTTTTGGTATCCATACGGTGCCAGTGGTGTCCCGTGCGTGACAGTGTGATTAGAATCAGTGAAAAGATGGTATGGACACGGCTACCAGTTCATTTCGGTAGCATTCACGTAGCAGCAAAGCAATCAGGATTTAATCTCATTCAAGACCATCTGCCGGTCTTTGACACACACCCTATTCACACCCAAAAACAAAATAAACCAGGCAGAATGATTAGGAAGAAATGTTCAATCCTCACAATGTGAAATGTCCGTTCTCCCCAAGTCGGCATTTTGCTTGAGTCGGAACCCGTGTCAGGAACTGTCTTGGTCTTTGAAATTTCATATGAAGTGTAGACGTTCAAGCAGAAGATGTGAATTAACTGTGCACATAGTGCGCTTAATAACTGGCGTATGAGCTAATTCCACTGCCAGGCTTGAATGGCGCATGATAATGTCATATTGGAATGAGATATTGTAGCATCAGGCTTAACGCATCCACGTGACGCAGTGATCTGAATGCTGGAACAAATTTCCCGACGCACTGGTCGCTCGCTTTCAGTTCACGGACAATAAACGAGGGTGAATCTTAGGGACCAATGTCAGATATTGGTTAGTGTCTTCCTTCTCAGTATATACTTTATTCGATTGGCCAAAAGATGATGTCAGCTATAATTGGCCTAGTTCATGTCCTAATATGAAGTTTATTCGAGTTCGGAGCTGATTGCTTCATAATATCAGCAAAACTCATTCATTATCATGGTTATTAGAAGGGTATGGCGGACCACATGCTGCAAAGTCACATTTGTCGAACATGTCAAATACACCGATAGTCAGGCCAATGGCATACCAAGGCATTGCCCAGGAAAAGCAAAAGCCCCTCTCTGTAATCATGATATATCGATGATTCAAATGCTGTAGTTTCGAATGTATTCATACTTTTTCCAGAGCCACCTTGCAATTATTGACTTACAAAGATTACGGTACAAGAAATTAGGACTACAAATTATTTTCAAACGGTTGAAAATCTAGAATTTTGTCAGAATGGGGAAAAATCCTTCTGCATATCTTTTATCTGTCACGGATCTGTTACCATTTTGGCATCCCTAGCGCCTATTGCGGAAACTATCCCAAATATTTTCTAATATCAGTATCTCGATAATCAAATGATCAAGCTAACTTTAAAAGCCAGCAGATGTCGTTATCGAGTTCTTATGATGAAACTAAGCCATCTAGATTAAACCGGTGTCTACAAGTAACTCATTATCATAAGTACTTCTCTGTATCATATCTGTGCTGATACTGATCGAATCGACGATATCGAACTGAAGTTTTACGGATAGGCTCGTCTGCTCGAAGGAGGTTGTTGAGAAGGCGGGAAGCACGAAAACACCATCCCTGCCGTCATCACGTAGATAGGACGTGCACATGTATGTAAACATCATAGCATTTCAACCGGATTATGAAGTAATCTGGGCAGGGAGAAATATCGAAACAGGTGAGGACAGATCTTTATCGTTCGGAGTTTTGAGGAGCAAGGGCTTTAGGATTCCTTGAAGATGACAACAGAAGAAGGGTGGACGCTTCATGTTACGGAGCTAATATCCCACGATTCCGTTTATCCCGCCATAAAGGGTGCAAACATTTCAAAACCGAGTGTACTTCGTGAAATGGATAGCCACGGGACATTTGAGGACAGTAAAATCGTCATAACAATTCACTTTAATCGAGAAGTCATCCATTCGTAGAAATTCTTTCCCTCCTTAGTCCTCCTTATGAGGAAATGATAACATAAAGGATGATGAAGTGATTTATTTCAGTACTCATCTCGATTGACACTTAAAGCACTCAATGCAAGACAAATATAATGGGGATGCGTATAAGGATTTCGGTATTACCTTTACTCCGAAGCTCTTTGTTCACATACCACCAATAGCTATTAGGTATTTTGTTTCTAGTTAGCTGTTGTATTTTTTGTTTGGGTAAACACCGTTATCATACGAAATCGACGGATAATACACTCTTTAGTAGAAAAAGACAATTACAACAAACCGCACAGAAAAAACCCATGATAGAAGAATGAGAAGGAATATTTGGAAATATATAAATATATATTTACTATGAATTAGTTTTCATCTCAAGTCTTTCGTCTCCGAGTTGAAAAGCAATGAATTTAATAAGGATACTTACTTGTCAACTTGTGTGGTAAGCGATTTGTTGCCAGTACATTAGGACAGAACGGGCTAGCCCATATGGCACTTTTCAAAGCTATGAACGTCAAAATTTGAGCTCAAATGAACTAATTATCCGTAAAAACTAATTTTATAATGTTTATCTACCCAGGACAGGACATTGCTTTTTTTTAAGGATAAAGGAAATCATTTTCAAAGTAAGACTCCAGAAATGTAACGTAGCACCTTTGCTTGATTCACATGTATGTGCAAGTGTGTGTGCGTGCTGGCAAGTGCGTGTGGGTAAGGGGTGAGGGCTACGTGGCGGTGTGATCTTAATATAGAATACCCTCGTCCTGTTTGTCAGCAGGTATCTGTCATTTCTCTTATGAATTGAACCCCAGTGCCCTCAACGAAGTTCCCTTCATGAAAACATGCAGTTCTGCTCTCTGTAATTACATTCAACTGTTCGAGAAACATTGGCCAACAAGAATGGCTCCACATTTCGGCGGTAAACATTCCATCATGTTTATACGAGAAAATTAAAGGCAGTCTTGATCTTCGGTAATGACAAATACTGTCATAAGATGGTGAGTTGGACAGCCTTCTTTGAGGTTTGGTAAATAATCAAAGAGACACGAAAAATTTTCATAAATGAGCACATCATGATATGCATTATATAAACATTGTTGTAATAGCTCAGTTCGTACGATTACAAATATGTCTTGTACGAATGAGTGAGTTTACATTTTGCTAAATCAGCAGTAATGTAAAGGCCTGGCACTATCATGAATTTTACCCAATTATCTAATTATCCACCAAGTAAAGTAATATCAGTCTACTAATCTTGACGTATACTTTTAACCAGAAATAGTCTTTAACACGTTTAAAGTAGGATGAGACGTCTTCGTTGGTTCCTAAGCTTCTGGGATATTGCTACAGTTTTGAGGCCCTTTCAAGGCTGATAGGCTATTTAGCACGTGTGCGGTAGAGAATGAAACGAGAAGGGGGTTATGGAGGAACGGTGGGGGAGTGAATCTAAAGAAGATGTGGACACAGAGACTGGAAGGGGTCTCTTACTAAGAGGAGGGACAGCTGCATTGAAAAGACCACGATGTGTGCAGATGTGACAAGGGTGTGTGACAGGGCAGACACGTGCGCAGAAATATCGAGAGGAATAAAAAGAGCGCGATAAGGGAAAAGAGGAAGAGATGCGTGGGAAGAAAGAGGAGAGAGGAAGAAGAGGAAAGGGAGAAAGGAGAATGATGAAGAGAGGGTTGGATAGAAAGATAGAGGGAACGAGAAAAGGAAAATAAGACCAAAAAAAAGAGAAAGAATGGTATGAAACTAGAAAGAGAGAGAGAGAGAGAGAGAATCGGATAAAGAAAGGCAGGGGTGGAAAAGAACTTCCAGTTTGAAATAGAAAAGGCTGCATGATTGAATTAGGCTGACGCAAAAGAATGATCCTAAGACTTGAGAAATTATGAAACAGGAATGATTCGGAGATTGAAAGGAGGGTGACTGGGGGTGAAAGATTTTAAGTACAGCAATTTCACCGAGCAAGTCTGGACAAAAAGGTGCGGTCCGTAACATCTTTGTTGACGCCACAGAAATCGTGGTCGGAATATCTTAATCACTCGGAGCATCGCGACATCACAAGATGAGTAAATACATTTTTTCTGAGAGCCTTTCAAAGTCCAGCGACATCAGAGAACGAGGCTGGCCAACCGCATGATCTTCTTCCTCGTAGAACACGAAATGCGGCAAGGAATATTAAAAAGGACATAGATTGTAGTGGGTTCCACTTGATGCTATGAGTGGGCCACGAACTGATAGTGTGGTCTAGCGACACATGCTGTTGAATAATTATTTCAGATGGTGGCTTCGAGAAACTTAAGAATGTAAGAATATACTCAAGAATATAAAGAATAGAAAGTTAGATGTCATTTAAGGTACATGTGTCGTAAAACGCCAAAAAAATCAATATATCGGCCTCTTCTGATTCTCAATCCACAAATAACAATACAGTTACACGAGATTTCGTTATTACGAAAAAGATATATGAAGTTAATTCCCTGGAGAAATAAAACAAATAAGAAAGAAATTTTATCGTTTATTCAGAATAAGGGAGCTCGACACAAACTTGTCATAAATCTGTTGTGATGTAATTCTAAAGAAATGCCCCCATGAATTTTCAATCTTCATTAACACGCTCTATAATCAAAAGACCAACCAACAACATTGAGTAATAAATACCATGTTATTTTCCTATAAACGAGCGATACTTGCTTAAAAGCTCTCCTTGACATTAAACACGAGTGGCAACGTTTCAAATAATCCCTTTAAAGAAAATGATGGTAATCCAGGTAATCCATCCCCAATCACACCTGTGACAGGGACCCTCGAAAAGTTTTACTTCTCTAGCAAGTCCTGGCGAGGGGTAAGCATATTCTACCTTTATTATCTTTTTTTTTTCAGAAATCTCGTATATATTGGCAGTACAATTTGAAACATTATCCACCATCATCGGTCGTAAATTTCTATGAAATAATTCCCGTTTCAAATAAAATGTCTGGATATAAACCTGTCCGGACACACAACATCCAACGATTCTATACTTGCCTGGGATAACTGTTCGTCTGACCTGCAGACAAGATGCATATAGCCTATGTCGGTCGTTTTACTTCGATCTCCATTTTTTTTTTCTTACTGAACTAAAGCTGAATTCTACGGTGAGCTTGGGAAACGTCGGATGTTCATAATAATCCCAAGTAAAATAGTGAGTTTAACTGACAGATGCATATTTACGTCAATTTACTTCAAAAAGTCCTATAAATAGTAATATATTTTAACTCAAAGCCTTTCTTTCTCTCTCTCAAACCCTCTCCTTCTCGCTCCGCCCCCCCCCCCTCTGTCTTTCTCTTTTCATTTACGACGGGTATAACTATAATAACCTCCTTGTTTTCACCATCTTTCTCTTCTAATTTCATCCCTCCCATTTCCCCGACCATGACAGCGAATGACACCCTTCTTCCTCCCTTCACGTTTGACCTTTACCTCCCCTGACATTTACGATCACCATGATCACATTATGCACCTCTTCTTATTCAATGAGACCCCCTCGCAAACGGACATTGCCTGTCTCGGCCCATTACCTGCCATCTAAAGACAAACAACGGAGAAAATAGAATATAAACAAGAAAAAATGGTGGGTAAAAAAAAACCCCGAGGGTTAAATCAAAGGATCTTCTCAGCTCACTGACACGATTATACCATTAGGGCCCTAATTTATTCATAAGGATACATCAGCTTGGAATGCTCCAGATACATGTACGCTGATTGCATCTATGTAAATAATCTCAGTACGCGAGTGGGGAATAATTATGATTATTATGATTATGGTGACTCAGCTGTTATGATGAGCTTCTGATGATGGAAGCCGAAACGTGGTATTACAATTATTAGATGTGACAAAGTCAATGAATATTATAAAGGCTCAAAAGGATAAACCATATTAAGAGAAAATAAGAATTATATCAAGTTACGTTTGCGAGGTATTGATCGGCAGGTGCGCGGAGGAATATCATGACCCAATTGCAGGTATGGTGAAATTATGTTTGTCCATCCATCGAATAATTTTTCTACAAATTGATATTTCCTCTTAAATAATTATATCAGCATGAGATTTACATTTAGAGGGAATGGGAATTACATGCGAACAATTTTCCATGATATCCAAGTCTGTTTGCTAAAAATTTGTTAGCATTTAAAAGTACAGAAATGTTTACATTCAGATTTGCTTCATTAATAGTCATGATAGTGATATACAGCCATGAAAATCGTGAGGACAGTCTCAATCTGAAATCTTGGACCCCAAAGATGCTTCACTTCTGCCTTCTTGATCTTATTACATTTTTTTTCTGTCATTTAGATCACGTGAAGAAACAATTTCAAACTGTTTCTGAAAACCGGGTAATCCTCAAGCAAGTATATCTCATGCAGAAACAGAAAAGTGCTGGACACGTTTCTAAAAGTACACTATTTTTCTCAGGTTTGATTACATTTTGTTCCTTTTCACCTTTCATCATAATTATTTACACATGCGTGATTTGGCCCAAGGTTGTACTGTTTATAACTCACTGATTGCATTAGGGCTTCACGTTTAGATTACTAATGAACCTACTTCAAAGGCTCGTGTTCTTCTTACATGGTAAAATGATGTCCCTGATAGGTTTTTACTGTAGATATTGGCACTTGAAGATTTTGTTTGAATCAAATTAGAAATGGCAAGCGTTTGTCATGATGCAGAATAGTTGACGTTTCCGAAGAGTGTGTACATGCGCTTGGTGACAGAAAATGAGGACATAGAATTGTTGATTTATTTGCACGTGCCGAATAACAACTGAATTACAACGTCCTTCCGCTGGCGAAGTAAAACAGTCGATCTGTCTAAATCTACATCTCATCGCTTTTCCTTTTACCATCAAGATTTTCTGTTTTTGCTTCTTCGAAAGCATTCTACTCTATTTAGAATGAACAAACTAATTTTCCTAATGCATTATACTTAACATGCTTAAGATTCAGTTAGAAGACTACTTGTTCATGGTACTGATAATTGAATAATTCAGGATATATATTATTAAAGGTCATTAAAAACTTAGATTTAGTAGTACATCATGATACCTTACTGATGCAAACGAAGGGTTACTGCGACCAGGAAGAAAAAAAGATGCAGAAGCTCGTCGGAACCGCATTCATTAATAGTTCAGATAGACCAAATGTTCAATCGGTAATTTGTAAGTCAATAACTGTAAAATTGCTCTTAGAAACTCATTAAAGTACTACAGTCTTAAACAAGGGCCCTCAAAACGTAGTTTCCTAACCATTTATCGTAGGCCCAGATGTTTTCCTACAGCATGAGGGCAAGGTTTAGACACACCACTGACTGACGTAATACATTCTCTACCACAATCCTTCAGCACATATTATACTTGTTTTTTCCCTATACATTCAGTTCCATTCTGTTACTGAGGGAATCAATTTTCTGTCAAACCTGAATACCGTATTACGTAAAAGGACTTGCGGAGATAGGATTCAGATGTAGTTGTTGGTCTACAATACATGACAATAACTGATTACCTGTATGTTGACGATCAGTCATCTCACTGTTAATATTGAATGAAGAAATGTCCTCACAATGCGTGGCATAAATCGCCTCGGGCTTAACGCTCTTCGCTTTTAGATGTAGGGTAATCTTTGACAGGAGGCATGCATGTATCACCCAGATGCAAAATCTTGATCAACAATCTCCTAGAATGGCGGTAACTATACTCCCGACTTTCACTCCAAGTCGCTACAGGCAGGCGCACGGGGGGCATGTCTTAATCTGCATGGATGCGGGCAACACGAACATGATAATGCCTCCATTCGAGCATGATGTATAGCTGTTGGACTTGTAATCACGCATCCCCGTTCGGCCATCTTCTTGTTACGGGGCGATTACAAGATGATATTCCTCGGTTGACAAATTATTCCACTCTTTGAATCTTGGTCGCTCGTTCGCTCTCTCCTGGATGAATCTTGGTCGAGTCGATCTGCTGGTCGATTGTACTACACGGCGCCAAATGTCCTACCCATTTCCTCATCACGCGACTCAAATTTCAACTTGCTTTCCTCCGCGTTTGTTCCCTATTGCTTTCTCTCTCTCTCTCTCTCTCTCTCTCTCTCTCTCTCTCTATCGTTTCCCTCCTCGTTGTGCTCGTTCTCCTTTCTCTCTCTCTCTCTCTCTTTCTCTCTCTCTCTCTCTCTCTCTCTCTCTCTCTCTCTCTCTCTCTATTGAATCCCCTCTAACCCCACCCGCTCTATATCACCTTGTAAATCCCTGTCGTTAATCAATGACAAAAAATAATTTCAACTGTTATTTGACAGCTTTTCTTCTTCAAATTGGCAACACTCTAGCATATTTATTTTATTGCTACACATTTCTTATAAAAAAAGTCATGGATCTGAAATGATTATAGATTTACAGAAAGAATTCTGAAAAATTGAAAACTGTCTGAATGGAAACAGTGATCTTGAACTTTACATCGCATTGCCAAATTGCTTTTCTTTTTAAGAAATTCATGATCAAATGACAAATACTGACGCAATAAAAATGGGCACAATAATGTATTTCTGCTCTTTCAGATCATGTATGTGGTATGGTTTTAGGGCTCTGATCAAAAGCTATTGGCACAAACCCTGTATCTTAAAACATTCAGTTCTTAAAAGCTATTCATGCAAATCGTAAGCACGTGTTAAGCTGAATAACCCAGCTTTTTCTGCTCCCCATTTAAAATGCAAAGTAAACAAAGAAAGGTTTATGGGCTATGATAGTGTATTGTCAAATAGCATCAACACTATAGATTTCTCCCTCCCCTCCCTATGTCTCTCTCTCTCTCTCTCCCTCTCTCTCTCTTTCTCTCTCTCATAATGACATCTGAGGTTGAAATTATATGACTAAAGAGAGAGAGCGAAAAGTATGAGGGGTGCCCTCATCATGCTCAAGGAAATAACCTTTAACGCCCCAAATATTCTCTCCATATCGTTGTTTTGTTTAATGCACCGTCAAAGAAGACTTTTTAAATAGAAAAAAAAATCTCAAAACCACCATGAGGGGAAAAAATGGTTAACTAATATGCATGCTGTGAATTCCTGTCCTGGTATGATATTCACGATCAATAAAGCAAATTTCTGTTCTTTGCTTCTTTTCGCTTTCCTCAGATCATTCTCTCCATCTCTCTCTCTTTCCTAATCTTTTTCATTTCACTTTCTCCCTTTTCTCTCTTTTATTAAGGGTAAAGTAAGCCATTGATTATTCGGCAGAGGGAAAAGGAAAGATGAAGGCCATCAACACACTGACATACGCTAGAGTGAACATAGGGCCGTGAAAAATCATAGATCGGTCGTTATAAACACTACATGACGACAGAAATAGGAAGAAAGAGGGAGATGAGAGGGTGTATATATATATATATATATATATATATATATATATATATGTGTATATATATATTTATATATATATATATATATATATATATATATATAGAAATATATATAGAAATATTTATATATATATATGAAAATTGCAGAATGAGGGATAGAAAGATAGAGGGGGAGTGAAAAGCAAAATTAAAAGGGGAGAGAAAAGGAAGGGAAAATAAAATATAGGTAGGAATAGAGAGAGGGACATGGGAAAGAATTTATAGGGTAAAACTGTAAAATCAATATAGAATGATTGTTTAAAAAAGCACTGCATGAAAAAAAAATAAAGAGGGATAGAGGGAGAAGAGAAGGGAAAGGGCTAAAGAGAGAGAGAGAAAGAGAAAGCTGTAATATTTCCCTTTAAAAAAACATATCACTTTAGACGGGTCGTTGCAGAACGCAAGCGTGCTATATGCAAGAAAAAGAAGAATGAAAGATAAAGTGAGAAATGGGAGAAGAAATAATAAGGACATCAAGAAAAAGAGGTTAGGAGAGAGGGGAGAGGGAGAGAGAGAGAGAGAGAGAGAGAGAGAGAGGGAAATGGAGTTGGGTATTATCAGAAGCTTTGAGCTGGAAGTGACGCGAGGAGCATTGATGCAGCTGCCTTGGTGCGGGATGTTTGCGATGACTCGGTAAATGCCACTGGAGGAGTGTATCGATTTTTGGCAATGGACACCCCCTCCTTGTCTCATTCCTTTGAGACTTAATCGTCATAAACATGTTCCTTCCAGAACTTTGAAGGCCTTTCATGATTTTATGAGTCCTCTTTAGGTCTATAACTATTTTGTTCTTACTTATCATGACAAATTTAATGTTTACGACCACAATTATCAGGTTATCATCTCAAATCCTATTTATTTCATTGATTTTGATTTCTTTCTCAATTTCAAATAATGGAGTTTTTATGTAATCTCTCACAAAATATCGACCATAATTTTCCTTTTTCATAAAATGACGAATAAACTATCGAATCGTTATCATGGTTATAGAACTAAAGTACTTTTAATTTCATCGATTATCATTTTTCTATTCATTTCAAGTAATAAGCAGATAGGACCTTTTTGTTTCAGAACAGAAACCGTCCGATGTTTTTCTTCTAAGAAATTCGATGGTTGCAGAACCAAATTCCTACTCATTTTTATTGATTATAGTTGTCCATGTTTTAATGGTTATGAATTTCCATCATTCTTTAATCATCACACCCACTGCAGTCTTCACGTGCTGAGAGTGTGACGGAATTTGAATCAGTAAAGAAATGAGGGTAACTTATTGTCTAGTCTAATTATGAACAGAAGAAACAATTATGACAACAAAACCACAAGAAAAGACCAAAAAAAAAAAAAACCCACCTCAAAACCATTTTTTAAAAATCAAGCCAGCCAACGTGTGTTTTTGATTTTTGAATCATTGGTATTATCGTGCTTTTGCGTAAGCGTTGTGGAGGTGTCGTGGTATAGCAGTTTATTTACTTGACTCCCAATCACAGAGTTGAGGGTTCAAAATCCAGCCTGGCACTCACTGTTTTTGGCTAGACATTAATCCCCACTATACTATACTTTCCATCCAGGTGTAAATTGGGACCCGATATGCTATAGAGCGCTACCTAATTAGCCCTTGAGCTATTAACGGGGTATTTATGATGGAGCACCACAAGCGTCACAGCGTAGCCGCTATACAAGAAGCCATTATTATCATTATTCTCATTAATATTATAAAAATAACTATGATTATGACCATCATTATTATCATTTCCTTTCCTGTTTCATGGCTTCATTGATTCGTCTTTCATATTCTTATTCTCTCAAAGAGTTAAGCGAATCACCTTGATAGAATTAAATTGACAAGGTTTATTAAAATCGACAAAACAAACAGCCGCGAGGCTGATAGAGTCTGCTTTACAGAATTACAAAATATTGGTAATAAAGTAAAAATTTAACCTTAACCCTTTTCAAATAGAGATACACATTCACATCAAAATCAATGTAACCAAACAGAATGAGAAATTATGTGTTTTCTGAATTCTTATCGAAGCTAGCCCATGCTGTGGCGTCATGGAAAAGCCATTGAACTTTTAAAAACAAGAAGGTAAAGATATATCTGAGTTCTGGTAAAATACCAATGAATTCATATTTTTCTATTGATTTTATTTTTATTTAAAAGTTGATGTTATTTTTATTTAAAGGTGTGTTTTTGTTGCAGACCTGACTCACAAGAAGTGTCGTGAGACGCCGTCAAACATTGTCAAATGTCCTTGAATGATTGCAAGGTTTCAATTTATTGTGGAATTCACAATGCAAGACTGATCATTAGGCCACAAAAGAACATCACCATATTCATGATGTTATAGAAGTATTGCATGAATCCCCCTTTTAATTGCTTATTTTTTCACTACGTGTCATGTAAGGGCGTAATGACCATAGGGAGATCGGAGAGTTGGGGGCCTTTGAAGAGTTTTTCTCCAGGGACCGCACAACGGTGTGGCTCGACGGCCGGTAACGTTGTAGTCTGAGGGTCCGATGATATTGGTTGAGTGGCCCGCGCACATAAAATTCCGAATCTAAACTTCACCCCCAGTCTACCCCTGCGTGTAAGCCTCAATGAGTTCTCATTTACAGATGGTTTTTTTTATATATATACTTTGAAATTCTCTCATAAGCAACAACAAAAACTAAATGCCACAGTGGGCTGGAATGGCATACTTTTACTATATTTCTTGTGCTTAACGCACCAAAATAACTCGCAATTCAATAAGAAATGTAAAATCTTGTTTAAGTTTAGTAAATAAGCACTCCCAAATGGATTTCAGGGAGGACATATTTCTTTTTTTTGGGG
The DNA here is from genome assembly GCA_029962745.1 of Echinometra lucunter. NCBI lineage: Eukaryota > Metazoa > Echinodermata > Echinoidea > Camarodonta > Echinometridae > Echinometra > Echinometra lucunter. The sequence goes on from CM057156.1 coordinate 24,003,830, forward strand.
GGGGGGGTATTCATTTTCTCATTTCACTTTGGCTAATTTATGTTTACTGGTGTGAAAAGGCAAAAAAGGAGTACAGTGTGTTAGAACCGTTGAAATCTGTGAAGCACTGAAAAAGCTGCAATCATACACCACTTCGTGATCGAGTGGCTAATCATACTGCCCCATGATGGATGTTGTGAGCAATTAAAACTCATTTTTTTCGATAGTTGCAGGCCTGTATATAACTAAATAGAAAAACACTACTAAAGTCACCAGAATAGGCTTTAAAAGGGGCCCTGTATCAAGCATACTCCACTGCAGTTGCTTCGGTTTATAAGGCCTAAACAGGTATATGAACCCCCAAGAAAAAAAGGGTAATGCTGCATGATTCCCTCCCCTTCTCCAGTGCTCGATGTTGCGCGCTGGTTTTATGCAGAATGTGAATTCTTAATGATTCTTGGTGCCATATAAATGCTCATCATAACTCTGTACAGCTACAACACTAAAACACTCCTTCCCTTCATCGAACCAATAACTTTGAGCCACGACGACGTTAAGAAATGTTACAGTATGTATCAAGCTGAGAATTGCTAAAGCGAATAACTGCTAGACTGGTATGCTAAAAACGATTATCACACTGCTGGCAACATTCGCAATTATAGATACGACACGCAGAGCTGTACAGTGCACCGTGAAACATGCACTGAGATTTTTGCGCCAGATTGTGGATGCGGGTGGAGGCTTCTCATCAAATTTCAACTGGTATTATGATCATTACGATGTGGAATCTCCCTCCTTTCAAATGCTAAAGGTTGATATTAGATGTTCTTCGTCATCCATTTCCATCATTCATCCCTTAAGTACATAAATATTTCAAGATTTATCAAGTTACTACTGTTTTCTCAAGTTCATTATCTGTGAACAACTTCAATATTCTATGATATTTTTACAAAAATCATGAAAATTACCGTGGTAATCATAATAAGTGAATCATCATAACTGATGTTCTCACAGAAGACTTTAAAAACACATGTTTATAACGCCAGCATTTCATCAATGCTTTAAATTCATATACAACCCTCTACCTCTTTACAATGGACTTTTTACTTTTATGTACCAATTTTTACAAGTAGGCAAAAGGTCAACTCAATAATAGCAAACAGTAATAAAACTTCACAGAAAATATATCGGGAAAAGACATTACTTTTCCGACCTTTTATGCGTAAGGAATGGGGATGGCATTTTCCTCGCTGTATCTTTTTTCTTCTCATCTCTTGACTTTTTCTCAAATGTAGCGATGTTGCGAGAGAACTGGTCAGGGTCAAACAGAAAGAACTTTTTCTTATTACTCGCATTTTGCATGTTCGACTAAATTGAAAATGCCTACAGAAATCACTGAACATTGAAAATTGCAAATCTTCGCTCTTGTGAGGTATATGGGGGGGGGGGGGGGGTCGAACGTCATAAGCTGTCTGCATGTTCTTTTAGAATTGAATAATGCACAGTTTGGATGTTTTGAAGGGGCTAGCCTCTACAAAGAATTTCCTTTCCTTCTCTCCTTTTTCGACAACTTTGTTTTGAGTTTATCGGGTTTAAATAAACGTCATTCTTTACCTCTCTGCTTATACGAAAAAAAAAATCAGTTTGATAAATCTAAATAAAAAGAATCATTAAGAATTCACACACAAAAATGTATCAAAAGGAGAAACTTTCTTGGCCAAACAGATTACCATCATTTTGTTAAAAATGAGTTTGATTGCCAAATAAAAAACCTACATTTTAAAGTAACAGGGCATTTTCGTGAAATACTAAATGCCTTTCATTTTGATACCTTGATCAGTATATATTAAGGGAAATGTTTAAAGTATCATTGACTATCTTGTTATTCTCTTTCTATTTAAGAGGCTTTAATTTGCCCATATCTCAAATTAAGGAAAATCGGTATATCATTTCTAAAAACAAATACTCCATGTATATATATATATATATATATATATATATATATATATATATATATATATATATATCTTACAAGCGAATTTATTTCGAATATGCACCTCTGTTTTGCTTTGTTTTGTTTTTAATTTTTCTTCCCGATCTCTTTCTTTGGGATATCATTATTTTAAAGCTTATGTAAGTTTATGACAATGCAGTATATAGCCTTTAATTACGTATCGCACCAGACTAAATAAAAGAAAACAGTAACAAACAGCAAAGGGATGTTTGTATCATTCAATGGCTTTTAAGCAGAATTCTTCCATTATGGATAGGGAAAGTACCAATGAAAAGCGGGGCGAAGCGACTCGGCAACCAGCATTTCCTCAATAACTAAGATGACAAAATACTAACGAAGGGGAAAATCCCCCATATTAAGAGCCCTTCCATATCATCGGGCACGGTGCATTGCATTAGGCATGTTAGGCCTAAAAAAAAAAACTTCTTGCCTGACAAGTGGCAATTAAATTTATCAGTGCATACATAAAACATAATTAAAGAATGCAGTTACGATTTCGTAATAAGTACATTGCATTGTAATAAACCTACAGGAAGTCATAAAATGGTGATGTTGTAAAGAGATGGGGAAGAAAAGGTATAAACACAGTGGGGCATAATTATTCGAAATTGAGTGCTTGTAGGATGCCTTTCCTTTCCCTGAATTGAATCAACTCTTCCTATAACTTTGATCAATAATTTGCAGTTCTTTTTCTATTTGAATAGCAAGTTACTAACCAGTATGGACAGCAAGTTAAGTTTTTCTTAAACTCAATTTTCTCTGTTTCTCCGACCTCTACTCAGTTTCACCCTCAGTCTAACCTTTTGAAAATAAATGTTTAATCTCCTTTAAAGCTGCAGGATGTACAGTTGCTTATCTGGTAACAATGATTTAAGTTTTAACAGGATCGATAGCCGATCAATACAACTGATTGCTTAATTTGCGATCATGATTAAACACCTAACATGCTTAACGACATTCCCCTGGGGCACTGTGCAAGCTAATTGTGAGACTACACATTACAGGGAATTTGTCTCACAGTACGGATGGCAAAGCTAGAATGATTATAGGTTTTCTACACATGCGAAAATTGATAGGCTTCAAAATAGCGCACTAACCGAATACCGAAACTTAACTTTCGACCAAATATTCTGCCAAACTCTAACCCTTACCCCAAGCCTACCCCCTCCCTCCTCCTCCTCCCCCAACAACAACAACAAAAATGCTTACTATTGCTCATCCTATCCGGGTATCTTTGACGAAATAAAGAAATAAAGCTGCTCAAGCAGTTTTTTTTTAAAGACTTTCTGCCGGCTATCATCTTACCTCACTCATGTCACCTGGGTCGAGTGTGGCAATTACAGTTTGATGTCTAGACATTAGAGCTGCATCAAGGACTCGAACCCCGTAACTTGTGGTTCATTGTCCAGGGAATCTACTGGACCACATCCACACCACCTTTGTGTAATCAAGATGTCCATGAATAAAATGTACACTCAATATTACTGTTGCTAGGAAGGGAATATATGCTACTTGACGGCCTCGATATGATGGTATATGTTATAAATATTGAAAGCTATTTCTCCACGCGATGTAATGCTAATAAATCTTGTTATACTTCATATCTCATTGTTTTCTCTGGCTTGCCTTCCTCCGTCTTTCCTCTCCCCTCCTTATATATATCCCCATGTCTTCATAATTATATCCCCTTTTCTATTTCTCTATATCCTGTATTTATGTTTCTCTTTATCCTATCCTTCTCTTTCATTTTTTTCATGATGTATATCCCTTTTCATCTCGTCTACTGCTTGTCTTTCTATCTCTCTCTTTCTGTTTTCCTTCTATATGTTTTCAGATTTCTTCCTCCATCAGTATCCTCGGTTTTCCACCCCCTCTTCCTCTCACCCTTCTCTTTTCTGTTCTCTCTTCCACTCCCTTTTCTCTTTCTCTCTCCCTCCCTCCCTCTCTCCCTGTTGTTCTCTTTTGTCAACTGACAAAGCCTCTATTGACGTGTCATTTGTAATTCTATATTTTATGATTTATAGAATAGCAACTGCCAGTGCTTGTTAACACAACCTGCATACATGGTATACAGACAATTGGAGAACATGTTGATCATGCTGATAAGTGACAATACACGTCCATCATCACCATCATTCCGAGAGAGTATACCAAAATGAATTAAATGGGATTAAGGGGTATTGATATTACAAGTCAATGGGATATTAACATGATACGGCATAAGCCGAAGCGATACATTTCAAATGAGAAGTATATGTCAACAATGTCACAGCTGCTATACCTTGCATATGATAATACGGGAGTTTTGAGGCAATATCAGTGCAAAATTTAAAAGTGTGAAATTAAACATTAATATTCTGCTACCCCCCCCCCCCCTCCTTCTCTTCATCCCTCCCCTTATTACGTCATTCTCTACCTCTTTCTACTGTATATGATTGTTTGCATATCTATTTCAGTTAGAAAAACACATTGTCACTTTTTCCTCTTACCTACTCCTCTCTCTCTCTCTCCCTCTTTCTATATGCCATCATTTTCATATATGTACATAATGCTCGAATTTCTATAGTTCTCTCTCTTCTCGCTGCCCGTCATACAAATGACGTACAAATATATCAGTATAATTTTCAACCATACCCTCTCACTCTCTCTCTCTCTTTCCTCTCGCATCGGTAATTAACGAAATTGCATAAATATTCTTGCCATTAATGAAAAGATACAAGGGAAACCATATGGCATTTTGATATGATAAAGGTGGTTAACAATACCCGTAATCATGATAATATATGCATTTCTCAATACTGTAGCGTATAGCCAACCTGCTGTTTGATTTAAATTACCCCATGTGCTAACACAAAAAATAAAGTGATGAAACGGTGATATATCATCTCTAGTTACAAAGAATACAGTGGCAACTTATATATGGCAATAAATAAAATGTACTTGAAAATCACTACTAAATAACTCTAATTTGTAGTGGCATCAAAGATTATTCATCGAAAGACCACAGACTGGGATATTCATTGGATAAGTGAGTGAAGGTGGAAAATACTCTCTATCTCCCCCAATCATGCCAGTATGTAGAGAAATTAAAAAAAAAATCGAAGGATAATGCAGAGATGGAGAAGAAAAAAAAAGGAGTTTACAATGTGAAAGGTTGCTTCGACGGCGTAGAATTCATGAGAATCTTTCTTATGAAAAATGCCTTTCGACCTCAAAAACTGTAATATTTATTCATTTTACAGACGGAAATTTAATTGCTACTGGTTTTTAATTGGCGCTTCATAAAAGAGATTCCTGACATGGCTTTTAAAGTGCTTGAACATAGGAGAAAGAAGAGGCTTTATATACTTACTTAGGAAAGACTTGGTTGTTATGATCCCTTAATACAAGGGGCAGGCATGTATAGCCATTACAGTTTTATCCGTTCGAGCTCCAGCGTGGATGCACCCTGCAAAAACACACACTCGGGGAGACATACATCCAACAAGTTGTCGCCAAAAATGACGAACGGGTCACGAATGCAATTCCAATCCTGTTGTCGGAATAATCCTAGCAAATCTCCCAATATTGAGGCAAATTTACCTTTCTCTATACGTCGTCCCGGCGAGTCACTGTGAGCAAATGCGATGCTTTCCGTACCGACAAGGCAGCGCTACATCTATGAGCTCCTTGCGCATATCTCGTTTACAGCGATTCCCAAAGCGCCAGCTCGACTACGGAAGGCTGAGACTGCGCGCTGCAGCAGCCCTTCAGCATTTAGACAAGGAGAAAGTGGAGAGAAGAGAGAGAGGAAGAGAGAAGGGAACGAGATGGATTCGCTGGACGTGTAGGATTGATGGAAAAGGCGCAATGAGGAGAAAGAAAGAGAGAGAGAGAGATTGTGGCTAAAATTAACACCCCTTGCGAGCAGCCGACGAGAGAATTTCGAATGTATATGGGATCCGGAATGAGAGGTGAATATTGAGAAGAAAGGAGAGCGGTTAGGGTAAGATGGGGAACTGCGGAAGCGTTAAGGGGCACCACAAATAAGTAGACAGGGTGTTCGCTCTGGGAGAAGATTTCTTCGCATAAAATCCTTCTCAAGTGACATTGCATTGAAAGTATACTCTCCGAAAAAAAGGCGGCGAAACAGAAGAGGCACAAATCCCGAAACGTCACGCACGCCACTGGCACGAGACGTGCTCGTACCAAAATAAATCTCATCGAGATTATAGGAGCTTTCAGGGATTTACTTTGTATGTATTTCAGACCTCAGAGAAAAAGATGTGAGATTCTCCATAAAACAATCAATTTGATTTTAAATTTTGGTAGTAGTATTATTGTAGGGTGTTGGCAGAAGTTTTGACTGACTCTAAATCTATCAACAAATCTTGATATAATGAATATCTCTTTGGATATTATCAACATTAACATTTTTTTCTGATTTCATTAAACCTTACGTGTAGCAATAAACAGAAATGAGGAAGAGAAAGTACTTTCAATGGCGTTAAGTGCAGAAATGAAAAAGAGGAGAAAGCAAATTCAGGAAAATATCGCACTTCTTTGCCTGGGGGGTGTGTCACAAAGAGTTAAGTTTGACTAATGGGGTGTTGCAAGAAAGTTGCAATCGATTGCAAGTTGCAACTGATTGTCACTGTCCAATCAAAATCATTGTTGCATGCATGTCTTCTTAAAAGGGCCGACCCTGAGCTAATCAGAATGGTTGTTTCAAAATTAGCAATTATTTGCAATTGATTGCAACCTTCTTGCAACACCCCATTAGAGTCGTGCTTAAGCGTCAATGCGCATCCGGTATTTAACGCGCAATCTCATTGATAGACTTCCAATAGTGCGCGTCCCCTGATCTTGATCTGACCAATGGGGTGATGCGTAATATAGAGCACGCAAGTAGGAATTTAAGTGCGACTTTAGTCAAACTTAAATCTGTGAAACACCCCATGGCTATTAATCATTAATTTTGTGAAGTAAGATATCGTCTTTTCTGTTCTATTCGATTCAAACAGGTGTATTAAGTAGACTGCTAGCTGCGTGGTTTCACCCGCCTCCCTTTCTTTCTAGTTTCTTCCCCCCCCCCCAAAAAAAAGCAGCCCTAAAAGGGGGGCATCATTGGAAAATTGTAAAGGGGGGGGGGGGGTACTGGCTGACATTTTGCCGACAAGCTTGTAGACTGAGGTCAAACCGCATTTGCAGAATAACAACATTTAGAAAAATTGGAAAACAAAACTTGCCAAAATCTATGAGGGGCTAGAAGGGTCCCACACCTTTCCACCTCTCCGATAGTTACAAGTCTCTGCTCCCACGTACTCCCATCATCCAAAATCTGAGAAGCTTCTATACTCTGACAGATATTTGCAATCGAAATATTTAGGTAAAGCCCACCTTCGGGTGTCCCAAAGCGCCTGCATCGCCGTTTTCTGATCAAAATCACGAAAGCTCCAACCAGGAAAAGTGATAATCAAAGAAAGGAAGCAAGGAAACAATAAGAGAGAAGAAGGGAGAGGGTGAGATAAGAAAGGGAATAAGTCAAGAGAGAGTGGAAAAGAGAAATGGTGCGGGCTGGAGAGCCGAAACGATATGAATAATGCATTTTAGGGGAGAGGGATCGAAAATTGTAAACAGCGCCGAGCACTTTGGGTCCGACTCTAATAATACCACCAGTTGCTGAGCAGGGTCGAGGGAGGTGAATTTCGCGGTGACGAAACACCGGCATGTGGTAGTGGAGCACTGGACGTGGGTGTAACAGCGGGCAGAAATGTAATGTTTTTTTGTGCGTGACATTTAAAAAATTGTGGATAATGATGGAGAGTGATAGAGAGTAAGGAAGAGAGAGAGAGGGGGGGGGGTGCGAGGCATGCGAGGCATGCGAGGGGGTGGAAAGATAGAGAAGAGAGATATAGAACAAAAAAGAGTGCGGTAGAAGAGGGAGAGAAGGGGGAGAAAAGGATGAGAGGGAAGGAGAGACAGAAGAAAGCGCACTGGAGAAGCAGGAATGGAGAAAAAGATATGAAAGATAGAGAAAAGGAAGAAAAACAGAGACAAGAGTCAGACAGAAAAGGAGGATATACAATGATATAAGGAATGGAGGTCTACAGACATGACAATAAGGGTTAGGGTCATTCCCATATTACAAGACCATTCGAGACAAAATACAATTCATTTGTTTTGAACTAGTTTTCCAAATTCTTTCAGAAATGCAGACTGTTTTGTTTCATCAATTATCATTCACCCTCTTACCGGTCCATTCCATGTTTTCCAAATTCTCAGCTCATAAGAAAGAAAAAGAAGATGTCATAAAAGTCTTATCATGAGAAAAGAAAAAGCCCATAGCGTCCAAATTGATTATTCGAGCAAGAATCACATTTTGATATGATAAGCCAAGCCTGGATAGAGGGTAGATTGATTTTAACCTTATTTTCCCTTTCCCTTGCACCTGTTTAACCTAGTTAGAGCCGAAGGCGGGTCGGGGGGGGGGGTGTAACAGAGAAATGCGCCCCGGCAATATTAATACTACTTTTGCAATACCAACCTGTGCAAAGGAAAGTCGGTAAACACCTCCAAACCTCCAAAATGTATGTACTTGAATGTTTTACTCACTGCTTAAATACAAACCAACAAAACATCTTCGATGATGTAAAAAAAACTTGTTTATTGTATCTCCCATTTTGACAAAAACATTATGGTGAACGTTCATTTGCTCGTGCCGCCCCTGCTTTATGGTACAGCCTCCCAAACTCTCTGAAAAACACAGACACAATAGATAAGTTTGAATCTGCCCTTAAAACACACTTATTCAAAATGTATCACTTATTCAAAGTGTATTAATATTACTTTTTTAATACGAACTTGTGCAAAGGAAAGTTGGTAAACACCTCCAAACCTCCAAAATGTGTGTACTTGAATGTTTTACTCACTGCTTAAATACAAACCAACAAAACATCTTCGATAATGTAAAAAGAGCTTGTTCATTGTACCTCCCATTTTGACGAAAACAGCCTCCAAAACTCTCTGAAAAACACAGACACAATAGATAAGTTTAAATCTGCCCTTAAAACACACTTATTCAAAATGTATCTTAGCTTAACAAAGTGAACTCAATGATTTATCTTCTCTTTCTTTTCTTTTTCTCCCAAAACGCACAGCGATTTACTTTTAAAAATTATGTTATCTGGTATAAGTGAAAAATGCTTTGATAAGGTGTGTGTGTGTGGGTGCGTGTGTGTGTGTGTGTGGGGGGGGTATTATGACATAAATGTGTCAAAACTCTTTTTGAGCAGAAAAAAACAACCACACTTTTCACTTACATTTTACAGTTGCTTTCGGTAGCCGTTTTGCAGCATTAATCACCCCATGCACCCTCTAAGCAAAGAGTGGCTTAGTGACGTATAGCGCTCTACACGTTTCCCTCGCTAATTGATAATGCGCGTCGGAGAAACATGAATAAATGATGCCTCAAAAATCAATCTCAATTTAGGGACTGCATACGATTGAATCCATCATGACGGATCTGTAATGGTTAAAAGAGGAACTGCAAAACCCATCAATCTTTAGACCACTTACCCGTTTACGTCATGGTGAGGGGAAAAAAATCATATTTCATTCAGAATAACGGTCCTCCATTCGAAAGGTATTCGACCTTTAAAAATGATATTCTGACAGAGAAATGTGAATGGGAATATAGCGAGTAGAGTATGTCTTTATGTTTTCCAAGTTTATCGAAAGAATTGATTCACTGAAATTCACATTTTTCCCCTTTCACAAATCTTGTGCAAAAAATGCTTTCACACTATGATTTCATCGGTCGCTGGGTACGGTCGCAGCGACCGTACCCAGCGACCGTACCTAGGTGTGAAAGCAGTATTAGTGTCCCTATCTCAGTTTTCTTTGAAACTCATTTATCTAATACTGCTTTCACACCTAGGTACGGTCGCTGGGTACGGTCGCTGCGACCGTACCCAGCGACCGATGAAATCATAGTGTGAAAGCATTTCATCGTACTCAGCGACCGATCGTTTTGGTCAAAAACGATCGGTCGCTGAGTACGGTCGCTGGGGTACTTCAGCGACCGATCGCGACCGATGCAAGCTAGATGTGAAAGCACATCGTACTCAGCGACCGATCGAAATGCAATGACCCCCCATACATGCCTACGCACTATCTCTACTTCCGCTTCCGGCTAGGTCAGCTATACAGCGACCGATTGCTCTGGGCCTGACCAAATTTTGACGGAGGTGTGAAAGCACGTCCGATCGGTCGCTGGGTACGGTCGCAGCGACCGTACCTAGGTGTGAAAGCAGTATAAAACAGTACAATGACAGACATTTCAAAAGTATTGGATGATTAAGAGAAGTCAAGTAGGAATGAGGAAGGGGAACTGTGACATTATTTTGCGCCGTCAGTTGTTGTTACATGCAGAACAAGAGATTACAGCAAAATTCTGAATGCTGTTCTTTAGTTACTTTAGTTACTAGTTACTAGTTAAAAAATTACAATGCAACATACCACTCAAAATCTATGTCATATTAAGTCAATTTTTCATACGTTTTCCAATGCATTCAAATATCCAAGAGAAACGCAGTAAGCCTGCAATCATCCTATGTCTACCCGGACCCTCAGTTTACTAACTGTTTCAAACTTAGTCTCCGATTTAGAGAATTTCCATGGCGGATAAGGCATATCCTTTATAATTCACCTCTCTCTCTCTGCTTCCATCTCATGAGAGGGTGCAAAACTGACCTGATTTTAAGATTTCAGTTAAATCTCTAAGCTCTACTCTTTTGTGAATGCGGTGCGATAATTTCCGATTTAACTTTTTTTGCAATAACAATTCTGATTCTGTCTTAAAGCTAAATTTGAAAGCACGTACAACACATAGCAAAAGAGATGTGTAGGCAATTATTTATATTACCCATAAAGAAACCATAGCTTTTTTTTTTCCAAGAAGTTTACTGACTTTCTCCGTTTCGTATGTTTTATATAATTATGCAGCCAATTCTTCTTTCTCTCCCCTCTCTCTTTCTCTCTCACCTTTATTTCTTTCTCCTCCATAAATGTCCTAATTTTATGTACTGTGTTATTTGTTTGCTCGTATAATTTTCTTTTGTATTGCATGATATTTGAAATGTGATCATGCTGCAGCAGAGCTTCCTTGGAAAGCAGGCCTTGCGGCTTGAATAGGACTGTACTGCGTTTTTCTTTAATAAAGAAGACATTAAATAAAGAAATAAATAAATTAAAAATAGTTTGAGCCGAACTCCAACCACGTCACACATGTCATAACACGATATTGAGGTCGACATAAATTGAAGCATGCCGTATGGAACCCAGAAAAACTTGTTGAAACCCCACAAAGCAACCTTTTCTTTTCAAGTATACAGCACAAAAACGACAACAACAACAACAAAACTACATTTGCCCATACATCATGCCTTTTATGTGTACACATAAAAACAACATAAACATTATTTGTCAGGGGAAATCATTTCTAGAACAGAAAAAACATGACTTTTTTTTTGTTTTGTTGTTTGTTCATTTTTAAAGAAAAAGAAGCGAAACGAAGCCTTCAGTGATTTCATGTTTACAAATTCCAACATGAAATGAACGAACTCCGAATTCAGGATAGCATTATTTTACGGAAATATAAGGAACTAAAGTAAAAGCAAAACAGGATAATGCGTGACAGAGACAAGGAAAAAATAGGACAATAGGTAGGTATAATACTTTATAAACATAAGACGTAAATAGAAAGGAGTAGAATAATAGTTCAGGGACTTTGCTTCGTCTGCTCTAAGTTAATGGAAAAAAATGAAATTCTGTCCTTCCATGGTAGCGTATATCAACATCAATTGTGTTGAAGTGCCAAATGAAGGTTAGTCTTATGTGTATATCAAGAGTTTATTTCCAAAAGGCGTTAAATCCACTTTGAGTGATTCCAGTAAATCAAGGATTTTTTTAAAATTCAATTTTTCTTCTTCGAAACATCACAACTTGTTAACAGTAAGATGCACCAAAATTAGACATAAATAGAAAGGAGTAGAATAATAGTTCAGGGACTTTGCTTCGTCTGCTCTAAGTTAATGGAAAAAAGTGAAATTCTGTCCTTCCATGGTAGCGTATATCAACATCAATTGTGTTGAAGTGCCAAATGAAGGTTAGCCTTATGTGTATATCAAGAGTTTATTTCCAAAAGGCGTTAAATCCACTTTGAGTGATTCGAGTAAATCAAGGATTTTTTTTTTAATTCAATTTTTCTTCTTCGAAACATCACAACTTGTTAACAGTAAGATGCACCAAAATTAGACATCTTAAAAAAAGAGAATAAAAAAATCCTGCATGACTTGTTTAGTAATCTTTTTACTCTCTTAAAGACAAGAGTGAACGCATTCACTCTGTTACGGTGAATTTCATAGGAAAGTGCATTTGGAGTGAATTAAGAGTGAATTAACAGTACAAATTGTGACATTCACTCTTCTAGGGGTGACCTCAGTGATCACTCAAAATCTTTGAGTGATCACTGAGGTCACCCCTCAGACAGTGAATATCACAATTTTTACTCATACTTCGACGTTCATTACACCGGCCATGTGACCTATACAATGTACATATGCATATGGCCATATAACCGAATTACATCCATTTAGCAGTTGACGAGATCGGGTTTGAATTTCATAGTCCTGTTATCGCATTTATACAGAAAACTTATAGTATATTTGTCCCTATATTGTGTACAAAAAGTGAGACGAATTATAAAATAAGGGGAGGGGGAGGTAGAAATTCACTAACAACTTGCATGCGACCCACCAGTAAAGAAGCCGAGAACCCAATAAATAGATGGGACACTTGACATACTTGTGGCAGGCTTCTTGGATTTCTTACTGATTTTCAATGTTTAAATAAAAATCTGGAGTTGTCCCTAATCACAATCCACATGGATTTATAAGAATTTAGAGTGTATTGGTTTAATCATTAAAAAAAAAAGAAAAAAAAAAGAGAATTGAGCTCTATGCAATATCGGAGGCAAATTAATATGTGATAACAGGTGAATAAATAAAAAAGAAGCCATGGTAAAGAACCGCATCGTATTATACACGAAATATAAAACACGACACCAAACCATGTACATGATGTATCTTAGCAAAGGAAAAGAATAATCAACAACCTATCGTACTCCCGTTGACTTCATTATGACGTCACAATCCCTCATCATTTATCTCCAGCGTAATATGAATATACAATTGTTATCGCTTGGCAGGATTTAGTGTAGATATACATGAAGTGACTGGCGCCTGGGGCTAGCAGGCCTACTGTATCCGATGGAGACAATTTTGAGCCTGAATATTCCCATGGTAACGGAATATTCACTTACCTCTTGTAAATGATGAACGACGATGACGTCATACCAGGGTAGAACAGTACCGAAAGGTGTCATAAATTTACTCTCAGTATAAGACAAGTACAACGGATTTCTGGAATATTCTTTAGCATTATAATGTCTCTATACCACGCCAGCATCAAGCGTGCTGCTCGGAAGCATACAACAGATGAGATTTGTTTTTCATGTATAATCATGAAGTGTAAATAGTTTTTTTCTGATTCATATCAGGAACGCTTAATGTATGTTATTTTGTTGACTTTAGAGGCAGAGATGTGATCCATTTCATAGTGTTTAGTATTCATGTACATGTCGTTTAATTTCATCATCACAGCAGCTCCTGCATAATGTGATGTGATTTTCAATATGTAGGTATAATTGCACTGCATTTCTCATTAAAGGGAATCCTGAAAATGTTAGTCACAAGTAGGTGGAAAAGGGTACGGTCCAATCCTAAATCCCCAATCATCCCCCACCCCCCCCCCCCACACACACACACAATCATTACACGCACACTCCTTTTGAAATCCAAGAAGCCTGCCATAAGTATGTCAAGTGCCCCATCTATTTATTGGGTTCTCGGCTTCTTCACTGGTGGGTCGCCTGCAAGTTGTCAGTGAATTTCTACCTCCCCCAACCCCTTTATTGCATAATTCGTCTTACTTTTTGTACACAATATAGGGTCAAATGCGATAACAGGATTATGAAATTTAAGCCCGATCTCGTCAGCTAACAAATGGATGTTATTCAGTTATACATATATCTGTGTGTAGGTCACATGGCCTGTTTAATGAACATCGGCTACGACTGAATGGTCGTCCATGACTGCAATGGTATATAATCAGTAAAGGCTTTCGCAAGACTGCATTTTGATTGTGGAATATGTCCTTTATTCTGCCAGTGTCAATATTTTGGAATATATTCATCATTAACCATGTGAAGTGGTTTAGATCGTAATACTTTCTCATGATTCTCTTTCTCTCTCTCTCCCTCTCTCTGGTTTATGTATTTGGCATACTTTATGCGGGGTTTGTTGTGTTGTTTTTTATCGGGGGGGGGGGGGGGTGTTTGGTTTGCTCTGTTTTCTCCTTTTTTTGTTTAAAGAAGCAAGGTCGTGGGCTTTCATGGGGAATTTGACACCATGGGTGCTTACCCAGTAACAGGTGTTGTCCATCACTATGAGTTTTATGACCAACAGACCTTATGTAATGCTCTGTATATTCCTTTGCCCCATATGGCAAAGTCATTATCTCACTTTTCCTAGCCCAAGAATGCCCGAAGCAGGCCGAAGAATGTTTATGGTGGGACAGCTTGTTTTGCTCAATTACAGGTATTTCCAGTGCTTTTCACAAAGTCTGGTGTCAGCAAATTATGATTCACTCCCCGTGAAAGCTCACGACCTTGCGTCTTTAAATGATGGGATGTGAAAGATCTTTTCAATACATTCAATAATTCTAGTGCGACGCATGTTTCTAGTAAACAACATGTACTTTTGTGCGAACGTTATGGAGCAATATTCGGCCTCTACTAAATTACAGCGAATAGAATGGAGGGTATCCTGAAGTCAAAATCAACCCAATTTTACGAGAGAAAAAAAATCAAAGCGTACTAAGTGCCAAATAAATTGGTTAACAGAAAAAAAAATGTTGTTCTAATTTTTGGCGCGTTTGGGAACTACATTTATGACCCTCCACAAGCCCATTTCCATTTTCCAGTTGAAATCTCTCTTTCACTGTACAGATTGAGGTACAGATAGTCCTACTCTCATTCTAGAATACAAAAGAGTTTGTTGCCTCGACACTTCACTTTTCCCCGTTCTTTTAACGATCAACCTGGTTGATATAGATGTTAATGTAGACAGGAAGGCAACAAGTAGAAAAGAGGAGTATATAGGCCTACTGATTTATTCAACATGGATTGCGCACTCGAAGGAGAGCGGAAGAATGGTAAAGAACTTCCGGAGACTAGTCGACTCCGGCCCGAAAGAGGTAGGGGGAGGAAAAAAACAGGATGGGACGAGTGGACCTGCTGGAAGTGAAAGACAGAGTCAGAGAGAGAGAGAGAGAGGGGGGGGGGGAGTGCGTGTGTGTGTGTGTGTGTGTGTGTGTGCGCGCGCGCTCAAATTTCATATCCACACTCTGGAAATGTGTACATAAAAAGTAACCTGATGGGATCACATTGTACTCTATAGTTATGTAGAAGTGTTGTGGTCTTCGGACTATGAACCACAAAGGGGTTGAATATCTCTCGTGCATCACTCCTTTGGCAAGACATCAGCCTACATTTGCCATACTCGACCCGGGTGAGGTAAAAGGGTAAATTTCATTTGGCACACTCAATACATTTGCCAAACTCGACCAAGGTGGGTTAAAATTTGTACCTGGTACGAAAACATTCCTGATGCTTGAGCGCCGTAATGGAAGCCAAAATGATTTATAAAATGTTTCACTAATACATATTTTCTCTACTTCTGGTAGTGAAAAAGTAATATTTAAGGGAACTTGTGCATATCATACGAATTTCTTTACATTTCTGATTTTATGTAAATATCTAAATACCTGTCGTTAAATCGAGAACTGTGTAGGCAAACTGGGCCACAGATAAAGACAAAAGAAAGAATCACTGCCTTATCTTGCTGTTCGTAGCCTATGAAAAATCAACGAAATAGGACGAAACTTGTAGTTTCTTGGTCTTACGAAAATGGACTATACTCATCATACAATCTGCAAGATCATATGCCCAATATCCTGTTTAATCATGATTAAGCTCTATCTTATCCGACCCTCCCAGTCACAATGATCATCAATGCGAAACGCAATATTTCAATTACCATTACTTACGTCTATTTATTGTTTGAGTTTTTTGATCACCTCATCTAAACTAGAGCACTTTATACGTATGAATTCTTGGAATGAAACTTGAATCACTTCATTTCGCACATATACTTCCCCCCCCCCCCCCCATATGTGAGCATCGCATCGTAATTGAGAACGGTGCACTTTCATAACGCTGTATCACAATGCTCATCAGATCTTCAATATGAATACGACGCCCGTGAGACAAAGTCTGAGATAAGAATCGTTCGCTTGACAAGAAAGGTAAAAAGAAAGACGTCCTTAACTGTTTTGTGTGCCCACGCATACCTACAAGAAGAAGACATGCTCTTTATTAAACTAGCCTCCGGGTCGGTTGGAGCGCTTGAAAATGAGATTTTGGATTTCAGCTCCTTGTCGCGAACAAAGTTCTTCGCATGTACATGTAACGTTGAAGATTTGGTATTTAGCATTTGAGAAACCTTCCCTTGTTTTCCTACCCTTCACTCCATGTAAGCTCGAGGCTAAATTGCTTTATTTGGTTGACATTAACCGCAATCGGGGTAGATAAAGTCAACGACTGCATGCAGATTTCCAGCGTAGCATGCACAGGGAGAACAGGCGCGCACACACAAGACGCACACGAGCACACACGTGAATGCTTCTAGAATACATGTGAACATGCAACAAGTATGATAATAAGCCAAGAAAGCACCATATGGACCGAAAGCTAAATTTGGGAGATAACGTGTTTTTTATTCGAACAAACATCCTGTGGAAAATTGATCGGGGATAGACAAATAAAAGGGAATCGATTCTCTTACATTTCAATAACGTCTGTCGACTTTTAGAACAGGCATTATTGAAATTCCTTTATAATTTGATTTCGTATCAAATAAGGACCTGTATATATCTGCACAAAAAAAAAGCAAATATTTACATGATTGGGGAAAAATCTGTGGAAATAATTTCTTTTGTACGAGGAATTAAGCGAAAACATATCAATGAAATTTCAGGAAATGTACTATGCACGAAAATGCTATTCATATCTTAATGTCTTAAATGCATTCCTATGTCAAAATTAATAACTAAATATAGCTATCATAATTTATATATCAGATTTATGGTATGTGTGCCTGGAAAGCAAGCATAAAATTATGCTCGTTTTCAATTCCGCGGAACATTCGGTTTCTGTCTTACCAGGGTGACAAGTGTCTTAGGCTTCATACCTTACTATAAGGCCAAAAAAAAAAAAAAATTGTTGTGTTGCCCTCAATCGACCGACCGTAAAATGCGAAAAAACAGGGTCGGTGTTTTTTTTTTTTTTTTTTTTTTTTTTTTTTTAGCAGACCCAAATATACAAACGCACGGTTGTTGTGAGAAAATCTCAGATTTGGGTGAAGAATTTGCTAAACTTTGTATTCAATGGCTTAAAAAAACTTTTATATGCATTTTTACTGCGTTCAACCCGCGTTTTCCCCATTAGAAACTCATAAAAAATATCGGAAAACTCAACTCTCTCGCGTCACATAACTGCAAATATAACACATGAGTGTTGGCTCGCGCTCACTCGCGTGCATGACAGTTACAGTAAAAAAAAACCCAATTTTCGAATTTTGTGCATGTAAGGGCAACATAACATTTTTTTTTTTTTTTTTTTTTTGGGGGGGGGGGGCTTAAGGAATAACACACTGCCTGTATAGCGCTGGAACCCTGATACTACTTTTCCTATAAACCCATCTTCTATTCGCTGCGCCTAATCTTACAGTGAAGTCATCATCATGGTCAATGGTTCCTCTGAATTCAATATCATTTAGAACTTTCCAGCAAACGAGTAATACCATCGGTTTTTAGAAAAATTTCAACAACAAAAAAATAGCACTGAGGTATGCTGGTCAAGGCTCTTGAATTACATACGAGAGGTCCTGGGTTCGATCTGTCCTGAATTCTTACATCCTTAGACATGATGTTTTACCCAAGTTTGTCGTACTCTTCCCAGAGGTAAATGGGGACCTGGCGATAGCTACGGTAATACAAATATGCAGAGCCTTCAGGTAGAACAGCACTGAAGGTGATGAGGCTTCTCTGGGTAAACAAAATTATTATTATCAATTTATCATAATGTGATATGCGCTATACAAGAACTGTATATTATTATTATTATTATTATTATTATTCATCTAAACTGAACATTGCCCACTTTATGTCGATTTTTAATTATGCTCATGTTTATATTCATGTATGAAAGAAGAACAGAATATTAATGTATATCAATGAGTTTCAATAAATGCAGTACATCTATCTTTCGAACAGACGACCAATTCGTTCATATCTACTGCTGATATCGCACCATTTTCGACTCAATGAATCTGATTTACCAATATTGAAATGACACAAATTTGGACCTTCTAACTATGGATGAAAACATGACGCCATTTATAATAATTGTAAGCAGTATTTGGTGGTTTATGCGCTATACTGGATAATAATCTGTTTATATAGGGCTTGATCTAAAAGTTGACAAATCGTGACCGCTTCGCATAAATGCCCGTTTTCTTATGCGCCTACGAGGGTTCTTAACCTTTAACAAGTCTTTTTGAATTGGAGATTAGAGAGCATGCCGACATCTCACTTTTTTGTTTAAAAAATGGTGTCGAATGTAAAAAAGACTGTCAAACAGTTAAAAGCACTGTGAGAACATTGTGTTGATTTTTATTCAAATCTCCAAAGGCCTAGGAGATAGAGTTTTAACCTGAAGTATCTAACACACTATAAGAAAAACTTTCATGTTGTTTTTGTTTGGTTGGTTGGTTGCTTTTTTGTTTACATTACAAGAGCTTTGATCACAGTTTTCGTGATGCTTCCATTGAGTTAGCCCACAAAATCACAATGTACAATTTCTTTACCCAATGTCCACATTTAACTAAAACAAAAAAGGTGATGCGTTTCTCGCTCTTTTCCGCAGCTAAGGATGGAAAACCTTACGGCGCACTTAACAGGAAAATGATAAAAACACGTTTATAGTTCTCATTTGGCTATTTGCGTATGGTTATGGTAAAAAATATTTCTCATTAACCTTTAACAACGGTTTCATTCCCTTTCACTTCTAGAGTAGCTTTCGCAACAGCAAGAAGAGGATTTCGCAGTAAGGGATGGATTGAAAACTATTTCCCTTGGGAGGTCAGTTTAGTTGCGTTTAGCTGTCTTGGCAGCATTGACAAAGGCTACATGCGTGAAACTCTAGAAATCATTGTAAACATACCGTGACAGCTTAAAACATTGGGAGGGTCGGATACACAATGCCGATCATTTTTCATCTTGACTGATCAATCCATCTCTTTCAATCTTTCTTTCTCTCTCTCACTCTCTTTCTTTCTTTCTTTCTTCCCTTCTCCCCTCTTTTCTTTTTCTGTGGTCTATATTTCGACTCCCCAGGCCACCCTCGTTTCTTCCGTTTTCCACTTCCTATTCTCCATTTCGTTTGTATTCATACTCCTTTCACGTATTCATGTATCTTACATCCTAGCACGTTTATTTGGGCAAGGTAAAAAAGAAACCCGAAACAAATCATTTTGGAGCTAGATTTAGGTACATCACTCGTTCTGTATAGTTTAAATTTCGTCTGTCTTCCCTTTATCACTTACCTTTAATTCTTGTTTCTCAATGTTTTTAATTTTTTTTTTTAATGTAGAGTCATTATTCCTGAAATGCTAGTTTAGAACTTTGATTCATAGCAATTATGTCCGAAGCAAAAACATAAACTTAGACCTTAGTTAAATCATCAGAACCTCCCTCACTCTCCTATCCTCTTCTGTTCTCTCTCTCTCTCTCTCTCTCTCTCTCTCTCTCTTTCTCTCTCCATCTAGGTCCTATCTTCCTCTTCGACCTATTCCCTGTCTACTTTTCACAGACGATTATGAAAGAATCGATCCCCTTTGCGACGGCACTCACGGCTGTGTATGCATTAAACAAACATGCTCAGCTCATTCGTGTCTCCCTGAACATCCCGGAGTATCCAATCACTGCCTCTTACCCCTATCCAACCCTGCCAAGGCTGGCGTTGAAAGGCCTCACTGGGATACGTCTGGGGGTAGTGACGTCATCCGCATGTAACAACACTTCTCCCTTTTTCTTGAAGGAATCCAAGCAACGCATAATGTGCTCGGCCTGACAGATGAATTGTTATCCTTCCTTCGAAAGGGTTTATGAAACCCGCTCACATACGAGCTGAACATGCAGCACATTCCCTCTGCAACATGGCTTCAAGAAAGTGCGGCTTATACGACGCCAGGCATTTAAGGAATGAGAGCCATGGTGAGAGTACAGTGGTACACCGGGTGCCTCACAGCGTAGTTTTAGTCGTATGTGATAGAACCTTTACAAGGATGAGAACGATATAACAAGATGAACTAACATAGAGAGAGGGAGGCAGACTGAGGGGACACATCACTCTTAATTGACAAAAACAAAGCTTTCGTTTCCTCAAGAGAGTCTACTTGGATAAACGGCAGACATTCGACAACCGAGAAAAAATACCCATGGAAAGAAAGAGATACAAATTACAACGCACTGGGACCCTGGGGTAATTTCATGTGAGAACAAATCAAATCATTGTCGTTTCTGCTGCCAATAGCTACTGCTGAAAACCGACTCTCTTCTTAGTGTGTTGATACCCAAAAATTTCAGTGACATCGCGTAAACATCGTAATAAGGTCAGTACGGCTTCTTGTAATAGAATAAACCTGATTATAACTCATCGTAACAATAATTCAACTTATACTGATTTCGTGTTCATAAATTGTAAAGAGTGAGATTGTGGTATTCTAATTCGCATGCCAAACTGACTTTTATTAAAGTGACCGATTCCTAGCTTTGACACCGAAGTAATTTGTATGGCCCTGCCCCTAATGTCATGGTGTAAAACATTGATATTCCGCGGCGTCCCCGATGAGATCTTTACTAAAAACCTGAATCAATATCGTACCAAGGACTAGCGCTCGTCAAGGGAAGCGTCTTTTATAAAGCATTGCATAGTGAATATGTAGGCTAAATCAATCTTAGCAACGACTTATCGCAGCGGCGTGAAAGCCTACAACCTAAAAGGATTCCTTGAGGGGAGTTGCAGAATAAGGAGGGGAGCGATCAAGCGTAGGGAGGAGGAGAAAGAGGGGAGGAGAGAGGAGAGGAGAAAGAGAGAAAGCAGAGATAAGGAGAGAGGCAGAGGAGGTGGGGGCAGAAGAAAGAGAGTAAGAGAGTAAGAGGGAGGGGTATGTAAGAAAAGAAAAGAGAGAGAGAAGGAGAGATATGTGGGGAAGACGGAACATGCAAGAAGTGACGAACATCAAGAAAAGGAACTAAAGAATGGGAAGAAGTTGCACAAATGTTTGGATAAGTTAACGGTTAAGTCAGTGCTATCTCTCACATCATGTAAACAGTCAGCCATTCCCAAGAACTTCTCGACTGTTTCTCTCACTATGAAATCGCATGACAAACACTCAACGGTTACTCGGCTTCATCTTGAAAGCGATGATGGATTGAAGGATGTTGACAGGTACCTGATGGAAGCAAGATGGGGGATGAGACGGATTGAAAATGAGATGGAGTGTGAATGAGTGATAGTCTCCCAACATGCGTAAATTACATTGATGTTATTTCATTGAGTCGCCTATTCCAGGAATGCAGAAAGCGTTAAGATGAGGCGTCCTCCTGTCATGTCCACGGAGCCTCAAGTTATCTGAGTTTGAATGGACCCTTTTCACATTGGTTGATGGAGAATGTGAATGTGCCCTCTTTGACTTTTGTTTTTCTTTCCCTGTCTCTCTCTGTCTCTCATCTTTCTCCCCATAGTCTTCACATCAACATACTCCGTGGTTTTTAATTTTTCCCCTTTTTTTCTCCCTTTCCTCACCCCTCGTGCAATTTCACATGCCCATCCCACTCACACAACCACACACACACACACACGCACACACACATACTCACACACACACACACACACACACACACACACACACTCTCTCTCTCTCTCTCTCTCTCTCTCTCTCTCTCCCCCCCCCCTTCCCCTTCCCTCTCTTTGAATATGCTTACAAAAATGAGTACTCCGATGTTCAAATCTGCCGTCGGGCATGTCGGGAGTTGACAAAACGATTTTCAACCCCCATGGAAAACAAAGTGAACAAAAAAAGAAAAGAAAAGAAAACGGTAAGACAAAATAATCGAACTTGCAACTTGCAAGGTCATCTCACTTGAGACACTTTTGGACAGATGGATGTTAATTCAAAGAAGAAAAATGCAATCGACCAATATTCGTTCTACCAACAAAACCTTTTGAATGAGGATTGCCACACCCAGCTACACCCGTAAAGCGACGCAGCTGGGCCTTATATATCTTCACCTTGGTGTAGCCATGTAACATCCATTAAGGTAACTCAGTTAATCGTGACGCCTGTGAGTAAAATGTTGATGGAGTGGAAGGTGTGCGGTGATCGACTCCACGGAGAGAATCGCGTTCTTTAAAGGAGAATGAAACCCTGGGGATATATCCATTTTAATGAAAAGAGAGGATAGAGAGAAGCAATTTTTTTTAAAAGTTCCATCAAAATCTGTTACGAAATGAGAAAGTTATGAAAGTTTGAAAAGTCTCAGTCTACTTTTTAAAGGGATTCTCAAGTTGGCAATGTTGCTCCAAAATGGCAGGATTAGAAGGACAACTCTCAGTATGTTCTGGACACAAAATTTCTATTTTCTCCATTATCTCTAAAGATGCTGCTTGTCTCTTTGTGAATATGTTGTGTCAAATACATTTTCCAGTGATCAGATGATTGAGCCAAGGAGACAAGCTGCACTTTAAGAGATAATGGGGAAAATATGAAATTTTGTGTACAAAGGATATTGAGAGTTTTCCTTCTAAACCAGTCATTTTGAAGCAAAATTACCAATTTGAGGATCGCCCTAGAAAGTAAGCTGAGACTTTTCAAACTTTCATAGCTTTTTAAATTTTGTAACCGATTTTGATGGAACTCTTTCTAAATTGCTTCCCTCTATCCTCTCTTTTCATTAAAATTTATTTATCCCCAAGGTTTAATTCCCCTTTAAAGGTAGTAGCCCACATTTGCAAGTGGCACCGAATCTGCACTAAAGTTTTACATTAAATTGCTTTAAGCCACAGAAAAACACTCGTAAAGTTTTAGATCCCAGTACGTTCCCCCTTAGGATTGAGAAGGAAATATTCAACACAAATTTTCTTTTCTTTTTTTCTCTTTGTTTTGCAAAGGCATCTTCCTGACACTTTAAGAGTAAACCATTCATTTTTCACTTATTCTTTGGAATATAGTTGTGATAGTTTTACATAAATATCGGTCATTTATAAAACTGAAATTGCCCTATTTCTCTTCAAATTCTGCAACAATGTTGTGCAAATGTGGGCTACTACCTTTAAGACTATGATCAGGGATGCAAGCATTACAAGTACACGTTGAGGGATAGAATTGAAACTGGCACAACAAAATCTCTAAACAGGGGGAAATTTTAGACTTCAAAGGGTCTATTCTCATGCGTTACGCCCAAAGGTGAGAACCATGTGCCTTGGACTAAGCCTGGCATGGTGCAGATGACTTGTGAATACTAAAGAAAATAGATTAGATAACCATCTTATGCATTCCTGTCTTTAGAACTTCGTAAATATCGAATAAGTTGTTAGAAAACTTAAAGATCTGATCTCAATACAAACAATGATTGATGGTGTTGGTACCACTGGTGCGAGGGATGGTGATGCTGACTGATGATGGTGGTGTCGAAGGGAGTGAGGGCTTGGTGACGATGGTGGCGACGATGGACCTTGATTAGTTTGAATTGCTGCCTATACTATTGCGTAAAGCTGATGATGATGATGATGAGAAAGATGATGATGAAGATGATGATGATGATGATGATGAAGATGATGGTGAGGATGAAGATGATGATGATGATGATGATGATGATGATATCGATGATGATGAAGATGATGAAGATGATCTTTATTGCTATCATGGTAGTGATGACAATGAAAAAGATGAGTCACTGTAAAAAGAGTTTGGTGAAATTTCACCCTATAAACATGCATGTTTAGAGTGTTGCCAATAATCGATTTGGTGAAAGTGAGGTGGTGAAGATGGTAATAATTATCCTGATGCTACTGATCATGATGATGATTGTTATGATGACGACGACAGCGATGATGATGATAGTGGTGTCTAGGGAGATAACGATAAGAACCATGTCTGATGAATAAAAGTATTAATCGTGTTTAATAGCTGAAAAGGATACAATGTCAATCTGCATATTAAGAGAGTTAACGTCCCTTATTATGGAGAGAAAGAGAAGAATAATGATTTATGCTAAGGACTGCCTGGGTTTTTAAAAATTTTTAAAACCACAATTATTGATACAGAAATACCTTAAGAAGTTTCCAAGAAAAATATTCTCTTGCCTTGGGAACAATGCTCATGAAACGATAATGTTCCGTTTATCTCTCTTCGTCATCTCTGAAATACAATTGCCTTTCCCCTCTTATAGGAAGCAGGGAACAATTTCCTCAACGGAAGCATTTCGCAATAATGGCTGGACCTAACACCATAAAATGTATTCATAAAAATTGTGACAATGCTGGAAGCATTGGGAAGAAAATAAATGACACTATGGACCAAAGACATTGGAGAGAACTGTATGTAACTTATATCACTAATATTATTAATGGAGCTCGCATCAAACATTTCGAATGCTCACTATTTAGGGATATAATAATGTCTTTGTCTCCAGAGTTATGTATGCGGCAGGAAAAATACACAGGCACTCTATAAATAGTCTGCTTCCATTAAGAATACCCAGAACTCAATGCGAGGAGCATCATAATTTACAGATAATCTATTCTCGATGACGTCAAACTGGGAAGCCTCGAAACTTGTTTAGATTTTATCGTCTTGAATCAACAAGCACACATACACTCGTGGCGAGAGGCCAAAACTCACGCAGCCGGGCGCACTCCCGCGGCTGCCGCTGTAACGCAACAGGTTTTTCGCTGTGGAAACCCACTTAGTGTACATTCCCAATGAATGTATTATGACCTGGCGAGAATGTCATGCAGCACGGCTGAATTATGCGGGAGCATAATGAGATTTGGTAGCCATTTTCTCGCAGTCTCTCTTGCTTTTTGTTTTATTGTCTGTCTTCAAAAGGTTCACGACTGCGTTTATGTTTGAATATATACCACTTGAACTTGTGATCATTTTCATTTTTCTTTCTTTTCTTATTTTTTAATTTTCAATTGTCAATATTTGTGCGGTGACCGAAAATAGCAAATTGTAATCTATAATGTCACACTGCTCTGACCAATTCCAATTAAAGGGCAGCGGAAAGTTTTTCATTGAAGGTGTAGGGTATCCAAAAACAGGGACTAAACACGCTAAAGGAGACATAATTGTTTTATATACCTATGTCGCATTATCTTTATGATGAAGGAAAATACGATACGAGAAAAAGTCGGCCTTGCGGGCCTTCGGTCTCGCGGTCCTTCGGTCAAGTGGACGGACCCCATCTCTACTGTATCTTGTTCAGCCACAATCGATTGTTTATTCTGATATATATTCCTTTCCGGTAGTATAATTCTATTGTCATTATGTTTCTTTTCATTCTTTTATGTTTTAAATATGTTAATTGATATGCCATTGCACCATTATCATTTTTTTTTAAATCAGATCTACAACGTTTATTGATGTATTGAAATTGATTGTCACGGCCCCAATGGACTGTTTGGGCTTTTTAAGCGTGTATCTGATAAATAAAGATATCAATCAATGAATGTACATAGTACTTCCGATGCTTTTCTCTCCCCCCCCCCCTTTTTTTCTTTTTTTGATTTGTCTATAATGGTTTATTTCTACAAAATAAGTCAGACCATACAGATGATTAGGCTACTCTGGCTATCCAACCATCTTTTGCAGATTTTTTTTTTTTGACGGATTAATCAGTTAATCATTTTGTAAGGGTTTTTTTTCAGTTGTTACC
Organism: Echinometra lucunter; assembly: GCA_029962745.1. Classification (NCBI taxonomy): domain Eukaryota; kingdom Metazoa; phylum Echinodermata; class Echinoidea; order Camarodonta; family Echinometridae; genus Echinometra; species Echinometra lucunter. The sequence continues at coordinate 24,030,045 of CM057156.1, forward strand.
TTACAAGCGATTTAGAGGAAATTTTTTTAAAAAGGAATAGACGCTCCATACACACCAGCAATTTGCTTAATGTTCATCATAATCATATACTGCAATCGTAACAGTGAAAAGGCAAGGCTCAGCTTGTCACGGCTGAATCCATTTTAGGAAGAGAAACCATCAATTGCCATGTGCCGTAAGATATTGAATCATTGTCAGGAATTATGGATGAAATATGGACTTGTTTGTGTGTATACCCTTCTTCTTAAATGAACTTTCGCATTTGTGAAATAATTATGTAGTACCCTAATTCTTATATTCTTATTTATGAACTATTCTTCCCCATTTTTTTTTTTTTTTTTTTTTTTTGGGGGGGGGGGGGGGGAGGGGTTAAAACAGAGCTGTCTTATCCTTCCTCATCTTCCTGGCAATCCTCCGCACCTCATCTTCCCCGGAGTCGCTCTCTCCTTCCCTCCCTCCCTCCCTCCCTCCATATCTCACCCATTGCCATCACTTCATCCTAATCCAATGCCACTTCGCTTTATCCTCTAGCTTTCTCATCACCATTTGTCATAGTTGTGCCTATGTCATAAATGGGCCGTTAGACGCTGTCAAGTGAGGAGGCGGATCAAGAATTTCATTCAAAAAGGGGAGAACATAATTCGCAACATATTTGTGGAGCAAAGACTCAAATCACATTTTATCAGGTGCCCTTTTGGTCGAAACTTTAGAACACGTTGAAGTTAAAGGGGGACACTTTTTGTAGTGAATCTAAAGTATAAGCCAACGTAGTTTTAAAAATGGGCATGTCCAACCGTCCTACCCCCCCCCCCCCCCCCCACCCACCCAAACTCGATATAAGTCAGGTAACTCAGACATGCAACCGTCGCCGTCTCCTGGGCCCAGCTAATATCTTCTGACCTACTCTGTTTATAGAATGACCTCTCATCGTAGGGTGCTTGGTTACATTTGATTTGCGACATTAATTAAATTTCTGCAAGAACACGGGCGTGCAAACAAAATCTCCGCGTTTAAAGGCACTGTGTCGTCTGCCTTTTGCAACCCGAACTCTGCGACGCGTTGCCAAAGCACGTCAGCGGCTGAAATAGCCGGCAATTTAGAATTTTTCCCGAAACCCGAACCAGCTTTTAGTCAAGGTTATTTGCTCTCCCATTTACGCATCAGAATATTTCTATGTGTTCATAGATGTGATAACTATGTAAATCTTCTTTGGCTGTAAACTGTTGACACGGAAATATAAGGTCTTTGAAAAATCTCTAAAAATTTCAATCCGAGATTATGAGTCAGTGAATCAACCTGCCTTTTCAATTTCACTTCTTAGTATACAATGTTCTAATTCATTTAAGCTCAGGTGATATCAAACATTTAGGATCTGGGAAGCGTTTCATGAAAGGACTTGTCTGATGTTTTATCCGACAAAGTCTGTTTTATCCGACAGTTGCCATAGTAACAACGCTTCTCAGCCAATCAAAATCAAGGAAAGATGTCAGATCTGACAACTTGTCAGACAACAATGTTGATGAAACGCTCCCCAGAACTACCTATAAATACAAAATTCAGTTCCTCCTGCTGATCGTAAATTAACAGCCTAACCTTTCAACTCTGTTTGGAGTCTTCTTCTGAGCGTTTATCTGCTACTATATGGATTCTCTTTGCATCATCGAGAAAGTTTGTGTCGACTGAAGGAAGTCTTTAAAGTATCATAAAACTGCAGCCTCGTGGTAATCAAATTCTTCATCGACGCCAAAACGCGAATCGATAGTTAACTATTTTATCTAATAAAAACCTTGTTGTTGTTGTTTTCTTTCTCACCGTTACATAACTTACAAACAGACAATGAACTCCTCCTATTCTATGCCATTTATTCAGCAAATTGCTATCAATCAGCTGCCTTTATTCTAACAATGCATCAGCTGATATTAAGCGACCGGTTAATATGGCTTGAAATACAATCTTTAATAACATCAAAAGTGGCCCACCATTTGATTTGATTTGGAGAGCGATAAACTCAATCAAAAATTTAAGCACATGTTTTCTCATTTCCTTTTTCACCAGGAACTGTTACCGGTTGCTATCCACGAATTATGTTTACAAAGCTCTCTGCTCTAGACAATATCTTAATATCGGTTAATACACACCAATGAATGTTAGGTGGGCGGATCGGCGATAGTTAAAGTGACCGTATCTCATTACAGTGTCGTCTTAGATTGTCGGACTATTAGGTGGTCTCCTCTCGTTGGGAATAATAATCAGTGAAATGCTCCCCCGTGATTTTAATTTGAAGCTATAACGAGCGTGTCCACAGTGGGCTTTCTGATTAATGTCCGATAGCAACTCACCTCTTGGCATCGCTGAATTATGTGCTGATAAAACAATTCGTACGTATCAAAGTTGAAATACTATATGTAAATGTTCCGAGCATTATTCCAAAGAAAAATGTGCGCTTCATGTTTTTCACTTTTTTAAAAAATAATTCCATATACTATTTATTTTATGAACGTTGTTTGTTGCCCTTTAAGTCTACATCCATTCAGTTCCGCTTGAAAGTAAAGAAAAAAATAGAAAACTTACGTTTGATATGGGTTTCGGTATTGCTGGCTTAAACTAGTGAGTGAAAATAAACTAGGGCTCAAGTAACGTTCACATAGATATCATCTCTCAAGTCATTAGGTCAGTATGAACGTAACTCAAAGACGATTCATGACGATGTTGTCTTTATGAGATGTTTATAATGTTTGATAACTTATTTTGTCGATTGTGTAACTTGGTCGGAAAATCATGAATATGAATAATAAAATAAGTTTCGAAAAGTTGAACTGCATTTGAACTTACCATCAACACCTTCTACACTGACTCTCCTCCCCAATAAATGAGTAAGAATCTACAAGGAAAAAGAGAAGGGTAATGCAAGATTTTATTACACACGGCCATTAACTCGGGAATGAGTTTTCACACCACTTCCACGCTTGTAAAATCATCTTTTTTTTCAGGCATTTTATGCATTTCTTTTAGATGCACAGCATGAATAACAATGACTTGAATAATGATTACGATACCTTCATTTTTTCATGTAGGCTTCCCTCCGAAAACAGTGCTACTGTGTCTCATTCAATACATGCCTACATTTATTTACTTAAGTGATATTTTGATCCACCAGATTCGTTTTTTAGCTCACGGATTTACATCTTTCTACAAGCTTCAAAACTTCTATAATATCCGCTTCATTTTACCTAAAAATAGTTCAGCCCGACAGCAGCGGCTCCGAAATCGGAACAGAGCTGGTGCATTATTCATAAAAAGTCATGATACTGCAATCATGTATTTGCTTCACACGAAAAGTGACAATTCCAATATGCCTTCATCGATTACATTTTGATGGCAATACAGTTTTGATCGGTGAAATGGTTGAATGTTGACATTCTTTGCCCAAAATGAGGGCGGTCGATATATTTCTGTCAGGAACTCTTCCATTTGAAAAATAACTTATCTAATTATATAGATCTATGTCCTAAGCAAAAATATGGGATTTCGCCAAACTAGCAATATATATATATGAGATAGTTTTCTTCATCACTATAACCATAACACTGCACTGGGCTCGGAGTACTGTAGACTGAGTAAAAATATCGACGGTTCGAGCCCAAGTTTTGCTAAGACCAGAGTAGTAGCGGTGTTTGTAGGTACTTTTAATCCCAGGATATACGAGCAGAATGGTTATTGTTTATCTATTATTCCATCACCATGATCCTCATTACAAGTATGATAATGATGATGATGATGATGATGATTATTATCATCATTATTATTATCATCATTATTATCATCATCATCATCATCATCATTTATCATCATATCTTTGATAAAATGAAAGAATGGTACAAAGACAATATTTTTCTGTAGATCACATTTTGAAACCATTTACTCTTTTATTTGGAGGAAGCGCCCTTCTTTAGCAAAATAAACAAGACCGATTATATTACATCCGGGATCCCAAGAAGTTTCGTTCTTTGATGAATGATGATGACAAGGTCACGTGGCAGTGTTAGATAAATGAACTTCAATTGAAAGCATCCTGCACCCTTCATGTATCTTGGAAAAATGAAGTGGATGTCGGGATGTAGCTATCTTTAACTTACAACTCAATCATGTTAATGGATCGTCGTCTGTCTGCCTCCGTCCATATTTTGCCTTCGGCGCACGTAGTGCACAAAAAGAACGCGTTTTCAAGTGCTTTTTGTAATTTTACTTCAAACTGTTTGTCAAACGGAAACCAGTGTTATTGTTAAAGTAAAAACCAAACGGGAAATGTCAGATATCATTAATTGAATCATGAAAAGCTATAATCGCATTTGTAGGGATTTACATAAGTTGTTTAATAGTGTTTAGTCACTGCGGAAAGCGGTGGATCAATAATACCCTTATAGATATACACCTGATTGGAAAAGCAAGCTACTAGTAGATCATATTAAAATATTAATTTTAAACTATTTTTGATTATTTTGTTTCATCTCAGTTTCTTCTCGCCGAAACACTTACATAGTGCAAAATCAACAACATTACAATACAAAAGCATTACTTATCAAATGCAACTAAGCGAGAGCGTGTCGTTCTCAACTTCATTATGCTAAAACGAAGAGAAATCAAAATGAAAAGGCTTGTGAAACTTATAAATGCAAATGGCACAAGCGATGATTTATTTTCCAAAGGTAAATACTCCAGTGATGTTGAACAAACAGAAAGCTTGATAAACTACTTGGTAACAGTGCAGCGCGAGGAGTGTCATGTTTGACAGCCATGACATGTGCGCTATACAAAAACCCACTATTATCATTATAAATTACGTAGGAGATGGAGGAAAGGATCCCCGTCAACAAATAAATAGACTAATTACAACATCAATGTCATTTTTATGTTTGCTTACAGCTTCCGTGTTCAGAATAACGCATCACTACGTTTCATTACCGATTATGTATCCCCTTCCAATTCGACCTTTCGTTTGTTCTTGTTATTGTCTATAATCGCTCCCGATGTTTCTGTGCTATACTTCTCAACGCCCTCTCTCTCTCTCTCTCTCTTTCTCTCTCTCTCTCCCTCTCTCTCACTCTCTATTCTCCCTCGCCGTCTCCCCTTTCTGTCTGTCTGCTCCCCTCTCCCTCTACTCTCACACACACGCATATGCGCCCACACACACCCCACTTGCGAAGCACCCCAACCATACAAAAAGCCTTTTTTTTTTTAAGAAAAAGAAAAGTGACCTCTCCTCACACAATACAGTCTTCCAAATTTGATGCACTTTTGGTAGATAATGCCTTAGATTACACTAAAAATGCACAAGGGTTCTGAATTTTACAGAATATACCGTTCTATATTGTACTTACAAGACGGCTTATTCCACACTAACCTCCCTCAAAATCTGTCACATAATCTTCATAATCTGAGTCGAAGCCACTTTTCTGCGATGTTCTCATCACTGACGTCGCATGCAACGTCGGTTCCACTAGCATCCCATACAAGAACATAATTTTCTCCATCCTTAGTTTTGCATGCAAAGCCCTGATATGTTACAATAATGTTACAAGCCAAACGTTTCATCATTATGCTCCAGTTACTAACTTAATTACTATACTTATCCCTAGCAGGGCAAAGAGACAAAGGAGGCGTTTCAAAGTGTAAGCCAAACTGTCGCGTTGTAGTTCAGCATGTCGTGATGCCAATGTTCTGGTAGTGATTTTGTCACACGGTGTTGAGGCCTTGGCATTTCATGTTGCCAGTCGGGATATTTCATGCAATGTTTCTCGCCATTTAGCTCACAGCACAGATTATGATACCATACCTGCCTTAAAGAGAATGTTGACTATAATTTCATTGGGAAAAAATTGTGAGTTTTCTTATCTTTATTTTCTTTTATTCGCGTTTGGAATATGATTAAAGGGCAGTTGTATCATCATCAGGATTGTTCCTGAAATGCTCTCATACTTCTATAACTAAAAATATTTTCACAATTTTCAGTGAATCCTGATTTTATATGTGTGTAGTCCCATGTATCTATCATGATCTTTGTCTTGTGCTTTTATCATGCTTGATTTTCCGCAATCTTTTCGTTAATTTGTCATAATCTTGATCATTCCTAAATTCAAAATACATATTTATTGCATAATTACCCATGGATATACAAAAATTGAGACCAATATTTCTATCACAACATCACTGTATCACGATATCTCTGTATGATCAAATGTTTGTACGAGATACTGTTACGCCTTGCTAAACAATCGTCATCAGTGGCACTGTATACTTGATCTTCTTTTACAAACCTTGCTCGCAAACCTTGAGTATCAGTATAGTGAATGGATTTGATTCCTGTACGGGGTCCTCAAAATTGAATTACCTTGGAATCAGTTCGTCGTATCTGTCCTTAAACCACGCTATCCGCACAGTATAGTCGTTTTCTTTTCCTCTATGGGCGATCATGGCTTCTTCATTTAGCAATTGACCTTAAATAAGGATGAGGTCGATCCTCTTCTCTGCCTGCTCCGTGGGTTAGTTTAGAGGAGATTGTGACTGAGTGGTTCCGACACTTTAGATTTGGAGAGGGTTAGAGGCTCTGTGAGTCGGTCTCCTTACTGTAAAATATCTAGACATTCATTATGTAAAGAGGTTTGTGTGTGTGTGTGTGTGTGTTGGTTTTTTTTTCTTTGAAAGTAGAGGCATCGGTATTTTCCAGGGAACACTCATAGAGCCCGACTAAGTGAAAATCACGCGTATCGCAAAAACATCTAAACACTTTGATCTCTGCGACCAATTTTAGGAAAATGTTTGTATGGGCCCATCTAAAAGCACAGACCATGGCCAACACTTTCGATGACAGGAAACATTCACCTCTCATTACCTGTCAAAAAACTTGCAAAGAAATATTCAACGTTTTCTCATGTTTTAATACTTCCACTATTAAATACCATTATCGTCCTTTCATAATAACGTTGAGTTTGTCGACTTTACCACACACAGCATGCAGTCCAGGACCCCGTTTCATAAAACTTGTTATCAATAACAGGTTGCAATAACTGTAATAAGCTACTGAAATCCTTGCATCTGATTGGCTGAGAGCAAATTTGTCATGCAAATGTGGCATTTGTTACTGGTAACAAGTTTCATGAAACGATCCCCAGGTGATAAGAAGAACCTATAGCTTCCTGTTAGAGACATAGAAAAGCTTTTCGTTTGTTTGTTTGTTTGTTTGTTTTTTTGGTTGATGTTCTGTTAATTTTTAATAATTTGTTCGTTTTCATTCATCTTATTAATATATATATATAAATATATTGCTTTAACTTCTTTATTTTAATTCATTTAATTTGGGGCGTTTATTTGTTTGCTTGCTATTGTTTTAGTTTTGTTTTTGGTGTTGTTTAATTTTGCTGGAGATAGGGAGATCAAAAAAGTCTTAGAGAAGCAAAACAGTATAAGAAGCTCAGATTTTCATCAAAAGAACAAGCCCATTTCGATGGTGATGTGTCTTGAAACCGATACTTACTCAAAGCGACAAAAAAGGTAGTCAGAAAGCAAAGAATATAAGACGATCGAGTAACTTGAGATTTCACAAACAAATGTCTACAAAAATACACACTTTAAAAAAGAAGTCTGAATTCCGGGAAAAGCAAAAATAGCATTGTTTTTGTAAGTTAGAAAATTGAATTCATTGATTAATCTACACAATTTTCAGTATATTAAAGTGTTCAGTTCAAGGAAAATAAAATGTTGCCAAGATAAATATTAAACATAAAGAGGCGTGAAATCATATTCGAAGGGAGCAACGACATAATACTTCATCACAGGTTAGGCATGCATATCCACTTTTTCGTGGTTTTCTTTTGTGTATTCAGTTCTTTATGAAACCTGATGAATATATATAACAAAAAATAGTGAGATGAACAAAGTTTGGACGAGATGCAGTGTCAAAATATAAAGTAAAGAAAAGGAGTTCACAACATCATATAGGATACACGCAAAACGAGCAGGATTTTTACTTCACAAGCGCTTTCGTTTTATTCTCTTCAGGTGAAGTGAGCCTTTGACATTTTAACCAGACTATATATACAAGTATATGTATGACAAAATCAGTAACATACAAACTGAAAGATATGAGTCTGATTAGACTGTCTTGTGTTTTATGACAGGATTAGTCCCTAGCTTAAGTAGGAAGTCTTTTATGTTTAGTCCCCTGAGATTGCTAATCTGTAGAACTTAACAAAACACGATGAGGTGTTCTATTTTTTTTCCTTCTATCTCACACATATTTCCCTTTCTCGTCCATTATTTCTCTTTCTCTCCTTCCCTTATCTACTTATCCATCCCATTTCTTGTTTCAAGGTACTACATTCTCTGTCTGAATTATACAAAACGTCCTTTTATAGCATTCTATGTTATAAGTACTTTTCCTTTTACAAAATATCACCCTTGTTTACCATTCTCAAGATGACAGGAAACAACATTGTTATTTGACATCATTAAGATCTTGGAACACCTCATCGTGAAAATTGTAACTATGCCGGTCACCGAAGAATCCATAATTTCAACTGGTGCCTCAAAAAGAGTGCATCTTTTATTTGATTTATATCCTGCAAGAGACGCCTAGATAGGTAACAAAAATAAAAACTAAATGTAGAATCTAGACCTAGACCTTGTCGATCGGTCGTTTGCACTTTTGTTTGCACTTATTACGCTACACACGCATGAGAGACAACCTAGCTCAGCCGCGCCGCTAGCTGGCTCTTAGCTTCAATATCGCGATGCTTTTTTTTTCTTACCAAAAAGACACACACAAAAAAAAAAACACAAGCACACGTTAGTATCAATAATGTCTATATCATTTTCATTTATTTGATGTACGATAAAAGAACAAATGTAGATAAAATGCCTTGCTCAAGGGCATAAGTGCCGTCCAGGGGATCGAACCCCCGACTTTTGCGTCTCCAGTCAAGCGCCTTAGACCACTCGACCACGGCACCTCCACTTTTTTCGCGATATCGATAGCGTATGTCCAAAAAAAAAAAGCAAAAAAGTGACGTCAAAATATTGGTATAGTAAAACAATGTAATGACTGATGATGAGAAGAACTTTCGGACTGCGTTTCTTAAGAAGCAGGTTCGTGAATCAGGAACACCTTAATCGACAACCCGGTATCTGTTTTCTCTGAAATAAAAGAGCGAACCTGATAATCATCGGAGCCTGCATCATGGTGGCATGTGATATATGTTTCCATGGTAACGTCCTGAAATATGCTTAAGTTGAGCCTCTCCAAGCTCTCAAGACGCTTCATCAAAACCCTTTACTAACCGCTTCAAACCACAGCAGCTTAACGTAGAGAAAAAATTGATGTATTCCAGCTTTGCTTTGAAACGACTCAAAGTTCATTTGTGTATATACCTACGCAGTTTTTGGAATATGCTGAATGTTTTGTTTTTGTTTTTTTAGTTGTTAAGATACATCACATGGAATGTGCATATGTTGCTTCCGTACTGCAGCAAGACTGTTTACTGAATGAGTATTGCTGAGGATTTGTGTCCATTCATTTCCACTATACAGCGATTCAAAAAAGGTGAAATAAAAATGCCATGAGCGTTCCCGCTATTCTTAAGTCTGTTTGTGTGAGAAAATACATCTACGGATTCTGATCATATGAAAGAAATTAGGGAATCGCGCAAACGTGACGACGCTCTTTACAGTACCTGGACTGTCCTTGGGACCTGAGACCTCATACAGCCTTTGTTCTAATAAGGGAGGAGGAGATGAATATACCATCTTTCTTGGTGGATTAAGCAACACTAAGTATATCATGCCTCTTTTTGAAAGACACATTCGGATATTCACACGGTGCAAGATAACCATAAGTATACAAGTATACTTGAATAATACAGATGGAAATGGTTTTCGAGCACTCTTTGCTGCATGTGAGAGCTGTTACGATTTTTTTTCCTTATTTTTAGAGGGGTTGGATTCTACCAAGTTCTTTACCATCGAATTGTGACGCATAACCAGCAGAAACGACACTCCTATCAGTAATTTTTAATTTTGATGTTAAAACTTCAGTTTCTAGAGTGTTGTTACAGTCTTTGGCCTCTGTCAAATAAGAAATGACCGACTGTGAGATGTCCATGAGTACTCCTTAGAATACGTTCTTCTTGAAATATCACGAGCAAGGCTGTCTACCTATACAGACTAAGACCCTACAAATTTTTCAAAGTAACAGCGTGTGTGCATGTATGCGTCTGGGGTGTGTGGGGTGTGAGCATATAAGAGGGAGAAATAGTGAGAGAGAGAGAGAGAGAGAGAGAGAGATAGCAAAAGGCATCTGTTTCTAGGGCAAACATGAAAATGTCCTGTGCACTGAATGTATAACCATGCTGAGTAAACAAGCAGTAGGCGTACCAGAACTTCCCCAAAATAAACATGGCGACAAAAATCGATACTGATTGACAAATGTACACGAACCCACCTTCCCCCACCCACACCTAAGTACACAGACCATGAAATGGGGAATCGGTTTCTGATATGAATTTATCATGAGGTGCTCGAGATTGGTGAGGCAGAGTGGTGTGAAAATTGCAGGTTTAACTAAATTTGAAGGTGTCGTTGGTCCATTTCACCATCCATCTTGTTAAGTAGACCTGTGAATGTGATCAGGTTCTGGATGCAATGTTTTGCGTTATAATTGCGTTATGTTTTGTTTTTAACTTTGGCCGCCAGGTTGAGGGGTATAGCATGGTGCAGGCTTGAGAAACCAGCATTTTGACATGCATGGATGAACCTCCACGAATTTTGCACACTGCGCCTACTGGCAAAAGAGTCGTCTCTTCTGATGCATACTCTTCAATATTTCAAAGATAGACCAGTTGAGCATGTTGAATATTGCATAGTCTGCGATGATAGTGCCATTTGTCTGCGCATAAGACTAATAGAAAAGATGAGATAGACCTGAAAATGCAATACCTTGGAATAATTGTACAGTGAGGGTTTAATCATGTACAGTGAAAAGCACTGCACACAGACACGGTATATCGAACTACGTACTGAGAAATTTCTTTTCTTTCTTTTTTCCTTTTTATGTTGCTTTGTTTTATTCTTCTTTTTACTTTTCTATTCGAAATACTACTACAAGTTCCTTCTTCTAATCGCACCATTACTTTTGTGATAAAAAACAGTTATAATTATTCTTTGAAAAAAATACTACAAGTTGTGAAAACTTTATATTCAAATTGCTCGTAAGCTCGAAAAAAAACCCATAAAAACCAAGAGGCTTCAAGGGGCTCTGCCTCCTGGATAACGCCTGTTTGGATGTCAAGCCCCACTCCAAAAAAACTTCCCGCAGCTTCTGTGATCTCAGCAAACTGATACTTCAGATTCACTCTGACCTATTACTTGTATACTTCGTGTGAATGTTGCTTTGGATTTCACTATGCTTCAACAATACATCAACACTTCAAGTCCATTGGAATCCCTTCACAGTCTTTTCAAGAGCTTAAATGCACTCTAAAATCTCAGTTCAAAACAACGCACTCTTTACTGACACTTTTACAAGATTTTCCCAGACGGTGTGTATATCGACAAGTCCAAACAAGACACTGTTGACTTACATCTTCGCGAGATTTTCGCAGATGGAAAAGGCTTTCGCGCCCGAAAGTCGTGAATGTTTTTACAGACTAGCACAAGGAACCTTTAACATACCATCACGTAGGCTACGTCAAACGTCTGGAGTCTATTAAAGACGTGCATTACCTTAAGTATGACGATATACCACCAGGTAATAAACTGTAACCAGCCTTAGATCGAGCAGCCTCCGAAAATAACTAAACAAAGAAATTGAATAAATTTTGGCGGTCTTTAGAAAAGCTTCGCGAAATGTCAGCGCTCTCATTAATCATTTTTCACTGCAGGCTATATTCCATATGCATCGTTGCATGCTGCATTCTCGCTCCCCTTTCTTTCTCGACTTGCCCCCCCCCCCTTCTCTTTCTCTCTGTGTCTCTTTTTCTTTCCATCTTACAGTTGCAAGTCGTATAGTGTTGGTCAATCCTCTAGCACTTCTCTTGTGTATTTACACGTGAATTCCACTACATTATGTCTGCGTCTATCCTATCTTCGCTTCTCACTCTTTTAAAGCTTTCGTTGAATTTCCATTAAGGATTCAAGTTTTCGTCTATATTGTACCGACATGCCCAGACCAATGTTCAGTTTACTTCATGATTCCCGTAACGGTTTTGCAATATCCTAATATGGTACCAATCGTGCATGCTCATTGGCCTTGAAGTCGTCTTGAACATTTGTATTTTCCCTCTGCCACTTCCAAGAGAACATTGCCCTCCAGTCATTTTTGTACTAATCTTACTCTAAAAATATACCCATGACTTAATTATCATTTGAAACGGGACGCTTCATTATACCATATTACGTAGCAGGAGAGAGATATGAGAAATAGTCACTTTTAGTGCACTCAAACAAACAAACACAAAAAACATTCATAATACAAACGAGTTTTTTTCTTTCTTTTTTTTAGTTCACATGCACGTAATCCTAGCCACAGAGAGAAAAAACTTTGGGAAAGCATGCTTGTGATTTGTTTTTCTCTTAAAGGGGGTACCCGATGCTGAAACAATGTTGGTTCATTTAAAAGAGCATGATTTCATCAGCAGAAAATCATCTGCCTAATTTTTTTTTAAAAGTCGTGTTGCCAAGGAAACCCCCAAATGTGGTAAGATTTCAGGATATTTTTGACCCCTCAGCTGTGTCCCATGCAGTTTCAACTGGGTACCCACAATGACGTCAAAATGACGTCAAAGTGGTTACCTTGTCGCGCAATTCTAGGAAAATGCGCGCAAGGTATAATACATATATTATACAGTCTAGCGCGCAGCACAACTGCAATGCGCGAAGCTGGGTACCCACTTTTACGTCATACCTCATACTCAATTTTTTTTTTGTCAACTCTTGACTTTTTATGAGAAAATTAGCTAAAATGCATTGATTTCGATTGAAAATCATCAAATTTTCATTGTTATTCTTCTTAGAATCCTATTCTCGTTCATATGTCAAAAAAAAAAAAAACCACTGCGTAATCACTTTAAGTACTCACGTTCTGCAGGGAAATTCTCCTGGCCTCAATCGTATTCAAGCATGCCAAGTTTAAATATGAATTGGAATAAATTTTATATTAAGCTGACGAAGAACACAATTTCTCTTTAAAAAACACAACCAAATACGAACGTGAAACTCACTTCATTTTCCAGTACACTTTTCTAGATCATAATGTTTAGTAGTAGAGAGTGTTGGAAAACCGAAACTGGGCATTTTATCCCCCAAATAATATGACCAAGCAATTTTCCTTAAGATATTGGTGAAAGGCGACCAGTAATTGCTTTTATAAAGTACATGTCACCCACTTATGCATAAAGCATTCGATACAATATAATATAGCTCTTTCAAAGAGCTTCTGAAAGTTTTATATATAAAGTGGAAGAAATTTCCCAAGAACATAATACTGGCGAACACTCACATTTGGTGAAATATACCGAAATTATAATGATAATGATGATAATTTTGATATTCATGATAACAATAATGATAAGTAATTAAGAGTTATAATTATGTATGTTCGTGTAAAAAAATTCCAGCCATCATTTGGTGATTGTGTATTTTTGTATAATTAGAGTCCTGATGAAGATCACAGATCGAGAGCTTGACCAATAAAGGAAGATCAGAAGGTACGATCGCTTCTTATTAATATATCTATATGTATATATATATATATATATATATATATATATATATATATATATATATATAATGTAGACAGGAATAACTTCAAAAAGAGTCGAAGGTACGCCATGTGTAAATCCAACATTAGCTTTTATTGTTCATAATTTTCGGCCCGCCTCGGGCCTTCCTCAGTGTATACAGTTAATCATCCAACACGTGGGTATTATTCTCAATATATGTATATGGGTATATATATATATAAAGAACAAAATCAAGGCGAATGCCATGCTTTGATCGAACTGAATTTAATTCTTTCCACAAATTTTCGGAAGCCTATTCCTTTCTCAAGTGGATAACTGAAATGAGAAGATGAACAATAACAATAATAATTTGATGAAAGCGCGTTATCATGGGTGCGCAGATGTGTCCAAGCCTTACCCCTTGGTGCTCCAGCAGGCAAGGCAACACCCGTGCATCCATGGAAACATGATACGTAACAAAGGCATGACGTCATAAAAGCTAGAAAGATATTACGCGGATCCACTCCGATAGAAGAAGTGAAAAGACAAGAATATATCATCACACATTAATTCAAAATATACGAGTTATTTGATAATGATAACGGAGGAGAATTGACTTGGTGATGAGCAAGGTCTGATATAGAAAAAATGTAATGAAATTCTAATTAAATATATGTATGTGTATATATATATATATATATATATATATATATATATATATATGCATCTTCAAATCCCAATCTCTCTCTTTCTCTCTTCTCCCCACCCCCTTCTCTGTCTCCCCCTCCTTCTCTCTGCCCCTTTATGTATTCATATTCTTGCCTTTATTTTTCTCTCCCTATCCGCGTCTCGTCCATACGTCCTGCAATAAAATGCATGGTTTCCAGCCAGCCAGGACAAGCAATTAACTAATAGATTGATTGACTTCTAGCGGGGAGGATGCATATAAAAATATGTTTGAATGCTGACCTATTGAGCAATGGAGGAAAAAGTATAGCTGCTTCACTGACAGTGCGTGCAGTTCGCCTCTCGCATTCAATAGTAAGTGTGGGGGGGATTTTTAGGCCATGCACTTACCCTTTTTTTTCCTATTTTTTTATTTTATTTATTTTGATTTGTTTAGCCAGGGTGACCCTGTCAGTGAATACAAAACTGTTATACCAGGGGTTCCTGCAAATAAAGTACACAAGAAATTTCTAACACACACGTGAATAAGCGAATGACTTTTTCTTTCTTTTCTTTCTAATACTTTTTTTTTTCTCTTTAGAGAATTCGAATATAGTGCCCGACCCATCTCTTACAAAATTTCAGATCCGCCAATACCTAACAGTGAGGGATATTACTAAAAATATGAAAAGATGATATAATTATGTCAGTTGCTCTAGTTTTCATCAAGGTTCACCTCAAAAGTAGGTCAATATGCAGCATTTCATGATATTTCTTATCAATTTATACCATTCCCCACCCCTCCTTTTTCATCGCATGATAACATAACGTAATTCATTCAACATGCAGAGAAACAAAATTGCGTAATATCCAAATCAGTTACCTTGCATCATCAAAACTGTTGTTTTTACATTTGTTTTTGAAGGTATCCTAGGTCCTTAAACGAGGTAACTATGTGGGTTTCCCCAAAAATTAAGTAAAACCCTTTTGTGTCGAAAAGTACGACGCAAGGATTTTTACCTCCTAAACAATTAATGACATCAAAACATTCTCAATCTTTTCTTACAAGTTTACTACCATATAACTATTTCCTCTCTCCATGCCATGCACCCAACATCATTATTCCTTCTTTCTTTATTTTTTACTTTTCCTATTTCCATTTTGAAAGCTTCGCCGACCCTGCCATCAACTTCCATAAAGTGGCTAAGTCCAGGGGTAAGGTATACTTCTCTCCTCCTCCCCTCAATCTTTTGAGAGAGTTCCCCCCCCCCCACAAACACACACATACTCACACTGTTTTAAAAGAGTAATATAATGAAAATCAGTCCGTTGCTAAAAAAAAATGCTACAAAAATAATATGCGACTCTTACTGTAGTGAAAATCTTCAAAACTTTTAAAAATTTGAAAATCGGTGCAGAACGTCATAAAATGTGTAGGGGTGCGTGAGGCTCTGTGTATGTGTGTGCAAGCGCGCGTATTGTGCACGTAGACAATGGTAGAAGTGCCGTATAGTCGAGTGGTTTAAGGCACTTGACTGGAGACGCAAAGATCCGGGTTCGATCCCCGGCACGGCACTTATGCCATTGAGCAAGGCATTTTATCTACATTGTTGTTTTATCGTCTATCAAAAAAAGTGATTTGCTATATGCATATGGCACATATAGCACATATAGCACATATATACCAACGTGTGCATATGTTGTTTAAAAAAAAAGGTATGCGTGAAAAAAAAAAATCTTTGCGTCTGTTTGCGATCATCCGTCATTTCTCAGAACGGATTTAGCCAAGGCTTCCTAATGATAATTATGACAGTCAGCGTGGCAATTATTTACTGGGAGAGCACCATAAAGGCAAACCATAAAAAATAAAAGTGATCATGACGCTCTGCCGATCACT
The DNA here is from genome assembly GCA_029962745.1 of Echinometra lucunter. NCBI lineage: Eukaryota > Metazoa > Echinodermata > Echinoidea > Camarodonta > Echinometridae > Echinometra > Echinometra lucunter. Next base: position 24,046,377 of record CM057156.1, read on the forward strand.
TCTCAGAATCTTGACAAGGCCTTTGGAGAATGACTGGAAAGGGTAAATTTACAAAGTGTCGTTCACATTTGACCAGTCTTTTCTTTGGTCTCATACTCATTGATAACGTTTAGAAACCACACGTTAGAACTTGTATTATACGAAAATTGCCATACCAACTGTGGGAAGAGCAGAACCAAGTGTTTAATTGTAACATCTTTGACACATTATGAGCTAAAAGTTACAAAGGAAAAGGGAAAGTGTTCAACAATCATCTGAAAAAAATATTTTGATGAAATATTGGGATACTGTTCTTGTATAAAGTAAAGTACCTGATTTGATACACCAACCTATAAGTTCTCATAAGATCCATGCTTTCAAGTCATACATGTAGAATGAAACCAACAGGGCCCTCAAATGCTAAAAAGTAATTGAACGTAAACTGCATCTGCAGAAGAATTCACTTTTTTGAGTAAATTCATCCTGGGACATAATAGATGAAGAAGAGCGATAAACTCTCAGAAGTATATATATAAAAAAAAAACATCCCTAATCTACTATTCCGCAGAGCTCAGCCGCTGAGGCGGCACTTAAAGGAGAAAGTTCGTGAGAGTGCCTCCGTGATGACGTCATCTGCATAATCAAGCGTGATAATCCAGGGAACGGTTACGGGCAATGATCCGGCATCAAGTGTGATAGAAACAGGTGTGTCATTGCCGGTCCCTGGAATTCCTGTCAATTTTCCAATATGGATGTGATATGTATATCATCTCAAACAGCTTACGGTATTTTGGGAAGTCATTTTCTCAAAGCCTGGAAAATATGACAGCTGAGCTGCGGCAAAATGAATTCATGCACCAGTGATTTATCTCGGCGAGACTTCCGAATCATGTCATCATTTTCCTTCCCGTTTTCCTGAACCATCCTTTTACTGTCCTCTCTCTCTCTCTCTCTCTCTCTGTCTTCCTTTCCCTTTTCTCCACACTATTTTCGTCCTCACAGTGTGTGTTTCTTTTTCTTTCTGATATGACTAAGTTATCATTTTACTTTTCTCATTTCACTTATTATCTTCTGTTACAATCTTACTTCCCCTCTAACTTTCTTCACGCTTCAGAGTCATCCATTCAATCATATCAACACTTGCTGCTGGCACAAAAAATATTTGCACAGTCTCTATTCTTGGGAGTATATTCCACCCATCATATTCACCGAAAGTATTATATAGAAATGCACTTCACTATGTCCCCCTTCCCGTAAGGAATGACAAAAAATAGAGTGATGCCTGGCCAAAGGACGGTGCTTACAAGGCCTCAACTAGCAGCTTTGGCATCTTTGCTCAAATATATTTTACTTTCACCCACGACAACATGTCTTCATTCATCATTTTGTATTGCTAGCCTCACAGGAACGCACAGCTGCTATAGAAGTGCAGCTCGTGAATATGTCTTGTTTGCTTTGTAACCCGATTTTAAACATACATTGACACAGCTAACAAAAAGGAAGTCTAGTGGTCTAGCTACTCAAACACGTCCTCCCATCCCCCTACAAATGATTTTTAAAAAGAAGAAAATATTAATTCCATTGATTTTTGTAGTATGTATGTGCACATAGATGGGTCCAGACAGTGATAGGACACTGGGATCATAGTGTTAGGGGCATCGGTCTTACCCGGTCGATCAATAATAAATCACAAAATTATAGAGGGGGGGGGGGGGGTAGGGTCTAGGGGATGGTAGCGTAGTGTTTCATGTTTCTTTCCCAGTTTCTCGCATTCTCTCTCCCCCCCCCCCTCTCTCTCCTGCTCTTTTCTTTCTATTTTCCCTCTGTCTTTCCCCTTCTCTCTTCTATCTCCCTATATCCTTATTCTTTCTTTCACCATTCGATTCAACCCGCCAAGCTACACCACTATATTTCAGTTTGTTGTCAATAGCCTCACTTAAACTATTTGTTCACCTGCGTCATAAACCGATGGTAGATGGCATATTCTGAGTCCATCATTGCCACCTAAAAGCTAAATACATCATACAGTCATTCATAAAACACAATTAGAGTAACTATAAAATTGAAAGAACACTGCATTAGCTGCCTTTTCTAACATGTCGTAGGAGTCTACAACCAGAACGTTTAATTTAGCGGAAGCTGTAGTATTGTCTACCACAAGTGTATCAGTCATTTGAAAATAAGTGTGACGTGTGTATAGATAGGATGTATGATAAATAAAAATCGCAAAGACTTTAACCGGCATTCTAGGGTTTCACGGTTAAAAGGGTTGAAGAAAAGGACTGATAACGTAGGAACATAAATAGCGGAATCAAGTAGCTTATCACAAATTTTGCTCAATACTGTAACGATTTTTTTATAAGCGTTTTTCTAAACTATAATGCGGCAAATGCATTGTTCACACTGTTTCAAAGTGCATAAAAACGCATTTTACGGCATTGTACCATAATATGCAAAATATGATATGATCTGTTATGAAAAATGTAATTTTGTGAAATCAGGTTACCTGAATAAAGTGGTTTTTCCCGAGGAAAATAATTTAACGGTCAGGGAGAGGAATAACACAGGGAACTCACTATTGCAACCTTAACGATTAGATTGTCCTATGACCTGAGTTTTTGATAGCTTGGCAGATTCAGTCCGATCCCTCGTGTGCGCGCGCGCGTGTGTGGGTGTATTTGTGTGTATACATGTATGTATGTATATATTGTAATATGTTGTGCTTTGACGAAATAAACCATCGTCAAACGTTTTTAAAAAGGGGGCAAGGTTTTGTTTAGCATATGGCTTCTGTCATGACTTTCAGAAATAACAGAGACAGAGAGTTAGATATATTAAGATAGAGAGGCTTAGTGAAGAAGTATTTGGAATGTCTAACAGTCTGAAGTCATTGTCAAGTGTTTACTTCTTCTAGAGGACGTGTCGGAGGTGATGAAGGAGAAGATGAGGGTGTGTAGAGGATCAGTAGATGGAGAGTGAAAGAACAGAGGGAGAGAAAGGAGAGACGGGGTAACTTGAAATTATAGATGGAGAAAGGGGTGAAGTATACGTGGTGCAAGTGTTTATGTGCATGAGAGGGGGTGAAGAGCTTAATCATGAGTGGGGAAGGGGATAGACCTAGAGAGAAGGAAATAGAGAGAGATAGATAGAGACAGGATGAGAAAGAGTGTAAAAGATCTTCTTGCGTCAACCAGCATCGATCGATCACAGCAGGGAGGTAGTTCCTGTAAGGGTGTCACTGTCCTCTAGGCGCTATCCCCTTAAAACCCTGCTAACACTGGAATTAGGTAAAGGATTACTGTCTAAAATGTCAGCTAGGGGTCGATTTAGACAAGCTCTAACCTTAGAATTAACGGATTTCTCTTAAACTTGCACAACCCCGAAGGCCGTAACATCCCCATGGAAACTAGAATGACAGAGTAGAACCTTAAACCTGCCTAAAGCCTTTGGATTAGTCCTATAAATAGGACCATTACAGGTTGGGTATGCTGACCGTGCGAATCCTCGCTGTAAAATTCAATTTACATCATAACGACCTGCTGGTATTTGTGATTTCCAATGTTAATCAAAAACGTTCATTAGCCCAATCTGGCGCATATATTTCATTATCATTACGAGCTATAGCAATGGACTTTTCCCCTACATTCATCTTGATTTATCAATCATCATATCGCCCCCCCCCCCCCCCGGCGACTTGGCTCATTGAGTTCGACCATTCACTTCCAATCAACTGCGCTCTACCAATTAAGGAGAGGGCGGGTTGCAGCATCGTGCAATTAAAATATCGTTCTAATTGGCCTAGCGAACAAAAGATTAAATGCGCCCTTCCCTCGTCGCGTTCGGCCTTGACTCCCTTTCCTCGTCCTACCTTCCCAACTTGACACTGGGCGATGTCGAAAAAGAGAGAGAAAAACAGGTCTCGTGTCTCTCTTTGCCCCAAAATGCGAACAATCAATCTTTGTTTCGTTTTCCTCCCTTCGAAGAGAGAGAAATTCAACCCTCATGTATTAGTTTGCTGATCACGCACGCGCTCGCGTGATTGTATACCCAATGCCGTTTTCCGGCAAACGTCAATGTTTCGGCCAAAAGCGTGGGAGAGCGAAATAATTAAGGTTGCCGCTTTGGCGCCATTTTCTCTCTCGCCTTACACCCTGGCTCTACATACATAAAAGTGTGGAGTTATAAAATAATGAGCGGTATCTGTTGCTTAGTGCAAGAGGGTTGCTCGTAAGCATGTATTTAGGTTGAGGATGAGCAAAATGTGGATCAGTGGGAAATTTCTTCGCTGCCTCTAGTAACAAGATTAGTCTGTGTTAAACGTCTTTTTCATCATTATGGTTTGGTTGTGAGAAAGGTTGCACTGTTCAAAAGACAAAGAGGAAATTAGATCAAAATCTCAAGCATTCACACACGCGCTGACATTCATACCTGGAGCCCAACAGAGCATATTTGATTTTAGTGCATTAAAAGCCTACTTCTACTAAGAATCTTTGACCAAGTATTCTATTTTTGAAACTAGCCGAATTCCTAATTACGGTTGTCTTATTTCAGTCCCATAGGTTCTTAAGAACAACAACAATCACAAAATAGGGGGATTCTAGCAGTGGGCACACGATTGTGGTCGTTTGTGCTGAGGGCACATACTCAATGTCCCCCCCCCCCCCCTCCGAACAAACATCACTGGATCCACCACTACAACAGCTTACATGATCTTTCATAATTGTACTGCCTTCAAGATTTAACATGTTCTATGTACAGATGTAGCTGAAGGTTACACAACCATTCATCGTGACGGTAAAACTTCGTTAAAATAGACTGGCAAGATGCACTATGCAATCCAGTGAAAGCCAAGAGGGCGTTACTTTCACATCTCCTCCAGCATTAGGAAAAACACCCTTCAGATTCCCTGCAAGAACTTTCGGCCACTGAAACCCTCCTATCTCTTCGCATATGAATAAATATTTTGTAGAGCAACAACTTTTGAAATACCTCGATACCATTTTGATTTACGTCATGTGGTAAACAGTGTCCCTTTCCAAAGTTCACCATAGAATCGAAAAAAGAAAGTAGATGGGGTGAAAGTAATTTGGAGATAGCCTCTTGCCACAAATCATGGGGTAATAATTCATCCTTCTAACCTGGACTCGTCACTGACAGTTTGACGCACAGGTAAATCATCCCCTCAAATGGGCCCTCATTTATTATACACCTTCCAATCCAAATGCAACGCGTGCCCACGATCCAAAATGGCGACGATAGTCACCCGAGTGCACTGAAACACAATCCGCATGCGAGTCTATCGACTTCAGAAGGGAATACAAGATACAAATGTAAAATGCTACTTAAGGCATGTAAGGAGTGAAATGAACGATGTGGTTCTTAAAATGTTCACATTCTGCGGAAGCAAAAGTAAATCAAATTTATCCATATAGACATCTTGATCAACAAAGGGGTGTCTATTCCTGACGTTAATCTCAGATAAACCTCATACATTACAGAATCTAGTTAATAAACTGTCAATACAAAATGTTCTTGTTTTCAAAAGACAAGCAACCAGGGGACATACGATTGAAGTCATGTGAGATGGATTAAAGATTATATGCGTTAGGTAAAGGTCGGCTTGGTTTAGAACCCATAACCTTCCGGCTGTCAGAAACACTACCCCCCAGCTCTACATTGGCATACCTTTATATCAGGTCATCGTCATAAACATCCCTGAATCGAAAATGAGCATCACCAATCTCCTGGAAATTAGAATGATATTGATACATTGAAAGTCATCCCCGAAATACTCATTTTGCCTCGTTTTTCTTTCATCTCATCATAGTCATTCCTGCATTTACGTCAAAACGTTCATCATTCGACTTTTCCAATAAGCCCGAAAAGATATCCCGGGACATGATTACAATTAACTGATTTTAAATACTTGAGCTAAGATGCAAGCTAGCAGAAACCAATTTCATTTCAAGAAACTATCAGGTATTCATTTACTATTTATATATCTTTAATTTAGAAATTAAAAATCTAGTTATTTTTGTATCAGAAAGGTCGCCTCAATATAAGTGTGTGGTGACTCTCGAAGTTGTGTACGTCAGTGTTACGTCAATTACCAGGAGTGTTCAATTTGTGTTGGATTACTCAGGATTCTTTATAAAGGTCTGTTTCGAATGAGTAATGATGTTGACTTAGTTGATTAAAGCTTTGATTGGGAATTTTCAGAGTATCGCGTTGGGGTGCACCATGTTCACTCTCAAAAGGCTGTGGCATACAAAAACTATACAGTATTTATGATTAAGGAATGACGAGATGGAGATGAATATTAATGACAGAACAGCATAATCATGATCATGAGAGCTGTATAATCTTAGGATTATTTGTACTGCAGCGAATTACACTCAGTATTTTTGAGCTGTTTATTTTCATTCATCCAGCATTTGTTCGTAGAGCACACCGGCATTGATGCAAGTGTTGTTCTCACTTAGCCCTGAGGGGAAACGGGGGAAAAATTATAGGAAGAAAAGTCTATACACATCGTCCCCAAAATGCTCCGATGGGACTTAGCAATAATCCGCTTTCGGCTGTGTCGGCATGCTATCTTAGCGTAGCGAAGCGAAGAGAGGGCGAGACTGGAAGAAGGGGGGGGGCAGAAGAGAGAGAGAGAGGGGGGGGGGGGAGGAGGGAGCAGGAGGTGAGGAGAGGATTTGAGGGGGGTTTTAATGATAATTCTCAAAGTGGAAATTGGTAAGATACTCGCTCATGACGCCCGAACGCCGATTAGGCATACAAAATTGGGTGTCTAGTCGCACTACAATCGCTAATACTTTCGCCAGAATTTTTCCACCGCCGTAAGATGTTCTCACATTATTTTCTCATGGTAGGGAAGTTTACAAACTTCCTCAGACTTTAAAATTTCCCCAGATGTAACTGATTTGGTGAAAAGGACAAGTATCTGCTGACACAAAGTGCAATCATGGTGCTTTGGGCATGTGTTGGGGTAGTGATACAATTAATATGGTGAAACTTATCCTGGAAAAGTTTCTCCAAATTGTACCTTTATATATGCAGAAAATAGTA
>CM057156.1:24053929-24226719 GCA_029962745.1 Echinometra lucunter
ATTGAACGTAAACTGCATCTGCAGAAGAATTCACTTTTTTGAGTAAATTCATCCTGGAGACCATTAATAGATGAAGATAGAGCGATAAACTCTCAGAAGTATATATATAAAAAAAAAACATCCCTAATCTACTATTCCGCAGAGCTCAGACCGCTGAGGCGGCACTTAAAGGAGAAGTTCTTGAGAGTGCCTCCGTGATACGTCATCTGCATAATCAAGCGTGATAATCCAGGGAAACGGTTACGGGCAATGATCCGGCATCAAGTGTGATGAGAAACAGTGTGTCCATTGCCGGTCCCTGGAATTCCTGTCAATTTTCCAATATGGATGTGATATGTAATATCATCTCAAACAGCTGACGGTGTTTTTTGGGAAGTCATTTTCTCAAAGCCTGGAAAATATGACAGCTGAGCTTGCGGCAAAATGAATTCATGCACCAGTGATTTATCTCGGCGAGACTTCCGATCATGTCATCATTTTCCTTCCCGTTTTCCTGAACCATCCTTTTACTGTCCTCTCTCTCTCTCTCTCTCTCTCTGTCTTCCTTTCCCTTTTCTCCACACTAGTTTTCGTCCTCACAGTGTGTTTTCTTTTTCTTCTGATATGACTAAGTTATCATTTTTACTTTTCTTCATTTCCCTTATATCTTCTGTACAATCTTAACTTTCCGTTCCCCTCTATGACTTTGCTCAGCACCTGCAGAGTCATCCATTCAATCATATCAACACTGCTGCTGGCACAAAAAATATTTTCACAGTCTCTATTCTTGGGAGTATATTCCACCCATCATATTCACCGAAAGTATTATATAGAAATGCACTTCCCTATGTACCCCCTTCCCGTAAGGAATGACAAAAAATAGAGTGATGCCTGGCCAAAGGACGGTGCTTACAAGGCCTCAACTAGCAGCTTTGGCATCTTTGCTCAAATATATTTTACTTTCACCCACGACAACATGTCTCATTCATCATTTTGTATTGCTAGCCTCCAGGAACGCACAGCTGCTATAGAAGTGCAGCTCGTGAATATGTCTTGTTTGCTTGTAACCCGATTTTAAACATACATTGACACAGCTAACAAAAGGAAGTCTAGTGGTCTAGCTACTCAAACACGTCCTCCCATCCCCCTACAAATGATTTTAAAAAGAAGAAAATATTAATTCCATTGATTTTTGTAGTATGTATGTGCAATAGATGGGTCCAGACAGTGATAGGACACTGGGATCATAGTGTTAGGGGCATCGGTCTTACCCGGTCGATCAATAATAAATCACAAACTTATAGAGGGGGGGGGGGGGTAGGGTCTAGGGGATGGTAGCGTAGTGTTTCATGTTTCTTTCCCAGTTTCTCGCATTCTCTCTCCCCCCCCCCCCTCTCTCTCCTGCTCTTTCTTTCTATTTTCCCTCTGTCTTTCCCCTTCTCTCTTCTATCTCCCTATATCCTTATTCTTTCTTTCACCATTCGATTCAACCCGCCCAGCTACACCACTATATTTCAGTTTGTTGTCAATAGCCTCACTTAAACTATTTGTTCACCTGCGTCATAAACCGATGGTAGATGGCATATTCTGAGTCCATCATTGCCACCTAAAAGCTAAATACATCATACAGTCATTCATAAAACACAATTAGAGTAACTATAAAATTGAAAGACACTGCATTAGCTGCCTTTTCTAACATGTCGTAGGAGTCTACAACCAGAACGTTTAATTTAGCGGAAGCTGTAGTATTGTCTACCACAAGTGTATCAGTCATTTGAAAATAAGTGTGACGTGTGTATAGATAGGATGTATGATAAATAAAAATCGCAAAGACTTTAACCGGCATTCTAGGGTTTCACGGTTAAAAGGGTTGAAGAAAAGGACTGATAACGTAGGAACATAAATAGCGGAATCAAGTAGCTTATCACAAATTTTGCTCAATACTGTAACGATTTTTTTATAAGCGTTTTTCTAAACTATAATGCGGCAAATGCATTGTTCACACTGTTTTCAAAGTGCATAAAAACGCATTTTACGGCATTGTACCATAATATGCAAAATATGATAATGATCTGTTATGAAAAATGTAATTTTGTGAAATCAGGTTACCTGAATAAAGTGGTTTTTCCCGAGGAAAATAATTTAACGGTCAGGGAGAGGAATAACACAGGGAACTCACTATTGCAACCTTAACGATTAGATTGTCCTATGACCTGAGTTTTTGATAGCTTGGCAGATTCAGTCCGATCCCTCGTGTGCGCGCGCGCGTGTGTGGGTGTATTTGTGTGTATACATGTATGTATGTATATATTGTAATATGTTGTGCTTTGACGAAATAAACCATCGTCAAACGTTTTTAAAAAGGGGGCAAGGTTTTGTTTAGCATATGGCTTCTGTCATGACTTTCAGAAATAACAGAGACAGAGAGTTAGATATATTAAGATAGAGAGGCTTAGTGAAGAAGTATTTGGAATGTCTAACAGTCTGAAGTCATTGTCAAGTGTTTACTTCTTCTAGAGGACGTGTCGGAGGTGATGAAGGAGAAGATGAGGGTGTGTAGAGGATCAGTAGATGGAGAGTGAAAGAACAGAGGGAGAGAAAGGAGAGACGGGGTAACTTGAAATTATAGATGGAGAAAGGGGTGAAGTATACGTGGTGCAAGTGTTTATGTGCATGAGAGGGGGTGAAGAGCTTAATCATGAGTGGGGAAGGGGATAGACCTAGAGAGAAGGAAATAGAGAGAGATAGATAGAGACAGGATGAGAAAGAGTGTAAAAGATCTTCTTGCGTCAACCAGCATCGATCGATCACAGCAGGGAGGTAGTTCCTGTAAGGGTGTCACTGTCCTCTAGGCGCTATCCCCTTAAACCCTGCTAACACTGGAATTAGGTAAAGGATTACTGTCTAAAATGTCAGCTAGGGGTCGATTTAGACAAGCTCTAACCTTAGAATTAACGGATTTCTCTTAAACTTGCACAACCCCGAAGGCCGTAACATCCCCATGGAAACTAGAATGACAGAGTAGAACCTTAAACCTGCCTAAAGCCTTTGGATTAGTCCTATAAATAGGACCATTACAGGTTGGGTATGCTGACCGTGCGAATCCTCGCTGTAAAATTCAATTTACATCATAACGACCTGCTGGTATTTGTGATTTCCAATGTTAATCAAAAACGTTCATTAGCCCAATCTGGCGCATATATTTCATTATCATTACGAGCTATAGCAATGGACTTTTCCCCTACATTCATCTTGATTTATCAATCATCATATCGCCCCCCCCCCCCCCGGCGACTTGGCTCATTGAGTTCGACCCATTCACTTCCAATCAACTGCGCTCTACCAATTAAGGAGAGGGCGGGTTGCAGCAATCGTGCAATTAAAATATCGTTCTAATTGGCCTAGCGAACAAAAGATTAAAATGCGCCCTTCCCTCGTCGCGTTCGGCCTTGACTCCCTTTCCTCGTCCTACCTTCCCAACTTGACACTGGGCGATGTCGAAAAAGAGAGAGAAAAACAGGTCTCGTGTCTCTCTTTGCCCCAAAATGCGAACAATCAATCTTTGTTTCGTTTCCTCCCTTCGAAGAGAGAGAAATTCAACCCTCATGTATTAGTTTGCTGATCACGCACGCGCTCGCGTGATTGTATACCCAATGCCGTTTTCCGGCAAACGTCAATGTTTCGGCCAAAGCGTGGGAGAGCGAAATAATAAGGTTGCCGCTTTGGCGCCATTTTCTCTCTCGCCTTACACCCTGGCTCTACATACATAAAAGTGTGGAGTTATAAAATAATGAGCGGTATCTGTTGCTTAGTGCAAGAGGGTTGCTCGTAAGCATGTATTTAGGTTGAGGATGAGCAAAATGTGGATCAGTGGGAAATTTCTTCGCTGCCTCTAGTAACAAGATTAGTCTGTGTTAAACGTCTTTTTCATCATTATGGTTTGGTTGTGAGAAAGGTTGCACTGTTCAAAAAGACAAAAGAGGAAATTAGATCAAAATCTCAAGCATTCACACACGCGCTGACATTCATACCTGGAGCCCAACAGAGCATATTTGATTTTAGTGCATTAAAAGCCTACTTCTACTAAGAATCTTTGACCAAGTATTCTATTTTTGAAACTAGCCGAATTCCTAATTACGGTTGTCTTATTTCAGTCCCATAGGTTCTTAAGAACAACAACAATCACAAAATAGGGGGATTCTAGCAGTGGGCACACGATTTGGTCGTTTTGGCTGAGGGCACATACTCAATGTCCCCCCCCCCCCCCTCCGAACAAACATCACTGGATCCACCACTACAACAGCTTACATGATCTTTCATAAATTGTACATGCCTTCAAAGATTTAACATGTTTCTATGTACAGATGTAGCTGAAGGTTACACAAACCATTCATCGTGACGGTAAAACTTCGTTAAAATAGACTGGCAAGATGCACTATGCAATCCAGTGAAAGCCAAGAGGGCGTTACTTCACATCTCTCAGCATTAGGAAAACACCCTTCAGATTCCCTGCAAGAACTTTCGGCCACTGAAACCCTCCTATCTCTTCGCATATGAATAAATATTTTGTAGAGCAACAACTTTTGAAATACCTCGATACCATTTTGATTTACGTCATGTGGTAAACAGTGTCCCTTTCCAAAGTTCACCATAGAATCGAAAAAAGAAAGTAGATGGGGTGAAAGTAATTTGGAGATAGCCTCTTGCCACAAATCATGGGGTAATAATTCATCCTTCTAACCTGGACTCGTCACTGACAGTTTGACGCACAGGTAAATCATCCCCTCAAATGGGCCCTCATTTATTATACACCTTCCAATCCAAATGCAACGCGTGCCCACGATCCAAAATGGCGACGATAGTCACCCGAGTGCACTGAAACACAATCCGCATGCGAGTCTATCGACTTCAGAAGGGAATACAAGGATACAAATGTAAAATGCTACTTAAGGCATGTAAGGAGTGAAATGAACGATGTGGTTCTTAAAATGTTCACATTCTGCGGAAGCAAAAGTAAATCAAATTTATCCATATAGACATCTTGATCAACAAAGGGGTGTCTATTCCTGACGTTATCTCAGATAAACCTCATACATTACAGAATCTAGTTAATAAACTGTCAATACAAAATGTTCTTGTTTTCAAAAGACAAGCAACCAGGGGACATACGATTGAAGTCATGTGAGATGGATTAAAGATTATATGCGTTAGGTAAAGGTCGGCTTGGTTTAGAACCCATAACCTTCCGGCTGTCAGAAACACTACCCCAGCTCTACATTGGCATACCTTTATATCAGGACATCGTCATAAACATCCCTGAATCGAAAATGAGCATCACCAATCTCCATGGAAATTAGAATGATATTGATACACTTGAAAGTCATCCCCGAAATACTCATTTTGCCTCGTTTTTCTTTCATCTCATCATAGTCATTCCTGCATTTACGTCAAAACGTTCATCATTCGACTTTTCCAATAAGCCCGAAAAGATATCCCGGGACATGATTACAATTAACTGATTTTAAATACTTGAGCTAAGATGCAAGCTAGCAGAAACCAATTTCATTTCAAGAAACTATCAGGTATTCATTTACTATTTATATATCTTTAATTTAGAAATTAAAAATCTAGTTATTTTTGTATCAGAAAGGTCGCCTCAATATAAGTGTGTGGTGACTCTCGAAGTTGTGTACGTCAGTGTTACGTCAATTACCAGGAGTGTTCAATTTGTGTTGGATTACTCAGGATTCTTTATAAAGGTCTGTTTCGAATGAGTAATGATGTTGACTTAGTTGATTAAAGCTTTGATTGGGAATTTTCAGAGTATCGCGTTGGGGTGCACCATGTTCACTCTCAAAAGGCCTGTGGCATACAAAAAACTATACAGTATTTTATGATTAAGGAAATGACGAGATGGAGATGAATATTAATGACAGAACAGCATAATCATGATCATGAGAGCTGTATAATCTTAGGATTATTTGTACTGCAGCGAATTACACTCAGTATTTTTGAGCTGTTTATTTTCATTCAATCCAGCATTTGTTCGTAGAGCACACCGGCATTGATGCAAGTGTTGTTCTCACTTAGCCCTGAGGGGGAAACGGGGGAAAAATTATAGGAAGAAAAGTCTATACGACATCGTCCCCAAAATGCTCCGATGGGACTTAGCAATAATCCGCTTTTCGGCTGTGTCGGCATGCTATCTTAGAGTAGCGAAGCGAAGAGAGGGCGAGACTGGAAGAAGGGGGGGGGCAGAGAGAGAGAGAGAGGGGGGGGGGGGAGGAGGAGCAGGAGGTGAGGAGAGGAATTTGAGGGGGGTGTTAATGATAATTCTCAAAGTGGAAATTGGTAAGATACTCGCTCATGACGCCCGAACGCCGATTAGGCATACAAAATTGGGTGTCTAGTCGCACTACATCGCTAATACTTTCGCCAGAATTTTTATCCAACGCCGTAAGATGTTCTCACATTATTTTCTCCATGGTAGGGAAGTTTACAAAACTTCCTCAGACTTTAAAATTTGCCCCAGATGTAACTGATTTTAGGTGAAAAGGACAAGTTATCTGCCTGACACAAAGTGCAATCATGGTGCTTTGGGCATGTGTTGGGGTAGTGATACAATTAATATGGTGAAACTTATCCTGGAAAAGTTTCTCCAAATTGTACCTTTATATATGCAGAAAATAGTATTTCACGTCATAACTTTAAGGCATGATGAGTGAAGTCAGGCACCAGGCCATAAAATGTCTTTCCATATGAACTATCTCTAAAGGACGGATCAAAGAAGAAAATATAGACATGATAGAAGGAGGAGGAGGAGGAGGAGGAGGAGGAGAAACTATGCGACCATTGCTTACCGTTTGGGCAAAGAGTTATTGCTTATGATGAGGAGTATAGGGATTGCGTGATCACGGAGAAATTGTCCCGTCACAGTCAATTGATGAAGCTATTAGACACTGACTGATGATGAGGCGCATCAACGTACGCTCTGGTCTCTGAGCGCACCTTCTTGGAGAATACCAGATGAAAACGGGAGGAGCAGGAGAGAATGCTGCTATTACCTCAAACGCTTGACCTTTTGCAAAGCGATTTCCTTTTAGACTTGATTAGTTTTCTCATCAAACGTGATGTTGACGGGTAGGAAAATAGCTCGGTCGGTGGATGGTGTCTACCTATTTGATATGCATCCACAAGGAGGGGTATATAAGCTGGACAAAAAGCATCTCATTTTGATATAGTGAAAGCTGCCAAATGGGATAATAGTTCAGGGACGAGACTTTCATTCGTAAAACTCTAATTATACCTAGGGAACGTTTTATGAAGAGTTTTTCGTTGATTTTCACGGACTAATTTGCTCTCAGCCAATCAGATGCGAGGATTTTCAGCAGCTTGTAACAGTTGTCAATGAAAATCACTGACAAAACTCTTCATGAAACGCTCTCCAGGACTCAAGATAAAGCAACGCAGCAATGGAAACCCAAGGCTTCCTCTGCATTCCACTCTAAGAAAATATTTTCATATCATTTTTTTTCCAGTTCTGAATAGAAAGTGCAAGTCATGCACTTAATTTAAAGATAACTGGAGCCTTGAGAAAAGTAAATGATTGACGCTTTCTGAGCTCTTACAATCAAGTATTAGGGGGGTGTTCTTGGTTGATGTTTGTAATGGCGTATAGAGAAATCAGATGGGGGATAATTCTCAACCCATATTAGGAAATGTAACTTTACAGGCATTTGGGGGCAATCCTGCGTGCTTTAGACGTATTCCAAGTCATCTTCATTCTTTTACTGGTCCTTCAAAGACGGACCAGCCTCTTATCCCTTGTTGGATGCACTGATGTCCTCAAATAACTATCGTGTTTAGATGTGAACACATTACACAAACATAGATTAAAAGGGGTATTGGCTATCGACACGTAATGATACAGATTATAATGAATGGCAAAACTGTAATAGGATATGTCCTCACATAACTATCGTATTTAGATGTGAACATATTACACAAATACAGGTTTCATGGGATACACCTATCTCCTCAAATAACTATCGTATTAAGATGTGAACTTTTTGCATAAATATAGATTTAAAATGGATGTATAATGGCACATAATGAGTACAGAGTATAATGAATGGGATGACTTTAATTGGATACGCCGATGTCTTCACATAACCATCGCATTTAGATGTGAACGTATTATACAAAAACATATTTTAAAGAGATGTAAGTAATACGTATATTATAATCAATGGGAAAGGTTAAATGGGATACACCGATGTCCACATCTAGATGTTAACGAATTGCACAAAATATACAATGAACGGGATGGGTTCACTTGGTTGTCATTATCAAAATGATCAAACATCATTCATGAAACTATCATCTTTAGAACTATACAATTAAATTTTGAGAACACAAGACGTAGTATTTCACATGTTTCACGTATCAATAATCCCCTTTTTTTCCAATATCGTAAAATGTACTAGCGTGTAGGCCTATACATATTTCTTTTTATGTAATCATAGATTTAAGTTGATCCTCCCATTTTTTAAAAGTCGATCCCTTCAGTCATTCAAGCTTTTGTTTTTGTTTTTTCCTTTAAAAATTCCAGGTTGCAATACTGTCTCATCTCACTACCTTTTGAGCTCATCGATTTATCCATTGCTATTATGAATGCCTTCTTATATACTTAGCATTATTCGACACACACACAATGAAAAGTTGAAAAGTGTATGAAATGTATTTTATCGATGCCTTCGAATTATATATTTTTACGACTCACTGGTTCTGTCACCGACATGGATTCGTTAAAGCAATCTATATTTGTATAATTATGTAGTACAATTCTATAGTAAATACATTATTTGATTAGGCACATATAATTGGATAATTATTTGCCCAAATTACAAGCTGCATTGAATCCTCCATTTTTGTACTGGTTTATGCTAAGTATTATAACGGGCATGCTAGTACGTATAGTAATTTATTGACGTCCATTATATTGACATTTCTGCTTAACTCATCGTCAACGAGAAAATGAGGATAATTACACGGACATGGGCAAATGGGTTTGGAAAAAAAATCATTTAAAGGTTGCTTAGCTCATAAGTCCGATCAAGTTCTCAAAATGATTAGCAAATTAAATCGGTATTGCCACAACCTGTTTGGCAAATTACTGGGCCAATAAGGCACTTTGAATATAACGCAGTGTGCGACTTGTTATCGCCACACAGACGCTGCATTCCATTGTAATAAGAAAATGGACTTCTGGCGTTAAGTACAGCATCGGTAACGTAAGCAGCACCTGTGGTAACATGAAAAGAAAGGTTTTCTTGTCTAGGATGTTTTTTTAATTTATATTATTTAAAGATTGCACCTGACGAATGATGCAAAGCATATTTCACAAAATTTACAGACATTAATCTGACAGTAATCTGTATGATATACGTATAAAAAGTATGCAGTTATGTTACAAAAAAAAAATAATAATCATATTCACTCCATCTCAAGGATAGGGGTGAGACACTGGCATTCAAAATATGAATCTGCTTTATTCACTCCACCATTATCAGATTAGCGGGAGGGTAGCATCTCCCTCCCATCCTTCCTCACGACCTCACCACATCAAAGAACCTGAATGAAAATACTACTACCCTAACCAAACTTGATCACGACTGGTCTTTCAAATAGTAGAAGAGACGATGAACATGAATTTAAAAAAGACGTCACGCTGAGTCTGATGTAAATGTGGAGTGAACTGTGTGTCTTTATCTAACTTACAAATTTCACTTTAAAACATTGGGCAAAGCACCTCTTCTGACCTTGTTCTCTAATAAAGAAATATGCCAACCGTGAAAATGGCGAAAGTTCACTTTATGATAAAAAAATATATATATATTGTCTCACTGTGTGTTGCACATCGTATTTTCCGATTTATGTGCTTTAAATCCAGGTGTCCTTGTGCCCTTGTACATCTTCTTTTCTTTCATTTTCTGTATTCAGTATCTATCTTTAAAATACTTATGTTACTTCATTTCAGACGATGGCCACACAAACAATAATAGCTTTCATAAGCTGGTAATTTATTGACGGACGCCTTTGGAATGTTTGGCGCAGTCTAATCAAGATCGCCATTACTTTGTACTGGCTCAATTGAGAAATTATTACATACATGTATCAAACTTATAATAATTTTGTTTGATTACGTCAATGCTTGATAATGGCGTGACATTAAAAATTTTAATTGCATATAAGCGGACAAAATTTGTTACTTTCACTTCCCTCTGTATTGCCATTTATTAGCATTAATTCTAAAAACATACCATACTATTTTGCATGATGAAACACGGACGGAGAGTCATTACTTTGTAAGAATGGCGTATGGAAATTTTCATAGCAAAAGAAAACTGTTGTGTGTTTACTCCTTTTGCTTTTTAGAGATACATTAATGTGCTGATAAAGATAATCATAATAATAATGCAAGTTTCAAATGTTTCTATGATAACACAGCAGCAAGAACGCAAAAAGAGAGGAAAATTAACGAGACATACTGGGAGCAACATAATAGTCTCGTGTATCTCCTGACCAAAGTATCCCCCCCCCCCCCGAAAAAAAGGGAGTGAGAGAGAGAGAGAGATAGAGATTGAAATGCATGTCTCCGATCATAATCATAATAATGGAGAAAAATTCCTTTTTACCTCCTTTTTCGCTATGAGCAATAAATAATTCTTCTTCTTAATTGGTAATGTTATCCTAAATTCAGTTGAGAGTCCTTATGATAGAAAAGTTGACAGCTCTATCGAGTCGAAATCTCATTACAATACCCAAGTGAACTAAACTGTACAAGTGAAACGATCATCCATCACAGACAACTCGTGGTTTTCTTCAGGTTAAACGTGAAATTCCTACTGACAAAATGAGAAGAAACTGAAATAGGCCTGTTTCTTCCCATGAGATTATCGTCGAGTAATTCTAACTCCCTTCTCAGAAAATGATTATCTAATGCAAAACTACAGAAACTTTGATGATCCAGGTGCAAGAAGGAATTGACATCCAACTCTTAATTCATTCTTTATGCATTCATTTGACGGTAGCCACTCCACCACCATGGTTGTTTTTTCTGGTTGTTTGTTTGTTATTTTTTTTGTTCAGAGATTTGAACCTGTAACATCACATTTGAATTACATTAGGGGGCGGACTTGCCCTTGGGAGTTGGGGGAATATCCTCTATGGGCCGCCCAATAATTTGGTTTGAGGGCCAGTTAATTTGCGTGCAGTAAGCCCATCACATCGACCTTCCCAAGGCAAATTTCACAGTCTAGTCTGGTGCAGTGAATAGCAACTCGCTTCATAGTCGGTACATAATCATGATAACACGTGTACTTACACGTGTTGCTGGGCAAATATACATCATTGATAAGACGTCGTAGATGACAGATCTCTTCAGCCTCCAAGTTTTCTTCTGGGTTTTTTTTTTTCATAATTAATCGCATGAATATTTATTTCTACCTCGATAACCTTCTTCATCTGGAGATCCGCTAATATTTTCCAGGCTTCATTCAAAACAATTAAACATGGGCTTGTAAGGTGGATAACATCAAAGGCATCGTTTTTCTATTAGTGCTGTGGAGCTGTGAAATAATCATAATGTCTTTCATAGGCATACCAAGGCGTGGGGAAGCTTCGGCTTCAGCCCGCCCCACCTCCCCTCTTCAAGACGAAATTCAAGAACATTTATTCGAAGGAAACCGTCACCTCATATTTGGGCAGGGAGATGCTCGAATCATGTCATATTTGGACAGCGAGGCGCCCGAATCAGTATTTGAAAAGAAGCGTCAGCCACTCTGGGGAAAATATTTTCACATGCTTTTGATATCACGATCATTAATGCTAACGAAACCCGGCAGAATGAAATACGGGAAACGAATATACAAGCAATTACATCATTTATGTCATTGATGTCGAAGGCTGCAGACTAATAGGTCACAATCTACTCGACCGGCCATGCACGTAAATGACGTCGCGTTTGCGTATTTCATTATTTCATTTTTAAAGCATGCATTAAATAGTAATGAAAGGTATCAAATGTGGCATTCGTCTTGCTTTTAAGTACTACAATGATATTTACAAGGGTATTATAATGAATCACACACATACACCCACACCCAGTCACGTATGTATATACGTCTTTTACAGGGGAGTAAGTGCAAACACTGCTTGCCTCCGCATAAAATGTAGGGTTTTTTTCCAAACTTGCGTGAGTATAGATGCAGCTCTCCTGATTAAAACCAACAATTTCATTCGGTCAGTATTGTTGGTCCGACAATCCCCCTTCCTGCACACACACACACACACACACACACACACACACACACACCTCACACGCACATACCCTCACACAATAGATATCCTGTAAAAGTGGTTCAGCCCCAAATTTTCATGTTTTTCCGTATTCCAAGAATGTAGAATATTTAGTAGGGGTAAACAAATCTTTTTCATTCAAGTTCGACTCACAGACCTGACATAGTGTCTAGGTTTGGTGACATTATCTTTTGATCATCACTGAACCACCATTTTCTGATTATGAGTTGCTGTTTATTTAGCTGTCTTCAGGGTGATTAGGAACAGTCATGTATAAGATATGAACATAATTCTGCATCACCCTCATTATTCAAGCAAGGTGACAATGTACGATGTCCTTTCACATACCATATCTAGAAAGAGCGATTGATAAACGACTTTAAAGGACGTGAAAGTTATATCATGATACATGTATATTATGTACGTTTCATGCCCCGTGGTTGGACTAGTAATAACTTTCAGTTAAAAGCGCAAGTATAGTCTGATGCTTTATTAGCCTTACGCCTTTTTTGAAATGGGTAATGATAATGACAGAAGTTGGATTGTAAAACTAATCGGCAATTACATTCTGCAGCGGCCGCGGAAGCGGGGAGGCTGAAAGGGGGCTGCAGCCCCCACGATTTCGGCTTTAAAAAAATCTATTAATTGTAAAAACTTAATATCTAAACTGTAAATTACTCATTTCACAGGCTTTCAAAACCATAAAAACCCTCACAAGGGGCCCTACAGCCCCTTGGTTCTGCCTGTTTGGGTGCCAGCCACTCCCTCCACCCCTCCCCCCCCCCCCCCCCCTTCTAAAAAATGAAATGTTCCGCAGCCCCTGTTCTGAATTAAAATTACCTCTTCATTTGCTTACGATTGCCTCATCAAACAGAATGCAACTCTTCATCTCACGAAGTCTGAGTATCGGCATTTTCCAGGCTGGGAGGAGCTCCGGAAATTGCTTTAAATTGCCTCAAATGATATTTCATAGTAAACCTGAATCTAAACTGATGCATTCTATTTCTCTTTTTCTGGGAATTCTTTCCAAGAAAAACAGACGCTAATTTTGTCGCTGCTTCCCATGTTCAAAGACACATTAAATGCACTTACATATCTATACTTTTGCCGCAAGAAACACGAAGCTGGGTACACTTACGTTTTGAATGTGTTCTCCTCCATGCACAAAGCGCGGCAACTGTTGAAAAGTATTTTTGACGTGCATAAAAGCAGTTCACATAAACGGCTATGCCAAGAATTTCCCTGGCGCCGATTCGCGGCTCGCCAGCAAGCTTGTACAAACGTATCCAACGTGAGTTTATTCGAATGATTTTATTCCTTGAAAATTCACCAATTTCGAATGGATTCCCATCACGGAAATGAAATGATTCGGTGACTGACGTCGTTGCGCTGGTCCTTTGAAACGAGAGAAACCAATTCGGAGCACGCTTGAACGAAGCAACTGTGCAATACGGCCGCCGAGTCACGCATCGACGTGCCGGCGGGAAAAACAGAGGGCTGATTATGCGCTTTACGTGTGCGTAAACGATCCGCGCAAAACTGTGTGCGAGGGAACAGTGACAAGTGTCGTCTGCAACGATAGAGCAATTTGCTCATTTCAACATTTTCCCTCTTTTTCCATTCGGCTGTCAAATCGGCTAGACAATTTTTAGCCCTA
Organism: Echinometra lucunter; assembly: GCA_029962745.1. NCBI lineage: Eukaryota > Metazoa > Echinodermata > Echinoidea > Camarodonta > Echinometridae > Echinometra > Echinometra lucunter. The sequence continues at coordinate 24,067,926 of CM057156.1, forward strand.
AAATTTGTTATTAATAGTTGCACATCTTTTTAGGCCATCCAGATATTAAACATTTTGTTTTATATTACAACTACAGTATCCCATTCTGCACATTTCGATCACGTTAATGACTTGTTCATCATTTTCATTTTCTCATCAGCTGAAATGTAAGTCATACCTGTACAGCTAGACGAACTAGTCTTGCTTTTTTTTTCAGTCAGTCACAAATCTTAAGGAATATGTGTGTCTTCTGCCCCCTTCCCGATCTGAGATCTGCTTCTACTTTATACAGCGAACAGGTGAAATGCAAGTGATCCTCCGTCAATAATTTGAATTTTATAATACTGTAGGGTACATGAACACGAAGGCCTCAAAGAAGTGGAATATTTTGGAAGAGAAGATGATACAAATTGTATAAGGTCAAATAAGAATAATTCCTAGCAGGGGGGGCGGAGTATTTTTTAAAGTGGATGTGGGACACCAACTAAAAGGGGCACTTTTTTAAGGGGGCACTTACAAAGTTTGGAGACAAGAATGGTGTTTAAATGCGTTGCAACGCGTTGGTATACCCTGATAGGCCTGTACATTATATCTAACACACTTTCAAGGATCATTTTCGATATATTTTTCTAATCTTTACATAATAACCGATTGGCAGTGGTGAAGACTGCTCTGATTACTCATATGCCAGCGAGCAATATGATGACAAAAAAAGTTGCTGAAGACCACGGTATTTCCATTATTCATAGTGATTTCATGATAAAGATGTCGCAGACTCATTTTTGAGCTCTCTCCTATCATCCATCCATTAACCCCGTCGTTTTCCTTATTGACCAAGCTTTAATTTTCATTGTATTTTTTAGGTCTCTTCACGACCGATATTGTATTAGAGAAAAAAAGTCAAACTGCGAGGGGACTTAAATTCAAGCGCAATGTCGACATGAATGGGAGAATAGATAAGACTATGCTTACACACACTTGATAAGCCTTGTCCGAGACATACTATGTAAGTGCGAGCGAGCTAGCAAGCGAGCTTTGAAAAAATGAAAAAAATATATATCATATATCCTCATTGCTTTACCGTAGGGACACAGTTCGTTATTAAAGTTGGGTTTTTTTTTTGGGGGGGGGGGGGGGCGTTGTGCCCGTAGCTCTTGCCTCCTGCTCCACTTCCTCACACTGTAATAAATAGCAACAGAATATATAATTATATGAAACTTCTCTGATTCTTCAGAGCAAGGTATATGGCTATTTTGGAGACTTTAAAATAAGTCACTTACAAGATGTGAAAAGGGATAATTAAAGAGAGGGTGGCACAAAAAGAAAAGGGGCTAATCATACGTTAAAAAAAGAACACGTATCAGATTTGAAGGGGTACTTATCGGAATGAGACTTGAAATACATAGAACGAAAAAGGGCACTGAAAAGTGGTACCTATCAATAAAATTGAAGAGGAACACTTATCAGATTCGAAGGAGAACTTATCGTAAGGAAAATGGCACTTATTAGAAAGTAAACGGGGAATTTATCAGAAATCAGATGGATGTGTATCAAATTTAAGAAAGGGGCACATGCCGGAATGGAAAAGGGATTCATCAGGAAACAAAACAGCCAATTGTGGCGCTAATCACTACTAGGAGAAATTGGACATACTACAAGGAAAGGGGCCATTTTATCAGAAGTAAATTGGGGCATGTATCACATTTCAAATGGGCACTTGCCCAAGTTGAAAAGCAGAACTCATCAGAAAGGGAGTACTCAGCAGAAGGGCAATTGCACTATTAGAACCGAAAATGGGCAGTCAAGAATTTCATTAGGAACATTCATTATAGAAGGAAAAATAGCGCTATGGAAAAAGAGGAAAGGTTCACTTATCTGTATAAAAGAAGGAATGCGGATGAAGGATTTAAGAGGGGCGACATATCAGAAGAGAAAAAGGGCACTTACTAGAAGGTGAAAGGGCACTTATTGAAAAAGAAAATTGGCCCTTGTAAGAAGAAAAAGGGAGCATTCAACAGATTTTAGAAGAGGCATTTTTCAATGGTAAAAAGGGGCACTTTTGGGGTGCTTGGAAAAAGTGGGGGAGCATGTGCCCCCCCCCGCTTCGCCACCCCCGATTCCTAGTTTCTCGTCCCTCCATACCTTTTCCTGCCCTCCTCAAATTTTTAGTTATTCTTTTAAAAAGATTGCTTTAAAAACAAAATTAATTTTAATCTGAGTACATCTGGACGGTGCCAGGTAAAAATGTCAGAGGTAAAAATGTCAGAGGTAAAAATGTCAGAGGTAAAAATGTCAGAGGTAAAAATGTCAGAGGTAAAGATGTCAGAGGTAAAAATGTCAGAGGTAAAAATGTCAGAGGTAAAAATGTCAGAGGTAAAAATATCAGAGATAAAAATGTCAGAGGTAAAAATGTCAGAGGTAAAAATGAGGGAGGTTGAAAATGTCAGAGGTAAAATTGTCAGAGGTAAAATGCAAGAGGTAAAAATGTCAGAGGTAAAAAAATTAATGTCAGAGGTATGCCAGATTTGGAAATGTTTAAGTGACATGTTTCAGGTACGAATACTGAATTATAGAAATTATGGGGAGTGGGATATATTCAAATATTTTCTGTAAACATACTGTGTCCATACTTGAATGCCCTTGTCTTGGCCATTTGGAAATAACGGTTATGGTGTTGGCGGGGTGAACGTTCTGGCATTGCCCTCGTTTTCACCGCGAGGACGGGCATTGTAAAAACGATGGTGGGAAAAAACTGGGTTGGTAACACGAGTAACTGACCACACACATTCCACACGACTGCGCGATTTTAATATTTAAATTCCTCTTCATAAGCTCCCTCCCCCCCCCCCCCCCCCACTCCAATAAAGCGTGGTATACGTGAAAGAATGCTTCAATATTATTGTCCTTATACGTAAGGAAGAATAGGAAGTAAGCGAAATTGAATCGTTAATTCGATCTATTTCTCGACCTTTTGTATGATTTCATCCGATACGCTGTTCGTTATCGGAAGAGTCGCGATCTGAAGAAGCAAATCGTTTATGTTTATTGGGTAAAGTTTAGCGTTACTAGACTTGGATTGATCAATAGGGTATATTATAATGGCAATGAGTGGGGGCTCTGGAAAGATATTACCAATAATCATGGATACCCCGGTGGTATGTGGAATGGCTGTAATAGGCGATAATGGATGTTATCGCAACACTTCAGTATTATTACCTTTTTTAATGTTATGGTTATTGACGAGTTAGCCTGTGTTGTGCACAGGATGGTTGTGCGGAATGCTTGCTTCGAACGAATGCTTCAATATTGTTGTCCTTATACGTAAGAAAGAATAGGAAGTAAGCGAAATTGAATCGTTAATTCGATCTATTTCTCGACCTTTTGTATTATTTCATCCGATACGCTGCGGAATTTACAACTCTTAAAGAGAATTATTCAATTAGATAATTGTGTTAGCATATGCAAAACATCAAACGTGGATATCCCTTCCTAAGTTCATCTACCATTCTGTCATTCCACTTAAGATCTTAAATCATTTAGATATAATCCTGTATCTTAATTAATCTCACAAAGAAAATAATGAACATCATCCCATGCTACATTTCTTACCCAAAACGCGCGATTTACTTATCGCTTGCTGAAATTGTCATAAATATGTTTCACAGTGCAATCGTGTCAAGCGGCCAAATCTTAAACACAGAGAGGGAACTGGGCATTCGTTTGCTGCTATATTTGGAGTAAGCTAAACAAGTGCTCGGAAGATCAAAACACTGTTGGGCAATGCGCACATACCAGGATGTTCTCCCGGCCAAAACAAGATTGGTCTCATTAGGTGGTTGAATGGGGCGCAGCATTATCAAATGAGTAAGACAGGAACATACACACTTTAACAGAGAGCAGTATTATTGTGATCACTCCATTTATACAGTATGAATTCTTTTTTTAATATCTCGTGCTCTTCCTAATTTCAAATTCAATATTCTTACCTGTAACACGTTCACTTCGGCATTTTCAGAGCTGACATTTTTATCTCTGACATTTTTACCTCTGACATTTTTACACCGAACCATCTGGACAATGATGAGGTGCAAAAAAAAAAAAAAAAAAATCTGTTTCCGACACGTAATTTTTTTACATTGTTTTGTGCCCCTTAAGTGTTTTAGATATGAAAATGAAATATTAAGAATGTTATTTTTTGTGATACAACTGACAGGAGAGCATTTTTATGTTGAAAAATATCACATATGAAATAACATGGAACGCCCTTCTTCTTAATTTGAAAAATATACGGAGGAGAAACAGGAATCAATTTTACTTGGCCTAACCTCGAAGTAAGTCTACATCTATGACTGATGACAGCATACCCTCCCCCCCCCCCCCCGCCCTCTCTCTCTCTCTCTCCCTCTCAATTCCTTTCTGTTTCTCTCTCATCCTGTTCCTCTTTCTCTCTTACTTTTTCCTCTCTCTCTCTCTCTTTCTTTCTCTCTCTCCCTCTCATGCTTTCTCTCTTTCTCTCTCACTTCATCTCTTTCTTTCTGTGTCCCTCTCTCTTTCTCTCCGACCTGTCGCATACCTTTTAGGGGTTCCGCAGCACATATTCCAGTACGCATGAAATCGGGTGCATGTTTAAAACATCGATTTTACGCCATTTTAAATCGCAGGATTGTGTACCGTGTAAGACAAACGATGTACGCACTACGTGCGGGCAGGCTATCGCTCTCGGTGTTTGATAGCTAATGGGAGGGAATTAGTCGATCATGAAACTAATGTCCACTCTAATTAGTGCACTGCCTCAGCATGCTCATTGATCGCGGTTTGTTAGGACAGCGGTCCATTTACCTGTTCACACATACCTCAGGAAAACTTTGGTTTTATCGGAGAAGATTCTGTTAATACTCTTTCTCGTTTTTAAAGAAACACACATACCCACATTGGTATCAATATGCCTATACAGCCCGTTAATTTTAGTGTACGATAAAAGATCAAATGCCTTGCTCACAAAAAATAGCTCACAGTGCTCGTTTTGCAAGGTATCCCCCGAGACAATTGATCACTTATTTTTTACATGTCCTAAAACAGCCACCTTTTGGAACGCGCTACGTATGCGGTCAACGAATTTCAATCCTGACTGCTTCATTTCATACAAACATATTATATTTGGAATTACAAAACTTAGAAGTCGAACCTCTTTAGCTTTCAATTTCCTTACTTTACTAGGCATTTTACGATGCAAATACCAAGATACCATTCCTAGTTTGAAGCAATTTACTTATTATGTTTTGGCAAACAAGTCAACGGAAAAGGATATTGTAAACAAGAAAAATAAAACTGAGAAGCATATGATAAAGTGGCAAAATATTAATAGGTGTTTTTTTTTTTTTTGCATTTCGTAATCATAATCTTTCTATATGTTGAGATTTTTTGTTGTTGTTAGTTTGATTTTTTATACGGGATTTAGTTCCATGCTTTGATATTTTGATGTACTAAGTTATGTTTGTATAGATGTCAGACAATTAGTTTGTTTATTTACATGTAACATGTATCTAAATGTAACGCATGCTATGTATAATTTTATGTGTTTTTTTCTGACCAATAAAATGTATCAAAATTTTTTTTAAAAATGCTTTGCTCAAGGGTATAAGTGCCGTGCCAGGGATCGAACCCTCGACTCTCGCGTCTCCAGTCAAGCGCCTGAAACCACTCGACTACGGCATCTCTACTTATGTGAGGTCCTGGGTGCGATCTTTTCTCAATAAGTAGATTATAATTATAACAGCAGTATTACAGGCACATCTCCAACGTCAATGTATCTCGAACCATCGCAACTTCGATTGAAAGAATTCGGTTGTTTTTTTTCGATATAACTTATATCTTTCTCATTTGAACCTTTGATCCCATGTGCATTTAAAGTTATTGTCATCGGAAACATGTAGATGCAGAGCAAGAAGCCTTAAGTCAGTCACAGGGGCGATCGGGATGGGCCATGCAGTTTGGAGACTTTCCCTTCGGGCTGCAAGATAATGTGGCTCAATAATCAAGGGCCGAACGATATATGGTCTGAGGACCACTAAAAACTCCTAGAAAAGTGTGCCATGCAGTAAGAATTTTTTTGTTCTGTATTAAGAACCTCCAGAAAAGGGGATTCTATAAAAGGTTCTTTATATTTTTAAAGGGGGTACCCAATGCTGAAACAATGTTAGTTCATTTAAAAGAGCATGGTTTTATTAGCAGAAAATCATCTGCCTAATTTTTTTTTTAAGTCGTGTTGCCAAGGAAACCCCCGAATGTGGTAAGATTTCAGGATATTTTTTACCCCTCAGCTGTGACCCTGTTTCAACTGGGTACCCACTTTGACGTCAAAATGACGTCAAAGTGGGTACCTTATCGCGCAATTCTAGCAAAATGCGCGCAAGGTATAATACATATTGTACAGTCTAGCGCGCAGCACAACTGCAATGCGCGAAGCTGGGTACCCACTTTTACGTCATACCTCATACTCAAATTTTTTGGTCATCTCTTGAATTTTTATGAGAAAATTAGCCAAAATGCATTGATTTCGATTAAAAATCATCAATTTTTTAATGTTATTCTTCTTAGAATTCGATTCTCGATCATATACCAAAATTTTTTCTACCATTGTGTAATCACTTTAAGAACCTTTGTACAAAAGGTTCTTTGTACAACCAAAAATGGTTCTCAAGACCCCTTTAGAACCCTATAGAGAACCTTTATAGTCTATAATGGTTCTTTAAAGAACATTTAAAGGTTCCAAATATGGAACAAGAAAAGGTTCTAATCAGCACCATTTTGGTAGGTCGAGTGGATCCTTCAACAAAATTCCCCACAAAAACGTCAGTCCCAGTCCGCCCCCAGTCCGCATCTAGTCTTCATGCCCCGTCTCCATTATCCCTAATATGATGACAGCATGGGTAATCAGGTCAGTTAATACTCGTTTATCACCTAATTAGCTTGCGAAATTTGACAATCAATAATTAAAAATATTGCCAACCTCTTAACAGTGTGCTCCTCTTTAAATCTATAATTCCACTTGACCGTTGTGACAGCTACACAACAAGCTATAATAAAACGTATTGGAATCTATTCATGACATTATATAATATCGTCTCTTTCACAGAAATGAATGAAATTTCCCACCTACCCCGAAGGGCACCATTTGCAAAGTTTTAAAAAATACTTGAAATTTGCTGTTTTATTTTATCAAAAAATTATCCAGTTAAATCCACTTAAAGGCATTGGCTAACTTTGTGAGTAGCTGATTTAAAAAATTCTCAAACTAAGATGAAACATGTGTATGAGTACTTGTACTCAAAAACCGGCCTGAAACCAACCATAATTTGGAATGAAAAAGTGTAAATAAGACGCAAACGGAGATTTTGTTATCCTTCGTCTCTCGAGACAATCAATAAGAGGACCACTTTGCTTGAATTTGAAAATGCCGTTATGTGCCTCCCGCAGCGTGATACGCCAATACACACAGTACGGTAAGGTGAGTCGTACGCGCATGCGCACTCCTAATGTCTATTCTATGCAACCGACCGTCGTATATTTTTCAAATATTGGTTCACATTTTTGATATTTAAAAATACTTCCTGTGGATATCATACTTTGAAACTTTCAGACTGGTATTTTTACACTATAACCCTTATGTTTATCCCATTTTCAAGTAACAAAACAAGATTTTTTAAAAATCATAACAATGTTAACCAATGTCTTTAACATATGACAAATTTATCATCGGTTAGTATTACTTTGATATGTTAATGTACTTTTTAAAAGATTTCGATGAATATCGTTTATTATCTCTCTCTCAGTCCCTTTCTCTCCTTATCTCTCCCTCTCTCTCTCTCTCTCTCTCTCTCTCTATATATATATATATATATTCACTTTTTTCACGTTTCTTTATTTGAATAAACTTGATTATGATTAGAATTACATTCCTTTATTCTTATGCATGTCTTTCCATCATTTTGTCTTGAAAAAGGCGAATATATATATATATTTCCATTTGCCATGTTTGCAGATTATTTGCCTTATTCAAGAGGAAAAGGTCGAAATAAGCGTTATTTTTCAATTCCTGCTGCTAAAGTGTCTGCAAGCGATTTAACATAGTGCGAACTTATTCATGTTATTTGCAGATTTGCAGACAGTACTCTAAAGTGTGTCCCAATGATGAGACAGGTTATACCTGTATATGGATATGGAGAATGCGAGAAATAATGATCAGAAATTGGAGAGGCGGATGACAGCCAGGCGGAGGCAGAAGCAGATACAGAGAGAGAGAGGGAGAGAGAGAGAGAGAGAGAGGGAGAGAGAGCGGGGGGCACTGCAACCTCCTCAGTCAGGTTTTTAAAAAGGTTTTCGGGCAAACATCACCTTATACTGAGGCAAAAAAAAAAAAAAAAAAAAAAAAGCTGAAATATTGTCCAATTCGGGCAGGGAATGCCCTGAATTTATGATTTACTGGTCTCGTCCACTTAATTGTAGATGAAAAGCACCTATTTCAAAAAACAACGTATAATTTTCTGATTTTTTTTTTTTTTTTACATTTATTTATTTATTCATTTTTGCAACAGAGAAAAGCGAGCGAGCCATATCTAAAAACTAGGAAGTTGACATTCGGGGAAAGGTGTCGGTTATACCCCCCCCCCCCCCCCGCCTCCTCCTCTCCCTCTCTCTTTTCGCAAATTATGTACCCAAGTGAATTAGAGAAGAAAAGGAGAGACAGACACAGAGAAAGAGACGGACAGATTGGCGTTTTGGGAGGAAGAGCGTATAAAATATACTCAGCATAATCGCATGCATTCAGTTGTGCGTTTATCACAGCCAGCCGAAAGATGAAATAACAGTAGTATGGGGACTCGCAGAATGATTAGGAGCCAAGAATAACATTCCTAGGAAATTGTCACCGTCCCTGGGGAACATTATCATTATTCGATAATGGCTATAAGCCTCTCAAGATCGTCCTACAATGACCTAAGTTACACTTTTCTTAATCCGGCCAGGAACGTAAGGAAGCATGATCATGACAATCTATTTTGATCATTCAAAATCTGTTAACTATTCAGTTTCTACGATTTTTCAGAGATGACTTTAATGACTGTAGATAAGCCGATAATAAACACTCGAATGCACGTAATTTCAATGATGATTTGCTTGTAGACAGACCACTTGACTCTTTAATGCAAAAAGGAATACACATAACTCTGTAAAACGTTGTCGAAGTAATTGCCTTACATAAATTTCATTTTTCGGGCGTTTGTTTATAAAGCATGGGTGTACTAGCGAGTCTGCAAGACGTCATGTTCAAAGCAAGCAGACATAATAGCATACGAATACTGTATATGGAACCATAACGAAAATAATCATCCCAATTACCCTACAATCACATTCGATGGCGATGTTACTAGGCATAATAAAAGAAAAAAATCAAGACAGAAAGAGAAAGAAAGGGACCGGGAAGGAGAAAAAATGACGAGAAAGAAAGAGAGAGAGAGAGAGAGAGAGAGAGAAGGAGAAGACAGTCATTTTGTTGGTTCTTTAAACAGAGAGACAAGATAATAACATGGGAGAAGATGAAAACGGCAAAGCAACAGTTTGATATTTTGAATAATGACAAAGTAGAAATGCAAACAAAGAAAGAAAATATGGCCAGGGGCGTCGCTAGAGGGGGGGTGTGGGGGGGGGGGGGTGTGACACCCCCCCATTAAAAATTCTTGTCGGCAAATTCGCGATCGCTGTCGGCAAAAAAGAGAGAGAGAGAGAGAGAGAGAGAAAGGAGAGGGAAGAGGAAGGAGGGAAAAAGAAAAAAGAAAGATGAGTAAGGTGCCCAAATAGAGTCATATTCGGCTTATTTGCTTGTGCATTTTGACGACGAAATAACACTGGTAACACGAAAGAGAGCCTATTTTTCCTCGCTCGCTGCGCTCGCTCGTATTATATTAAGCTACAGGATGTTTTCGGAAAGCAAACACATTTGCCAAGTGAAATAAACAAATATATAATTTAGATATTTTGGGGCCTATCATGTATTTTGTTGAAAAATTATCACCTCTATACCATAAAAAAGAGTAAATATATTTTTCCTCGCTCGCTGCGCTCGCTCGTATAATATTTAGATACAGGATGGTCTTTGAAAGCAAATAGATTAGGTAGGAGAGGTGACCAAATATATCACAATAGGTATCTTAAAGGCCCATCGTGTATTTTGATGAAGAACTTTCACTTCTACCATGAAAAGAAGTATTTTTCCTCGCTCGCTACGCTCGCTTGTACAATATTCAGATACAAGATGGATTTGGGAAAGCAAACGAATTCGGCATGCGAGGCTCATCATGTACTTTGATGAAGAGTTATCACCTACCATAAAAAGAGTATATATTTTTCCCCGCTCGCTGCGCTCGCTCGTATGATATTTAGATACAGCAAATAAATTAGGTAAGAGGGGTGACCAAAATATCAAAATAGATATCTTAAAGGCCCATCATGTATTTTGATGAAGAACTTTCACTTCTACCATGAAAAGGATTATATGATAAGGAGTATATAGATTTTTTCCTCGCTCGCTGTGCTCGCTCGTATAATATTACAATTTAGGATGGTCTTTGAAAGCGAATGAATCATGTGAGAGAGGTGACCAAATATATGATTTAGATATCTTTAAGCCCATCATGTAGTTTGATGAAGAACTATCACTTCTACGAAAGAGAGTGTATATTTTTCCTCGCTCGCTGCGCTCGCTCGTATTATATTTAGATAGAGAATGTTTTCGGAAAGCTAACACATTCAGCAAGTGAGGTGAACAAATATAATTTAGAAGGAAAATATAATAGAGGCACACAATTGAACATGCCTCGTGGGCTTTATACAGTTGAATTTGTCGACATTGGTCGTCGGCAATCGGAGGCATAATTTGTCGGCAATCTGGCCTCCACACCCCCCCCCCCCCATTAAAAAAAGTCTAGCGACGCCCCTGAATATGGCGTTTCAACAAAATAAGACACAGAGACAAACGGAGACAGGGACTGACGGTGAGAGCAGTCAAAAACAAAATAGGAAAATAGCTGTTGAAAAAATGTAGGTAAAGAGACCAAAAAAAAAAGTAGACGTATACCATGTATACACAAACAAAAAAAAAAGACAAAAGAAAACGAGACATGACAAATACAAGAGAGTTTTCCTCATTATGCCAGTGACAGCCAACAACTGGCAACGACTGTACTTGAAATTGGCTAAAGGTCATGGTACTGTCGTTAAATACGAAGGGGAATCATCAATTCTCCGCGACTGACATTAAGTATGGTCATTGAAAAAAGTTTTAAGGCAAATTACACGAAGGATATGGCTTTATGGTAACCAAACAACCTTTCTGCATCACGTGCACAAAATAATAATTGAAGCAAGGGTACTTAACGACCGGTTTGAACCTACGTCGAGAAGAGGAAGATAGGAATAAAACTTTAACCTTGGAAGATAAAGTTGGTGCTTTTTCCCATTAATAGCATTAAGATTTGAAGGGAATGCAGAGTAGCAGTTATTCACTTTTGATGCATCCCCCACACTTTTTTAAGTGGATGTATATACGTGTGTATATAAATTTGTATCATTTGGGGAATCATCCCCCCGCCCCCTCCCGAGATGAGGACCTGTCTACGCTAATGGCTTGTTATCTCATGGGCCTGCTCTAAATTTACAAACGCTCCTATCCTTGTTTTTCATAACGGTGTTTCAACATTTAATGTCGGACACACATGGAAAATTTTGAAGAAAAACTACATAAGCGTGCAAGATTTTTATCTTTGATATGAATACATGCTGAACAACTTTTCATAATAAATTGTAATGAGTGGACGAAATGCAAATTGATAACTCTGAATTTTTTTCTGACGATAGTATTCGGGGCTCCACAGGGCTGTGTCTTGTCGCCCGCCCTTTATTCATTATATACCAGTGATTTTGTTACCTCTTCATCTTCATGTAGCATATTGAAATATGCTGATGATACTGTGATATCTGGTTACTTAACTTATGATGCAACTGAGTACGTTTCCGAAATAAATCGTTTTGTTGAGTGGTGTGATAATCACAATTTAGAATGTTTTTTCTTAGGAAAATAAAAAGTTTCATGTTGATAATACCATTTAGACCTTATTCTATAAATCTGTAATCCAAATTGTTCTCCTTTTCAACTTGATATGTGTATACGGTAATCTTTCGCAGGATTACAAAAGGAAACTTGAGCAACCAAGAAGAATGGCCCAGCGAGTGATTGGTGAGACCAAGGACTCCTCTCCTTATGTGAGGAGGGGATGTTTTAAAAAGTCTCTTGACATCATGAATGATCTAACACACCCATTGAATTACTGTTTTTCTTTTAAAGGCATTGGCTAACTTTGTGAGCAGCTGATTTTAAAAATTCTCAAACTAAGATGAAACATGTGTATGAAAACTTGTATTTGTACTCAAACACCCTGAAACCAACCATAATTTGAAATGAGAAACTGTTAGTAAGACGCAAACGGCGATTTTATTATTTTTGGTCTCAGAGACAATAAGTAAGAGGAGCATTTTCCACGAGTTCAAAAACCCGTTAGCTGCACCTCTCTCCCTGTACTATACATGATATGCATACACACCCACACATACTATACATGATATGCATACACACACACATACACAGTATTGTTAAGGTGAACTCTGTGCACATGCACGCTCCTTATGTCCAGTCTGTGCAACCGACCATTACATTTTCTTCAAACATTAGCTACGTTCAAACAGCACCTTATTGTCGACGATTGCTTATCATCGACGATAAGAGTTTGCCCAATAAACATCGACGAGCGTTCACACTATTGCTTATCTTTAAGATAATGTTTTCGAGTTTTCGAGCCACTCGATGATAAGACCAGAAGTGCCGGGATGACCCCAGTACTTGGGAGTGCGCGCGGGTTCGCGGAGAGGTCACGCTTAACATCGAGCTCTATGTTAAAATTGCGTCTACACTACTTCTAACATCGACGGCGGGCCCCCCGCAGCTAGCGATTTGAGCGTAAACCTTCCCCGCTCTTCCCCGTTGAAATTAAACGGGGAAAAGCGGTAAAAGGTGGTGAAAGGCGCTGTATGAAAGGCGCAGGTGAAATCTTCCCCTTTGAACTTAAAGGGTAACTTCTCCACCTCGCGAGGTGGAGAAGAGGTGGTGAAGCTAAGCGGGGAAGCGGTTTACCCGCTTAAACTTGGCAGCATGAATGGGACGCTACGAGTTTTGCCGCTTAATGACGTCAGAGGTCAATTCTCATTTCCTCCTGAACCGAGATTCCGCGCGCTGAGCTGCCGATGGCCGGCCCCTCGTGAATGCTAGAATGACCCCAGCCTGCCGGCAGAGCTCCATCGCACGCCTCGCATTCACCGGCGAAGAGAAGGCAGTATGAAAGGAGGCACTTTTTCCTTCGCCGGTGAAGTGAGGAATGTGTGCTCTTAAAGTTAAGCGGTGAACTTCAACGGGTAACGGGGAAGAGCTCACTATGAAAGGGGTATCACTTTTCGACTAAACTTAAAGATTGCTTATTTTCCATTGCGTCTACACTGCACTTAACGTCTACGATAAGCGACCTTAACGTCGACGATTAAATTTTCGACGTTATCTTCAAGTTTAGCAAGTGCAGTTTGAAGCTAACTATTGGTTTACATTTTTCAATATTTAAAAGTATTTCCGTCGATATTATACTTTGAACTTTTCATACTGGTATTTTTAAACTATAGCTCTTGTCTTTATACTATTGTCAAGTAGCAAAATGAGATTTTTTAAAATTCTCATAATGTTAGCCCTTTACTTTAACAGATCGGGACTACGTTTATGTGTCCCACGTACGCGGCAGGCGAGATTCAGGGTTTCTTTTGTTCAGAATGTAATTCACCTATACAACAATTCGACCGTGAGGCGATAGAATGTGGGTGGGGGTAGTTATACAGTATAATACACAAACTTTCTTCTTCTTTTTTTCCACTGGAGGGCGTCAGTATGGGGTAAATTTCATTACCTGGGTTACTTTACTGTATTTTGTAAGTTCTTGTCTGATATCTGATTCATATTGTTGCGTATACTTGTACTCCTGATTGTTGTGTACAATTTTGGTTTTGAAATTTCTTATGTTTTAAAACCAATAGAAGAAGAATTTCCGTTATTTTGTATGATGCATCAATAAATTCAAATTCAAATTCAAAATTCAAAGTTTATTCTAGATCACTGTCTAATTCCGTAGATAGGATGTTTGATAATACTGACTGGAGGGGGGGGGGTTTAAATACATGGGGGTTAGTGATGGGCCCTCATTCGTATTTCTTATCAGGGTGCATGGAGGCAGGGGGAATGGTGAGGGCGGAAATCCTTGCACCCGCTCTTCTTTCCATCCAAAGGGGTTTTTTTCGCATCATCGAGAAAAAAGGTCGCCATTTCAGGGATATTGAAACCGTATGTTTTTGCGGAGAAAGGTCGCTTAACCGTCGCTTACCCGCTCCGGAGAAGGAAAATAGAATTCTAACCGAAATTCTATCACATCCTCCTAATGCGATTTTCGCTCATTGCTAGATTGCAGATTGATGCTACTTGATTTATCATCTCTGACAGGTTCGTTTTTTATTGTGATATTGTGCATAGTACTCACCTGGGTGAGCGCAATTGAACGAACTCTGCAAACACCTAATGCTATTTTGATAGGGGACCAAGAATCCCCCAAAATCTTTAGATGACATGAAAATATCATAAAAACGAGCAATTTACGACATTTGACGTGTTTTTTTTTTCAGATGGTTGACATTTCAGGCGCGTAGGGAATATATGATTTCATGTTAGACCTAGCACAGAATGCTATGTTGACTTGGAGTTGACATCACTAAAGAAGTTAAAGTTGTTCATGAGACAGACGGGGGATGGGTTGTAATGGGGTGGGATAGGGTGTACTCCTCCTCCCCCCCCCCCTTCTGATATTTTGTGAAAGCCAGCAAATGATTATTATCAGTCTTGATGGCAAATCGTGCGAAACACGTCGATCTAATTAAGCGAAATGAATGAGGTGAAAAAGACTAGGCCTAATTATGGCTAGAAGTCTTTATGAAAGGGAAGTGTTGATGTGATAAATCAGTTCAGAAAAAAATTGTAATTGACATAACTTGGATATAACTTGCAGTAAGGTGTTTAGAAACTATCCTAAAAAATAAATCATGGAAGAGATAAGAATGCATTGATCAAAATCATTACAAATTACCTAATGTTGCAATATAAAATAACGAAAGACACCCTACAATACTTATGTGAACTGCAGAAGGTCAAAATATTTTAATCCCGTGCGAGAACAAATGTTAAAGAAATTCATGAAAGCATTCCAAGGACAGTTCTTTCATGCTTCATTGTCACAACATTGCAAGGGAATATAAAAATGGGTAAGTAAACAGCATACTAACCATACATGTTAACCTTTCATTTCAAGATGAGCAGCCAAGCTATCAGAACAGCATTCAAATTACAGAGAGAAAGAGAGAGAGAGAGAGAGAGAGAGAGAGAGAGAGAGAGAGATTAAGAAAGAGAGAGACTAAGATGGATATAGATATACAGGTGAAAGTGGCGTTTTCTGCATCGACATCACGTGCAATGAAACATGAGACGGGAGAGAGAGAGAGAGAGAGAGAGAGAGCGGGAAAACAGATGTGACATTTTAGGCATCAACAACACACAATGAAACATGAAAGAAGGAAATAAAGAGAGAGTGAGTGAGAGAAAGAAAGGAGGAGAGAGATAGAGAGAGATAGAAAACTGAAGAACGCTGCGCAGTTCGGTGCATGGGGGAGTATTCTTCCCCAAGAACGCTGCACAGTTCGGTGCATAGGGGAGTATTTTTAGGGTGTGTTTAATGAGGGAACTCGATTTCTAGAAATTAGAAATGGGTACTTGAGTCGCGAACACAAATCGCGCTCACAATGGATGGTCTTTCTGGATGTCGTGTGTATCGTCGCGATCTGAGTTCCCGAAACCATCAAGCCCATGCCAAGCTGCAAGTGACCCGGCAGTGAAGGTCAAGTCTGGCGGGCTTATTACTCTTTATCTCATCCGGAAACAGGAGTCCGAAGTTCCCAAACAAAACGCGACCGAAGTCGCGTTATGTTTATTGGCACGACTTGAGTCGCCGATCTCGTTCAACGGGTAATCAAATCCCCCTTTTTTTTGTGAAACTCAAGTCCGGTACGCTAGTTCGGTAATCAAGTCGCCGTCGTGTTTACCGAGGGTAACGGGTAAGTTAGTTCGGAACTTGGGTCGCTTATTAGCCCTCTGTTACCCTCAATAAACACGCTCATAGATACAATAACAAGATATACCTAGCATAGTTTGACCAAACTGATATCGAAGTGAATGGAAAACTAAAACACAGGATCTTTTAAGACAAACATACTCTCAGATTTATTCAATTAGCTGCAAAAATTTGGAGCATTCATCATACATCTTATTGGGTAAGCTTTCATTACACGCAAAATTTTGATGTTTTACTGTCATCTTAAAAAAAACAAACACATATATTTCATAACCAACTTACACAAATTTGAGGCTCCAATATCTTTTACTCACCAACGGTGGAATCTTCTACTTCTTCTTAATTTTCTTGCTCTTCTCCTTCTTCTTCTTCTTCTTCCTCCTCTTCAATGCCTCCCAGTAAAGGGTGATTTAAGCTTTTCATCTCATTCTTATCATTTAACTGCAACTACTTTATCATAGAAAAATACCATTTGCAATATGTATTTAGCAGCAAATGTTGATGAGATATGCAATGGTGCATTGGGGCAAAGGTTACCTAAGCCCATCAGTAGAATATGTAGTCCTACCCATGTGCATTTGTGCTAGTATTTTTTTTTTTGGGGGGGGGGGGGTCCCCCCCCCCCCCCCCCCCCCCCAGACCGGAAAGCTTGTCTAACTTTGACACCTGTTTGATAATATACATGTGTCACCTATCCATAATAAGCATATCTGAATGACGTGATCATTTTCTTCGGAATCAAATTTTATTTTCAGAAGTCGAGCAAGCCTTTAAAAGCTCAAATGTCAGCCAACACTACAGAATCGTGCAAACAAATCCGGGCTTCCCGGCAATGACCTCCCAGGAGATATATCACCCGAAATACAGTTCCAAGAAGAATCGAACTGCATTAAACTAAGAGGCGATGAAAACATACAAGGTCAACTTAAAAAAAAACAGAGGTTGGCAAATTTCAGAGAAATGGCAGAAACGCACCCATTTCGGTATGAGCTGAAACGAATCAAAAAAGGGGGAAACACGTCAGAGAGAAAGTGGCATTTAAAATTGAAAAGGGATATGCAAACTAATTTAGCACATTTTAAGGCAGTAGTGAATTTTCAGGTCAATAATATACATGATATATTCATGGCGCTCTTATCATTAAAATGTGATACGGAAATCTGAAATGATAATTCAACGTATGGCAAGTGCCATTAATGAAATCAAAGGAAAGGAAATTTCTATTGATGTCGGATGAACAAAACTCTGTATTTCTGTTGCTAAAAACTATGATGTGAACTTTACATAGGCAAAAAGGCAAAAATCTCTTTGATGTGGTTTCACAATATTCTAGATGTAAAACGACTCAAACATTTTTCATATTTTTCAAACTTTATAATAATTGAGAAGGATCTTACTTTTCCCTTTTAAGGGGCGTCATCGTGATGGTATCTACAATATTCCATCATTCCGAGTATGGAGCGTGGGTGATGGAGGGAACTGGAAAATCACGACATGTTAATTAAATAATCACCGGAGAGCTAACGCCGATTACCAACGCCAATTACATCATGTACATCACAACCTTTTTTATGATCGCTTTGCCAAATCGTGATTCACATATTGCGATCTCAACTTTCAGATATTTGAAACATATGTCCATTTCTTAACCTTTCAACGGTCTGTTTAAATGATTTAGTTTCGTGTTTTTTGTGTGTTTTTTTTCCGTCTTGGTTCGACCTAACAGAAGGATTGAATTGCCTCTTTAAGAATGTTTTCCTATTTAAACTGCTCTGAGATGGGTTCTGGAATTGGAGAGACTGGATATATGGAAACGTCGGAACGAGTTAGTGTCATTTGGCACTGATAGGTCATTAGCGCGATTGTTTAGCAGCGTTTAGCAGAAAGTGGGGTAATTGGAGGGTCCGGTGAGAGCAGGAGAGAGAGAGAGGGGGGGGGGGGGGAGGGGGCGGGTGAGCTGGGTGAGAAACATATCGGTGGAGAGAGGAGAAGGGTGGCAGCAATATCAAACAAATAAACGGTTACGGAAATAGACGTGAGGAAGGCAATAGAGGGAAGGGTGAAGAGAGGTAAAGAGGAAACAAAAGAGACAGAGAGGCAGAGAGCGAGAGAGGCAGAGACAGGGAGACAGAGAAAGAGAGTGGGGTGGGAGAAGATGGAGAAAAGTGGGATTATGTTGTATGCAAGAGAAATAGCAAGATGAAGAAAAAAAATCAGGGTATAAAGGCAGTGGTAATAGGTGTCGTCGTCGTCGTCGTCGTCGTCGTCGTAGTAGTAGTAGTAGTAGTAGTAGTAGTAATAACAGTAGTAGTAGTAGTAGTAGTAGAAGTAGTAGTAGTAGTAGTAGTAGTAGTAGTAGTAGCAGCAGCAGCAGCAGCAGCAGTAGTAGTAGTGGTAGCAATAGTAGTAGTGTAGTAATGTTAGTAATAATGGTAGAAGTAGTAGTAGTAGTAGTAGTAGTAGTAGTAGTAGTAGTAGTAGTAGTAGTAGTAGGTAGTAGAAGTAGAAGGACGAGGGGGAGGGAGGGGAAAGGAAACAATGAGAGAAAGAGAAAATGATAGAGAAGGGACTGGCAAGTAGAAATAACAGAGAGTGTAGATAAATCACTATATAGTGTTCAAAATCTGGACAGGCTTTGAAAATAATATTTATTTTTTTTTCTTTACAACAACAAAAACGGCAGATAGGAGGGGTGGTCATCTTGCAAAAACAGCCCCCAAAATTTTCGAGATAACGAAAATCATCGTCATGATAAGACACTATTCCATGCCAAGATGACCCATTTCCAGTTGAATGAACCTTGAAATTCGACTGGAATTTCACGCGAGAGTCAATCATAAACTATAAGGTTTCTTTTGCTTCATAATCTAAGCTCTTTCTCTAGGAAAAATTAGTCAACTTAGGATTGATCGTAGCTCTAACTTTCAAAAGATGCCTATTTATGGTCTTTATACCTGCAGCATGTACATAAAATGAATGTCTTGTATTTCATACGTTCGATTTCACGGGAAGTGCGAGTCAGAACCTTGGCAAGATAGGATTCTGAACAGGACTTTATCTAAGGAAGATATTAACATATTAGGGTGTTAGCGTCTCTATAGCACCCCCGCGCCCCCCCCCTCTCTCTCTCTCTCTCTCTCCTGCTCTGTGCCGCTTTCTTTTAGTGAGGAGGTGAGTTGGCTCAGTCGGTAAAGCGTCTGCCTGTCGAACCAAAGATCGTGGATTCGAGTCTACCCAGGGCGGATGACTGACATGACTGAAGTCTTCGTTGTGTGTTGACGTGTTTCATAGACGCAGGCTATGTTTCAGTGGAAAACACCCTGTCCCTCAGATAGGACGTTAAACAGAGGCCACATGTAGGGGACAGTCATCACCCATGCACGTTAAGAAACCACTGCACTTTATCTATTCAAAGAAGAGTAGGGGAACCCCCCCCCCCCCCCCCGGTGTAGTCACACCTGCATATAAGTTATATCGGGAGGAGAGACCCGGGGGTCACAGTGATTAAGTTAGCTTTTCCCCTCCCAGGCCCAGGTGAGGCCAAATACTTCATAATTATCTGATAAAATTATTAGGCAGGTTGGTTATCAGGGTTACATTATCAAGCCTGACATGACATGCGAATTTCATTTCCACTCTAGCACCCTCCCCCTTCTCTCTCTCTCTCTCTCTCTCTCTCTCTCTCTCTCTCTCTCTCTCTCTCTCTCTCTCTCTCTCTCATGCTCTCTTTCTTTTAGAGTTTCCCTTCTCTATAACTATTTCATTTGCAGATTCACATTGTGATTATTTTTATTACTATTATTATCATCATTACTGCTATATCTATGACCCCTCTCTTTCTCTTCTCTTTCTCTCTCTATTCCCCATTATTGATATAAGATTAGTGTTTACTTTTCTAGCATTATCATCTTCCTGTTTTTCACTCGTTTATCTTGTCTTCAGTACTCCTTCGAATTCCCCGTTTTGGATGTATGCTGTCCTTACTGCCCGGTCCTAGAAATGTATCGGTATAATGTTCCCTTCTCACGTTTCGCCAACATGCCCGCCTTAGGAGTTGCTGTAAAATTCCATGTAGAAAAAAAAACAGAGAGAAAACATTGTTTTTATTTCCCCCGAATGCTTGTCCCGTTCGCAGAATGTTTTCATTTCGTGTAACATACTTCGGTAAAAGCGTTGTTGCGTGTAATTACAATCCCGCCATTGTTTCACGAATTCTTAGTCCCAGTTCCACGTAATGCCAAGTGAGCCGTGGCTGAAACCGACTCCTTCCCCTACCATTCCCCTGGGAAAAAATACAAGAAGGAGGAAAAGGAGGAGGAGGAGGAGGAGGAGGAGGAAAGGAGAACAAGAAGCAGAAAAGGGACGTAAGAGAAGAAAAAGAAAAGGGAGGAGAAAAAAATAAACGGAGAGAAAGGAGGGGAAACAGAAAGAAGGAGAAGAAGAAGAAAAGGGATGAGGGAGAGAAGGAAATAAGAAGCAAAAGTAGATGTCTTGAATTCTTTCCACTGGTTTATCCTATCGGGCCTTAACAATATAAAATAATCAATTGCACCCTCAGATTTTTAGAAAATTTCTCAAAGAACGGTATAGGATACATCAACACTACGACACTAATATCCACTGCATCATGTGCATACATACATAAAATAGACAAGCATTTTTACATGCATTGTCAAAGTGCAATTATATGCTTCTATTTTGGACTTCGATCTTCGATCGCAAATCACGCCCAAAACAGGTGTCAAGGCACAGTCAAGCAATGCATTGGGGCTTGGACGGCGCCAACACTAATTACTGCGCAAACCCAAACAGGTCAATTACACGTTACAAATAGCATCACTCGTCAATGTTTCAATCGCAGCTTCGCCACCTGCGCCTGAAGAAGAAGCCGAAATCGCCATTGCTCGCTTGTGATTGGAAAGGCTTAGGACTTCTCGGAATAGAATCATACACTCTTGTGAACAACGAATTATCAAATTAGCCCATATTAGAGTTTGACAATCTTCAAGGAAACTGATCTAGGCCATTTCGTGCTAAGGGTGTTGTATTAAAATAAGATCCTCCCAGCAAACCAAAGCTCATTCATCATGCTCATTGGACAGCTTTGGCAAGGCCCCCAAAACTTCTCATCATAAATTTGCTTGACTTTAAAAATCGGCAAAATACTGCAGATTCTTAACTACTTCCATGACTGTCGTGACTATCTTGTTTTCATTTTTTCATTATCAAGCAAATTAGAGGTGAAAATTGATTTGAATATTTCAAACTGCTCAATGGTAGGCAGTGATGTAAATTACTTCATGTATATACTGCACAGCATTAATCCACTACATGCAAAAGGGTGCCCAAGGCGCTTACAATACGTTATCGTTATTACCCCAGCAATGCCAGGTACCAATTTAAACACCTGGGTAGAGTGCAGCAAATGTGGATTAAAGGTCTTGCTGAAGGACATAAGGAGCCAGACATCAGTGAGAATCGAACTCGCGACCCTCTGATCATGTTGATAAAAAGCGTGCGCTCTTATCAACTTTGCCAAAATACCTCCACAAAGGCAGCAGTTCTTCTGTATACCGTTTTGTAGACATAGTAGAAGCTCTGTGAGATTGCAGTGAAATGCGCTGAGGCGCAGACGGAAGATGACGACAGCCTCGAAGTGAAAATCTTATGCAATATTTCATGGGTGGAATGTCTAAAACATGCCAAATAAATGTCTTGTATAAAAGTTGAAAAATATGACATTTAACAAGTTTCTTTCCGTATTGTCAAAGATATCCATGACTAGGTCCTGGATATACCACCGCAAGGTGACATAATATTGATACCACGCGTACGAGCACGCCGGAGGCTGACGCCGTTTGCCTGCATATCAAATTTCTATGCACCTAATTTTGATAGCTCGCTTTCGCTTTCTCGCACAATTTGTCACCTTTATTACATCGGAAATATAGGTTTGATAACAAAATATACTAGATAAGAGATAAGTTTCAAATAGATTGCATAACCGCCGGAAATGAGCTAGTAGATATTTGAATATTATTTGGTATAACTTTAAAAATTCCCTTAAGGGGTGCATGCGGCCATTATAACCCCTTCCCCTCGCCCCGTGTAGGCCTGTCATAATCATCAGTTGTAGTGTTGTTCCTGCTTACAGTTGGCAACGAAACATAGTGTCATCATATAGATCACTTATATGCGTCATTAGCTGTTTACAACAAATGACTGAACGCTTATTATTAAAAGCGAGAAAAACCAGAAAATGTGACCCGTCTGTCCCGAAATTGCTGATAACTTGAATCTCCCGCAGTATTCTCTTCATACTTTTCCATCTGTCCCCGATTAGAATGATATTACGTTGTTTAGTTCCCTTATTAATAGCATTTATTTCTTTTACACTGACCCTACAGCAACAACTTATCAGGAGAACAAGAAAAGTCATGAAATGATCGATAATTTTCAGGCCCGTCTTTCTGGAACAGATATGATATGCACCTGCATAAATGCCGTGACCGATGAGAAAGCGATAGCTAGGGCTTCTGACAACTCTCGCTTCTTCTATACATCTTCCATTCTCCTATAACCCCACCTCCTCCCCCCCCCCCCCCCCTCTCTCTCTCTCTCTCTCTCTCTCCCTCTCTCTTTCTCTCTCCCAACTGTTTCCCTATTTCCCCTCACTCTCCCTTTCCTTATTTTTCTTTCTCTACGTTTCTTCTTTATTTACCTATCCATCTGGGTCTCCTATTTCATGTGTATCTATTTTCTTTCCCCTCCCCTCTTTCTT
Organism: Echinometra lucunter; assembly: GCA_029962745.1. Classification (NCBI taxonomy): domain Eukaryota; kingdom Metazoa; phylum Echinodermata; class Echinoidea; order Camarodonta; family Echinometridae; genus Echinometra; species Echinometra lucunter. The sequence continues at coordinate 24,091,002 of CM057156.1, forward strand.
TCTCTCTAACTCTATGCCAATCCACCCCCCCCCCTCTCCGCTCTATACCAATTTTCTAAGTCTCTTTCAGTTGCCTCTCTGTTTGATATCTGCTTTTCTTGCCAAATCTCTCTATCTCTCTCCTTCCCTCTCTCTATTTCGCCTGTCCTAATCCGTATCATCTCGTCTCCCTATCCATTGCTAAGGCGATCTTAGCACAAGCCATGTCCTTCTAGTGAACCTCACCTCCTTTCACCGTGGGTTTTTTTTTTTCAATGAATCTAATTTTTAATTGTTGATTATGAAAAGGAATTAAATGTGTTTTAATCTTAAATCTTGAATCGTGCACCTCTCTGTCCGACGTCTCCTTTTACCGGTGGGTCCGGGCATGGTGGGTGCACCTGAGCACTGAAGTGAACGGTTTCATCCTCGAACGCTTTATCTGTTTATTATCTGATTATTGTGCCATCAACTCAAGTTATCTCAATCCTCTCTGCTGGTGTGTCCTTTGGAGCCCATTTCTGCCAGTTTCCCATTTACAGGTTGTCGCTTGCTCCACCACCTCTTTTCCCAGGCATTTTGATCACACAGAATGTAAGATTAAGCGAATAATAATCTTCACTATTTATTCTAGAATTATTTGCACGTTTAAAACCTCCACGGCATCTGTCTTCAAGAGCAACTGTGAGAGCTAATCAATGTTTGAATGGGGCATATTTAAAGACAGAGTGCTTGCATGATTACATCAGTTCCCTATACTCACGGCACATTGCTGGTTCAAGGTTGTGGGGAATATTAAAAAAAAAAAAAGAAAGGAAAGTAGGACCGTTGGATGAGAACGATAATCTATTTATCCAGGGTAGCCACAGCTTACTAATTCTTTTTCTGCGGGTCCTACAATTATCTTTATTATCTCAGCATATCCCGGAACCCATTTTTTCTTTCGTTCTCGTTCTTTTCTCTTCTACCCCCCCCCCCCCTTATTTTTAGATATCACTCTTCTACTTTGATCCGATTTTTTCTTAATTCCGTGAAAACATGTTATATGATTCATGTGTTTTAGCGAATTTTTTTGTCGCTATTGATTTGAGTTTATTCTTGTTTCCCTGTGCATAGTTATGTTCCATCTATAATTTACACATCTTTTGTTTGTTGATTTCATTTCTCATGTTTATATTTATTGTTCAATGTTTCTTTTTATCACGGCCTCGCTGAAAAACAGCTTTCAGCCGAATGTGGGCACAAATGTGTATATTGTTTTTAAACGTGCATAAATAAATAAACAAACAAACAAACAAAACCTTGGTCGAAAGAAACATAATTATGTGGGTAAAACACCTAGTCGAAGGTTGTAGGCACCGATCGAGAATCGAACCCCAAACCTTTCGGATGAGAGGCGAAAGCCTCCGCCATTATACCACGGTGTTACCTCAATCTGATGTGATTTTTAGTATACATGAGGAGTCATTTTGCTTGACGTATTGTTGCGTCAGTGAGCGACTGGTCTTTTAGACGTCCTATGAAATAGACATCGAACATACAAACATACAACTGTTTCTTTTCTGGGTTTCTTTTTCTGTTTTTTTTTTTCCAGTGAAAGAAAAATTCATAAAAAAGATAATGAGCGAAAGATAGAAAGAAAAAGGGAAAATAGTATAGGCGCTATCAGGGCAGTCTCCCCTAAAAAAAGAAAAAAATATGTATCCCTCCCTCAAAGGCCGGCACAGTTGTGTGGGTGTGTGTGTGTGTGGGGGGGGGGGTGGTTACAAACTTTTGCCCAATCAACAACTCTTAAGTTTCTAAATTTTCTTGCAAAATGTTAACACTTTTTTAATGGTAAAAAGTATAAAAAGTACAACAAAATTTCGGGCACCTCCATGCCAGAATATGAGGATATTGACGTCCAGCGGCTTGATTATGAGGTGGTTTCGGTCGAGAAAAAAGAGGAGGACTGCAGCCCCTCCCTTTTATGCCTATGCAACCCATACAAACAAAAAAGGAAATGATGCCTTAATAACGGGTGTCATAATGCTCGTTGCAGGGGGGGGGGAGGGGCATCATTTTGCTGACACTGGACTGGTCTTGGACAGTGTTGGACAGGCCATGATAGTACTGCAAAAAAGAAAAAAACTACACATATTTCGGGTAAGACGATGGCGCATACTCAATTATCTCACCTAGCTTGATTAACGCAGGTAAAACGGAATCAAAATGACATTTTCGTGCCCCGGGTTTCGTGCCCAGCAGGCAGTACCCTCCTCTCTGCATTTACAAGGCCTGGGTGACTGGGTCAGAAGCAAGTATTTCAGTAGCTTTTAACAGTTATTGCAACTGTTATTGATAAAAATTTTAATGCATCGGGGCCTGACTGATAACAAGTCTTATGAAACTGGGCTTTGGCTACCCAGCAGAATGATGATCGTAGTGCAAGGATTTTATTGCTCTTTTTATTGGCGTTCTTACCAAGCAAGTTCTAATTGCAATCCTACCGACAAAGACCTATCCATTATTTTGTAACAAAGTTTATCAAACACTCTCACTTACAATGAACTCTATACATACTTAAAACAAAAAGGCATGACAGCGCATTTCTTGGTATGACTAATTGGGAAAATTAGTCAGGTGCTTCAAGCGGCACGGCACGGGCGTCCAGCCGGGCTTGACGGGACCATGCAGCCACTTTCCCTTGCTAAATGCAGCACGGGAAAGCCTGCAGCGAAATTGAGAGCGTAGGTGGATAATTAAAGGGGATTTTAATAGCTCTTCTCACCAATTCCGTCAAAATTGGATTCTCCCCATGAAATATTCAGCAGGATGGCACGGCGAGGATGTTAGAACGGGATGAGGGATGAGCGAACGAGTCGATGTCGTTCCCCCGAGATCGACCCGTATAGGGGACGAGATGTCACATTCGGGCATGATCATGCTCTTGCTTTTTTGTGACGTCATCCAGAACATGCACTTCCACATCATCATGCTTCCCCATCAGCCCGTCGCCGATGGAAGGTGTTTTAAATTTTCTGTTAATTTTCACAGGCACCAATCGATAAATTATTGGTACGAATAACATAGACAGCTTTCTTTTGTCCTTTACATTCCATGAGTATCCATGGTATCACGAATATCAAGGGATTAAACACTGGCTTAGTGACCTTTCCCAACATCATACGCATAAGATCACGTTTGGGGGGAAAAAGGTAAACGAAAGGTTGACATGGTTGAACATGTTGAACATGTTGAAGGCTGTCCAAACTGAACCCCTACATGATACATAATAAGGGGCATCTATAGAACTAGAAGGGTAAGCGCACAACCCTTATTCCCAATCCAAAATAATGCAGTGCCCCTCGATAAAGGTCATTTACCAGGCCTGGTCCATCACCAATTCATTACATAATTTATTATCTGAATTTTCGGCACTTTGCTTTCAAAACTGTGTACTGCATGGAGGCACCGGGATGCAGAACACCAGCAAGGGTACCTGACTCCGTAGGTATACATGCCGGACCCCCTCCCCCCCCCCCCCGCCCCTCCTCCTGGCTACACCTCTGAAAACTCCCATCAACCACATCCACACTTTCGGGATGCAATCAAAGGCCAAACCAAGGTCACCGTAAGTAGAGAAATTGCGAAACCGATCGGGTTCATAAAATTAAAATACTAATGGCAGTGGGCACTCAAGGGAAAACTCAAACGTCATCAAAAGACTTTTACTCAATTCCCCTTCCACATGCTTCCTCAGCTATGGTTTCTTCAATTTAGGGCCCTGTTCATAATCCAAACTAAGAGCTCTCAGGTGATATGAAAAAACCCTACAACTGGATAATTTCAGGTGCTTTCCCTTTCGTCTTTTACTTTCCATTTTTATTACTTTGAAAAAATATAGAAATGCATAGCACATAACCAATGTGAATGAAAACTGCAGGATTTAACCAAAACAAATCCTAATGTGTACATGAAAATACTGACTATGTATTTTACACAACGTTGTCAATTTATATACACAGTAACATGGTTCTTACTCGTGCAATACAAACAGACTCAAAATCATCTTAGTATTCTGGATCAAAAGATAATGCAAATGTGTCAGTGAAAGGAAACACTGAACTGCGATGGGTTAACAGGATATACAAATTAAACAGGGTATGGACAGAAAGTAATAATTTTAGTGATCGTGCAATACTTCCAACTCCTTCGTCCTACTCGCCAGTTATGTACATGACCTTGGCATGTAAGACAACTTAGTATTGATTGTAAATATCTATTTAGTCCACTTTCTTTCTCCAATATCTTACAACGATATGTCTCTCTCAGAAACACAATAGTCGTAAGACGATTATTAAAGGAGATATGATGAATTTTAAGGAGATTAAAAAAATCATAACTCTTTTTGTTACAGGATCCAGGAAACAGAGGGATCTGTTGTGTGTGCTTGCGCGCGCGCGTGTGTGTGTTTTTGTATTTGACATATGAAGAACGGCGACATTGATTATGTAAAATGCCCATAATCAATAATATTTATACGTGTGTGCTTTAAGCACACAGTGTAACGTATATGAAAGACCACTTTTAATTCCTTAGAATTTCACCCATCAGCATAATTGAATCTATTTCCCACTTCCTTTACACAGGGATGAAGCATAGATTTTTTGAAGTGGGGACAAATTCGGTTTTTAAAAAATGGAGTGATTATTCATCGTCGGCGTCATCATCGTTGCTGCTGTCTATGAGCTGAATATTTCGTCAAGGGTCTGTCGTGTCGCCTAAGATCGTCCATGCTTTATGCGACTTTATTCTTTCTCTTTATAAAGCACTTGTGGGACTACCTCCCATCCCCCTTCCTCTCCCGCTGAATCATTCAGGTTTCCTTGTTGAGAGGAAGTGGCAAATGATTTTTTAGTAACCGATCTTGGTTTGGAATCCAAGCTGATGTCTCCCGAACAAGGCACTGATCTCCTATACTGTCACCGACTAGTAGCAGAGAAATGCGATCAATGGTAATAAATATTACAACAGAATTCGTGAGAAGATGCCCCCAAATATATTATATAAATATATACTGCCATCTCACGACGTATCTAGTGGTCATTGGACTGTGGATGAAAATAATAAGAAGTTGGCATTTTGGCCCCGAAACAAACACAAGCATCAAAAACTATTCTTCACTCTGAACCTGGAGGGTGTTTCGTAAAGCTGTTTGTAAAAGTTACGTATGACTTTACGAACGACTTGAATATGGCAAGACAAATGGGATTCTCAATCATTATAAATCGCATCAGCTAAAGATGAAATTATGCAGATGTAGATTAACATTACTATTGTTCACAAACATTTTGATTGCGAAATATATTTTTTGCCACAATTTAATTGAGATTATGCAGTCACACTTTGTTAAAACGTCAGAAAATAATTTTGGCATCCCATTTGGCACTTCATGAATTATTCAAGTCGTTGGTAAAGTTATACGTAACTCGAACAGCTTTATGACCCCCCCCCCCCCCTAGGGTAGAGTAATGCACACTGGATGATGGAATGCGCAATAATAGCAGGGAAGCTCAGGTAATAGTGAAATATTTTCAAATATACTTGGAAAGTGCATATTGTTCCACCTATGTGATATACACTGCCTGAATACTATCATTAATTAAGTAATCAATGCGCAGAATGGAAAAAATATCCTTGAAATTCCACTCAGTGGATTCTCGTCCGGACTTTGAAAGCGCCGTGGGTAAGTGCAGATGTTGACGAATAGCGGGTCTGCGCCCGACCGAGAGCACACCTCCGGGCTATACTTGGAGATTAAAACGGGGGAAAAAAGAACCCATGCCCCGTGTTCTCTCCCACCCTATCCATTATCCAAAAATAGACCCAGGACACAAACATGCATCCATTTCCAAAAGGAGAAAAGGATAGCACTTTGTTTTGCCTTCACATGTCGAACTCTACCACTCCGAAGGATCCATCTCGTCTGGGCGACATCTTTGATTCCGCGAGATTAATTTACTAAGTAGTGGTGTACTCCATTACTGGAGGTGTCTGGTCAGATTGTTTCCGTCTGCCCCCCCCCCCCTCCGCCCCCCTCCTCTCTCTCTCTCTAATCTTTTCCTATTTTCTTTCTATTTTTTTCTTCTCTCACACCCCTAAATTTCTATATTTGTATTGCAGGCCTAAAGAACTTCCGTTGACACCTAATTCATTTTAGTTGATATTTTTCTGTTCCCTTTTCTGGGAGACTAAAATTGTTATCTGCAATATTGCTCTTTGTATAAAGACAAAGCCATTACTTGAGACAAAATTACGCCGTTCTCAACCCGTAGCCTACCGGAACCGGGTGACACCTGTATCAAGCCTATGGGAAGGAGAGAATTCAGTAGTCAACGGGTTAACATTCTCAGTTTCGAACACGGGACCTACTGGTAATAAACCTCTGCTCTACCACTGAGCCATTACGCCCTCCCCCCCCCCAGGAACATGTATTGGTAGAGTGTTAAACATAAGGCTTTTCAAGACTGTTCTGTTAAGGTAACGTGGAATATCTTTCCTTAAAGGTGATAGAAAATCGTTATTTTTTACATTTCTATCTTCTTTTAAATTCAATTATTAAAGAAAGTGTCAAAATGTAAACAATTACACACGGCAAACGTCTTTCACAAAAATAAGAGATTTTTCTTCCCTTAACTTGTCAGAGCCTCGGGGGCTTTTCAGCTTCTTATACCCCTTCTATACCCTTCGCCCTCACCTTTGCCCCATCCCTCTTTCACTCTCTCCGCTGTGTCCCCCCCCTCTCTCTCTCTCTCTCTCTCCCACTCTCTTAGTTGCTTTCTGTCTTTTCTCCATTGCTCTCACGCACAAACACAATTTTTCCGCTTCTTTAACTTCGTAATTATTATTAAGGAACACCTACAAGTTGTCATATAGGCCGGTTCATATTGGCCCAGTTTTCATTATAATGAAATATTTATCATGTTTATCTTCCCTTCACATGTGATCGAATTATAAGGAACAAGGTGTCCAATCAAATATCAAGTTTTCATATTCCCTCCACTAAGGCCCTGGTCACACCGAAGGGAATACAGAGGACCAACAACATCAATGACAAAAGAAAGAACAAAACAGAACAAAAGATAACCTCGAACGTGTGGAATATCCCAGATTTTGTCGATTATCTATGGGTTTGGAGTTGGTTTGGTAGACGTTATTGCTGCTTTGAAAATGACACTGCGACATCAACGGTGTTGAACAAAATGGACAAGAAAGGACTAATACGCGTGAGGAACCTCACTTCCAAAACATCCGAAAATGATGCGATAACTGCCCGAACATTAGTATTTTCAAAATTGTCTGGGAGGGGGGGGGGGGGGGCTTCAGTCAATATGCGAGACATCCCGGGAGAGGGCTGGGGTTCCCTGCTTTTGTAGTGTGTCTATAAACATTTATAAAACCTGCATCTCTATAGCTACCACAGTTTGTACATGGATGGCTTTTGCTGACAGGGCTTACTCTAAGGACATGCACCTCTCAAGTTTTCTCATTGTCATCATTCTAAAATCATTGGGCCTATTCTAGTGATCATCTACATGATCCATTGCCTTGACTAATGTAATTTCAAAAGTATCCTCAATCTGTAACAGAACGTTGCTCGTTTTAATAAACTAAATCGAAAATATCAACATTACCACTTATCCTTTTAGCGTTAAATAAACCTCATGTGAGTATTTGCCCCCTCCCTTTACTAGATAGGCCTATTGAATTTTGTAGGCTTATTTCAGAAACTTATATACCGCAAAAATGATTCTTTGTATTTTGAACAATTTTCATGCCGTTATTAGGGCAATCATTTAAGTACAAACAACCTACATTGTTTCTTACTTGCTGTAAGAATGGCAGTTACTACTGATACATAGAGTCGAGTAAGAGAAATACCTGTTGCTATGCTTCCCTATAATGGACATGGTGGAGTGCGCCACGGCGCGAAATGGCGCCGTAAATATGCCCCATTACACCATGGCGATCCTTGACTCACTGTTGTGCGCTGCATGCGATATGCATGGCTGAGAATAATGGGCATAATTGTACAGTAGATGGTCCATTCTCTCTTTCAATAGTATAGAATCTGAACTCTCTCCGGCCAGAAGAACTTCCTGCGATTCAATCTTAAGCAATTGCCAATCAGACGTATAAGATCTAGACGTACACAGATGACATGTTAGGTTATTGATAGATGCAAGCGGCGGATCTAGAATTTTTCAAAAGGGGCCGAAGTCTGTTCCGACACCCCAAAAATTCAATGATAAGCAAATCGAAACAAAACAAAACAAAACAAAAGGTTCTCGGCTTTTCAAGTTACTATTAAAAAAAAAAAAAAAAAAACGTTCCGCCAAAAGAGGGGCGGCCGATTCGCTCCCTTGCTGAGATGGGAGGCGGTATAGAGCTCCCTTTCATTCACTCCGCAAGCCCCGCTAGCGGCTTATATCCCGGCAGGCAAGCTCGAGGCTGCTACTTCAATTTCTCCGACAATCTCCGCATTCCGTTCGCTCCGAATTGATTGGCGCGCGAAAGGTTAATGCTTGAAAAATGTGCCTCTTTAAAATGCCCCTATTGTCACTAGCGTTTCCTGAACCCTCAATCAACATGACACACATCCCTGATCAGTCCATCGATCATGAAAGACCAGTCAGTTAATCAGGTGTCGTTTCCAAATTGAATTCGATAAAGCATGTCTGCAATAAGCGACGTGAATTCTCTAATCAAAAAGTGTAATTTTCCTGGTTCCAAAACACCTTTAAAAGAAGTAATACAACTTTTACCATCCGCTTCTCACTTGTGTCTTTTAACATAGGTGTTAAATATACCGGTTTCCTCTTCTCAACTAAGAAGCCTGTCTGAGGAGAATTGTCCGACCTAGTAACAACTTTTGTGTGCAAACTGGATTTCATCAATTCAGATGCCATTGTGCATAAAATGGTGAACTGATAGAATAGTAGGTAAGCAAGAGTTCTGGAGAGGAACGTGCATAACTTGAATACTTAAAAAAAAAAAAAGAAAGAAAGACAGACCACCCTTCCAAAATTAAATAGCTCAAAGAAAAAAAAGTAAATTATATTCATTTTTCAGATATATTTACTTTCAACGCATTCATATGGGCTTATACCATTACTCTTGTGCTAATAATGTGGCTAATAATGACCGTTGCAGTAAACATGTTATGTAATCATTCGGTGAGAAAAGGATGGTGTTCCAAATTACTGAAATACCCACAAATTCCCATGTGGTCTTTTTGCAAATGACGGTCTTTTACTCACAGACAGCTAAAGTAATTTGTCCGATAATTTTTAGTCTATTTCCTAATGCTAGGTTCCCACTGTCGTGCGATCCGTTACAAACACGACGACTGGCCATTCATAGATAATCGTGGAATTTTGTTTCCTTCTCTGATATTTTCACATTTGGATAAGAGGTGATGGGAGTTGATACGTGCTAGTACGATTTGGTGTGATTAGATGCGATATAGGCACGATTGGTCAATTTCAGGTAACACTACATGTATATCTGTCACCCGTTCAGATACGATTAGATACGTCCTGATACGATTGTCTCGACTGAGTCCACGATTGGCTCCCGGTCTCGCACAATGATCACGATCGGGGTCCCCGACTTGGGACTATCTGGTTCGTTCAGATACGTTCGGATACGTTCGGATACGTTCCATTACGACCACCACGAAACCGATGCGCTCTGCTGCGATAGGATACAATATCTTTTACGACTGGGATAGAGAATGATTCCAAATTCAGGTACGATTGGATCATCAAGGGAATGTGTGTATATTTCCCTGGAGTGACCATGGACATTAGCACTCTTTCATGCATTAGTGGCTTATACTATTTTTAAAAATATATATATATTTTCCATCGCTTTGAGCGTTCTGCGTAATTAATATTGCGCTTTGCAGATAGTCATTATCATTAATATCATTATTATTAGTAGTAGTAGTATCATTATCCTCATCATTGTTATTATTATTATCGCCAAAGAGGAAGGAATTGAACATCTGGTTCCCTTCCTCCTCCCTCCCCCCTTCCCCGTGAAATAAACCTAAGATATCGCCCGCATTCTAAATATTGCAAACTTTAAGATTGATTACCCCCCCCCCCACACACACACACATACATATACAAATGATAATTGAAAATTTAAAAAATAAATGAATAAATGAATAGATGAAATAAAATATCTAAATAAATAAAGGAATGAATAAATAGATGAAATAAGATAAATGAATAAACAAAATAAATCAATCAATAAATAAAAAATTGAAATTAAGCTTAACCAAATCAGATAATAAAAAATACAAAAACAAAGAATAATAATGATAAAAAAAAATCATATGGCCTTTCCTCTCCTCAAATCATATAGAAAGTGAACTTAGATTGCCCCTCCTCCAACTTACAAAAATTAACAGATTATCCCAACTTTGACAAGCACACACCCTCCTCCCGCCCAGAAAACACACAAATGTCTGCCCCTTCCTCCAAAATATAACAAAATAAAGCAAAAGAAATAAAGCAATAAAACCTAAAAGGAGAATGACATCCCAATGAATTTTTAAATGAGTTGGCCACATAGATTGTTTCTTTTTTTATATATCAATCCCAATCACCGCGATTTAGAAGGAAGATTAGGTGCGATCTGTCACGCTTTGTTAATCTGATAGGATGATTAAGATTTATAATCAATCGTAGTGATTACAGAAAATTTTTGAACCGTCCGAAATTTTTCTACGATCAACACGATTGCCACGACTGACCTCAAGATCTGATGAGATCTGATATGATCATCACGAGTACTCTACGATTAAGACCACGATTTCAATCGTGGCGCGAATCGTGATAGTGAGAACATAGCATTAACTGCAAGCCTTGTGGTCGGAGTAAATCAAATCGTAGCCGATCGCAAGATTGCTATGACGTGCACTACGATTCGGAATTGAGTTCGCTTTTATTCCTACAGGCAGGCTCGCAATAGCCAGGGATGTCGATTTCACTATTCATACGACTATTCGGAACAGCGCATCTTCTGCACGGGCTTCGTAGGATTTCCGCGGGGAGGCTGCGGAGATTGCACGATTACCGTACAATCTACGGGCAGCCTCTGTACGGACATCGCACGGCCTGCCCCCCCCCCCCCCCGGCCAACTACGAGAAATGGCACGGTGACCGTAAATAACGTAAACACAAACGCCGTAGCCCGTAACCACCTATAATATGCCCGAAAAATCGCAGGGAAGTCGTAAACCAACTTATCGCACGACGCCCAGGGGGAATGTAAACTAGGCATTGACCGTGTATCCTTGATGAAATAAAGCCAGTAATAATTACTGTCGCCGAAGTACATGTTGGGTCATCATCGACGGAGGTACTCAATTTCTGTTCTTGTCACTGATGAAAGAATTCATGTTTGTTATTTGAAAATTTGAAATATGAAACTTTAAACTAAAGCTAAAACTGAAAAACCTTCTCCTCCAATAACTTGTACAAAATTAAATGCTTTTAGGTAGGCCCACTATTAAACCTTTTATTTATTTCTCTATTCAATTAAATGAAATCAAAGATGTTAGACCTGCATGGAATGAAAGAGAGAGAGAGAGAGAGAGAGAGAGAGAGAGAGAAAGAGGCACGCTTGACGGTTTCAATGAAAAATATAATTCCCATCTGCTCTCTGCCAAGAAATGAATTAGACTTTGATACTTGTTTGTGTGTGAGTGTATGAGTAAAGAGGAAGAGAGAGAGGAAAAGAGAGTGGGGAGGATGAAGTAATGTGGTTTGAGAGTTACAGGTGCTATGAGCCAGTTTACCTCCATGTTATTACAGGAAAGTGTGTCGAACTCTGACATTCAACCATGAATGTCTTGGTGGCCGGACTAGTACAGAGGCCAAGTGCTTCAACTTATTCATGATTCGTCATCGTGCCGCGAGTGAGAACCACGATAACGAACCTGGGGAGATTGGTGAGAGGAGGGGGGGGGGGGGGGGGGGGGTGATGGGATCCAGCCATTGAGCACTGATGACATAATAACATGACTGATTTGATTTGATTTGACTGATTTTCTTCTGCTTACATATAAGTACAACAGTTCTCGTTAGCATATTTAGAATAAAATACACATGTACTTTTTGAGAATTAATTTGATTTGATTTGATTTGATTTATTCATTTCTATATCAGTATAAACGTGATAAACATAATCATTTAGGCATTTGTAGAGTATTAAGTCATTTAAAAACATCATGCAATGTTTGTAGAAAACAGAACTAAAATATACGGAAGAATGTTAATGTAAATATACAGAAGAATGTTGAAATCAATAAACAGAGTAATGCTGACCTTAATATACAAAACAATGTTGACCTAAATTTGAACGGAAAGACAGAGAAGGCTTGAATAAGTTTACAATAAAATAGATACCGATAACATTATAAAACTATTTCACCTAACATCGGCAATTCTTAGGGCTTTTCCGAAGCAAATTTTTGCCTTTTACTCTCTTTTCTCCCAAATTTTACAAATACCTTCCAACTCAAGCCTAGAACTTATCAATTAATGCTGCAAACGCACTTGTATAATTCCAGTGTATTATCATCAATATTATCATATACCGTTACTTATAGCTTGTTCTGTTTAATTTAGTTGTTTAAAGAATTCCAGTATGCAAAACCAGAGAAAACAAATGTATTTTGCAGAAAAAGTGTCCTTGCTATTGCTAGGTGGTAAGCATTACCTTGTATTGGAGATTAATTATGTGCAGAATTATCATTGTGAAACATATCAGCAAAAATATATTCATATTTTATGCATAGCTGTTTCTCTTAACTTAGTTGCATATTTTTTTTTAAAATGATATTGATGATAGGGCCTCATACACTGGAATTATACATGTGCGTTTAAAGAATGTTTGATTAAATTTCAAGTTGAATAAGTTTACAATAAAAGTGATGGGGAATTAGTGGGGAGGGGGTGGGGGAGAAAGATTGATCTGAGAGATATGCGGTTTTCCAGGATAATTTACTATCGGTAAGGACACCTAAAAACTTACTTGTAAAAACTTGTTGGAGGACGGTGTTATCGAATATTATGATGTTATCAGGGAGACTTGTGATTCTATTGCTAAAAATCATGTAATTGGTCTTCTGCAAGTTCAGTGATAGCTTATTGGCTTGAATCCATTCTATCGCATTTGTAAGTTCGGATTTTTGTCATTCTAAGAAGTTGGTTTGCATTGGAGAGAGAGAGATAAGAAAGGGCGGGAGTCGTCTGCAAAAAGTATGAATGATGATATACTTGAGCATTTTTGTATACATTTACAAAGATAATAAAAAGAAGAGGACCTAGGAGGCTGCCCTGCGGTACTCATCAGTTGATCAGAAGTGTAGATGAGTTAACAAAAATAATTAGAGTTCTATCAGTCAGATAATTCCTGAGCCACTCTAATATGTCTAAGGCTTTCCCTCTTACACCGTAGTGTGAACGTTTGTGAAGAATTTCATGGTTTATAGTGTCGAATCATAATATATATGATATAAGCAATTGTTATTATATGTAACAATCATTATTTTTCAAAAAAACAAACACGAAAGATAGACTGTCAACTCATTATAGATATTTCATCAAACATTATAAAATCTTTGCGGAATATATAAAAAATTATGAGACAGATTAACATGTTCAATCATAAAATATTTTGTACATCAGTTATATTCACAACACAAATAGAATACGAATATGAAACATGCAATATCATGTTTATGAAATCTACAAAAAGGCGCAGCTTATATACTGCAAAAAAAGGGTTGGTTAAAATAATTGGGTTGGTTACTATGAACCAACCAACTGTTGGTTAAAGAAAAAAAATCTCCATATGTTTTACATACAATTTTTTTAACCAACAGTTGGTCGGTTCATAATTATAGTGACCAACCCAATAATTTTAACCAATCTTTTTCAACAGTGTAATATTCAGGCTTGTTAACAGGGGAAATGACGGATTAAATCTGACTTTTCAAATTCATGGAAGTTTTATTGCCTTTCATTATTGCGGCAATACTGCACTCAAAATTTGAAGTTCTTTAAAGTACCAATCATCTAGCTGATATGATATGTGCACAGCTATAGTACGTATGAATTAATCCTCCAAAAGCTTTACCTGGCATTCTAGGGGTTAACGGTTAAGGAGTTTGAAGAAAATGCAGGATAACATAATCATAATAATGATATGATCCATTAATATAGCCACTATATGAATATACTCGACTGCGCTTTACAAAGCATCATATTATTACCCCGGCTTAGTACAGCTGTCATGATAAGGCGCCAAAGCAGGACTTTCTTCCTACCGGGTACCCACTTATTACACCTGGGTGGAGAGTGGCATACGCCAATTAATATCTTGCTAAAAGATGTTAATGCCAGGCCGGGATTCGAACTCTCATTCCTTTGGCTGAGAGTCAAGTGACAGAACCACGACACCATGACACCTCCACCTCCCATAACATAAGACCATAACGCGCGGAATCGAATGACGGAACTCGATTCCGTAAACGTCCAGCTTCTTGGGCGCACCTCGAATAGTCATAGAGATCTACGCAAATAGTCTACTCACAGACGACTTTTATGTTAACTAAGAGTATATTTAAACTCGAACTATCTTTACATGAAAGTCATATTTGAAGCTCATATTTTGTGACATGGAACCTCCTATTGTACAGAGCAATAATGTTGTTTGGTGAATATGCACTTAAAAAGAGTTAGTATCCAAGTTTGGATGAAACCCAGGGGTAAAACATATTGAAATATAACAGTCATTCATTCCGTGAATCTAAAACTTAACATCATTCAAAAACGGAAATGGTCCCCCTCCCGATATTTTATTAGACAAAAAAAAAAAAAAAAAAAAGTCAAACTGAAAAAGAATGAAATTTTAGCATGATTCCAACATGGATGGGAAAACAGAATGATAAGACTTTATGGTTACAACACACATGACATGCCATGCCTGAAATTCAGTATGTAAGTGCGAGCTAGCGTAGCGAGCATTCTTAGGAAAATAAAAATAAAAATATCCTCATTGCTTCGATTTAGCGGCACCGTTCGTTCAAAATTTTGGGGGCGTTGTGCCCCTGGCTCTTGCCTCCCGCTCCACTGCCTCCCACTGTAATAAATAACAAGGGAATCTATTATCATTATGAAGCTTCTCTGATTCTTTTGAGCAAGGTATATGGCTATTTTGAAAACTTCAAATAATTCATTTACATGCTTACCAGATGTAAAAATGGATAATTAAAAGAGAGGAAACGGCGCTAATCAGAAGCATGAGAATTATTGAGGCATGTATCGGATTTCAAATAGGACACTTATCGGATGGAGAACTGCACGATACAAAACGAAAAGGAAGCACTTAAAGAAGGCAATGAAAAGGGGCACCTATCATAATCAAACTGGATGCTCATTAGAAGTAAAAAGGGGCACTTATGAGATTCGAGGGGGGGGGGGGGAGAGAGAGACTGTTGGCGGCCTCCCGGTAGACTCCCGCTTGTCATATCTATAATATGTCGTAAGGAAAGATGGCACTTATTAGAAAGCAAAAGGGGAACTCATCAGAAATTAAATGAGAGTGTGTATCAAATTCAAAAAGGGCCACATGCCGGAACGGAAAATGGACACATCAGGAAACAAAAGGAGCGATTGTAGCACTTATAGCATATGAACAGAAGCAGAAATGGGACATACAACATTGTACTAGAAAGGAAAAGGGGCATTTATCGGACGTAAATTGAAGCATATATCAAACTTCAAATAGGTCTATTGCCCAACTAGAAAAAGAGAACTTATTAGAGGTGAAGGGGGAGCGGCACTCAGCGGAAGGCGATTGCACTATTAGTACCGAAAGTGGGCAGTCCAAAGGGGCACTTATCACACTTTAATAGAGACATCCATTGTAAAAGGAAAGAGAGCGCTGTGAAAAGGGGGATCGGGTCATTATTCTGGTGAAAATGAGGCAGTTGTAGGATTTTGGAAGGGCGACCTATCTGAAGAAAAAATGGCACCCACTAAAGGTGAAAAGGCACTTATTAAAATAGGAAAATGGGCCCTTGTGAGAGGAAAAATGGGGGCACTGAACAGGTTTGAAAAGGGCATTCTTCATGGGTAAGATGTGGCACTTTTGGGTGCTTGCAAAGGTTGGGGCACTGTGCCCCCTGCCTCCCCGGCTCCTCCGCCCCTGCAAAGATGCATTCATTATTCTGCCCAAAGGAATTGTTTGCAATCGAAGTTCTATACTTGTGCATCCATTAGTACATTCTATTCCAAGCTGTCCAGTGGTCACATTCTTATGACTCTTCCAGTGGGCAGTTAAATTACTTTCCACCCCAGGAGGGTAGATCCTCCGATCTTGGGCAGTCCGACTTTTCTAGAGGGGAATAAAAAAAGACTGCATAAATTCCAAATCCCAAACTGTAGATGGGAAATTAACTTATCAAATTCCTCATAAGAGCAAGTTCTGTTTCGTCACCAGTGAATTCCCGCGTCGACGAAACTAGTGTCACAATGCCTGTGCTTTTACCATTGTGATCGATGTAAACAGCTGCCGTTCCACTTGGCGATACGGCAAGGACAAGATCGCAATTACTACGTTCTTTTTCAAAGAGGGTGTCGAACAAATCCCCATTCATATTGAACCTTTGCAAAGTTCTCAACCCTTCTTTGTCCTTCCAAAGAACATACAGCAACCTATCATTGTCGCATCCGATAGCAACATCTTTCCATTCAAGGCTAGTGATGGTTCGCAGAAGCTTTCCGCTCCAGTTAACGACTGAGACCTTTGACGAATCATGGGTGAACGCGACTTGATCCGGGCTCCGCGGACAGACTGCAATCCTTTGGGGTATGAGATTACCCGTGGGAATCGATTTCGTTGGTGATCCATCAGTACGCACGACGTATATACGATGATCACCTTTGATGCAGTATATGTTGTCTTTAAGATCGGTGACGATACCTGTTACGGATCCTGTGAGCTTGGGAACATAGAAAGCACAATTATCTGCATGTGGCCCGGTAATTTCCTTAGTGAGCACGAATCGAAGGTCAGAGAGCGATGCTAAATGGACTTTGCTACGGTTATAGTCTTGGTTAAGTTTGATTTCTATGCCAAACTTTGAATCCACTTCGTAATGAGATGTGCTTTGTTTTATGGCAAAGTAATAGCCTGGTTCATGAATATCTCGACTCATTTGCCTGTAGTTATCTTTACCATATTTTTCGAAGAACGAAAATTTTGTTACAGAATCGCTTGGCCCATTACAGCTCACTAAAACAGCTAATCTCCCATCACGAGTAAATGTCATACTCTTAAAAACACTGAGGTTATTCAAGTGCATGTCTTTTCTGTGAATATTGGTAAACACCAGCGAGCCGATTGACGGCTTGTCGTTCATTAACTGAAATCGCAAATCTATCATTGCTTTGCTGATTGCATTGAGTTTCGAGTGATCAGCTGTATCGGACAAGACGTGATCAAATGAGGTTAGCAGGTCTTTATATGCCGCCGCAAGACGGTAGTTTTCACGCTGATATATGACCTCTGATGTCGTCAAACGACATTTCTCGATACACCTTTCCCTATCCTCAACTTCCTCCTTTAGTTGCGTAAGGGAGAGATTCTGGTGCTGGAAAAACTTTTCATTCTTGGTCGTGAGATCGTTTTTAACACTGTGAGTACAACGACTGATTTCGGACTCTATTTTCTTGTTGCGACGATTTTTCTCAGTATTGACAAGTACTCTTACCTGCTCAATCTTAGACAACATTTCCCTATTTCGTTCCTGCACTTGCGTGGTTCTCGTCAATCGTGACCGTATTTCCTCCTTCATCGTTGGAGCAAAACCGTCTATAGTGACACACTTGTGATTATCCTTAGTGCGATGGTCCACTGCAGAACATTCTTGGCAGACTGGGATTAGACAGAAGGTACAGAACAAGTCCAATGTTTTGTTTTCATGCTTCTTACAGATAACATTATCTCGGCCACCCTGACGGTTCAGTTGTACCTCAATCCCAGGGACACTGCTTAATGAAACTTCCGTCAAGGTATGATATTGAGAACTTCTCATCTTGATATGCATGTTTCCACATTGCGCGCACATGACCTGTTGGCATTCTGAACAGCTGAACAGCTGAGCACTCTCTGGATCGTTGTTCCCGCAAATATCGCAGGTTCTACTTACTTTCTTCTCTTTCTGGTCCCTTTGTTTTTCTTTCTGCAGACAATCCATCAAAGTGATGGCACGAAAATCATGCTTAAGGTCTGATAGTCCTGCATCGGTAAGTAGCGTCTCCTCCTTGCATACTGGACATGTGATCTTTCCAGGGGTACCCTTTTCTTCCTGATAGATCTCTAAACAATTTTGACAGAAACTATGAACACATGCTAGAACACGGGGAACCCGGAGCTGACCAAGACAAATAGCACACTTGATTTCTTCTTGAAGACGAGATGACAACGGTATATCGGCAGACGCCATTTTGCTTGATTTTTTTCTCGAATAAGTGTATCTAAACAGTTAAAAAATTTCCTTGCTCTTCACAACACGTAATACACTGATAGCCAACTGACCGACCTAGGATGCAACCTGATTTGGGACATTTCAAAAAGATGTGTATTACAAGGTCAGAAGTAACGGATTTACATAGGTTAACGGATGCTACATTAGGAGGTCTCTGTTTTAAAGTAGCATGTAAGCAAAACGTAGTCGGCTAATACATCGAAATTTTGAGATGGTTTTTGTAAAAACACAAACATCAAACGACAACCAGCTCTAAACATTTCAGAGCTGAAATTGTTCAATGTAAAAGTTATGCATAAAGCGGAAAATCACAATGGTATCTGACTGAACCGTGCAAAATTGAATAAACAAGCGTTTCATATAATCAGGGAAATGTATAATTAAGCATTCACATTTAAAAAATTGATGAATTCATATTTTTGTTTTGAGTCAATTATGCTCACAATTACACTTAGTACAAGAATTTCAAAGACAAAT
Organism: Echinometra lucunter; assembly: GCA_029962745.1. Classification (NCBI taxonomy): domain Eukaryota; kingdom Metazoa; phylum Echinodermata; class Echinoidea; order Camarodonta; family Echinometridae; genus Echinometra; species Echinometra lucunter. The sequence goes on from CM057156.1 coordinate 24,110,074, forward strand.
TCAAAGAACAAAGAACAGTCAGTTTAAGAGTCTATATAGGAGGACATGGCAGCAGAATATTTTCTACGATGGAGAAGCAATTAGTAGGTCCAATGTCTTAGAGTAAGCTGTAGTTATAACCATCGATGTCTTTCGATCGCCATCATGATGACACACTCTGGAGAAGTCCCAGGTGATCCCAACTTAAGACGACACCGAGAAAATAAGATGGTTCCCAGGTACTAACACAGCTGAAATGCAGAAAGGAAATTTATACAAATTGTTGACTACATTTCAAGGTTTGGTTTATTGTAATTTTTACCCACCCTAGTTTTCATAATACCCATTTCCATCCATTCTAACCTTGCACTAAAATACTTCATCTGGTTTTATCCTTATAATTATGAAACCTCGGATCTGGGGAGCGTTTCATGAAAAGTCTTGTCGGTGTTTCACTGACTAATTTGCTCTCAGCCAATCAGATGCGAGGATTTTCAGTAGCTTATAACAGTTGTCAGTGAAAATCACTGACAAAACTCTTCATGAAACGCTCCCCTTGTCATTGCTCTGGCAATTAGACCTACCCTTCTCCCTTATAACGTGAAATGTTATAGCCTAACTGTTATACATATTAGGATGTTATCAATGTTCTCATGGCGGTATTAATACTTTCCTTAACCATATTGATTCGGATGAGGTGGAAAATACTTGACATGACATTGGCGAGTCAATGCACATGATGCATGACAAGTGCGAAACAGAATCGAAATCAAAATTAATGGTACATTTCATCTGACTATGACCCGTCAATCTTTAAAGCCATATAGTGCAGGTTAAAATCACCTGCTCGTATTTCGATGGGTGTACCAATCCGTTCTATTTGCAAATTGTCGAATTTAAGATTTTTGCGTATTTGTAATATATGTATTGTAAGTGTCCGCTTCATTATGACAAGGTTTTAAAAAGAAATAGCAATTATTTGCCATTTGTGAAAATCATTAACCATGAATTGTCTTGTAGGACTAAAAGTAATAATTCGATGCCTACTTACAGATCTACGTCTTTATATTTGGAACAATCATTCATACACCAACTCTATACTGATTTTCATCATTTTAATCAGTTAATGATTATGATTTTACTTTTTGTTTTTATTTTGATTTGTAATAATTTGATTAAAATGTTTCTATGTTCCACGGACTCGCAGAAGAGCAGTCTGTTGACTGATGTGAGTTTTACCGTGATAAATAAATTCGATTCAATTCAATTCAATTCAATGGGAGATGAGCCCTCTTTAACAAATCAAGTCACATCGTGAGTGGAAACTTGTAGAAGCGATTTTCTCAAATTTGAAAATTTGTGATTGATAGGAAGCCGTCGGATAAAGTCAGCGATTTGAAGGATGGATATATGGGGTAATGGGGTAATGGGGTAATTTGCTCCTCATGAAATTTTTGTTTATACTAAAAGTATGCATGTAGGCACCCTTGATATTAAAGTAGTTAGCAGGGAAGAGAATTATTTGAGACTGCACTTACTAGGAAACGCTCGAAATTGGCCTATAGACATACCTTTTTGTCTAACATGTCTAAAGTATGGTGGCCCTGAAATACACTCGACAACAGGTCATGTGCGACGTGAATTTTGCGGCCAATTTTGCGTCCCAGTCGCGAAATTCGCAACCGATGAAGCAAACTTTGCGTCCTAGTCGCGAATTTCACGTCCCGGGTCATGAATTTCGCACCATGGGTCGCAAATTTCGCGACTGGGACGGAAAGCTGGCCGCGAAATTCACGTCGCACATGACCTGTTGTCGAGCGTACTTCAGGCATGTCAGGGCAACCATACTAATGACGTTTTGATCGCAGCAAAGTCACTTCCCCTTTACCCCATTCTCTAATGCAAATCATGAAAGCCTCTCAAAAATTGGTTTCCTTGCTCTTTGTATTATTACTGTAAACTTATATATTTGCCCCTCCTGAGGGAGGGAAAAATAAACAAACCTAAATGGCCAGTCCCCGCCCCCCATGGCAATCATATTAAGTGTGAAATGATTGCTCACAAGGAGTGAATTATCTGAACGATCCGACCTGAATGAGATTTTCCGATAGTGAGAATTTACACCATAATGATTAAAACTGCAATTTCACCTTTATTCTGGATTTGAAGAAATACACATTTAGATTATTTGGTAAATCAAAATAACCACTAAAAATTGCTTCCTATAATGATGATACTCATCATGGTCATGGCGATATATTTTCCTACGCAAATGCATTTTGAGGGCAAATTTCCATTGCAGCTAGGACTTAATTCAAGGACACTTTTCATAAGGCTACGTAGGCCTGACCCGGTAAGTTTTACCCATGCAAATATTATGATTAAGATCTGCAAGAATATATTACTTACGAGTTCTGTATTTGCGGGTTTTCTCACATCCACCAAGCCAGTGATTCTTGATGTTCCGTCAAATTAATGAGAAATGCAAATAAGAGAATAATCATCATGTGGCAAAGCAATGGCAAGTGAATATATGTTTTTACTCGTCTTAATTCAATTATCCTTCAATATCTCTGTATGTTCCAATTCAGATTCAAGAAAATTTGAAGACGTCACCTTGATCGATATATTAATGCAATCAGCTTACAAAAGCACTGAAAATTGTAGCACGAAGTAAAATTTTATCTCTAGTCCTGAATATTTATACCACGTTCAAAGCGCGAAGGTAAACAGTTTTCTCTTCTTCTACCCCCCCCCCCTTTTTTTGTCTGTTGTAGCTATGTTATTGTACGCTTTTGGTCACGTGGGTTGATGGATTTCGCAATTCACAGATCTTTATCAAAGATTTGGGGAAACATTGCAACAGAGGAAGAAACATGAGTCATTATTTTGTTCAGTATTGAGCAATGTTACCTTTGGCAGTGTTAGGAGTGTTGCCAATTCGAACATTTCCTGCATGTAAGAGTTTGTACGCCTCTCCCAGGGCCGGATCCAGAATTTTTCAAAGGGGGGGGGGGGCGGTTGGTTTTCTCAGGTGTCTGTTTTACCGGAAAAGTGGGGTCCTCTGCATTTTCATATGTATTTTACCCTAAAATTTTGCTTCAAAAGGGGGGCCGCAGCCGATTCGCCACCTCCCCCTGGATCCGCCCCTGTCTCCCTCAGTGTGAAGACCTGGGAATGCGTTTAAACTATCATGACTATAGAACAACATGAATAGAAAGGAAAGGGTACAAAACATCAAATTAGGCTGTTTGGAGAAACACAAAAAGGTCATGAAATTCCTGACTTATCTAAAGACCCAACCGCATGAGTGTGCCAAGCTTGCAATTTCCAAATGCAATTCGAAGAAGCCTACCAGCAGGACCATATAGGTTATGACAAAAATATACTTGAAAAAGGGATGGCGGTTGCGTCCCGGGTTGCGTGAATATAGATCATGTTAATCTCGAGGCAATGTGCACACCCGGACCACCACAGTACACCACCCCCTATGCAATCAAACGAGCTGAAGTTGTGTTTTCTCCTACAAGCTTTTACTGCAATTAACAGAAGATAATTAGACAATGAGATGATAATGATGATGATGATGATGATGATGATAATAATAATAATAACAATAATAATAATAATAATAATAATAATAATAATAATAATAATAATAATAATAATAATAATGATAATAATAATAATGATAATAATAATAATACCAACAACAACAACAACCATATACCTCGCGGATTGTGGAAATTGTAGATTAATGACTTGTCAAAGGGCAATATGCTGTGTCAGGGATAAGTCATTCCATCCCCTTCGACCCTATCCTACTATCCTATTTACTCCTCATGGCCGTACGCACATGGGGGGGGGGCAGTTGCCCTCCAAAAAATTTAAAGCCCCACTTTTTCTATTTTTTCCTTACCTTTTTATTGAGAAATTCCCCAAATTTCGCCCACAATGTGCATCAGATCGTTAAGTTTCAAATTAAAAATGCAAAGCTCCCGCTCGGTCAATTTGCTCCATCGCTTTCTTGTTCCCTCGAATAATGAATACATTCTCCCCCCCCCCCCCCGAGTAAAACATTCCTGCGTACGACCTTATTACTCATCTCCCATAAAAATCCATTGGTCACTGAAATAAAAATCTGTTGTTGCAAGAGAAGGAGAAACAGGAATAGAATTTAAAGGTAGTAGAGGTAGTAGCCCACATTTGCAAGTGGCGCCCAATCTGCACAAAAGTTTTACTTTAGACTGCTTTAAGCCACAGAAAAACACTCTTAAAGTTTTAGATCCCAGTACATTCCCGTTTAGGACTGAGAAGGAAATATTCAACAAAAATTTTCTTTTATTTTCTTTGTGTTGTGAAGGCGTCTTCCTGACGCTGAGTAAAACCATTCATTTTTCACGTATTCTTTGGAATATTGTTGTAAATTTGATAACATGATAGTTTTCCATAAATATCTGTCATTTTAAATTGAAACTGGCTTATTTTTCTTCAAATTCTGAAACAATGTCGGGCTACTATACCTTAAAGTGATTACACAATGGTAATTTTTTTTTTGATATATGATCGAGAATAGAATCGTAAGAAGAATAACATTAAAATTTTGATGATTTTCAATCGAAATCAATGCATTTTGGCTAATTTTCTCTTAAAAAGTCAAGAGCTGACCAAAAAATTTGAGTAGGAGGTATGACGTAAAAGTGGGTACCCAGCTTCGCGCATTGCAGTTGTGCTGCGCGCTAGACTGTACAATGTGTATTATACCTTGCGCGCATTTTGCTAGAAGTGCGCGACAAGGTACCCACTTTGACGTCATTTTGACGTCAAAGTGGGTACCCTGTTGAAACTGGGTCACTGCTGAGGGGTCCAAACTATCCTGAAATCTTACCACATTTGGGGGTTTACTTGGCAACACGACTTTTAAAAAAACTTTAGGCAGATGAATTTCTGCTAATAAAATCATGCTCTTTTAAATGAACTAACATTGTTTCAGCATTGGGTACCCCCTTTAAAGAAACAGAAAGAAGCTATTGCACCGAAAGATTGAATACTACCCATCTTGCTAGGTTGAGAGATGGTGGGGCAAGACATTTCTGCAGAAATGTTTTGGCAGATTCCATCACTGAGCAGATCTATGGAAGGATGAGGCTATTTCTAGATATCAGAATATCTTTATTCAGGTTTGTATTGGCATGAATGGAGGTGTATCTATAAACGAAGAAGAAGAAGGAGAAGAAGAAAAAGAAGAAGAAGAAGAAGAAGAAGAAGAAGAAGAAGAAGAAGAAGAAGAAGAAGAAGAAGAAGAAGAAGAAGAAGAAGAAGAAGAAGAAGAAGAAGAAGAAGCATACGATAGCATGGATTTTGGGAATAACTTTTCCTTTTTCCTTTGTTTTTATATCGACAGTTGAGCTTGCAGCAATGCAGAAGTGGGGGGGGGGGGGGGGAGTATAGTGCCTGCAAATTTAGTACGACACATGCTACAACGACAGTTGTTGCTCTGCCGGTATATCTCTACCATAGATCTCTACACTATTCCCATTCATGACAGGAATTATTTGAAGCCTTGTATGATCAGCTTTTCTTCTTTAAATTGGCAACACCAATACTTTTTCTTTTATTTGTGTATTTTTCTTATAAAAAGCCATGTACATGTATCTGAAATAAGTATAAATTGACAGAAAGTATTTCAAGAAGTTAAAAAGTTGCCAATTTTCATGGGAAACAAGTGAAACGCCCATGGCAGTCTCGCCTGCATTACGCAAATCATATTGGCAGCATTCTAATTTAATGAAAAATTGTGGTTGGCAGTAGCGTACCGTTGGTCAGCTCATGGGGGGGGGGGGTACCGAGTGGAAAATTTGTGTGTGTGGGTGCGTACGTGTGTTTTTTTGTTTTTGCTTTTGTGTTTTTTTTTTTTCTGCCAGCCGATTGGAGGCATGTGCTCTCCGTGCCCCCTACCGTATCATAGTTACGCCACTGGTGAGTGGGGACATAGGAGAGGTATTACCCCTGAGTCCTATAGACCTTTTGGGGAAGATAATGTTCAATAATTTGAACTAAAATCAGATTGAACCTATCCACATATTTTTTCAAAGTAAAAATACATATAAGAGGCTCCCAATCGATCCCCTCTTCGAATGGTATACCCTATAAAAATTGTAGATCCTCCTTGTCTAATGATGATTCCTAATACGTCTGACTGAAATCCATCAACATGTTAATTTTGCTCTACTGCATGTGTACATTACTTCATACAAGCTGCACAGACAAAGTACATGTATTACCCCCCCCCCCCCCCCCCCCCCAACTTAAACCATGGACATAACACCGGTCGGTATAGGCCTACGGGATTTCTAATTAATTAAACTTAATAAGCTGATTTACCTCATGACCTCTGTCCTTGATTTTGTGACCTTTTTCTGATAATTGATAAGCCTTATATGTACAAGTTTCATGAAGATTGAACATATATACTTTTGGGAAGAGAAAACTGACGCCGTCGGAGAAGCGGCGCCTATATCTCACTCTTTCTACTCGGGTGAAAGAAAAAAAAAACCGGTGGTGTCTAACTTTTCACCGCATTGCCAATGTAAGAAATGTAATGCTTAGTTTCCTTTCTGTGATCGTCAAACGACAAATACATGCACTGAAGGAACCAAGTGTCGTTCAAGAGCAAAAATCTTTTTATGGGGAGGGGGGGGGGGGGCTGACCATTGAAGATTATTTTTCCTGCCCTAAGGAGGGGCAAATATCTCAGTCTGATACAAGGAGCAAATATGAAGTTGATATTGCACCTATATCGTCTACATTTTTCTCATTCTTTTTTTTTTTTTTGGGGGGGGGGAGCAAATTTTGGAAGGGCTTGATCCCCCCCCCCCCCTCCCCTACTCTGAACCAAAAGGCAACCGAAATTGACAAAATATGTGCAGAATTACTTGCTCTTTCTGCTAAGGTATTTGGTATGATATTTAGGGCTCTGCATCAAAAGTTACTGGGCCAAATCAAGCAGTGTGGACCATCGATCTGTCCCGAATGGGCTGACCTAATTCCTAATTTCAGCCCTTGGTCAAACACTATACATTAGCCAAGAACTTAAACTTGCCTGAAAGCCACCTGCGATCGCTACCCTTACCCTCACTCACCCTATATTTTGAAGAAATACGGCCTGAATAAATTATCGCCTGAAGAAAATGTTGGAGCACTTGAAATATTACAGAGAACATCTTTGTAGGCCTACTTAAATGGCCCCCGTTTGGTTTTTGGTTACACACGAACACGGAGAACAGCCCCCCCCCCCTCCCCCCCCCCCCCCCAGTAGACACGCCGGCCTCTTTACAATGACGCGGCAATGATTATGCTTGTTCGCATGCTCATACTCCCCCACTTTCAAAAACGCTCCGCGGCTCCTACATATGGTGTTCGGGACGTTTGCTGGTTTACAAGCTGGGATAAGCTGGGATATTCTCACATGCTTCAAAGATGAAGAACTTGTTCGAAAGGTGATGCGGAGAACGCCACCAAGCATGCCAAGAGGAAAGAGAAATGAGGATGAAGGGGAAGGGGAAAGAGAGGGGGAGAGAGAGGGGGGGGGGAGAGAGAGAGAGAGAGAGAGAGAGAGAGAGAGAGAGAGAGCAGGGGAGGGAGGGAGGAGGTCCCCCTACTACCCCCCCCCCCTCCCTCCCCCCCCCCCCCCCCTCCCCATTTGTATTAAGTTCATGTCAATGAGCCCATGCTCTAGTTGAACTTTCTCGTTAGGAACGGTAAGCCCTATACGTTTCCGATTTGGAGCTGCGATAATGAAACATGGAATGTGAGGATGCAGGTAAAGGATGAAAAGGACTTGGATATACGTTAAAGTTCTTGTACAGTAATCAAAAGTTGGGTTATTACGTATGTATTTCAATAAAGTTCAACCCATTCCAGGCCTGCACCGAAATCCTGTTGTTAAGGTGTGAAATATCATTTATACACAGGGTGAATTTATGCCTCCGCCATTGCCAGATCAGAAATATATGGCACATTCATTTGATTTATTTTCATTTATACAAAGACATCTTTGACCTTGACCTTCGACCTTGTGACCCCCAAATCTAATGAGACCATTGCCCTTTCCATATGCATACATGAGCCAAGTTTGAAGTTGAACCACCACGGAGTTGATTTATCACAAGAACAAGCAAGTTTCATGTATATAATGACCTCTATGACCTTTGACCTTTGACCTTGAGACCCCAAAATTGAATCAGATCATTGTCCCTTCCATATGCATACAGGAGCCAAGTTTGAAGTTGATCCGCCGAATGGTTATTGATTTATTGCGAGAATGAACCATTTCTATGTACATAATAACCTCTGTGACCTTTGAACTTTGACCTTGAGACCCCAAAATCTAATCAGATCATTGTCCCTCCCAGATGCATACATGAGCCAAGTTTGAAGTTGATCCGTCAAATGGTTGTGTAGTTATAACGAGAACGAACCATTTCCATGTACGTAATGACCTCTATGACCTTTGACCTTTGACCTTGAGACCGCAAAATCTAATCAGATCATTGTCCCTCCCATATGCATCACGAAAAACGGGACGGACGGACGGACGGACAGACGACCCGAAAACATAATGCCTCTGACACCACCTACGATGGGCGGAGGCATAAAAAGAAGAGAAAAAGAAGAACAGAAGGAAGAAAGAAGAGTATGGGAAAAGACAGGGCTGGGCCATGCAACTATATAATACCATTATTTTTTCATTTAAAACTTCAATAAATGTACCTTTGGGTCATCTTGCCCACCTATCAAAATACCCTAGCACCACCCCTATTTACAGAGTATGTATAACGGTACCTTTTAGTCTAAAGAACAGCTGTGATGATTATAATAATACTAACAGAGAATATTTAGTTATTTACGAGCGCTAAAAACAACAAGTACCATAGCACGTACAAATAGATATATAAGAAGATCAGAGAGAACAAAAAATGTTTAAAAAGAAACAAAATATTACATTTTTCGTTCTCTTTTGAAAACGTTTCGTTATATCTATTGTGTACAATTATTTTATCTACCAGGAGGCGCTTAGGTTCAATAATGCCATTAGGCCAAGTTCATGAACAGAATTAGGTTATATTCATCAGCAGATGTAGATCAAATTTGTCAGCAGAAGTAGGTCAAGTTTGTTAGCAGGAGGGGGTGAAGTTTATTTGCAGAAATGAGGTCAAGATCTCTATGAAAAAGAAGGTGCACTGTATTGGTAGACCAGGTTTTTGAGAAGAGGATGATGATAGGTTGTTGTGAGTTTTGCAGATGGCCCAGGGTTGCTTTCCAAACTCGCCATGCATATTTAATAAGCAACACAGGTGGGTTGGGTAAATATGATTACCGGGCACTGTTCAGCACAAAAAATGTTAACTGACTACTTGGAAGTTGGAGATGTAAATATAATGTGCAAATGTGTACATGTATTTCCTAACATTATACATGTTCGTGTCTCTCGGTATCATTTTTGTGATTCATAAAGATATTACACCAAGATGGCCTCCTATTTTAGATTCAAATGAACTTACTTATTCAGCTGAACCAGAAAACCTGTGATAGCGTGAAGCATGTCTTCAAGTACGTCAGTCGTGCATAGACGATTTAAAAATGTACCCTCAACTCTCTCACTTTATAGGGATTGGAAATATTCTAATCATAAGCAGACTAATCCCTCCTTTTCCACATTAACTGAAAATTCTGATACATATTAGTTGAACCTGCTTTAGCGACTACCTGTCTATAAACATAAAGACCACATTTTCTGTTTACCTTGATTGGAGCATGTACTAAAGGAAACCTGTCCATAAAGACCACCTGCCTGTAAAGACCACCATTTTCGTCTCCCTCGAGTGGTCTTTATACAGGTCTCACTGTATGTCAAAACATGAACCAGAAGACTATAATTCTCTCTCTCTCTCTCTCTTTCTTTCCTGCTACCCACTTTCCCTCAATTCTTTTGAGATTCTTTTTTCCACCCTCTCTGCATCTTCAGTGCTCTTTGAATGTTCAATATATGTACCTAACACAAAAACATAAAAAAGTGATAGGTAGCTCCCATTATGAGTGCTTTCTTCTTGCTTATGTCATCATTCCATCATATTCATTTTGCTACCCATTAACAAATTAAGCATCATTTTATCGTAACACACCCAGTACCACAGGACTACAGCAAAACTTTTGTGAGAGTTATCAATGAAATACTTGATAATTCAAGTGCAAAAATCCATCCCCGAATCAGATTAACCACAAGGATAGTGAGACTACACTGGGTGTCCCAGAAAAAGCTGAATGGCCGTTTTTTGGTACTTTACCATCAAAATGGAGATAATTTTTTACATCACTGGGTTAATGCATCTTCTACCAAAGAGAATGATACCAAGATCTTTTAATTTGGTGAAGTAATTTTAATTCTATACCTGTTTCTTCACATACAGTAATTTTCAAATTTCACGTTTTTGGAGACAGATGAGAGCAGAACGGTGTTGGGACTAGCCTTTCATATGGCACGTTTTGTTATTTATATGCATCAGTGGGCTTCCCTCAAACATCGAATTATAAAGAGCCATCCCAACACATTCTTCTATCATCAGTCACCAAAAGTTTGAAATTGACAGCATTTTAAGAAACGGGGATAAAATAAAAAATCACTTCACCAAATTCAATGATCTTAGTGTCATTATCTTCGGTAGGGGATCCTTTACTCAATAATGTTGAAAAATTACATACTTTTTGAAGGCAAATTACTGAAAATCTGCCATTCCTCTTTCTCTGGAAAACCCAGTATTACAAGGCGATGTTGGAGTGAAGTCCAGTGAGCTACAAAATTTGAACAAAAACATAATTGGTAAAAAATTTGTACCAGTAATTTACAGGGTCAATGGGGAATTTGAATTGTAAATTGTGCTATTTTGCTAGATAAACTACAAACTTCGAATGACCGAGACATATAAAGTCTTGCAAATGACCCAACTTGAACTTTGCTTGGCTCAAGTATGAAAGAGCTCCTAGCATAATAAACAGCATAGCAAACTGTAGCACACATGTAGCTTTGCCATTATGCCAGGATATGAGACCAGTATTGATCACTCAATGCTTGCAAGGCTTGTCCTAATCGATAATTAGCCGTGGGAAATTGGACTCTGATAAAATATACATGCAATGCGAAAAAAACCTAGAAACCCCAAACAGCTTCTTTCTCAAACAATCCACTTTGTTTTAGTCGGCGTAAGCGTGTGGTAAGATCTAAATGCAATATCTATTTCCATTTTCTCATAATCTTCCTTCACTCCCTCTCAAAGTCACTCATATATCCAATATTGCAGTTCTCTGAATCATGCAAGATGCTACACAGAATTTAACACATGTAAATCACTGCCTTTACTATTGTACATTGTATTTATTGTCTCACATATTGAATGTTCACATATATTCAACATGTAACGTGGAGAATGAGTCTATGAGTGTCTGGGGTGAGGATCACTCCCTGAGAGATTGAATAGGGAGTGAAAGAGTGTTCTTGCTGCTATTGCCAATGGATATGAGGGTCAGTAAAGATCTAATCCCGAGCCATCATCTTCTGGCGGGCGAGCTTCTTCTTGGAGACCTTCTTCTTGGCCTCCTCCTCTTCCTCAGGCTTGGGAACCACCTGCTCACGCTCCGTCAGGATCAGCTCAATGTGGCATGGGGAGCTCATGTAAGCTGGCAAAAGAGAATGAAAGAAGGGGAGAGGACGATAACTTTAGAGTCCATGTTGAGGGTAAGCAAATGAAGTACATAAAAGGGGGGTTCAAAAACGGCTATTGCCGTAATCATCTCATTATGTAAGCTAGCAAGTGAAATATACCAAAGAGAGAGGACAAAGTAGGATGACGTCAAATTGAATCAATGTGGCATGGATAACCCAAGTAAGCTGGCAGAAAAATGAAACAATGGGGGGGGGGAGAGACAATGAGACTTAAAGGGTATGTCCACCCTAGAAGTTTCACTGTTTCATTAAAAAGAAATAAATTTGAACAGCATTTAACAAAAAAAAAGGGGCAAAATTGGTCGAAAAATAAGAAAATCATACTCATTTACATTTTCTAGTAAACTAGAAATCCTAAATTACAGGGTTTTTAACCTTCGAGGAAAGCCCCGCAGAATATTGTATATATACGCATTTTATGTTATTGTAATATTATAATGTATTTTAATTTTATTTTGTGAAAATAAATGAATTGAATTGAATTTGAATTGAAACTACTCTCGGCTCTGCAAATTGGCAACATTGATGACATCATATGCGAGCAGGTCTCCATTCACTTTGTACTTGAAATTTCACATTTTCTCAATTTTCTTGGAAGTTACACATTTTCTAACCCCAATAATCAATGTATGTTCAGAAGATTGTTTTTTTACATAACATACTTTGACTATGGGGTAAGAAAATGTGTAACTTTCAAGAAAATTGAGAAAATGTAAAATTTCATGTACAAAATGAATGGAGAGCTGCTTGCATATCGTCGCCTTCCCAGAAAAAGACCACTAACGTGCACGTGAGCGAAATGTACGTTTTCGAGAAAAACGCGAATGAAGTTTTGACCTTATTTTGAGCTTTTAGCAGCTAGTGTGTTATTTTTCCGTCCTAACTCTCAAACTTTCTGACAGAGCAAGATTTTTTCTTCAATGATATTTTGTGCTTTTATTTAAAACACTCTAAAGGTTTTCTAATCATTAGCATTTTATCCTTAACGGCTTTCTTCCCGGACCAAAAATGCGCGAGTATGTAAATCCAGTTCCCGGAAAAAGGCAGCTAATGCGAATCGGTCTATGCTCGTAAGCACGTTGAGCGAAGAATCGTGTCTTTCTTCCGGGACAAAAAATGCGCAATAGTTCCCAGAAAAGGGACGCTATAGCGAATCGGTCTATGCGCGTAAGCACGTTGAGTGAGGAGGAATTCACGTGCTCACGTAATTATGCTTTTTTGGCTTATTACGTCATGACATCAAATTGAGGTTCGAGAATGGTACGAGAAGAAAGCTTATGACATGCTTTTTCCATTTCTGCAATGAAAAAAAATGGCGGGAAAATTGAGAAAAGGTCGATAACAGCCTTTTTCCGGGAAGCCGACGATATGATGTCATCAGTGTTGCCAATTTGCAGAGCCGAGAGTAGTTTACTAGAAAATGTAAATGAGTGTAATTTCTTATTCTTTGACTGATTTTGCTCATTTCTTTTTTAAAATGCTGTTCAAATTCATCTCCTTTTATTGAAATAGTGAAACTTCTAGGGTGGACTTACCCTTGAAGTCGGTCCAGTGTCGCATGAAAGCAAGCTAGTGCAATATACCTGCAAGAATTTGGGGTAACATTCAGATCAGCTCAATGTGACATGGATAAGTCATAACGTGGCAACTAGTCTACTGGCAACAGCATGAACTGGACCAATGGAGCGTAAATTACGTATCATAAATCCTACTTTTTGTGGATGCATGTAAGAATGATACATTCAAACACTGCTACATAAAAGGTGAAAGCACAACAATGATCCTTACGGTTGATACGACCGTGGGCACGGTAGGTCCGCCTCCTCATCTTTGGGGCAGCGTTGACTTGAATGTGATCAATGACGAGAGAGTCCACATCAAGACCCTGTGAACACGAAAGACAACTCATGATATACAAATTTCTCCACCGAAGCTGGTTTCAATGATTTATGCTGTAAAGTAAAGTAAGCCTCAGTCGATTCGGTTTGAAAACTGGTGCTTGAACGTCACTATCGAGCCCCAGTCCTGTTCTGGCTAAGCCGGCGCATCAATGAAATAAAGAAATAAATACGAAAATGACAGTGTCAAAAGACTGTGAAATTTACCGGTTGAAGACCTATATTTCTTTAGAATCACACAATATGTTTCAAACCTTAAATCAATGAAATGGAACAATGGAAGTATGATTAGCTGGGAGGATTTCTCGTGTTGTCTAGCTACATCGTTCGATGTTTGAAAGGCCACCATATTGAAACAATTGACAGTAACGCTTGTTCACCACAAGATGGCACTATATCACTGATCTCCTGATCAATTGTGATCCAAAGACAATTGATCAGGAGATAAGCCATATGTTTATTGTTCCAATATGGTGGCCTCCAAATATCGAACGACTTCGTAGCCAAGGATAAAAACGCAAGAAATCCTGCCAGTTAAAGGCATTGGCTAACTTTGTGAGTAGCTGATTTTAAAAATTCTCAAAATAAGATGAAACATGTGTATGAGAACTTGTATTTGTACTCAAAAACTCTGAAACCAACCACAATTTAGAATGAAAAAGTGTAAGTTAGACGCAAACGGTGAGTTTATTATCCTTCGTCTCACGAGACAGTCACTGAGAGGACCACTTTGCTTGAATTTGAAAATGCCGTTATGTGCCTCCCGCCACATGATACGCCAATACACACAGTACGGGAAGGTGAGTCATACGCGCATGCGCACTGCTTATGTCTATTCTGTGCAACCGACCCTCGTATATTTTTCAAACATTGGTTCATATTTCTAATATTTAAAAATACTTCCTGTGGATATTATACTTTGAAACTTTCAGACTGGTATTTTTACACTATAACCCTTACGTTTATCCCATTTTCAAGTAACAAAACAAGATTTTTTAAAATCATAACAATGTTAACCAATGCCTTTAATCGTACTTCCATTCTTCTATTTCATTGATTTAAGGTCTGAAACATAATATCGTGTGAAAGCTATGATAGAAATAATGAAGTTAATTCTTAAACCTGTTAAATTTCAAAGTTTTCTGACAATTTCTAATTGGCGCCAAAATCATCATTTGCCAATTAGTCGCCGTCTGAAGAAGATGACAGCCCGTCGTCCAAACTGTCACAGGTAAATAAAATTCTTGGATGTTTGTAAAGAACTTAACACTTGTTTTTTGACAATGTAATGTATTTCTTTATTTCATTGATGCACCAGTGTTCAACTGGAGCATAGCCGCCAAGCCCAAGTTTACAAAAAAAAACAAAATGACTCGGGCCTAAAATAAAGACATCTACAAATTGTCAATTTGGATCCACGAGAGCACCTACTCCTACCATGTTTTACTGAGTTACACGCTTCTGGTTCAAAAAAGATATCTTCTTCCTCAAAAGTCTTTAAGCTCCAACTTTCCACATTTGTCATGTGGAGAGTCTCTAAATAGATGTGATTCCCAAGTCATATTAACACCATTTCCTGTTCCTTTCTTCTGTTTCAAAGATAGCAATTATGCACATACACATATTTTCTTCAATAATCCTAAGCTTTTCATCTTTCTTTTTCGTACCAAAAAACCCCCCAAACCTTGAAAGTCTCAAACTGATGTTAACTCTACAAAGCAGAGCAATCTACTCTTCATGAAACAAACAAAATGTTCCATAAAAAATAAAGATGGGGGAAAGAGAGAATGATTCCTTTTCAGCAAGTTTATCATCATGTATCAAGAATAGATAGTCAAATATTCTCAACCTGATTTTCAGGAACATCATTAAAGGTTTACAATCAATCATTTCTTCCATCACGATTTCATCAGTACATACTTCATAGTAGGGAGAATCAACATGAACATTGGTCAACATCCCTGATTTTTTTTTTAAAAAGCTTTCGTCATTGAGAAAAATGTGTGCATATTATTCAACATTTTCATGATTGGAAGGGCTTTGAGCCATATTCAGCAAATGTCCAAAATTAAGTTAGCAATCAATTACCATTTTTTTCAAGTCCTCACTATATCACTGCATATGCGATTGATCGTTTATCAAATGTACATTATCTAAATTTCACCAAAATGAGAGAACGAAAAAGAGAAAGAATCAAATACACCAGAAAAGGGCCCAAGTCCCAACTTAAAAACAATTAGGGGACTACTAAGAAGATTTTTTTTTTTTTTTTCAAAATTGAAAATTAAAGACAGTATGTTTTCATCTTCAATATTATTAAAAGTATCTTCATACATAACACCTTCCCTGAAGATAAAGACATTCTGACTTTTACTATTACAACTATTCTCAGAGTATGTATTTCTTTCATTAAGAATTCTTATGACATTGAAAGAGTTGGGTCATTTTTCCTCCCTCTGAATTCAATTTTATGGCATACCTTGTACTCTGCATTGCTCTCAGCATTCTTCAGGAGCTGGAGAAGGAACTCAGCACTCTTCTTAGGCCAGCGACCTTGGGTATGGTTCCATGCCTTAGCCTAAAAGATAAAGTACAAGCATAGTACCACAATCCAGTTGCAGAATGTCTGCTTAAATCACACCTCACAAACTTCCACACCAAGTGTAAGAAATTTTTAAAGACCAAAAATTAATCAAGTTTATTTTACATACAAAATAAACCTTATTATTCACTGTGTGTTTGCATACACAGGTTTCTAGGAAGAGAGTATAATGTAGGGTTCAAAGGCTCCAAATTAGGAATCATTCCTTCAAAACAGGAAGAATTGGCAGCTACTTTATGTGAAAGAGGACAGACTTTGCCGAAAGAAGTTGTAATGAAGAGGGGAAATATTCCCATGATCACAGTCTGATACTCTGATGAATGGAAAAGCTCACACTATGGAACAACTGAGTAAATATCAATTTAGTAAAAAAAAAAAACACAAAAACAACCAGAAAAGAAAACAAAAAAAGAAAAAGAAAAAAAGAGTAACCAATCACTGCAATTAAGGGAGGCAGAATGACTGTGTTACAAATGATCAAGAAGATACTATTTATCTATCTACCCTGGTATGCATACTGCTAACACTCACAGTAAGCAGCCTTTCATAGCTTAGCCTCATACAACTATTTCACAATGCATGTGAACTTCTTGGGAGCATGAACTTAAGCAACTACAGTCTGTATATATTTATTTTTTATCAAGATGTTGGCTCACTTCGTCATTTAATCCTAGGGAACTTTTCCACTGAAGTAATGATGAACAGGAAATATTGAAATAAGAGGAACTACATGTTGTACATTCTAATATGTGAAAAATAATAGGTCAACAAAAAAATCAAATCTTGGCATCTAGGCATCAATTATTTTCACTTCCCATTTCCTCATAATGCCACTCTACATCAAAGAAAAGGAACTTTCCCTAATTTTGATTTTGCCATCATATTAAGAAAAACTCGAGTCTTGTTCACATAACAAAGAGTTGTTGATGGTCATTACCTGGGCTTTACGTCCAACAGTGGCGTTGAACCTGCGGAAAGGAACGCACTGCTTCTTATTGGTAACATCTTTGAGGAAGCGGACGGCCTTGCGGACATGCATGTGCTTGATGGCTTGGGCTGTCTCACGGGTGTTCTGAAAATGTAAACAAATCATGCTTTACTAAATAACCAACACTTCAACAATGTACAATCAACTAATGAACAAGCAATTCATGTTTCTAGGCTGGAAGAAAAAAATGTCACATATTACAGAAATATCACCTTTCAAAAAACATAAATTTTCCATTTCCAGAAAATCACCCTTTGGGACTTAAAGCCAGAGTGAACTGGCACCATTGTATGAAATTTCAAAACAGCACCATCTCGGTCCAGAGCTACTGATTCTGTCCCATTTTTGTGTTCTTCTCCCGGCATGCACCATTCTGATCAATGCCAGAGAGCTTTATTTTTGAGACACCATCTATCAAAGTTCATGCTAAGGCAGTTCACAAGAAGCCAAGAAGGGCGTAATGTTTCTGAGACAGTCTCTGGTTGTGAGTAGCCGCAAGTTGGCGCCGTTGTAAATACATCATTTCGGAGCTATATAAATGCCAGTTCACTGTGGCTTTTAGCAAAGTACTTTCAAAATATCAAGACATATCACATTTTCTTACCTTAAAGTGAACTCGAAGGTAGGAGCCCCTTGCCTTGCAGGCTATTGAGAAATGAGAGAGTAAATATCAATTGGATTATATGAACATGGTAAAATTCAATGAACTTAACAGCTGGGTCATTCCATCGGGTTGGGGCAACATATTATGTGATGTCCATGTATAGCAATATCAACTATTTTATTTCACAATGAAGATCCGATGCAGATGTGGTTTAGTTTTGATTTGTCCATGCGAGGTATTGAAAGTCTCCTACCACAGTAATCCATGTTTGAGTTGGAAATCTTTATGGTAACACAAATTGACAATAGACTCTTACATGTATGTCTTAAATTGCATCATTATTGTCAAATATTTGCTTAGTCTAAATGAGACATGGTTTGTTTTTGTTTTTTGGGGTTTTTTTTCTATTTAGTTCTGGTATGTCATAGAAGTTGTCCTAACCCATGGAAGTACCCAGTTACAAATGCATTCAAATTAGTATTTTGTAACACCATCCCAACAAAGCTACCTTTTAGATATGCTTTCAGTTCATATGGCAAGGTTCCAAACAAGGAGAAGTCCAGAGCACATGGGCATCTCAAACTAAAACTCAGGACACTTCAATTTATAAACAGGAAGCCCACTCCACAGAGTCCCTGATGATTTCATTTAAGACACCTTTGGAAAAAATGGTTTAGTAGAATCCTGGTTCATGTATACTCCATATCAGAATTGGATCATAAAATGTCAAAGACGTGCTTCCCAGTGGTTCCTGAAATACATTTTTACCATTTAGTAGTACTTACACTTGGCTGCATTCTCCGGTTCTTGGGAGTAGCGCGTCATCTTGGAAAGTTATCCTGAGATTATAAAAAGAAACAGATGAAAGAATTTGGCCTGGTGCTCTTCCATCCAGTCAATAGGGCTTACATTGTTAATAGGTTGCTTACATTGCTAATAGTGCAAAACAGTTAAAGGAAATCAACACTCTCAAGTCAAGTAGTGTTTTAATCAAAGGTAAGATGGAATAAAACAGATCAGCAAAAATTTGAACAAAATCGGACATGGATAAGAAAGTAATGCCTACATGAAATTATCTGTATGACTTTTTTTTACACTACCAGAGCTATTGATGACATAATTTGTGGACAACTCTCAATATGTTTTGTACACACATAATTAACCATGTACATTTTGCTGAAGATTTGCAGATTTCCTTCAAAAGCCAAACTCAAGATATGTAATGTAGGAGTGTTTTCTCCAAAACATATATGGGATAAGACAATGAAAACAAGTGTCCTTCAAGATGGGATGGGGGGGGGGGGGGGGGGGGGTCACTCTCCACATGGCCTGCTATGCAACCGCGTCCAGAAAATCGTGGAAAAGGGTCCTGCTTCGGGCACTCAAGCGTTGTCGACGTCTTTGGCAAAAAGGGTTGCTTTTCAGCACCATTCGCTGGTAAATCACCTCTTAGGGTAGCCTTTTCTCACTCTTCACGCCAATTAGGGTTGCTAATTTGGTTATGCAGATTACGCCATTTAGGGGTGCAAATTGAAGTAGATCTACGCTATTTAGGGTTGCAAATTTGGGCAAATTTGAGCAGACCTACGCCATTAACAGGTTCCAGCATTTATAGAGAGTTACAAAGTTATTAATTACAGAGTGCACCAGATGATGGTAGACGGGTTGATGTCGTCATAAGTAGATCTGGTAGATCACGCAAGCGGATTTCCTATACGTGCTAAGCTATGCATGCTGTGAATTCTCAGTTTTAACCCACTCCCTGACACTAATCCTCTTCATCGTTCAGCCTATTTGAGCATAGGAAGCCTGACCAAGAAGATACAAGTTTAATTAATGTATGAATATTTCAACACAGTAACTGGTATTGATTCCATTTTTTCAAGTTTTGATAAAATTGGTAAAATGAATGGTAAGTGATGCATCAGTCAGTCAAGGAAAGCAACATTTTCCACTTGCATTCAGGCTAAAAGATGGCTATTCAAAGTGGCTAAGAGAGGTGTCCTCGAGAGTAATCATGTTTGCCTTACTTTCAATAACTTCAAAAAATGGAATTTATACCTCTCGTATTTAACATCAATTTAACATCAGTCATCAGTAAGGTATCAAATTAATCGATTTCCCTGTTCACGCCACTTAGGGTGGCTTTTCTCATGGGTTACGCCATTTAGGGTTGCAAATTTGGTTAAAGTAGTTACACCATTTAGGGTGCATTTCTGAGGTTGTCGGACACGGGTGGATAGCAGGTCATGTGGAGAGTGACCCCCCCCCCCCCCCCCCCCCCCCCCCCCCCCCCCCCCGGGGTTGAGAGTTGTCCACAAAAAATAATAAACATATATTGAGAGTTGTCCACAAATTAGGGATTTTACACATAAATTGGTCAACTTTGCTTTAATTTCTGTTCATTCCTCCTCTTCATGATAATTTTCTCAGAAATTCATTGCTTTCTCTTTTTCACCTATCGAAGACTGCTTCCTGACCATACTTCTTAATATGTACCAGTATTAAAATTTCTCATTTTACATTTTTTTTCTTTTCTGGTACCTCCCCAACTCAATCTGGCTGTCCCAGGCGTATGGGGGGGGGGGGGGGACCGTACAAAATGCCACAAATACCCATCCTCCCCCCCCCCTTTTTTTTCATTGGGAAAATAAGAATATAAATATTTTCTTGAACATTTTTGTAAAATCAATGTAGTTACGACAGAGCTGAAAACTTGCCTTCAAATTCTATCAAAATACTCGATAAGTGTTTTGAACGACCTTAGAATGAATCTGCGTAAACACCAAAACTCTCAACCCTTGAACAAAAGTACCATGGCTACCATGGTAATTTGATGGTACTTGCACGTTACCTTCATGGCTTTGAAAACGTTTTATGATAGTTTCATCAAAATACACTGTACCATGGTACCTTTTTACAAGGGAACCCTATAATAATTGTCATCCCCTCCTCCCCCCCCCCCCCCCATCTCCTCAGATTCAGATTCCAGACATTTTGCAGTTTTATATGGACATCCAACATGGTCATGACATGGAACCACTTTACAAGACTTCCTAATTCTGCTTCTTTCTTAACCATAATTGCATCCATGTTAACAATGACACTTGTACACTAATCATCATTCCTCACACCCATCTCGTTAACTTGGTCCCGTCTTACAAAGATTTGCGATTGATCCAAATCGATCTCAACTGTGTACTTAAGAGATAGGAGTTGAGATGAATCTTGTTTGCATTCAATTACATTATCACTGACTACCAAAATTCTTTCTCATCGACTTTGTCTCACTTTAGCCTTGGTCTCACTCTAGTTTCTCACCAAACCTTGTCACAAGTACCCTCTTTCAAAAATCATCATCATTCACCGACAGTGAAAGAAGAGTCATGACTCGTGTCTGATTTTGGATAGTGATGTTAAAGGTTGGAGCGCACGTGCTTTGAAAATATGGCGCTGATTTTGCATCTTTGACGCCGGAATTTGACTTTTTAGATGGATTTTTGGAGGTGACTAGGTGACTTTCTCGTGGTGAGTGACAATGTCTCTGTGTGTAATGAAGTGATTAGTGTGTGTTGTGACAATAATATGTGCTGGCTTGTGATATAGTGATAATAGGTCGAATCACAGCACAGGTCGAATGACGGGTGCTTTACTCTATACATGATATTCAAATCACCTGTCTCTGTCTGTTAATTTTGATTGGTTTATTTTTACATACCATTTCTTTTTTTTTCCAATATTTTTGATCAGCGGTTTGATATCCGAGCGCACGCATTATGCAAATAAGCAAATGTCAGCACCCACGAGTGCGACGCATTGTAAGTACGTGACATGCACGTGGCCTTGTAGACCTACAGTAAAAACTATGGGCTAGATCTATACACTGCCTTATAACTGGCACACATGCGCATGGTCCACGTCACCCGTAGGTCAAAACGGCATTTTGAATAGCGAACCTAATTGCCGATGCAAACGTGAAATATAGATCTATTGACTTAGATCTAGATCTTCTATGATAGAGAAGAAAAGTTTTGATTTTACTTACCAGTTACCAGCAATGTTCCTGAGGCTTCCACATTCTGCTTTATATCTGATGAATGAACTGAAAATGGTGAATTTTAAGAAGAAAACTGGCGCTTATCAGACACGTAGGTCGACAGCTTTCCGTCGAGTAACCGATAGAAAAGCATGCTATGACTGTAGTTTTGGTAATGGTAGTCTACAGAATTGTCACTTTTGTAGGACGAGGTCAATTCATTGACCATGTACACAGGATGAGTGGTCCACGTCCAGCCCCTTATCAGCCAATTACACACTGAAAACATTGACTGTGTGTGCATGAACATGATGATGAATGACATGTCTAACACAAACAGACAACACTCATTTTTACATTCAAACTAGGTATGTCCATCGATGAGAGAGGGCGCAATTTTTTAGTCAGTTCATTTTTCTACACAGCGCATCAGGTTACGGGTTTAGGTCAGCAAAATGAAGGGTCAAATTACAGGGTATTCCTGAACTGCACGCGAACAGTGCATAAGTCTTTCACAACTGTGTCAACAGAGAAATAAATTTGCCGGAGTGTGATGCATGAAATATAATGAAAATATATGCTAACTTTTGTTTTATTCCATTTCAAACATGGACAATTGAAATTTCAGCTCACATTTTTTCACTTACTTTTTCACCAAACTAATATTTCACACCCCAAACCATCGGTAACTCTAAAGAATCATCAACTAACCTGCACTTGAAGTGTTTTCAATGTCTTACGCAATCATTTTTTCTATTCTCAACGATGCACACATATGAAATTCAAGACTCAAAATGAAGCTTGCAAATCCAGAATTGGGCAAGATTTGGTTTCTCTGCGATACTCCTTTGTGTTCTATGCTAATTTTAAAAAGTGATCAAAAGGTCCCTATTGTGCGAATCCGCGGGTGCTTCAATGCTGTGTGATAGCATGTTCATTCATGATCATATTGCCAAATGTCATGCAAAACACGTGTTTTCAAGAATGTCTGCATCATTCATCGATTGCGTCCTGCTAGTCTTATTTCAAGTCCCAAGGCTACTTTGCCGTCGTCTGGGTGTGTGGGCTTTGATTTTGCAGGGTCAATCCCTGCCTGTGCCCACATTCATGGATCACTAAAGGAAATTTATCTTGACTAATACATGTTAAATGTTTACATGTGGAGGGGGCAGGGCGATGAGTTCTTGCCCTGTCGAAGGTTTAAAATAAAAAGTGTTCTGAAAATGTGATGATCGTTTTTATTTCAATTTTCAATAACTATTTTCGTCAACATAAACGTAGCTAATCATGTGCGTGTCAAATTTCACCCCACCTTCCCAACTGAAACGTTGACAATTCACAGTACACACCTGCTAAATGTACATGCGGAGAAAAGTATGGGCGGGAGGGGCAGAGTTGTTCACAACTCAGAATCACAAGACTCCCAATTGGTCAAGAGAAATTGTTGGGTTTCTAAAGGCGTGACTGTTGGGGGATTAACCAATGAGATGCCTTCCCTATTAAATTCCTTCTCCTCATTGGTCTGATATTCCAGCCAGTAGTTGCAGAATATTAGCAAGAAAGACTAGTGTGTGAAAATGACAACTTCAAAGCAGACCGATGTGGTCGTAAATCATTCTGGGTCAAGAATTTCAAAACAACAGACTCCTCGGTGCCAAAACATGTCTGGCCTATTTCGTTGTTTCCAAACATAAATCATACACTATGGGAGGTCAGTAACATCACGATACTTTTCTCACAGTGATATTACAGGGTAACATGAATCCTGACGAGAAAGAGAGTAAGTGTACATGATAGAGAGGTCGAGAGAGAGAGGTCGAGAGGGCTAGGGAGAGGTCGAGAGAGGTCGAGAGGGGGTGGGGGGGGGGGGGTTGAGAGAAGAGAAAGGAGAAAAAGTAAGGTTCATATAGTGGAGGGGTGCGGAGTTGTATGTCATGGACACAATTCAAATGTATGTTGACAAAGTGAAATTGAGGCAGGCAATGAGTACGAGTTCTTAGATGAAGAAGATATGAAAGCACAATGAGAAATTCACAATTTCAAATAATTGAATGGTCAGCTCAACATCAACATTTTTTGTTTAATCATATATCATATGATCATATCGTACGTCGTATATCATATCATATCATACCAGAATTTGTGTTTACAAGACATATACGCACACACGCCCACACACACACTCATCATCTCTCTCCCGGGGCCCTTTCCTTCTTCATCTTCTCCAAATCTAAGAAGGTCGGCTGCTAAATATGAATCGCGTTATGAATGACCAAATTCCGACCCAGATAAAACGGGCATGGAATGGATGGTTTGCAGCTGATTTCATCTTATGTGGGAAGTGCTAGAAAGGGGCTAGAACACACATTTTCACACACAGGTTTGGGGTTTTCACACACAGCTAGCTAGCGCTAGCGATATAGGGTGTTTATGTTTACATAGTGTCCACATGTCGACGTCGGGAGTGACCGTGAGTTGATTCCTCCCAGTTTTTTTTCCATATTATGGCCGGCAAACCCGGAGACGTACGTAGAATAGGGGACCGGAACGCGCGCGCATGCCATTTGTACTGTGCAGAAATCGGCAGCAACAGCCGAAAGTCAGGGTATGTGACAAGTCCATAATCAAGTTCAAAATGACTTTAAAATATGTTTTAATCAGGTACATGTAATTATGTTATAATCTTATACATTGTCCTCTCGGCTTTCAAATGTGTGATTATGTGGTAAAAATCATTTTGATTTTTGCCAGAAATGTTCTCAAACTCACAAATGTTTCATCCATGAAATCTTGTGCAGATCGTCCCCCCGCGCTCGCCGCCGACTCCGCCGCTGCCCGGCTGCATTTGTTTGCACACAAATGAATATGTGCGTGCGTCCCGGTCCCCTATTCTCCGGGTTTGCCTTTTGGCCAAGGTCCAGGACAGACTTAAAAGCCAGTGTTATTTCATTCGAATTCTCATATTTGGAGAGTGTTTTGGTGTACTCATTTGGTGATCTGCGTTTACAGAAAAGTAAGTGACTGCAACCCCACGGCAATACATGTGTGATGTGTTTCTCCATGCACTGGAATACAATTGTGCATTGTAGCGAGACTAGGCAATTTTAATTAATTCGAAGCACAACAATGGCCACCCAGGACGCGTACGGAGCCGCATGAATTAATTATAACTAGGAAGTGATTTTTCGTCTATGGCAAAACAGCTGAATTTATTCGACATTTATCCTGAATTTTAACACATTTACTGGCAGTTTTTTTCTATTCCAAAGCCAAATATTTCTTAATGCACATCTTTTCTATCATGTGGACAGAGTATCATATTTTTTATTTGAACTTTGATTTTTGCCTGAGAATAGCTATTCAAACTTCAAACTTCGTCATGTTGGTTGGTGGAATTGCCATGAAATTGCTTAACTCTAACTTTAGATCTACATGTAGTAGAGTTTAATGACATATGATCCTGAACTTCAGGCTGAAGTCTTGCCGAAAAAAACCCCAAAATCTTATATACAAACAAACACATTAATGACTTCCCCTACTTGTATACATCAGAAAATTGAAGGTATTCATAGAAAATACATAATAATGCACGGATGGGACACTATGATTTCATTCTACCGCAACTGTTAATTCACTGATGTAATCGGTGCTAAAAGCACGGTTTCCTAGGATCTTCATTGATCACAAATGATAAGTCCGAATTGTTAATAATACCAAAAAAGAATTTTTTTAATTTCTAATTACGGATGGTCATTTCATACGATGTATTTTGTTCGATTTTATATTGTTACATTCGGCCATAGTCATGTACCTTTTCTGGACACGCACGAAAGAGGACCATTATAGTTGAACCTATCAGACTGTCGCGTCGAAAATGACCAGAAAATGTAAGGTATCTTCCACGAGAAAACGTAGTGTTATTTTGGCATTGGGGGCGTTGCTGGGCCGCGAGTGGGATGCAGGTCCATAGCCGGGGGGGGGGGGGGGGGGTGCGTCGGGTGTGTACAGGGGGGGGCACCAGGGTATTTTGATTGAGGGCAAGATGACCAAAAGGTGAGTTTACTTAAGCTTTAAATGTAAAAATAGGGATGTTATATTGCCTAGTTACATGATCCAACCCTCTCTTCTCCCATACCATTCTTGCTTGTTTTTCCTCTTTTTCTTATTTTTCTTGCACTTTCTCTCTCTATCTCTCTCTCTCTCTCTCTCTTTTGGGGGTCTGACTTGCAAAATCTTAGGGGCGGTCGCCCCCTGCCCCCCCCCCCCCCCCCCCCGCAGTGCCACTCTTGGGTGCGTACTACTCACTCTCCCGGAATCTAAAAGGTCGACTTTTTCAAAAGAAACTTTATTGATGAAATACGAAGTCCCAAAATAACATTTGAAATAATTTCAAAATCACACAAGCATTATATTCCTATATGTAACCTATTATATGAAACGCTTTTGTGAGTAAGGCCCAGTAAGGCCTACGCTGATGCACATATCAGTCGCGACGTAACTAGTCACAAAATAGAATTATGCCTATGCAGTATGCACTTATGTCATTTGGCAATTAATCTGCATTTTGCCACTCTCCACCCAGATGAAGATGGGTACGGGCGGGAAGAAATTCCTAAAATGCTGTGAGCACTGAAATTGGTCTAGCTGAGCCGGGGTATAATATTGAGAGCGTGCTTGAGCACCTTTGTTTAGTGAATACGTGCGGTGTATAAATTTCCAATACTGTTATAATACTTGAAAATTAACTGATTACCTTCTTCATTGTATGCAAGGGAGCGTAGCGACGGAGCGGAAGATTTCATATTTTTTGAACAGTCAAACATATTTTAGAGCACTTTAGGAAAGTCTTCACAATCTGTTGTCCCCGATCCGTTGTAGCCTTAACTCATTATTTTCAACATGCACTTTTGTTCCAAATTTGCGTCTGGAGAATCCTCTGCAAAATCTCCCGGGGAGTAGCCTTTCAGACCGAGACATTATTTCTAATATTCAACTATTTTCTGGCACTATTTCCTTTAAAAATGATATGTATATCAATTCCATAAATAGTTTTGGATATTGAAACTGAAGCAATGAAACTAATACGTACCATTTCCTCATCTCCCTTTTCAGCTTTGAAGTCTTGAAAGGTAATGTAATTTACTCTTCCCATTTTTCCAAGAAAAAAAATGAGTTTACAAAGGTATTTATTCCTCTGTATCGATATTTAGAAACTAATAGCAGGCGTCATGATGTACATTAAACTCTTGCTTTTGAAATGTGATTAAAAGGACACCACTCTCGCTTTTCTTTCAGCTTCGAAATCTTGAAAGGTAGTGTGACTATTCTCACTTTTCTAAGAAAAATGAAAATAAAGTTTCCAAAGGCATTTATTTCTCCCTTGTCTTTAAAAGCTTTCGATAGTTGGAAACTAAATATAATGGGCGTTATCATGATCATGCGCGTTAAATTCTTGCTTTCGGAATTGGATGACACTGCTCGCGCTTTTCAGATTTGAAATCTTGAAAGGCATTGTAACTGAATATTCTCGATTTTCCAAGAAAACTGAAAACAAAGCTTCCAAACATGCCAAGGTATTTTTTTCCCCTTCTCCCTTAGGAAAATTTCGATATTTTGAATCGTAATGATGCACATAAGATGTTTGCTTTTGAAAGGTGACTGTTAAGACATTGCTTCTATACTTAGACTAAGATAGTTCGGAAAATTTGTTATGAATTTTTGAAATTTGAAGTTAGATGACTTCATATACGTGAAAATATAAACAAAGAAGTCCTTCAAAATGTGATAAATATTTGGGGATGGAGCCAGTAATAAATGATAAGGCATGAAAATAAACTTTTGGTCCATTAAATGATCAAATTAGGTAGTTTCTACTGAAAAGAGAATTCAAAGTCAGCAGGTGCTTAAATTCCATGAAAAGTGGTAGTCTATACCGCCTAAATCGGTAAGTATGGCAAGTATGTGATTTTCACCCACTAATTTGCTCTCAGCCACTCAAATGAAAGGATTTTCAGTAGCTTATAACAGTTGCCAGTAAAAATCACTGACAAGACTCTTCATGGAACGTTCACCCATTAATTTCATGGTAGAAAATGAAAATTTCTTCTTTGAATAAATCTTATGTCTTGAAAAAGCAAGAAGTCGTTAATGATGATTGTTGTGATCTCATTGGAAAAGCCATAAAAAAAATGGTAACAATATATGGATGTAAAAAATAACGTAAGAATCACGTCATATTGTGGTCTTTAAAAAGTTGTTAAAACGTGGGAAATAATTGACGTAAAACTCCGTCTTATTCTGGTCTTAGAGAAGACGTAATAAAGTGGTAAATAGTTTGACGTAAAATCTACATCATATTATGGTCAAACAAAAAGTGCGGAAATATTGATCATAAAAAAGACGTTGTATTAAACCGTCGCAAAATAGTCATTTATACGACGTATGACGTGTGGACCAGTTTGAGACCATTTTATGACGTCTTAAAGACGTACGTCTGCTATCAGGGAAAGAATAATGACATTTAAACTGAAAAAAAGAAAGAAATGTGGATTTCAAATATATAATGACAGAAAAGAAATACAGAATTAAAGAGAATAAAAATGAAAATGAAAAAGAGATAGAGACCACTTACGTTGTTCTAAATGAATGGCGTAAGTGCGAAAATGATTGCCTAAAGATTGAAATGAAACTGAAATTCAGCAAGGAATTTCTTCTTCCTCTCAGACTTGGCGAAACTGAATGACGGTTATTCATTACCAAATTGAATCGAATTATATTTCATTTGAATGATAATATTACTAATTTCAATTTTCAAAATGAAATTGAATGCTGTTTCGACGATTTCGGTTTCAAAAGGGGGCCTCGGCCGATTCGGCCTCTCCTTGATCTGCCCCTGGATAAAATATAAAGGTGCTGAATCCTGGAATAATCTTGACATCTTACTTTAAAAAATGACCACAGTAAACTCTTTTAAATCTCAATATCTTCTCGCCACCTATCAGTGACATCCATCTGACATTAAAAAAAAACTTTGATTGACTTACAGTCCTTCTGTATAAGCCTAATGTTTGTTTTTTTTTTTGGTTGTTTTTAATACTGTAATTTTGTTTTATGTTCTGTACATAACGTTTGTTGCTTGTTTTTATGTTGCATCTATATCTGAGGGAGCTGAATTCCCTTAACAGGGGCCACGGAAGCGGGTCAGGGCGCCACAGCCCTCACAATTGCGGATAAAACTTGCAAAAAAAAAAGGGGGGGGGTAGGAAAAGAAAAAGAAAGAGAAAACACTATCATTGTAAAACATATATTCAAATTGTTCATGGGCTCGCAAAACCATAAAACCAAAGGGCTGCAGGGGGCTCCATCCTCAGGACCCCGTCTGTTTTGGTATCGCGGCCCCCACATTCTGCAGCTCCTGTATGAAGAATATAAATTGTTATCCTGATAATGGTCCTACGAAATGAAAATAAGACATTGCCATTAGAAGATATATTTTTCGGCCTACAAGTTTCCTAGAAAAACAGTCAATTTGAAAAAAAAATCCCAAACCTTTTGATGTGCATCTGTATTGAATGACTAGTGAAAATCGCATCACATGTTATCTCTGCATGGTTAAAATTACCACCAGAAGTTTTCCAGTAGAGGGATCTCACATGTCGTCTGTTCGGATCAGCCAGAAGGGTTTTATACAGACTTAATACAAGTCTAGCTCCAAAATGATAAGTTTTAAGTCAGTGAACCTATTTGTTGTGTTCATTATATCTCGATATTGTAATTTCCTTGATTAAATAATATCTGCTTTCACTTTAGAGGTCGAAGCCAAGGACGGGGGGGGGGGGGGGGGAGGAAGGATTCGAAGAAAGTAGTATCATGGAAAGGACAGACAAATCTATATGGAAAATTCAATATAATCGTGTTATAACACAATTTTTTTTGTAAATGTCAATAAATAGTAATTTGTAAGAGTATATAAAAGAGATATTTTTTTAATGATTCGATGTTTGTAGTACCTGTGATTTTTTTTTTAAATTTGCCGGAGAGGAGGTACCATAAACATAACGTCTTAATTCTGTGAGTCTAGATCTTGTCTTCATGCGCTAGCTACAGCTGAGCGAATTTAGTGGCTTTGCCCTCGGATCGGGTTCGGACTCGGGTTAGTTTGTTTGGAAAACAAGGCATTCATCATGGGGTAAGTTAATGTCAAGTTTGTTGATATAAATTTGAGGAAGATTATCCTGAAGCTTTTATAAATCATTAATAAATAATAGAACATGACATTAGATTGTCAGTGCAGTGCCAGTGACAACCGCTCTGCTCTGCGTGTTGAGGCTGAGCGCGGCTTCACGAGCGCCGAGAACACAGGATGAGTGGCCCCTGTCTCAGTGCAGCCGACGGAGCTGAGCCTGGCCTGGATGGATGGGAGACTCGGGCTAAAGCCTAAAACCTGCGCTTGTGCTTGAGTGAGAGCTGAGGCCTCGATCATTCTGCAGCCGACTATCTCGCCTAGATCAGTTTACAGTCCTTCATTTTTAAAAGTAGATCTAGGTTAGTAGGTCTATACTTTTAAAAGTTACATTCAAAGTTAGCACTGGTTAGAGAAAAGGGGAAATGTGAAAATTATAAGAAAAAGACAGTTGAGTAACAATAATCTGAGTGAGAGCTGGGAATGAGATGACATTGTGATTTGCCAGAGCAGAAGATACATGATTAACGTCTGTGCGCAATGAGTTGCCGCCGATATTGACTCACCTGTCATCTCTTCAGGCTCTTGTCTGAAGTCATCCTCTAAAACTTATCTGCATCGCTGCAGAGTTTGTTGTGGCTACAGTGAATAGGTCAAAATGTATCCTGCCATTGAATTGAATTGAATTTCAATTTTATTTATATGCCATCATCATTTTAAAAAGCAATACATTAAACAGAAAAAAAAATCGTAGGAAAATAATAATGATGGGACCCCCCACGTAAAAGCATAAAAGCTTGATGATAAAAGTGGGGGCTCAAACATATTACAAACAAATTAGATTACATTCAGTGATATTCAAGGAAAACAACAACAAAAAAAAAAAAAAACAACAATAATTTTGCAAAGTCTTTCGTAAAGTCCGGCACTCAAATAGAGTTGAGCACGATCAAAGTTTAACTTGTACACACTCACACTAGTGCGCGGTTATACTAACCTCGTACAACAGATGTGCTGTAGCATGCAAATTGCTGACAATAGGAAAGTAGTGTTCTACCAATGAATTTTTGGGGACAGAGGAGCAAGAGCTGTGTCACCAGTGATCAAAAAAAATATTTTTCAAAATTCATTTGATCAAGATAATTTACATTTCAGTTGGAGGAGTGGAATGGAAGTATGATATTTTATTATCCTAGGTGTAAAAAGGAAATATTTTATATGAATTTGTTGATTATTTTAGTGATTTCAATCTTCGACTATAGAGGGCAGCAGGTCACATAAATATGTACAGCTCAGCATACCAACGTACAGTGTAGCCCTGTGTGACTTGCACATGCACTCCTGCAATAGCGTGTGCATGTTGCTTGGGCGACGAAGACGCGACTTCCCTACTCAGCAGTTGTCTCCCAATCCGATGACATACATGTAGATAGAGACAGAGAGTGAGAGCAAGATCGAATGGAAAGGGGGGGGGGGGGAGCTGGGTGGATGAGATCGGTAGATATAGGGAAATGTATTTCCATAAAATATATGTTCTGTAGGGGTGTACATGAATTTAAACATTTTTGCAATTGCAGACCACATGTACATAAAATCCAGGAAATGTCTACTTTATTATCTATAGGATCGAAAACTTAGTCTTTTACATGTATTAATTGAGAATGGTACTAATAAAGGAAATATTCTTAATGTATGCCTATTTTTGAAAAAGTTTAAAGAAAAAAGTTTACTGCAGCCATATTCTGGTTGGATTTAAGTAACATTCATACACAGAATTATATGGTTGAAAATAATCTGGACACTAGCATTTTAACAATAACTGAATAAATTGAAAATGTATACATGTATACATTATCATGATTACAATATTTGTATTTATTGCAAAACACAAAAAAATGTATGAGTGAACTTGTGGTTGGAGGGTGTTCAAATATTGTCCGATTTATCCCCACGTCTAAAATTATAGGAATACACTTATGTACTCCAAAAGGAATTTTGAAAAGTACAAGGTAGTCTAGAGGCTGTCAACCTGCTTGGGCACAATTTTTACCAGTTCATTATGAGCAGGGATACTCTCATTCTACATGTAGGCTGAAAAAATATTCTTCCCGTTGTTCACAGATATTAAGTTGGCATTAACATGATTCTAAGTTCAAAAGCGTTCTAGTTGTAACAGTAATACTGAAATGAATTCTATGTCCCACAAAACCCTTATTGGATGTTCATCTACGTGTGCATGTATATCTGATTGCGTGTTTCAAGGTTGTTTTGTGTATCACAGCCACAGGCTGTATAATTCAAGGGATGGACAACATTATAGGAGTTCTGTATCAGCGCACATGCGCTATTAGTATGTAATTCAGTTTAAACATACTGTGTAAGTTGTCTCTGTGCTGCATAACCCTGCATGAATGCATATTTATGCAAATTATTCAAATTGCTTAAAGTGCTTCGTTGGACAACAAAGATGAAAATGTTCATAGACTACATACATTGTACATGTAGGATCATAAATCAGCCAAAAATCTTCAACGGAAAGAACTTTTCTAGGTTACACTGTTGGCTCAATAGGACTGTCTAGCTGACTATTTCATGGTGTGTTTATTGAGGGTAATAGAGGGCTAATAAGCGACCCAAATTCCGAACTAGCTTACCCGCTACCCTCGATAAACACGACGGCGACTTGATTACTGAACTAGCACACCGGACTTGAGTTCCGCAAAAAAGGGAGATTTAATTACCCTTTGAACAAGATCGGAGACTCAAATCGTGGCAATAAACACAACGCGAATTTGGTTGCATTTCGTTCTGGAATTTCGGACTCCTGTATCCGGATAAGATAAAGAGCCTGCCAAGTGGCAGGCATAATGACATGGGAAAAAAAAAGGAAGAAAACAAATCATTACCATGCAAGAGGCCTAAGCCAACGTTTTTTTTTTTTTTTTTTTTTTTCCTGTTTCAATTATTGTAGAGTTTGGGTGAAATGTTCCTATTTTGAGATGGATTTACATGTAGTTGCTTAACATTAACAGCCTACTGTGCACAGCTAGGAAATGTGTATTTTTATTACTGGTAGAAGAGGAAGAAGAGAAGAGGAACAAGACATGAGAAAATTATGAAGAGGGCAAGGAAGAGGAAGAGCAGAAAATTGCTTTAGAGGTTGAAAATGTAAGTTTAGTAAATTTCCCTTTTTGTTACAGTTTGCAAATCTCTTGGCTGCAAGTTTGCTGATACATCATCTACTTTGGATTAATTAGTGAATGAAGAAAAAAATGAAAATTTGATTATTACTTGTATAGTTTTTATTTTTATTTTCTTTTTTTTTGTTTACTCTTGTGTTTATGTTTGAAATAAAAAATTTGGTGTATATTCTGTTCATAAATTATATACAATTTTTTATGTGCTTTTAAGTTTTATCTATCGATTGACATATTTGTATATGGTAACATAAATTAATTGGTTAATTAATTTATCAATTAATATACAGTCAGACCCATCTTTAACAGGGGCCACCTCTCAACAGCAGTCACTTTTAGTGGCCAAAATTGATTCCCATGAAGATGAATTACGTGTTGAAGAACCTGTCTATAGCAGCCACCTGTCTATAAAGGACACATTCTTTTGTTTACTTTTGGTGGCCACTACAAACAGGCTTTTTTAAAATTGGTTTATTTTGGAGGAGGAAGGGGTGTGCTTATTTATTTTTTGCAACTGCTGGCTCTACACATGAGCATGCATGTGCACATCCAGTAGCATTAGAGTTTTGTGCACATGTACATGTACATGTATGGTTGTTGCTATTGGCAACAGCCATATTGTATCATGTATGATGTTACAGTACTTGCGTAAATACAATGCATAAATTTGGCATCTGTCGTACATGTACATACATCCCCACCTAATTCATTAACACAATTTGATATCCAGCAATTTGAAATAAATGTACTTCTTTTAAATTGAAACATATGTCCCTACATTTGCTGGTACATGGATTTTAATTAATTTACCATTTTGACAGTAGAATCATTATAATCTGAATATGGATTGATCAGTATTCATTGCACTTCCATCACTGAGTACTTGTAATTATACACACCTCACAAAAACAAAAGTAACTAACCACTTTATCTTTAATCATAGTTCAGATACATGTATGGTGTGTTCTATCGGACAACTTAAACAGAATTATCAAGAAAATTTAATTCCAAACATTTTGACTTTACATTTGTTGAAATCGAATAAAGAATGTGAGCACATTGGCAATTCATTCAACTCGCTCCTAATAGGAAGCGAGTTGGCTCAGTCAATAAGCGTCTGCCTGTCGAATAAAAAATTGTGGGTTCGAGTCAAACCCAGGTGGATGCCTGAAGCCTACGTTGTGTGTTATCATAGCTCTCCCCTGTTTCATAGACGCAGGCTATGCTACAGTGGAAAACACTCCGTCCCTCGGATGGGATGTTAAATGGAGGTCTAGTGTAAAAGAGAGTCACCACCTTTGCATGTTAAAGATCCCACTGCACTATTTGTATAAGAGTAGGGGGAAACCCCAGTGTATGTGGTCCTCCTTGCACACCCCCATCAGTGATATCGGGAGTAGAGACCTGAGGGTTACATAGATTCAGTTCGCTTTTCGCCTCCCAGGCAGATACAAAATAATTTGTCCAGATACAAAATAATGATAATTACTCCCAAAATAAAAATTGCAGCAATACTCATTGATATGGCAGTCTCTATTTACAGAATGGATTTCTGGCTGTCAACTTCATCTCTCTGTTTTCAGACAATAGGGTATAAACAAAAAACACAAAGGTGGTCTATAAATTTAATAATGATAATAATAATATATAAGTCTTCTATAGCACTGGTATCTGCCAAATCAGGCGTTCATGGCAGTCAAAACATGTGTCAATGAAAGTCATTCCAAATGCATGGATATTTGGCAAGATTCCATCTCTCCCTTTCAGATAACTAGGCATCCTTTTGAGTGCTGACACTTTTCCTTGCCAGGCATCCATTGCCTCATGCATTTGGAATGACTTTGATCGGCACATCTTTTGACTGTCATTTTACAGATCACCTCTGTGTTTTTGTTTATACCAATATTGCCCAAAAACAAAGAGATAAAAGTTGACAGCCAGAATCCATTCTGTGAATAGAGACTGCCATATCAGTAGAGATTGCTGCAACTTTTATCTGGGGTGTATTTGCATATGAATTACCATTGTGCTCACATTCTTTATTCGATTTCAACAAACGAAGTGTCAAAAGGTTGTCTGATACAACACACCCTATTTCAGCTACATGTATGATCCAAAGACAAAATGGGTAGTTACTTTTTGCGAGGTGTGTACATGTATTAATTCTCCCTTTCTCTATTATGTTCTTGGATACAAAATGACAAACTGTACAGTTGGGTCCAAAAGTATACATGTAACATGCACCTAGTAGGAAAACTAATTCTTGTCCACATTTTTGCACTTATGGCATTATACATGTAACTGTTACGAATCATACACATGTGCCAAGGTTACTACATGATATAGGTGAGTTTATTTGATGTGCATACATCTACTGTAGTTAATGTACATGTATACTGTCAAGTAGTGAATCCTGAAGCTTAAAAGTATCTGTCTTTATGGGGAGAAAAGTTGACAGGAACGAGCAGATTTGAGAGAAGCCAAGGCAAGAACAACCTTATTTTTCTGCAACAGGACTTCAGTAAGCCTACATGTACATGTACGGTACATAAACCTTTTGGGCCCAACTATCATGGACAGCACATGTATACAGACTACATATGGTATACAGGTATGATAATTGTGATATTAACTTTCGATTTACTTAGCGCATAAATTTAATTAAACCTTAATTCTCTATGTGCTTCACATTGGAAGGAAAAAAAAGTATGCTTACATAAACATAATTATCTAAGAGGACAAGAAACAAAAAAGAAATTTTATTACACTATTGTAGGAAAAGGTATGTCTTTAAGACTCTTAAACTCATTAAGGGAAGGTGTATTCCTAATGGTTAAGGGTAGAGAATTCCACAGATATATACCTGACTAGCACCTAGCGGTAGGTACATGTAAAAATGCAGGGTGCCGTTGCATAAAACTTGCTATTATAGTAACTTTGCCATCAGTGGTAACTTTCATGGAATACTGGATTTTGATTGGCTGTTGAGCAATGTTACCATGGTAGTTACGATTGATGGCAAAGTTACTATAATAGCAAGTTTTTATGCAACGGCACCCTGGCTACATGTACATCTCTATCAAATCAATCTGTTGGATGGAACAGACCTGGGCGTTTCATAACCACAAAGTGACTCACAATTAATCTCATTGATCAGACAGGATAGTTTTGCTGCCTTACTAATCACCACAACCCACCTGTCTGTGTTTATATGAATCATATTGAAGAACAATTGTTAGTAGAGTGTGACACTTATGATACACTGGTATTATTTCCTCTTTATCATTTATGCAAAAGTTGGTCTACATACAATTTTTGTACTTTATATGCATGGGCCTGACATTAAAATAAATACATTTTGACAGGGCTAGCCTATTGATGTCACTATATTACAGTACTTGTCCAGATCAAGCACATTCATACAGGATTCAACTGTACATTTATTTTGTTTTTCTTGTTGGATTAATCTGTTGGGTTGTTTTGATTAATAGTATTTGGTAATTTAAACGTCAATGTTTTTTTGTCACTTTCATATGGTTGATTAAATGTAAATATTCGTGGTCTGATCGACATGAGGTTTGTCGATATTAAAGTCCGCAAACAAAATATGCCGACATGTTGACTGATTCTTTTTATGTCAACAGAAAAAAACAACCTACAAGAGGTCTGTTTAATTCATGATTAACGTCGACCATTCGAAACAGACAGACGGTGACACCGACACTTATTTACAATGTAGTACTTACGACTAACGGTAACATGACAGACTTGTCTATAGCTAACGCATGCTAGCTATAGCTCTCTGCAGATTTCCATCATGGAATGGACGTTTGAAAATATACACAATGATCTTAGATCATTTTGCCCTTTGCAAAACAGATATCGTAACCACTAACCAGGGCGGTGCCACGTGCACGGCACGGGAGGCGATCACCAGTAAAAATTCCTATCGACCAGACCACTAGTATAAAACATAGGAGTTTAACTACTCTTTTTAGGGGGGGGGGGCAAGTAGCGTCTGTGAGTAGCAGTTGGGAAGAACTCTGTAAGCTTTTCCAATTTGGACTTGCAGGCTGCCTTGTTTGCTTTCCCGACTGATTAATCTGGTTGTAATAAGCTGCTTTGTGAAAGCTCTAATTTTAACTAAAAGACTTCTGAGAAGTATAAAGTGCATTCAGATTTACAATGTATAATAGAACAAACAAAGACTTAAACAAAACACACAAAAAAACAATTGGAAGAAAGTAGATGTTCATGGTTGATGCCCTGATGAAATTAACAAATCTTAAAAGAACTATAAGGAATGAAATGTTTAAAAAACAACAACACATTAACACGCAAACGTACAAACAAGCAAAAAGTACTCTGTTCTTAAAAAAGGTTTTGAATCAAATTTATTCACCACTTTAAACAAACACTATGCTAAGTCAAAGAACCATTAAAACTAAATTAATTGAACCTCACACATGTGAACTCCATTTGAAACTCATAATAGGCCTGAGAGATAAATTTTTGAAAAATGTTAGATTACAATATTAGAGAACTTGCAAGTTTCAGTCAATTTGGGTCTTTTGCAGTATTTAGAGCTCACCTCTCTACCCAATCACGCCATATACGTACATTGCACATCTTGCACGCAACAATATTTTCACATGCTTTTAATTTATGACCTCCACTTCCTGTTGGACTCTTTGTAATATTACATTGTAAATCAGTGTATGCAACAATAGCTCTTTTAAAATGATTTATATTGACATTTTATGGCCGTACCATTATGCATTATTTGTTTTTCATGATCGCATGTATTGGAAGAAAGAATAGATCGTGTGAGGGAAGGTTTTATACATACCGGTACAGATTTAGACTGACCTCTTCCTTCTTCACAGATTCTGCAATCAACTAATTCTTTAAAAAAATAGATGGAATGGTAAATTCTAACTTCTCTAGGACTGTTATTTTGGACTGAGTCTACTTGTATAGAACATTTGTCTCTTCTAATTACGGTATACTCTTTTTATGAACATGCTGCCAGTTACATTTTTACATCACTTTCTGTGTTGTTTCTTTTGTTTCCTTTCTGTTTTTTGTAAATTTTTGAAATTGTTTTCTATACAAGATTACTTAAGTATTGACTTGTTGATATCTTAATTATTATGTAGCACCTTGAGTGGTACTGTACTAGAATGTGCGCATTATAAATATTCATTATTATTTTAAAACAAAGTAGAAATTGCATGGTTTTTCTTCTCAAATGTGAAATGTTAGCTTTCTTTTGTTAAAAAAGACAGAATAAAGTGTATCTGCTAAACTGCATTAGAGTTTTTGCGAAATCTTTTTGTTTAGGTTAGAAAGTTCATTGTTGGAATTTGGTAAATTCTCAATGGATTCTGATTTTGAATCAAAATGAGAGATGATTGATTTGGAAAACTATTACACTTTCAAGACAATCACAAGCTTTTTCGAAAGTTTGGGCAACTTACAAGACCTTTTTTTTTAACGGCAAGTAAAGATGAAAGACATTTGCACATTCTGCTTAGAAGAAATGTACAGTGTACATGTAATGATAGATTTATCTAACATGAACTTTTTTTTATATAGACTGTGCTCTGTTTGAAAGCTGTGTGTGCATTTTGAATTCTTGTTAACTGTTGCCTGGGCATACAGTCCAAAGGCAAAGTCTAGAGCTATAAAACTAATTTCATCATTAAGAAAAAAGAGAAGAAATATCAGTGTAGCACTGTATTATCCCATAATTGGTGGATTAGTGGGGAGGGGGAACAGCTGGCACATTCCCCCTTCAATTTAGTGCTGCATTTGAGACAAAACAAAAATAGCAT
Source organism: Echinometra lucunter (assembly GCA_029962745.1). Classification (NCBI taxonomy): domain Eukaryota; kingdom Metazoa; phylum Echinodermata; class Echinoidea; order Camarodonta; family Echinometridae; genus Echinometra; species Echinometra lucunter. Next base: position 24,149,176 of record CM057156.1, read on the forward strand.
ACATATGCCCAAATTACAACAAAGATTGGCCCCTAATAGTTTTTTTAGAAATTAAGTGCAAAAAATCGAAATCGTAGATCCGCCTGTTCCTGTAACACCAGCTCATCATTGTAAGCTTCCGTATGGTAACCAGTACTAACCACCACCTTCATATTTTATGGCAACAAATATTGTCAAACCTTCTACATACATGTACATGTACATGTACTTGGGTACAACTTTAATGTTTATATACTAGCATTTCCCTAAAGTGGTACATCATGTATATTTCATGTACATGTACGTTGTTTACTATTCATCTATTTACTAGCATTGTTTCCCCAACGTACTGGAGTAGTACATTTTGGGTAATGTTTGTTATTCTGAAGGTTTGTTATTCCAAAGGTTTGTTATTCCGAAACATTGGCGTTTACCTAGTTGTTCGTTAGTCCGAAAATGAAAAAGGGTTTGTTAATCCGAACATTTGTGGCGTTATTTCGAAGGTTCATTTGTCCGAAGGTCCGTTAATCCGAAAATGAAATAAGGTTCGTTATTCCGAAGGTTCATTAGTCCGAAAATGAAATAGGGTTCGATAGCTCTAGACTGAAAATGAAATAAAGTTCGTTAGTCCGAAAATAACCAACGAACTAACAAACCTTCTTTCATTTTCGGAATAACGCACCATCAGAATGATGAACCTTATTTCATTTTCGGACTAACGAACCTTTGGAATAACGAACCTTATCTCATTTTCAGACTAACAAACCACAGGAAAAACGAACCTTCGGACTAACGAACCTTTGGAATAACGAACCTTCGGAATAAACGAACCTTCAGAATAATGAACTGTAACCGTACCTGTACATTTCTTGTACATGTACTTGTACACTTCATTATTAAACACCTAAACATGTTGCTTTTGAGTTTCTGTATCCATTCTAGTTTTACATGCACTTGTGTGAGGGTGTGTGTGTGTGTGTGTGTGTGTAATTTTATCTCTTGATCTATTTACTATGTAGCATAATTTCCCGAAGTACATATATAATACATTATTTGTACCAGGGAAAAAATTAATAATTTTTTTTTCCGGGGCTACTTTTGAGCCCACCTGCCCAGATTTTCTACATTGTATTTCAATTTACATTGGACCCTATGAAAATTTCAGGGGCTCTTTTTTAGTTTTCCAGGGCTCTTTTTGGTGTTTCGGGGGCGAAATTGCCCCCAGCCCCCATGTATTTTTTTCCCTGATTTGTACATGTCATGTACAATGTACATGTATACTTCATTAATCACACCTGAACATGTTGCTTCTGACTTTCTGTATCCATTATTTTTTATTTGTGTGGTACACTTATCAGTAAATAAATTGTGAAGTAAGCACATGTGCATTGCATTATGATTTGGATCTAGATGAGGAAGTAGCCTTCTGAAATTTCATTGGTTGCTGTAGCCTTGCCCCTAATGAGAAAGGACAAGATTAATTAGATGTTGGTCTCTTTTTAGGATATGAAACCTGGAGTGTTGATAATTCAATAATTCACTTTCAACAGGCCCCATGAAAACAAAAGGAAGCTCTCCATGCTGCACACTGCGTCTTTTTCTTTCAAGTGAATGTGGTAGCGATGCAACCAAGATGTAGATGTATGAGGATAAGGGGGGGGGGGGGGGAGGGGGGAGGGGAATGCAGTCAAGTGATCCCTATTTTGTCTACTTCTTCTTTTTTCATTTTCACTGTTTTATTTCACGCTCTCCCCTTTCAAAAGGCATTTACTGTTAGAATGGAAAACAAGTTGAAATTAGTTGTCCCAGTTTAATGAAGATATTTATACTGCACAACATACCCATATTTTTTTAAAAGTGTATAATACTTGGGGAGGGGGTAGGCCTCATCATTGCTCATTGGCATGGTACATGTACATGTAGTTGTGGATTGAATATCAATAAAATTTGATTGATTTGATATGTAGTTGCTCCTATTGAAAAGGATACAGTATATATTTTCCATTTCTGAGGGGGGGGGGTGTGGCTGCCCCCATTTTCTCATTGAGACAAGTACAGAGTGAGTGCATGTGTCAAGATTTACTTCCCTTGTGCTGAATGTTGGAAAGTTTTAGTATCAGAACATTAAAAAGTTGTGATTAAACATTTATGAGATAAAAATCAAGTGTGCTACTGTTGCTTTGAAACATAAAGCTTTTGGATAGAAGTTTTTGTGAATAAACTTAAAGTTTAAAAGGTAAGTCCACCCTAGAAGTTTCACTGTTTCAATAAAAGGAGATAAATTTGAACAGCATTTTAAAAAAGAAATGAGCTAAGAATAAGAAAATTACACTCATTTACATTTTCTAGTAAACTACTCTTGGCTCTGCAAATTGGCAACACTGATGACATCATATGCGAGCAGGTCTCCATTCACTTTGTACATGAAATTCCACATTTTCTCAATTTTCTTGGAAGTTACACATTTTCTAACCTCCATAACAGTCAGACCGCCACGCGTTGCAAAAGCGCTTATTTTACAAAACTCGTATGCAAGTCCAAATGCAAAGTAAACATTTTTCTGAGTGGCGCAACGTGATTGGTCCAAGCACTATGCCGCTAGTCCCTGATTGGTCTGTTCCGCAATCACATCACGCGCATGCCTGATCCTCAGGCTAGGCACTCGTTATTGTGACGTCACCAAAGCGCCTCAGCTAGGCAGTTGAAACAGCAGCGGCGCACAACCAGCATGCCAGCCCGTTGCACCCAGGCTTGAGCTTGCGCGATTACCGCTCGAGTGGCTAGCTTTCTCCACAAAAATTGGCTTGTATTTACCTTTAGTTTCTTCCTCTAATACAGTTTGCTGTAAATGAGTTTTGAATTCACTGTCAGTGGTAAATATCAAACTCCATAATCATCCACTTCACTTATATTTTAATACTTTAATCGGGTCAGGAGCAAGGACAAAGTAAATAAGGGATGAAATGAGCCTAAGAAATAACAAAAATTTCATCAAATTTAAACTACCGGTAGGTAAAAAGTATCTAAATCTGAAAAAAACCAGTAAACCTTTATATCAAACTAAAGAGTAAAGTATCGATGAGAAGGACAACTACATTAATTGAACAGATTTAGGAGTGTTATCGATTCAGAAAAAATTTCCTGACCCCTTGTACATATGTCTAAAACTCTTGTGAAATCTCGCGAGCACGAAATTCAATTTTCAGTGAACGAGAACGTACGTAAAATGTGCTGATTTGCCTCATTAACTTGCGCGATCAATCTGAAAAAAACCAGTAAACCTTTATATCAAACTAAAGAGTAAAGTATCGATGAGAAGGACAACTACATTAATTGAACAGATTTAGGAGTGTTATCGATTCAGAAAAAATTTCCTGACCCCTTGTACATATGTCTAAAACTCTTGTGAAATCTCGCGAGCACGAAATTCAATTTTCAGTGAACGAGAACGTCCGTAAAATGTGCTGATTTGCCTCATTAACTTGCACGTGGCAGTCTGACTGATAATCACTGTATGTTCAAAAGAATTGATTTTTACGTAACATACTTTGACTGTGGGGTAAGAAAATGTGTAATTTCCAAGAAAATTGAGAAAATATGAAATTTCATGTACAAATTGAATGGAGAGCTGCTCGCAAATGATGTCATTAGTGTTGCCAATTTGCAGAGCCGAGAGTAATTTACTAGAAAATGTAAATGAGTGTAATTTTCCTATTCTTTGACCGATTTTGCTCATTTCTTTTTTAAAATGCTGTTCAAATTTATCTCCTGTTATTGAAACAGTGAAACTTCTACATGTACATTGTAAGGTGGACTTTCCCTGCAAGCTAATGAAATGGTAGGACTTAACAGTTTGTCTGATGCTGTACAAATGTAGGGTTGGGAGGTGACTGTCCTAAGTAAAAAAAGATATTTGGAAATTGGCAGTGACAAGATGAGTTAATTTTGACTCTTTGTATTTATGCAGGAAAATAGTTTTGAGGTAATTGCCCTCCAAAATCTGTGCCTTATAAAGATTAAAGCCAGTAATCAAAGTATATAAATTTAGAATTCATGAATTTTTTTTTTTTTTTTTCGCGTGAATGATGTGTCATACAGTGCTGCCTTTTGAGAAGAGTTCTGATCCCTGTTGTACTCAATGTGAATTCTGAATAAGAGAAAGGGCTCCCTCTCAAGCTAGCTCTGGAGATTTAGATTTGGAACTCATTCCACTGATCTGTACACTAACTGGATGGGCGGTCACGCCGCGCAGACGGAAGTCAGCGCACTGCGGCCTCCGCCATCTTGGGACCATCAACGCTGTAAACCAAGCCGGGGGATGTATGGGTTTGTAATGTATTCCTTGTATACAGAACAGTGTTTAGAATCGCGCTCCACAGGCCTGACAATCCCTCTCCACACCCATGTTTATTTCACTGCCCATATTTTCGTAATGATGTATAGGCTTACCGGCCTTCCAGTAGGTTGATAATGTGTCTTGTGGAAATGTAATGATAGCAGTGATGACGATAATGATAATGTTGATGATCATGATAATAATAATAATAATAATAATAATAATAATAATAATAATAATAATAATAATAATAACAATAATAATAATAATAACAACAACAACAACAACAACAACAATAATAATAATAATAATAATAATAATAATAATAATAATAATAATAATAATAATAGTAATAATAATAATAATGATAATAATAACAACAATAATAATAATAATAATAATAATAATAATAATAATAATAATAATAATAATAATAATAATAATAATGATAATAATAATAATAGTAGTAGTAGTAGCGATGATGATGATGATGCTACTCATAATAACAATAACAATAAAAACAATATGAATGATAATGATACATACTCCTTATTGAATAATGGTTATGATAACAAATTATAAAATACTATTACTAGTAATCATAGTAATAAGCTTAAATTATTATGATTACAACTTAAACAATGATAATAATAATAACAACAACAACAATAATAATAATGATTAATAATAATAATAATAATATTTGGTAAAAAATCTGTCATGAGAGTACTTATGTATGCCTATCCGACCAACTTTTGAGCATTTCCTTGGGCATTCTTTGGGCATTTCTTTTTTATATCCAATTTGAAGGACATTTAGCCCATTCTAAAGTAATTACTGTTCATTTTTACCCTAAATGGGCGGTATGCTTCCCACATTTGGTAACAATTTTGCCTAACTTCATGAAATTTGGTTGGATAGATAATCACTCTCGCACTATAGTTAAAATTTTACCCAATAGGCTATTTTTTTTTACAGTGAAGAATTGTTATGTGAGCCGCTATGTGAAACGATTCGTATGTGTATGTACATGAGATGAAAATGGTCATTGCATGATATGATTGTTAATTATTGTAAAATCATATATATCATTTCATCAAATCACCAAAAAATAGGCCTATACCAAGTGGAAAAAAAGAAAAGAAAATTAAGTAGGCCCTACTGAAATATGCAAAACGTAAATGGTACATAATAGTGTAAATGAGTGTTCGAAATTGATAGGAGCATTACGTTTTGTTGACAAGGTCAAACAGTATTTCTCATATTATTGTCATTCACACATTCCACTGGTCACAGTTTAGCTGGTTTCTCATTTCATTCCTTAAAGGGCTATTTAAAGAGCAAGTCAGATTGCCAAAACTAACGCGAAAGATTACATATGGGACTATACCCCCTCAGGAAGCACTGACATTCCAGTTTTTCTTCTATCGCTCTCATCACGGTTTGTGAGGAAACAGTCCATATATATCATCAGGAGCTAAATAAGAGTTTCTAAAGTAAAATCAGGTTTAAAAAATGCCGAAATTGTAAGTATTAATGAGCACTTTGAATAAAAGATCTTGCAAGCTAATACACAGCCAACGGCTTTTTGATGGTCCCAAGATGGCCACCGCTCCGCATCGGTGACCTCATTTCTGAATAGCCAATCAGCGTGCGTCCGCCCATCCAGTTAGTGTACAGATCAGTGACTCATTCTGAGAATGGTAATACAGTATCTGTTTTTTAAGCCAGGGAGTTTCTGTTTTTGCAAGGCTGTCCTGAGAACTCTGACTTCTTTTAAAACTAAATTTATGTTGGCATTGACTAAAAGTACAGTTTTGTACAACTATGTGCACATGTGTACATTAATGTACAGGTATACTTGTAGTAGTTTGTATCGGGGGGGGGGGGGGTGTAGTCAGATTATATCATTGTAAATGCTTTTTCCAAAACCACCCTAAACAAGTTTTTTTCTGCTGATCAACATCACACCCTTTTCTGGTTTTTTTGCTTAAAGGAGAATGCAACCCAAACATCAGTGTGTTTCCAGTGAATGAAGAACAAGAAGAGTAAACTGTGATATGTTCAAGAGTTATGAACTTTGAAAGTTTAAGTAAATCCTTATTATGGTGATCCTTGAGTTGGCAACTTTGCCAGCATCTGTGATGTCATCGTGGACAGCTACATGTATACATCCTTTCATTTTGTACACAGAATTTCACATTTTCTTCATTTTCAAGATAAATAGAAATTCTTTTGATTTGTTGATGGAGTATGACATGGCTGCATCAATTCTGCAAGCAAGCATTTTAGGAAGAATTATGTTGATTCCTGATTTTAAATGTCATATTTTTAAAGAGAGGAAGGTAAAAGCTTCCTTTATTTTACAATCAGGAACTTATATTTGCTGTTGAGAGAGGTTATTATTTTGTCTTCAACAAAGTCCATGCAATAGCCTTTTTAAAAATATGACATCAGGAAAATAAGAAATGTAATCAGCAGCAGAACTTTCACACAGGATTCCAAAGACCAATTTTTGATCTTCACTCTCTGAAGGCATAGGCCTACAGGATCAGCATGTATGTTTTGTTTATTTTTATTTTTGTTGTATTTCTGGTGGTTCCCCTTTAGAGTTTAATGTCAGAAACTATTACAATATCGTATTAGAACCTCATTAAACTTATTTCTTCACTTTCATTTTTTCTCTTTATTTACGGTAGATAATTTTTATATATAATCTCATTATTTCAGATAGTTAACTTTTGCTAAAGCACCAAGAAATGGCATAAAAATCCTATAATTTACATGTAGTTTTTCTGTTGAATCTACATAAAGGCTTAAACAGAAAATAATTGAGGTGACCCTTATATGTGGAAACAAAATTGCTGTAGCTCTTTCATCAGGGTGGCCTGGAGAGAAAAAACAAATCCTGTGTATATATACATGTATGTAGTGTTAAAAGAAAATTTATGAATGCCCGGCATGAGAAGTTTAGATATATTATAAGCTGAAAATAGCAGCAGCGTCTTCTGTCTCGCTCTAGTTAAGAATTCTTCATGCAGCAAGGAGCTCCGAGCAGTTCGGGGATGAGAGAGATGAAGATATTGATTGCCCGTTTGGATGAGTCGTAGATCAACCGCGGCCGTCTGTTGCCGAAGATTTACAGTCAATTTATGCTCAGGGGAGGAGCCTCGTTCAGGATTGTGCCCCGTTGATGTATGGCCAAATAGTGTGTTTCCTTGGCTGTGCATACACTGTACATGTAGATTTTAGATGGGCCTTGAGCACTGTTCTTTGTGTTTTCTTGGTGCATGCAGGATAGCAGATTGGGGAGGGGGGGGGGGGGGGGGGGTGGCGGCATCTATTATAACTAGATTATTGAATATTGACTATCAAAAGAACTCTTAGAATTAATTTTGTAAAATCTGTTTTCATTCATTGCGTTTGTATTTGAGGGGTTTTGCAATATCTTTCTTTAATGAATGATTGGAATAAAGGGAGAGTCTCAGTGTAAGAAAATTTCAAGATAGTGGAACTTGGAGAACATGCTGCCAAGAGGCAATGTCAAAGCATCATGTACTGCTGTGTATACATGTACATGTATGCACCTTGCTGCTGCTACATGTAGACATTAGAACATGAATTAATTGAATAGAAAGGAAGATATGTAAATTTGGATTTCCTAAAGGCACTCCTCCAAAAAGAAATATGAGAGAGAGAGAGAGAGAGAAAGACAGAGAGAGAGAGAGAGAGAGAGAAGAGGGAGGAGAATTACAGTATATGTTTTTAGTTTTATCATGAATGATCAAATTCAATTCATTTTGGTAATGCATGAAGGAAAGATATACATGTACATGCACTGCAGATACATACATGTAGGGAGAGAAAAAGAGAGAGATAGAGATGAGATGCAGAGAGAGAGAGAGAGAGATGAGATGCAGAGAGAGAGAGAGATGCAGGGAGAGAGGTGGAGGGAGAGAGAGGGAGGGAGAGAGAAAGAAAGCAAGAAAACAAGAAAGCAAGGAGGCAAGAGGGGAGGTGACAGGGTGTGATTCTACCCCACTCAGTTGAGCTTGCGAAGGAAGCCAGGGGGGTAATTTGGGAGTTCCTCTTGAGGAAGATAGGATGTCGTCGCTGGCGAACTTGACTTCTCGTCTCTCAGGGGGTGGCAATGTTTACTTCATGACAGGGGGAGGAAGGCACTCGTAAAATACCCCTTGCTTGACTTGCGTGTTTATTTCATGTGGCATTACACGTCTGACATTGTTGGTTGCAAACGACCTTGGAGTTGAAGCGATAAGCCGGGACCTTGTGAAAGTTTTTGCCTCCCTTGGACTATTTTCGTCTTGGTTGCTCACTTTGTCCATGCTTTTGGGGGACTTGATTTCTTCAATAGTTTTTGAGTGGATTTTGTAATTTTACAATGTTCCTTGCAAATGAATAGGGTTGTTTCTCTTTTACATTTACCAAGGACATTTGTCAGATATCATTAAAAACAGGGATTGATGAGTTACTCTGTATCTTAATTAGAATTTGTAATCTGTGTACTAAAGATGGATTTCTAAAAATTCCTTGGCAACAACAACTGTTCAGGATTACATATTTGGCTCTGATAACTTTTTCACAGTCACTCCCTGAATCAGGAATATCACAAACATTGATCACATTGACAACCCTTTGCCTTGCTGAATCATTAACCAACAGTAATTGCCATTTGCCCCCAAAGCACAGTTTCTAGGGTACCTTTACCAGTGTGACAGAGGAGAACAGGCATTTTAATTACTTATGAAATTAGTGGAGAGGAAGTGCGCGTTGATTTCAGGCATGATATACATGTACGTGTAGTAAAGGAGATCAAAAGGAGGTACCTATATCTTACTGCTCCATCGAGATACTGAATCTAGAAAGGCATATTGTTAGGAGCGAGGACCTTTCTGTTGAACCTTGAGGAATCCCAGGTGGCCAACTTCAAATTTCTGTACTGTTCTTGGAGGAACTGTGCACTTTTCCTGCTGAAGTAAGGGGAAGAGGGGAGGAACTGTTAAAATCTCTAAGAAAGTTCATCCAAGATAATATGAGATTCTGGCATCCAGTTTAATAACTGATTGCGATCATCTTGCTGTGGATGTAAAAAAATCATTTTGGGATAAAGAGTGAGCATCAGTGGAAACAGGTGCACAAGTGATTTGATGCGGGAGCTGGTCAGATGTCTCGGCCCATCTGCCTTTCTATTGTAACCGTGGAGACGGCCATGACTGTGTCGATAATTTTTCATAAGCAGCCATTTTGTACTCTCTGATTGATGTGAGATTTCCTTTGACTTATTTATTCATCTTCCAGTGTGAAATTATTCCTGCAGATCAGTGCTGAGTCAAGAGTTATGCGAGTTGGAGGATACTAGTCAATTAAAGTACAATCAGTCTTCTAATTTTGAGCAGTTAAAACTACCACAGCATTTGACTTCATTGATGGAGTGCCCAGACATGGCTGTTAATTAAGCAGAGACTGGAGATAGTTAACAGGGGGAATACTACTTTGCTCCTTCCAGTGAGTGATCTTATTTGTCCATAATTGGCCCTGTCGGGTCCATTTGGTGATAATCTATTGATTGATCGTGAACCGAGGTGATTACGCCGCAGAGAGACACCCCTCCATCAAAATGCAGAAGCCAAGTTGTTTTCGGCTTTTTCACATGTAGGTATCATTGTCATGTGCATCACCTTGCCTGAAAAGTGGGTTTGATCATATTGCAAATTTATGGAATGTTGATGTGTAACTGTGAGCACAAGCTCTCATACAAATACTTTAATTTTTTGAAAAGTACAATATTTGTATGTACCTGGGGACACCCGGTGAAAATCTGAAAGGGGTATTAGGTATGGCACTTTGGAAGACTATCATAATACTTGTAATTTTCCCCTGAACAGGATTACTCTGAAAGTGCCCTCAGATTTATATGATATGAAAAGTCTTGGGTTTTCAGCCCAAACATTTGCTAGTAATATCCCATATACCCATTTCTGTGTGCAGTGCATGTGGTCTTCAACAACATTGAGTTGATTTCTTACCATTGTGATGATTTCAAAACCTCATATGCACCAATTTTTTTGTTGAGCCACCGAGATGGAGCGAGTGGAGCAAGACTAAGGATCCTTTATAGCGGCGTCTGTCCATGACGCTTATACAACTTGAATAACTTTGGGACCATTTTCCTATTCGTAACCAAACTTGGATGGTAATGTAGATGCTCTGTAGGGACCTCAATGTTATTTGGGGGTCAAAGGTCATGTTTGTAGGTCAAATGTCAGATGAGATTAAATGTTAAAATTTATCTCAAAGTTTCTACTGGGGGAATTAACTTTTTAACCTCTAGCCCATTTGTAACCAAACTTGGATGGTATAATATTGGATGGTATAATATTAAGGTCCCTAACAGGGACCTCAATATTATTTAGGGGTCAAAGATCATGTTTGTAGGTCAAAGGTCAAAGGTCAAATGAGGTCAAATGTTATAATTTACCTGCATGAATGAATGATTGTACATGAACATGGAGAGACACATTATGGCTATTGCCTTGTATTTTATGCTTTGTCAACCTTTACCAATTGTTTTCAATGTTTGTTTTATTTTTGTTTTTTGTTTTTTTTTCCACATTGTTATCACAAGACCAGAACTCACCATTATCTGTAAAGGCCTACTGAATTTGAATACATATTGGAAGTTGACATGTGGAAGTAGAAGACTTAGGGGAAATATGTGTAATCTTTAGACCCAACAGCAACAAACTTCGATTGAATTAATAGACAAGTCCATGATCTCAAGAAGCTCAGTAAGCACTGACATCAGTAGGCAGATGTGGGGAGGGGGCTCTAGCTTCCCCCTCCCCATTTGCCGTTTACATCGTAGTAAGGAAATACTTTAGCAATATCACCTCATATTTGTTTGGTGAAGTTCTATTTTTATACCCCCGCCAAATGAAGTTTGAAAGGGGAATACATGTATAGGAACCATTGTAAGGTCGGTCGGTCCATTGCAAATCTTGCAGATTGAGCTACTTCCTCAATTTTTGAGCAGTGCTCATGAAATTTGGAACACACATTAGTCTTGAGATGAAGATGTGCAAAACATATTTTCTGAATGTGTTGGAAACTGCGTTGCCATGGTAACGGCATATTGCAATAAATTAGGGCAAACACTTGCGGATCAAACTACTTCATTTTTCGTGTAGTGCTCATGAAGTTAGGCACACACATTGGTCTTTGGATGAAAATGTGCAAGGCACATTTTTTGAATGTATTGGAAACTGCGTTGCCATGGTAATGGCATATTGGTGCAATAAATCGGGAAAATCTTGCAGCTCGAACTACTTCCTCAGTTTTCGAGCAATGCTCATGAAATTGGCACACACATTGGATTTTAGATGAAGATGCGCAAGACACATTTTTGTCTCGCCTGCGTAGCGGAGCGAGACATAGGTATCACTATTTCCGGTGTCGGCGTCGTCGGCGTCGTCGGCGTCGTCGGCGGCGTCGTCGTCAACAATTGTGTTGTACACCCAATAACTTTCTATAGCTTTAAGGTGGGATCACCAAATTCATACCAGAGGTCCATCTCTTGAAGGCGCAGGTCAAGTTCGAATATGAGTCGAATTTGAATAAGGTCAAAGGTCAAAGGTCAATGAACTTTCCATGACTGGCACTGTGCTATATTGTACACACAATAACTTTTTATACCTTCGAGGTAGGATTGCCAAATTCATACAAGAGGTCCATCTCTTGAAGGTGCAGGTCAAGTTCGAATGTGAGTTGAATTTATTAAGGTCAAAGGTCAAAGGTCAATGAACTTTCCATGACTGGCACTGTGCTGTGTTGTACACACAATAACTTTCTATAGCTTCGAGGTGGGATCACCAAATTTATACCAGAGGTACATCTCTTGAAGGCACAGGTCAAGTTTGAGTATGAGTTGAATTTGAATAAGGTCAGAGGTCAAAGGTTAATGAACTTTCCATGACTGGCACTGTGCTATGTTGTACACACAATAACTTTCTATACCTTCGAGGTAGGATTGCCAAATTCATATGAGAGGTCCATCTCTTGAAGGTGCAGGTCAAGTTCGAATGTGAGTTGAATTTGATTAAGGTCAAAGGTCAAAGGTCAATGAACTTTTCATAACTGGCACTGTGCTATGTTGTACACCTAATAACTTTCTATAGCTTTGACGTGGAATCACCAAATTCATACCAGAGGTCCATCTCTTGAAGGCGCAGGTCAAGTTCGAATATGAGTCGAATTTGAATAAGGTCAAAGGTCAAAGGTCAATGAACTTTCCATGACTGGCACTGTGCTATATTGTACACACAATAACTTTTTATACCTTCGAGGTAGGATTGCCAAATTCATACAAGAGGTCCATCTCTTGAAGGTGCAGGTCAAATTTCGAATGTGAGTTGAATTTTATTAAGGTCAAAGGTCAAAGGTCAATGAACTTTCCATGACTGGCACTGTGCTGTGTTGTACACACATTAACTTTCTATAGCTTCGAGGTGGGATCACCAAATTTATACCAGAGGTACATCTCTTGAAGGCACAGGTCAAGTTTGAGTATGAGTTGAATTTGAATAAGGTCAGAGGTCAAAGGTCAATGAACTTTCCATGACTGGCACTGTGCTATGTTGTACACACAATAACTTTCTATACCTTCGAGGTAGGATTGCCAAATTCATATGAGAGGTCCATCTCTTGAAGGTGCAGGTCAAGTTCGAATGTGAGTTGAATTTGATTAAGGTCAAAGGTCAAAGGTCAATGAACTTTTCATAACTGGCACTGTGCTATGTTGTACACCTAATAACTTTCTATAGCTTTGACGTGGAATCACCAAATTCATACCATTTTTCAAACAATAAGTTTGCCATAACACCTTAATAATTAATTTAATTTTACAATTTTACTCACATTATTATCAGTTACATTCTTTTTCACTAACATTCATTTCCTTACTTGCATGGAAATAATTATAGCTTCATAGTATTAACAGCATTCTTAGTGTTATCTGATTTCCTGGGGATAAAGTAGGCCTATACCATTATTGGATATGTAAACTGTCAGAACCACAATTCACCCCCTAAACTGCTGACAGCCTCAGAAGTCATATAGCATAGTTTTGACATGCAGTCTCTTCATGACTGCAATATGCAGGCGAGACAACGCTTGGCGTTTGCCTTGTTTTTATGTGTCGGAAACTGCGTTGTCATGACAATGGCATATTATTGCAGTAAATCGGGAAAATCTTGTGGATCAAACCACTAGCTTTTTCATTTTTCGAGCAGTGCTTAATTTCTCATGAAATTGGGCACACACATTGGTCGTAGGATAAAGATGTGCCAGACAGTTTTTTTTTTACTGTGCCGGAAACTGCATTGCCATGGTAACAGTACATTATTGCAATAAATCTGGAGAATCTTACCGATCGAACTACTTCCTCTTTTTTTCGAGCAGTGCTTATGAAATTCATCACACACATTGGTCTTGGGATGAAGATGTGCAAGACATGATTTTTGAATGTGTCAGAAATTGCGTTGCCATAGTGATGGCACATTATTGCAATAAACTGGAAGAATCTTGCGGATTGAACTACTTCCCCATTTTTCGAGGAATGCTCATAAAATTTGGCACACACATTGGGGCGGGGTATTAAGCACCTTCAGTGATATTGCTCTTCATATTTGGGCAGGTTTCAGAATATCCCCATATTCATTATTCAGAAACAATGATCTTTGTACCAGTAATCGGGCTCTGGAGAATGATTAAATCAATCTTCAGAAGTATTCAAGAGCTTTGCTTTCACTGTAGACACATTTAAGCATGTGAACACAACATTGCGTATATACATGTGAACATGTTTTTCCTCTACTCTCTCACTTTCCTGCTCTTTCAGTCCTTTGGTTTTCTTTTTCTCTCCCTCACTTCCCTCTTTCACTTCCCCCACTTCCTACCCTCCTGCTCGACTTATGGTCAAAACTCTCAATTCCTATTTCAATCCACTTTCCAGGGACACAGTCTGGAAAGCAAGAGAGAAAAAAAAAGCATGGGAGAAGGAGAAAAAAAAAAGCTGCTATAATTGCCATCTGCCCTTTTCATGGCTTGTAAGCTCGTTGTGAAAGGGGAAGCTGAAGTCTATTCTCTGTTCCTGTTTTCTAGCCATAAGATTGCTATTCCCCTTCGTACGTGTATCTGCTCACTCCCGTTTCTCGTACCAGGGAGAGCAGTTTTGTTTCGTCCATCCTGGTGCATAATTTGCTGATGTGATTGCATTATTCCTTACCTTGGTCATTCCCCGACTTGGTCAAGGGAGTCGTTGTTTTGAGCCTTAGCGGTTTTTTTTTTTAACCATTGATCACTAGAGATGGAGTTGAAAACGTGAGTACAAATGAGGTTTACTTTCATTCATTCTTGGGTTGAGTCATAGACAACCTGTCTGGTGGGACTCCTTTTTTGTTATGTCAACCATTCTGAATTATCTGGAAGATTTGATCTGCAGCATTGTTGAAGAATTTTCAATTTTTTTACAGATGAAAATGATTAGTGCATTGCTCTTGCATTGTTTCTGCTTGTCTGTGCCTGAGATTAATTTGTCGTGAAATTTCGATTTTTCATACAGTGTTTGGTTAAGGTTAAGGAAATGATGAAAATATCTGTTTCCTGCTGTACCACACAGGATTTCTGATACATGTACATGCTGCTTATGGTAGTAAATGTACATGCATAGTGAATAAGACATATGTACACGTACACGTTCATGTATGCAGCCTGTTTCATCAATTTCTAATCAGGCTTTGATAAGTCGCACTGAGTTGTACTGGCTGATGGAAATTATTGCATGTTTACAATTAATGATATGGTACATTTGAATTTAATATTTCTGTATATCTCAACACATATTGAATGTCCCCCCCCCCAATACTGTATACCCATATTTATAATGTACAGTAGGTATTGGGTAAGACAGAGACACGATGGCCCTGTGGCCAAGAATGGTCTTTGTGTACCGGTATCCCACTTGAGGTGCAAATCGCAATTATGAAAAGAATTTACATGTCTCTGATAGCAAAAAATAGAGGAAACATTATTGCATTGTACTTTTCACACTGTATTCAAACTCTTTTACACTTGCACATGTAGACACAATTTGCCAGCATTAAAAGGGCAATTCCGTGCAGTGTGATCCGCAAGACACGTGACTTTTATCGACTTATTCCATCTGGGAACGAAAAATCTCTTGATATGACCATGATATAATGTCAGTGACAGAAGGAACAACATTATCAAATGCTTATATCAAGAGAATCTTATTTTGGGATGAAAATCGGTGGCAAAAGACATATTGCATGGTGTACATTATATTCACATAAAAGTCTTATTGGTCATTTACAATGTATTTCAAACAAAGTAGAGCTCTTTAATGTGCTTGGAACTGACTGTAATAAAAATGAACAAGTGGACAGGATGTTGTTCTGAAAGGTGGTAATTCCCTTGCTTGGGGATGTCATTATCGGTATAATGAATTCACAAGACTTACATGTACATGTACATGTAGTCTATAAGAGGGCTTCAGCGATTTGTCTAGCATGTCTGGTACTGACTCATAATGTAAAATAACCCCCACAGCACAGTCTGGAGGAAAACGGATGAATATACCTTACATGTACATACAGTATTTCAAAGATTTTTCTCATTAAGTGGTATTGAATGAATGATTGGTAGGTTTGATTTTTAAAACCTGTATGAAAGCTTTACAAGTAAGTTAGAGGACCAATGGCTTTAAGTCCATTTCAGGGGACTTGTTTTTGAGGGTGAATGCTGGGACACCTTACCAAAACGCACTGGTGTGTACCTACATGTACTTTTTTTTTTTTTTTTGGGTTACGAGTGCTTCAGGGCACCGTTTCATGAAAGTTGTCAGCACTGACAAGTTGTAATGCTCTGACAATTACCATAGTAACAGTCAGTGACCAGTGCTTCTCAGCCAATTAAAACCAAGGATTTACTGAAATTGTCGAGAATGACAACTTGTTTGCGCTGACAACTTTCATGAAACGGTGCCCAGATATCCAGCGGCAACCCCCCCCCCCCTCCCCTCCTGCACATATTCTTTAGTGTTGACAACTTGACATATTGTGCAATAGTCCATTTTTCTGTTATGCTGAGAAGAGTTCTACTGAAGGTGTAAAAATGTTTATAAAGTTTGGTTCCCATGGTTACCTTCTAAAGATAAAATCCATTTTACATCATGGAAAGACGGGATGAAAACACTGTTTCTTGACTTACACACTGTAGGTAATCTTTTTGTCTTTTCCTTGCAAACAGACTGACTCTGACAATTTCTTTTAACTTCATAAGTTCTGAAGGCAATAAGTTGGCTTTACTGTCAGTCTCATACATGTAGCTAATCAGGCTTCAACATGATTTACATGTATCCGGCTATTAAATGTTGTAGTAGATTTGATTTTATTTCTTCATTTATAACTAGTATATGGAGCAACATATCTTCATGGCTATCTTGCAAAAAAAGTAGCTTTTAAAATGCACCTCAAAAACTTAATGTAAATGCAAATTAAGAAATTAAATGCAACAAGATTTTCAACCAGTCAAGATTGAGAAATTGGGACTTTTGTTTAAATTTTTAAAGTTTTGTTTAATTGCGAATTTTTTGAATGAGTGGCCAGCAGGGCTCACATCATTCAAAAAAGGTTCTAACATTAAGGGAAACTCGCTTTCACCCAGGAAACAAGGAGACTTTATTCATTATAATGGCATTGAATGGTGATAATTGGAGATTTATAGGGACAGTCCACCCCAAAAGTTTCACTCTTTCAATAAAAGGAGTTAAATTTGAACAGCATTTCAAAAAAGAAATGAGCAAAATCTGTCAGAGAATAAGAAAATTACACTCATTTACATTTTCTAGTAAATTACTCTTGGCTCTGCACATTGGCAACACTGATGACATCATATGCGAGCAGCTCTCCATTCACTTTGTACATTAAATTTCACACATTTTCTAACCCCCGTGGTCAATATATGTGAGGAAGAATTGCTTTTTACATATCATACTTTGACTATGGGGTGAGAAAATGTGTAACTTCCAAGAAAATTGAGAAAATGTGAAATTTCATGTACAAAGTGAAAGGAGAGCTGCTGGCATATGATGTCATCAGTGTTGCCAATTTGCAGAGCTGAGAGTAATTTACTAGAAAATGCAAATTAGTGTAATTTTCTAATTCTTTGACCGATTTTGCTCATTTTTAAAAAAAAAATGCTGTTCAAATTCATCTCCTTTTATTGAAATTGTGACACTTCTTGGATGGACTTTCCCTTTAATTTTTCGGCATATTTCTTTTATCTTGTAGGGTCATGTACATGTAGTGTGGTTCATCTTCACAACCAGAGCTCTCATCTTCAAGTTACATGTAGATCCTTGGAACACTATCATTCGCTTCCTTCTAGCAAGCAAGCTCTGGCTGTCATATTGATCTATTACAAACTTCACAGGATTTGATTATACTTCTTTGTATTTCTTTTAAATTCTAGGGATCATCCTATTTTCACAACCTACATGTAGGGTCCACGTCTTTCAGATGACCCAACACCAAGAAGAACTGGCTTTCATCTAGCTATGACTGTCTTGTTTATTTGTTATGCTGAAATTGACCACTTGTTTTTCTAATTATAGCAGATTTTGCCAGCTTTAATCATATTCCTTTGTATTTTTGTCAAATTCTAGGGAGCAGCCCATCTTCACAACTAGGGCCCATGTCTTCCAGATTGATCCCAACACTAAGAAGAATTGGCTTCCATCTAGTAAGCAAGCCGTGACAGTCTCCTTCTTCTTCGACAGCACTCGCAATAGTTACAGGATCATCAGTGTCGATGGATCAAAGGTAGCGTATTTTTATAGAATATAAAGTCCCATTCCTAATGATGACTACTGTCAGAACATGAATCGGTCATCTTTGATTTGGAAAAGGTATTATTTGGTTATGAATCTAGGTCTGCTTTTAGTACAAATTTAAAAATATTTAAAGTTTTGTTTAATAAAAAAGTGAATTCTTTAAATATACTCTCCTCCCTGCCTAAGCTCCATTTGAGCTTTTCAGGGCTGAATTGCTCTCCATCTGTATGAATTATGATGGACATTTCAGTCAAACAGGAGATACATGTACATGTAGTAAGTTATATCAAATATATATTTAATCTCCCTGTACTTACTGGTAATACAGTCACCTTTCTCTAAGAGCGTGTTTGTTCAGGGTAACAGAGGGCTAATAAGCGACCCAGTTCCGAACTAGCTTACTCGTTACCCTTGATAAACACGACGGCGACTTGATTACCGAACAAGCGTACCGGACTTGAGTTCCGCAAAAAAAGGGGGATTTGATCACCCGTTGAATGAGATCGGCGACTCAAGTCGTGCCAATAAACACAACGCGACCTAGGTCGCGTTTTGTTGGGGAACTTCGGACTCCTGTTTCCGGATGAGATAAAGAGTAATAAGCCTGCCAGACTTGACCTTCACTGCCGGGTCACTTGCAGCTGGGCATGGGCTTGATGGTTTCGGGAACTCAGATCGCGACGATAAACACGACATCCAGTGAGACCACCCATCGTGAGCGCGATTTGTGTTAGCGACTCAAGTACCCATTTCTAATTTCTAGAAATCGAGTTCCTTCACTAAGCACACCCATAGTATATGAATCCCATCAGCATAGGGACTTTAGTCAACTTTTCTTTATTATTAGGTAAGAACCAGTAATATATAGTGTTTATTTGATAGGAATTGGAGGAAAAGATTTACCACTATACAGAAGTGTAGATCAGAAGAATCTCTGTGTAGCATCTGGTGTACAGGACACAAGATTGTTGATGCACCAACACCTACCTCAACAACAACAACAACTAAATTTCAGACACTTCAATTTTTAGGAGATGAACTTTAGTTTTTGCTTTATTCTTGCTATTTAAGCGTTAACTTAAAGGAGAAGTTTAGGCGATTTCTGCAAGCATGGATCATAAAGAGAAAAAAATTCAGCAGCTAGAAAATGTCTTACTTTACACGACATACCCTAGGATTACCAAGTAATCAACATTTAACTTGTATAAACAGTAGTTCTAGTACGAGCCCATTTTCATCCACAATACAGTTCGCACCCGGGCCCAGTGACGTAGCAGATGCACCGCAGGCATGTGGCAGGCCAGGCGATGCAAGCGATATGCGTGTATGACATTCCGGCTCCAAGTGGTCTTCGCCCACTTTCTTTAGCTTCGAAAATTTCTAAGTTTTGAAGTCGAATTTGTCCGTTCTAATATCATTAATCCATCAGGCACACCTCTCCCTGTCCATCAGGGGAATTGGGATTGAAAAAAACTTCTCTTTGGAACAGAACTGGTATGATTTGTACATCCAAAAGCTAGACATATCGGCATTTTGCATAGAGAATGTGCAGAGATTAAGTGCGCATGCACAGTGCAACTGCTGGCCTACGTCACACGACCAATGACCATACCTGTATTTGGGTTTTGGTGGGAAATTCAATTATTCGGAGTAAAAAAGCCAACACTTAATCGGTATTTAAAAATCACAGAAATCACTTTGATAAATGAAAGTAGCATTGTCTGTTAGCGTGAATTTTAAGCTTTATAGTGTAATTTAAATGAAATCGTCTGGACTTCTCCTTTAAGTGACTAGTGTATTGGGCATACTATATGTGCATGCCATTTTTTCAGTCATATTGGATATTTTTGGATATCTAATCCTTGACACTCCCTTCACTGAAGATTGCTACGTGCACATGTACATGTATGCCATAGTGTTTTATGTCTGTTGAGCACGCAACCTTCTGATAAGAAATAAGCCAAGTGTACATGCTATGTTGAGTGAGCCTGTTAATAGAACCAGGTAAGAAAGTTTGCTCAAGGGCGGGGGTTTGATATTAGGAAATAGAAAATTAGGATGTCAATATTCAGTTGGGAATTGGTCCAACAAATATCATTCATGGTATCTGACATCTATATTGCATGACATCTTGCACATGACATTTACATGTATTTGTACATGTAGGTCATGATAAGTTTGAGTTAGCACTGCAGCTTAATAGAAAGATAAATTTTGGAGTGTGGTTCCTGGAAATACCTTTTCTCCAGAATTTACAGTGCATGAAAATTTCAAAGTCTACCGTTTCTGGGTTCTACATGTAATTCCAAAAATTCTTCTGTGATTAACTTCCAGGCACATGTTCTAAGCTTCTTAATGTGCTTTCACACATGATGAGACAGTGTGTTAACACACTGTCTCGACACACTTTTTTGTCTTCACACAATATGCTAATGAACGTGCATTAACGCGTCAACTCTTAATAAGAGAGCATACTGTCAAAACTTGCTCAAACAATCTCATGGCAACAATTTTACGCTAACTTTTTAGAAATTTGATTGGTGCACATTTTTTTGTATCTAGGCAGCAAATAAAAATGTGTCCTGCCTCGGCGACATTTTTTGTCGCTCTATACCCCATAGGCTTGTACACAAAAAGTGTGTCGAGATAGTGTGTTAACACACTGTTGCATCATGTGTGAAAGCACCTTTATTGTTCTGTCTTGTCTGATTATCTACATACCGGTATTATTGTTTAAACCTACATGTATTGTGGAATATCCCTTTAACTCACTCAGGATGTACATGTACATGTATACTTAGTAATTGGATGAGAGGAAATGTACAGTATAATAATTTCCTGGTTGTGAATATACATAAGATTATCATCCCCACTCCAGTCTCTAAGCTGTGTAATACCAATTTACCTTTGCTGAACTGCGTTTACATGTACTTGTGTTAATGAACTGTAACATTATGTACATGTACATGACAAATAAATAACTTGTACTAATAAGGAAAGAATAAAGGGCTGTTATCATTTTGAACTACAACAGTGACTATAATTTTTTTTACCAGTTCTTCTCCTGAAGTAGGGTGCAATATTTACTAATTGGTTGACGTTGACCCTAAATACTTATTTTACACCCTCTTAAATTGGCAGTATTTTAACAGGAAACAAATATGCAGAGCCCATTGTATTCCAAACTGCAACCCCCAAACAAAAGAAAATGAAGCATCACAAAAGATACAAAAAAAAGACAAACAAACAAGCAAACAGAAAATGAACACCACCACCACCACCAAGAGCAACAAAACCAACAACATCAGCGACAACAAAAATCAGTGTGGAGCCCTGTCTGCAGATTCATACATGTACATGTATATGGGGAAATGTATTGCATATTAAAGCAAAGTGCAGAGAAAATATTGCTGGAATATTCTTACAGTATATGAATTAAATCTTTATGTTTTGATTTAGAAAAATAAATTATTTTATAGTACTGCAAATCATTATTTGCAGTACTCTGCAGTATTAATAAGAAAATGAATGAATGATACTAATGCATTAGTATCATTCATTCATTTTCTTATTAATACTGCAGAGTACTGCAAATAATGATGGTTGTGTTAATATTGATAATAATAAAACAACAATAATGATAATTGAAGATAAGTAAATAAATGGTGATGATGATGATGAAATAAATATCACTAATTGATTAAATTGTTGATTTGTTTAAGTATGGGAAATGGGGTTAACTGCATAATTTCATGAAGAAAGCTTTAGCCTAAGACCACTTAGTCATCTCATAGTATATTTGTGGTGATCTTGACAAGGGAAGAAAAGTACTTGTTCAGTGACTGTCAGTCATGTACATATTTGGATTGGATTATGATTGCAAGGTCAGTAACCTGTCATGAGATACAAGTGAACGAGTGAGGCATGAGAGGGATTAAAGCCAAGTCAATCCTGTCTGAGCCCATTACAGGAATAATCTATCAAACATGGTATCAAACATGGATCATGCATGTACAGTATGAAGGGGGTTGGGATGGAGAACGAGAGGGAAAGAGAGAGAGAGAGAGAGAGAGAGAGGGAGAGACAGAGATAAACAGAAAGAGGAGAAAATGACAGAGGAGAGAAACAAAAATTAAGACATTAAGATATGACACAATTGAGATTCTATTTTTTGATGTGTAGTAAAACATTGCAATTTTCATTCTTTTTATGTTACTCAATACTCATGTGTGTGTACATGCACATGACTTATCCGGAATTAGGACTAAGGGAAAAAAAGAAGAAAAAAATGCTGAAATAAGCCCCCAAGACACCATGCACCAAAAACAAACAAATAAACAAAATATAAACATTGAGAATAAAGATAAACACGTACATGTGCACACGACAAGATCATTAATTTTCTTTGATTACATTGAACAGGAATGTACAGTAAGTAATGTTTCTATATTTTTTCCTCCATCTTTTTTTTTACCTGAATGACCAACTTACATGTATTTTACATTTCATTTCATTTCATTTCATTTCATTTCAGGCAATCATTAACAGCACTATCTCAGCCACCATGGCTTTCACCAAGACGTCACAGAAGTTTGGCCAGTGGGCTGATACTAGAGCAAACACGGTCTATGGGTTGGGCTTCAGCTCTGAGAATGAGCTCAACAAGGTATGTAAAAGAATTAATAAATGCTACTGTTAATCTTGAGTTCTGGAATGCTTCAAAACAAACACCTCAAAGAAGCAATTTGTGTTGGCTGAATGTATCGACTTAAAGTGCAGCAAAATTGAATGACAGAGAATGTATGCCTTCCACATAAGTTAGTAGAAAATCCATGAAAGTTCAAGCTGAGTATTTATTCATGACATAACAAAAGTGAGGACTTTGAGTGAATCTGAAACATCCAGTCAAAAGAAAAGTTTGTAGAGGACGGGAAGACATTTGAAGTAAAGATACATGTACTGTAGATTTGGATTTCTCCCACAGTCTGTCTTTTGTTGATCTCTCTTTTTTGTCTGCCTTCTTTGCTTTTTCTCATTTTGTACCAAAGGCCTTTACACCACTCCATATATCTTTATGCCTTGACCACTCAACATGTTTTTTCTTGATTTTGCCCCTTCTGTAATCTAGCCATGAGAGTACAGTAAAAACCTTCATGTATTGTTGTATGCTTGAATCTCGGCCCATTAACACAGTATGATTCCCCTTATAAGGATGCTTGACTCAGAATAATGATCCAAGATCCATGTGAAGGGTTCTGAATTCCTCGCAGTGACTACTTGCATATTCAGAGCCCAACCCTTAATGACTGCAGTTGATTTATAGTGTTTACATTCTGAGCATACTCACCATTGTGTGTGGACAAATATGTCTACACCATGTTAAGTCTTGTAAGCTTTATGATCAACGCACGATTCACAAGAGATTATACAGATGTACTGTCATTTGGATGGTATTTATGCTTGTCAGTCCATGGTGTTGACATGTTTTTGTTAAATAGAGCATACTATTGTTAATAGTGTTTTGTGAGATGCCTCCCTCTCTACATATTTCATGCCTCTGATCCATGTGCCTCTTTTGATTTTTCTTTATCTCTCCCTCTCTTTCTCTTTTTCTCTTTTGATATGTTCCTGTCTCACAGATCTCTTTCTCTTTCTCCTTTTCTCCGAATACATTATGTTATTTTCTGTCTTCATGCCCTTTCCTCCTGTCTCAATTTTTTTTTTACTTGCCTTTCTTTTTAGTATCCCACTTTTGTTCGTCTGTCTCTTTTTTTATTTCTTATCCCTCTGTCTCTCTCACTCTCTTTCCCTTTCTGTGAGTAGCTTCCGAATGTCATATCCAATATATTCTCTAACTGCATTTCTTTACCAGTTATACTATTTTGTTATGTTTACTTTGTGCCTAATATCAATCTTTCTTTCTCTCTCTCTCTCTCTCTCTCTCCCAAACTTGAAGTTCATTGAAGAATTTGACAGAGTGAAGGAAGCAGCTTTAGAAATTTCATCAGAACCTGCCAAGAAAGGCATAGATTCCACCCCTGTTCAAAATGGATCAACCAAGCTCACCAATAATGAAATTAACCATGCCAAGGTATTGATATTACTTTCAATGGGAACAAATTAAATGGATTATACATGTAATTATGATTTGAGGAAACAAAAAGATAAATGGGAAGAGTATGGATTTTTAAATTTCACTTAACATAGGAGTCATTTTTGGCTGAAATGGGGGCACATCTCTATAATTTCAGATGTTACAAACAGAATTTTCTCTGTGCAGAATGTCTCATTTGCCTGTCCTCAAAACATAACTGTGTATGGTAATATTTGTCATGCATATACTGTGTACATGCATGTATTTGGGAAGATATGCACACACAATATTTGTATTATTTACTGGTTATTGTATTATTATATTTATATATTTATATATATTTATTATTTTACTCAAAACTTTTTTGAGCTATTTTGAATGAGGGGGAGTTACTTTTTTTGTTGTGTTTAGATTACTTGCCATCTGCTTGGAGTCTTATGGGTGCCAAGTAACATTTAAGACAGGGTTAACGCATCCATGACAGGAATTATTTAAAGCCTTTTAGCCTAATTCGATCAGCTCTTCATCTTCAGATTGCCAACACACAAGCATTTTTTTTTTCTGTTGATACATTTTTTCTTAGCACTGTTATGTCATTATCTGTAATGAATGTAAATTGAAGGAAAGTTTGTTGAGAAGTTGAAATGTTGCCAATTTCCTTGAAAAAACAATGATTTTGAACTGTTCATCACATTACTAATTTGAGGACTTTAATGCTTAACTTCTTCAAAAATTTTCAGCATCAAGTACTGATGCAGCCAAAATGAGAACAGTACATTTGTTTGTCAAATCTTTTGCTCTTGATGCTCATGTATGTCGTATGTTTCTGAGAGCTCTGCATCAAAAGTTATTGGGCCAAACCACACATTGTGGACTCTCTGTCATGAATGGGCTAATGCATTTTTGGCTTTCAACAAATTATGGTTTCTTGTGCATAAGTAAGGGCTATTCTTCATTATTTGTTTTCATATCCCTCATTGTAAGATTGTTGCATTTGGAGTGTATACAAGAAGAAAACGAATAGTTTTACCAGAAAAGGCGTTTCCTCCGTATAGTTCACTTCCTTCGATGTGAATAGTTTGAGCAAGATCCTCGAGTGTCATTGTATATTTATATTACATCATTTATATTCACTCTCAATTTCCATTCATTCTCTTCTTGTTTGCAGCAAAGTTCAGGGGATTCCACCGGCTCTGCAAGTAACTCGGTACACATCATGGCCTCTTCTGATGCACAGCTCAAGTATGAAAATGACAGACTTAAAATAGCCTTGGCTCAGAGGTAAGTGCCAAGTAATGCACTTTCACTTTCATTGGTGTACTGGTGGCATGGGGGGGAATTTTTTTTTGTCTGAGGGGTTTTTTTTTTTGGGGGGGGGGGAGTCTGTTATTGTTTATACATGTATTCAACATTGTCAAAGCATCAAATTTTCTTGAATATTTAGCCGATTGGACTCTTTTCAATGCTGTTATTCTCCATTATTCTTGAGGACCCCTCCTATTTTTTTTTTTTTGGGGGGGGGGGAATAAGCACAGCCCCAAAATATTTTGCTCATTACACAACTGCTATCTTTCATATGAGATTAGACCTGCCTATTATCAGCAAATGAATAAATCAATGCACTTGCAAGTTCAGGAGAGGACTACAACTGCTTTAGACTGCTGATACAACAGAGTACATGTAGTTGTTATTAACTCTAACAGTAATACCTCCCCCTCAACACTTTCAAGGAAAGCTGGTTCCCCTGCAAATCTCTTTTATATGAATTGATAAAATCCAAACTGACCCCAGAATTGATTTTAAAGGTGGCTTCTTGTGAAAAATTTTCACTGATGATATTTCCACTGAAGCAAGGATGTGCTACTGGTTGAGACATCTCCAAAATGTCCATTTGATTTTTGGTGTAAGCTTACACTTTTATTGTCTTGTTTGGAAGTACAGAGTTTGGTGTTTGCTTTATGTATGCATGCATCTACATGTATACCTAGAGTGTAAGGTAATAAGAGAGCAGTTACATGTATGCTCTTAGTTGGAAAATACAATTATTGTTTCTGTGACATCATACCCAAGAAGGAAAGTGAGACTTAATTCATTCTGGTGTGAAAATTATTATTGAAGATAGATATTCTCCACTCAGGATGGCATCCAATTATGAACTTTTAAATTTGGTCACTGATAATATCCATGCATGTGTTCAAGCAGTATAAGGGGCACATGTAGCTTCTCAGAGGGAATTTCATAAATAGGCTCAATTATGTACCGGCAGTCAGCGAGGATAGATTAGCCGTTTCAGAAGATAATTGTTTGACATAGACCCTAAGGGTATTTTCTGTTTGCTCACATTTAAATTGCTTGGTGCATAAAAATGTGTTGCTAATCTTTATGAAGGGTACATGTACATGCATAGTCAACAAGGATAATGTAGAGTAGCTGTTTCTAAAGATAACTGTTTCACGTAAACCATAAGGTATTTTCTGTTTGCTCACATTTAAATTGTTTGATGGATAAAAATGTGTTGCTAATCTGTTATAAAGGGTACATACATATGGGTATTGAGATTAAAGCAGTGCAATTAGAATTTATCAGGTTTTACAATCAAGCCTTGCTTCTTATTTGATTAGGATGTGTGTTTCTGTGGATGTGATGTAATTATTTGTCAGATACATGTACCATAGAAGGCCACATGGTATCATACCTCAAGGTACACAGTACATTGTAGTCTTACATTCGGGAAATGCCATAAATGAAGCTTTAATTAAGTGCAGTTTTTAATAATTACATGCCATAAAATATACCATTATGTGGACTATGAGCGTTCAGTTTTCCATGATGTATGATTGGGTGAAGATATTATGACTCATCATTCACAATGTCGTGTCCTACATCCATCTGCATGTACATATACATGTACATGTTATGATAAGCATTCATGCGTTGTAGCTCCTATGTTGTCCTGAAACCTGTCTCAACTTTATCAAAGCATTCTCATACATGTAGTAACATAAATGTACAAACAATTTTCCTATTAAAGGAATGACATGTACATTTGTAGGTATATCAGTCTCTCGTAATAACCAATAGACTTTCTTTGAACTACACGTACAGTGCATTTCTAGAATTCAAGTTACCTGTAGAGATTTAATTTTCAGGTGAAATTGAATTGGAAATTTGAATGGTGATTTTTTTTTCTGCTCTCTCTCTCTCTCAAAATTTGACTTTGCAGTTCAAATAATGCCAAAAAGTGGGAATTAGAGCTTCAGACTCTGAAGAACAACAATGCCAGACTAACCACAGCACTTCAAGAGAGTACTTCCAATGTTGAAGAGTGGAAGAGACAGCTATCAGCTTATAAGGAAGAAAATGTCAGATTAAAGAAGCGGGTAAGTATGAGTTATTTCAGTTTATTCAAATTTCATCGGATTATTGTTGGTTTGTAAGCAAAAATAGTTTATTGAAATACTGTATATGGCTGAATTCTATTCAATTTAAAAAATTGAACACACAACTTACTGAAAACAATTATCACATATTATACATAAAGATAACAAATATGCATTTAGAAATACTAGTAAAACGTGACAAAATATTTTGGATACCAGGTATGAATTATGTTCTGATGTGTCATTTCATCAAAGTTCCTGCAAGTCAATAAAAAGCAACATTATTACAATGCTCAGGTGATATTAACAAGCTTTTTTTTCAAGACTAATGAATAGTTATCATTTGTCCATATGAATTTGGAAATTTTAGATTAATTGAAGGACATATTGGAATTCCCAGAGGATGAAGAGGTTGACATTGGCTTTCAAAATAGTATAAGAGACTTTGCCTTTCCTAGCTTTACCGTAACCCCCAACTAGGATGAAGAATAAAAATGTTCTCTGTGCGGTTGACATGAAGGTATTACCAAGTCATTATCAAATGCAACCCTCCACTACAAAATGACTGATAAATGCGGATGCTTTACACCTTCCATGTTAACATAGCTTGAAAGCTTAGACTCTAAGCTTTTGTATGATTATGCATGTATGTACATACGTGTATATAGCTTGCCTTGTCTAGACCATGCAAAGAGAATGAGAGCTTGTCAGACAGGCTGATCACCAGAATAATGGAGAAAACAGGATGTAAAAAGGAGTGAGAATCAGGGGTGCTCTATTGTCCATCTCACTAAAAGGTTGAATTGAAAATCCCCTATCATTGACTATGAAAGGATTATCGGATTGGGCTCAAACTTTGACTAGTTTCTAAGGAGATATACACCTCTTCTTCAGATTTTGAAAACCGCAGAGTAAATAACTTCTGAATTATGCACACATTTTAATATGAAGGTTTTACTCAGCACGCTGGCATGCTTTTGGTTTAATAAAATTCCCCAAATGCTAATTTGAAATCAAGCAGAAAACATTTGTCTACATTGCAGATGACCTCAAATTTGGTCATATGGGATATATGAA
The DNA here is from genome assembly GCA_029962745.1 of Echinometra lucunter. Classification (NCBI taxonomy): domain Eukaryota; kingdom Metazoa; phylum Echinodermata; class Echinoidea; order Camarodonta; family Echinometridae; genus Echinometra; species Echinometra lucunter. Next base: position 24,177,972 of record CM057156.1, read on the forward strand.
ACTATCAGGTAATATATACTAGTAACAGAAATAAAAAAGAAATATAAAAGAAACCTGAAATCAACTGTTTGACCCCAAGCTCTCTAAGAGCTGTTTACTTGAATACTCCCATTGCGATTGTGGTCTCTTTGTGGTGGAGGGTCATGATACTATTCAAAGATTCTGGCTTCTAACCCAGCCCATTCATAGAGGGTGATTCTTGTTCTTGTAGCTACAATGGAAAAGATCCTGCCAAAAATTACCCTACTATAGTTGAACCTTAAAAAAGAAAAGACAAACCAAAAACACATAGATTTTTTTTTTCAACTAAGCCCCTTTAAGCAGCAGGTGACCCATCTCTGACTTCAGCAATGATTGCTCTGGAATGTAATGTGTTGAAGATGTAAGGTTAGAGTGAGTGTCAGGTGGGTACTGTAGGATAGGTTTAGAGTTACAGTAGGTGTGGGGTCTAAGGTTGAAGCTAGGATTTAAGCTAGTATGAGAAATTGACGGAGCAGTTGTCCCTGGAGCATTCAAAGCTAAAGGCTTTGACGAATTGCATTGTGTTTGTTCTTTATTCACATTCTAGATGAAAGAGTTAGAAGCCACAGTTGAACCTCAGGCACAGAATGGACACAGTGATACAGCAGAGCTTGAGAATAGATTACAGGAACTCACCCTGGCACATAAAAACAAGGAACAGGTAAGGAGTGTTAGTGGGGGGCACCTTGTTTAGAGTAGGGGGCAGATCAGAGACATGAATTTCTATACCTACATGTACCTCATGAGAATCGAGTCCACCATGGAAGCAATGCTGTGGGATGTTGTAAGCCGTTATGAAACGTTCAAAGTTTTGAATTTTGATGACAGACGGTGATGCACCTTTTTAGGGCTAGTGCAATTACCATTCTTTTGTTTCCTTTGATTTTGCTAAACATACAAGGAAGTGTACAACTAGTATCACTTTCCTGTATTAAAATCTGAAAAACATTTTTCACATTGTTTGAGAAAGGTCATGTATGTCATCCAGTTCAATTTTCTTTGAATGAAACCAAAACTTTTATGAAGTCACTTCATAAGAAAATGTGATCTATATATTTTTTTTGCAGGAAGTGGAGAGCTTATCTAGGAGGCTTGAAGAAGTTTCTGGTTTAGCCGAGGAGAATAACAGACTGTCATCAGAACTAGAGGTGTGCTTTAACTTTGCGAAGTCTTATTTTTTTCTTTAAAAGGAACATGGTCATGAACATGTAACAAGTAGTAGAACAAGTAGGAGAAATGAAAAAGGACAAGTAAATTCAGTAACAAGTTTCCACTCCAATTTTATTGATTTTGTTTCAGTCCCCTTTTTCTTTCCAAGGTATTTGATATCTAGACAATTTAGCATTAGAGCTCATGTAAGTAGTGCAATGTTAACTTCTTTTATAAGTCAGTATATTTCTATACATGTAGGCTAGCCAAATAGGTTTGTCCTCTATCATGATATTCTTACCATTCTTGTTCATCCTAGAAAACTACATCTAATGTAGATGCTCTGACAAGTCGCCTGACTGACCTGGAAGATAAACTTCAACAGGAAAGAAAGGCAAGAGAGGAGAACAGTCAGCAGCTAACAACCCTTCATGAACAGCTTGGAAGTACTCTGGAACAGCTCGCTTCATTACATATCCATCTCGGCAAATCATTGTGAATTTTAGTTTTTCTTTACAGTACCTTCAGTGATGACAGAGAAAAGTTGTTTGGAAATTGACTGTTATGTGTATTCGAATGTATTGCATTAGGATATGATTCAGTGAAATAAAGCTTCTTATGTTCCAATTTAATCAAATCAAGCAAGGCCCGAATAATCCTGTTATGCCAACACCCGCTTTGTCAAGTATCCAACTGGTGTAAATTAATTATTTTAATTTCTTATTTGGTTTTGAAGAATTTCATTTGACATCTCAAACTTCTACAAAATCAGTGCATTCTTTTTTCCTTTTTTTTTGTTGTTGCATTGATTGATTGATTGATTGATTGATGCAAGGTTTATTTCATTTCCAAGTTTTCATATACTACAAAACAACATAATTTACAAAGTATAAAATCATGAAATTGCAATATCAAAAACATTTCTAACTTTCAGCATTACATAGTTTTACATGTAGTACATTTTCTCTGAGGAATGATGACATTGATGTCTTTCCATTTTATTCTCTGCAGAAACCCCTGATGCCAAATAGCTGCAATGAATTCTTAGGTCAATGTGACCTCAAGAAGCAAACAAGATCTACACATTTCCATGCTACTGTACTTCACATTGGACATCAGGGAGTTCTCGCAACCAAGTACGTGACGGCCAGTCAAGCGCGTCGTGTGCGCATGCTCACATTCAAAGAACAAAAATTTTGTGTGCTAATTGCGGATTTAAGCTACTCAGCTGCGTCCTACATTGAGAACAGACACAATTTTGGCCAAGAACTGTTCGTTTCAACATGATGGGGAGTTCTTCGGATTCGATCATTTGAAGGTGCAAAGATTTTTGTTCTGTTGGATTTAAGCACGAGTACACGACACGCCTGACCAGCAGTTACGAAAACTCCCAATCATCTGAGCTGAACCACACTGCAATATTACAACATTCTTTACTTGTATATGGAGCAATCTTGGAAAGTATCGAGCATCTCAGAGTAAAGCACGACTTAACAATGTTTGGGAGAGCATATGCAAAAGACAGATTAAAGTAAATCAGTTTTTATGAATAAATTGAAATATATTTGAAAATTGCATCTGTGATTTAAAAAGGAGGACATAGGAAAAACTTGTTCATGTTTTTGCCGGTAGGCATGAATAATGCATGCTTTTGTTTATAGTTTGTATTAAATTGTTTGTGTTTGTGTTTTAATACATACTATTTTGTTGTTTGTTTCATAAAAAGGCTGAAAGAATGCTGAAATCCCAAGATACTGGTATGTAAACAATTAATGCATTGCTTGGTAAAAGACCAGAAACTTGTCAAAGGTTTATCGCTTTTCTTTGTCAGCAACCTAATGAAAAGAATTAGGAAGGAAAAGGGATACTCGTTACCCAGTTTTGCTACTTATCTCATACCAAATGAGATGAAATTTGACAGCATCAAATTTAAATGTTATGTATTTTTTGTATATTTATCATGTTATAATAATTACATGACAGTAAATGTAAAGCAATATTTGTTAGCACAATCATTGAATGCAAAGTTGGTTTAAACAGCTGCATCTAAATACATACAAATGAATATTTTGCAGGGTGGAAATAGGACATGTAGTTAACAAGCTTAATTCCAGGTTCATAAACAACTTACAAGTCCGTTCAACCTAATCTTTAGGATCAGTTACTTATGTGTACATGTATTTATCAGTTTTTGTTTTTGCCTAACTTGAATGTATTGTGTGATATAAAAATAGCCTAGAAACTTAACTGTTGAAATATGAGCTTAATATTTAGTCTTTCACTTACAAATTTATCAAATTAAAACAGAATACTTATATCATAGATGTATTCAATTGGCGATTAGACTTACAAGCTTGAATAGTCACATATAATTCTAGAAAGTGTATTTGTGAAGGATTGGTATGTTTTGGTCACATTAAAGTTAGATGGCAGTATTTTGAGCACTATTACCACAAGTAAACAATTACAAAAATCCAATTATAAATAACTACACAATGTAACTTCTTTGTTACCAATCATGTGAATCCCAATTGTCTATACCATTGTGGTTACATTTTGATTTGATATTGTGTGGATATATTTTTGTATGATAGTAAATGAACATTTAAAAGTGATACATGTATTTTGTGAAATTTCTTCCATCATAAATTGTGTTGATCAAGTGCTGAGATAGGCAAACACTTGTATTTTACTGCACATGTAATGTACTTATCTACATGTACTTCTGTAAAAAAAAAAAAAGGAAACAAAGAAACATTGCTTTACCCTATAAATATTAGACTATTTTGTAGGTATTGAGGATTGAGGGGGGGGGGGGGGTAAACAATAAAGGTACCAGGTTCCTCTCAAAGAATCGTTGACTTCTTTTCTACACCATTGTCTATTAATAATTTCAACTGGATTTTTTGTTCAGTTTACTATCAATATTACATGTGCATGCATGTGTATTTACATGTGCATGTATGTACATGAAAATATGGTAAATGTTTGTGCACATATATCAGACAGGGAATTATTACAATTGTGAGAAGTGCATGCTGATATTTTTGCCCTTATCTAACAGAGTTCTCTACATGATTGTGCAGTGTGAAATTATATTGTTTTGTATATCTGTCTTCTTGTATCAAGTTTATTTGCTTCCAATCTTGTGTGATCTTTTTTTTTCTTTTTTGATTATGTTCATTCATGCGATTTTACTCTGATGAGTGCATGTCGAAAAGCTGAAGTACATGTATGACTGTGTTCAGTGCTATTTTTCGATGTTCATTTTGTTTTGTACATAGAATGAAAGCTCTATTCCATAACTGTTTCAAGATTGTGTCATGTTTGTACAGATTATCTTTGACAATACTGTATTTTGTTAATTATTGCTGCAATATTCTGTGTAAATTTCCTCTTGGTAACTTGTATGAGGACACCGTGTGGGGGATATGAACTTGTATATATGTACTTTCTGGTATCTGTCTGACAAATATATTTCCAAGGGCAATTTGCTGCAAGTTTAGATACATGTAAGGTTATTGCAAAATCTTGTACAGTAGGGTGTTACGGGGTTCAAAGCTATTGGTATTGCTATCCTTAATTAATGATTACACAATGGTAAATTTTTTTTGGATATACAATCGAGAATAGAATTCTAAGAAGAATAACATTGAAACTTTGATGATTTTTAATCGAAATCAATGCATTTTGGCTAATTTTCTCATAAAAAGTCAAGAGTTGACCAAGAAATTTGAGTAAGAGGTACGACGTAAAAGTGGGTACCCAGCTTTTAGCACCCCTCAACATTTTTCGCGACATATCCGTAACGTGAAAAGCTCACGCCATGGCATTTCATGACTTTTTTCTTTCAAGTGTTGCGCAACATTTTGTAAGTGCATGTCAGACCCAAAATTGCTCAAAAACGTGATTTCATGTACAAATCCAATGCGAATTCTGTTTCTGGCCCAAATTCATAAATGTATCATTAATGTTACTTTTACTGATTAAACACAATTATTTGCACGTTGTTTATGATCGGAATAGTGTCGCCGACGATTTCGATCGAAAAAACAATAAAAAACAAAAAGTCAAAAGACAGAGAAATACCTAAGAAATTTAAAAAACAATAAAATACATAAGAAAAAAAATGTTGATACCACCATTTTTTTAATGTACATTTGATATGAATCCTAAAAAGTGTCTAGACCAAAATTGAGCAGTTTTGGAGTTGTATTTACAAATTTACAGCTGAATTTTTATTTTATGCATAAATTAGCATGATTAATTAAAAATCAATTAGAATAATTATGTAATAATTAACTATACAATTTTGGAGATTACGTTGTGGGTGACATGCATGTTGATTTTCGTCACGATCGCGCGATCAACAGCCGAGATCTGGGGGGGGGCGCCCAAAAAACCCCCCCCCCCCCCCCCAGGCTATGCAATTTCAAAATTAGCTCCATCATAACCAATCAAAATGCGATTTCCTCACGAGCCAATTGGAATTTGTTTTTATTTAAAAACTTGATTTGTCAATTACTTTTCCTGTAACTTATGATCTTGCAAACCATGTGTATGCATGCATACATGTAAGATCACCACATTTATCTTGCATGGATAGACCATCCGGGTGTGCCTTGTTATATTTTAAGTTTCATATGGGCAACAGTTTGCTAAGACAAAATTTTGAATGAAATTTCTATCAGTTTGTAATCAAGCCAGAGCCAAATTCATTCTTACAAGTATGTCATATTTTGTATGGGAAATATGTACTGGTCCATAGAACTCGCTTGTTGCATCTGTCAGATGGACTCAAACTGTTAACTGTTTGTACAAGCAGAGGGTTATACTACATGTCATATCACAATACAAAGTTGGGTAATACATATGTAGATGTCGCAAGATGTCAAATACACATTCCACAATTGACCTACCTACATTAATAGGATGTTTCCAATATTTCTAAAGTCTGATGAACCAGGTAAGAAGCATATTATTTTGACAATAAATGATTAACATGTACAAATACATTTGTGTGTTCTTGCAATATTTTAGTTTTAGGGAGGCATGTATATGTGCATTTAAAGGATATGCAGAGTAAGTTGTGGTACAGGCCATCGAAAACTGTCAGATTTATTTCCTTTTAGTTACACAATTAAGGTAAAGCAAAACTACATGTAAGATGTGAAGTTTTTTCCTTCTGAAGTTTAAAATCAAGCAAATGAGAGGCAAAAATACTTTTGAATATGTAAGAGGAGAATATCATGTTGATTTAAAGCCAGGAGTCAATGTTCTTTTAAAACATTGATATGACCACCCTTTATTACAATTACTAAATGAACAAAACAACATCTAATATAAATGCGATATATGAAATCAATTTCTCGTAAAAAAAAAAATCTCCAAATTTTATTGTCCGAGAAAGGAAATTCTTTTTTGCCCAATTGATCGTGGGCCCGGCAGCCACTGAGCATATGCGATATATGAAATCAATTTCTCATAAAAAAAAAATCTCCAAATCTTATTGTCCGAGAAAGGAATGCGATATATGAAATCAATTTCTCATAAAAAAACAAATCTCCAAATTTTATTGTCCGAGAAAGGAAATTCTTTTTTTGCCCAATTGATCGTGGGCCCGGCAGCCACTGAGCAGCGCCAGATCGACGTTGCTCTATCCTTTTCAATTCTTGAACGCCAAAGAAGGTAGCAGCAACTCCCATCTTTTAACGTCTTTTGGTATGACGCAGCTGGGGTTCGAACCCGCGACCTCCCGATTGTGAGGCGGACGCTCTACCTACTGAGCCAACACATCGGTCCTATTCTTCATTTCATGACTGCTTTATTCCCCCCTCCACCCCATCTTTTTTTGTTCTTTTTTTTTGGGGGGGGGGGGGGTTATAAAAGCATGATACAGTGGAAACTCGGTATAACGAGGTCCTTGGGACCACCAACATTACCTTGTTATAGCAGGAATCTCGTTATAACAGGGTTAAAAAACAAAAGAATATAAAGAGCCGGGACTAAAATATTACCTTGTTATATCAGGAATATCGTTATATCAGATCTTTTTATACCGAGTTTCCACTGTATTTTAAGTAAAACAGAGGTTAAAGCAGATATAAGAAGGGAATAAATGTCCATGAATTTGGTATCTATGCAAAGCATATGCTATTCATAAGGTGTTTATTCACATGGCAAATCAGCTCCTGGATATCCTTAACTGAAATGTCGAGAAATACCCTCCTCAGTCAGCCTGGAAAACCAGTTGCGGAACAAGTCCACTATGCGTGACGTCACGAAAGGGGATAAGTATTTTTACATACCCGGATGTTACATACAAAACATGTACACAGAGAGAGATATTTCTTGAGTTTTTTTTTCCAAAGCCTGAAAAGTCAAATGATTCAGAACTCTATGATCAATGCTTTCCCTTCTCCTTATAGTTCATAGTGTGAATATTAATTATCTGGTTTAGAATTATGATATATGCATGCTAACATTGCGAAATTAATTGATATTTTTCACCATTATTTTTTGGTGTATGCCGAATTTGGTGAGATTACGAGAGAGCTTGCACTGAAAGTGGATCCGGCCAGCCGGACGTACAGAAAGTGCATGAAGAACGTAGGAAGGTCGTGTGTGTATAGTATAGCATGGTGTTACCGTGTGTAGCGTGTGTATAGCGCGTGTGTCGAAAACAAAAAAGTGCTGCGTATAGTAAGTGTGTGTACGTACCCGTCCAGGCAGGAGTCGAATCACTCGCGGATGAATATCGTTCAACAACGACGTCGTCAGCTTGAGATCTCTGTATCAAGTTTGATATACTTTTGGAATGTTTTGCTGTTTTTTAGGCTTACTGCATCCTTTTGAGGCAGTCACACATATGAATGATAAGTATGATCATAGTTCTAGGAATTACTGATTCACATAATTGATCCTGCAGACCAACGAAACCCATCTAACATTTACTATTCGTAGGTGTAGGTTCGATGGTGATTGCACCTTGTTTTCCGAGACAGTAAACTCGCCTTAAAACTCTCCAAAAAGGAAACTGTGACCATGTGAAAAAAATTCAGCTACTGAATATGTTGTTTTGTGTTTCTTCATTCAAATAAAAACATAAAGTCTTTCACATTATCCCATTTACGAATTTACAATGACAATCTAAGCTCATCATAAGAAGGCACTTTTACATAGGCACAGCATTGCCACTACTTCCACCGGCGCATGCAATCCCCTTTCGTGACGTCACCATCGAGGCCCTTGGTTTCTGTGTGCGACGCGGCGTTTCTGACTTCGAGATTTTGTTGAAGTTTAGTCGCTTAAATTCACCATTCTGAACATTTTTTGTGGTTGAACACCACTCAATATTATTTTGGGGGTTGATAGCTTTCCATTGATGTAATTATCTCAATATTTGTAATCGCTTTCTTAAATCAACTTTAACAATTGGTATTCCATGCATCAATTAATTGATATATGAAATCAATTTCTCGTAAAAAAAAAAATCTCCAAATTTTATTGTCCGAGAAAGGAAATTCTTTTTTGCCCAATTGATCGTGGGCCCGGCAGCCACTGAGCATATGCGATATATGAAATCAATTTCTCATAAAAAAAAAATCTCCAAATCTTATTGTCCGAGAAAGGAATGCGATATATGAAATCAATTTCTCATAAAAAAACAAATCTCCAAATTTTATTGTCCGAGAAAGGAAATTCTTTTTTTGCCCAATTGATCGTGGGCCCGGCAGCCACTGAGCAGCGCCAGATCGACGTTGCTCTATCCTTTTCAATTCTTGAACGCCAAAGAAGGTAGCAGCAACTCCCATCTTTTAACGTCTTTTGGTATGACGCAGCTGGGGTTCGAACCCGCGACCTCCCGATTGTGAGGCGGACGCTCTACCTACTGAGCCAACACATCGGTCCTATTCTTCATTTCATGACTGCTTTATTCCCCCCTCCACCCCATCTTTTTTTGTTCTTTTTTTTTTTTTTTTTTTTTGGGGGGGGGGGGGTTATAAAAGCATGATACAGTGGAAACTCGGTATAACGAGGTCCTTGGGACCACCAACATTACCTTGTTATAGCAGGAATCTCGTTATAACAGGGTTAAAAAACAAAAGAATATAAAGAGCCGGGACTAAAATATTACCTTGTTATATCAGGAATATCGTTATATCAGATCTCTTTATACCGAGTTTCCACTGTATTTTAAGTAAAACAGAGGTTAACAATTGGCATTCCATGCATCAATTAAAACAGATTAGTTTAGTGTAATATGTAGGCCTTTATGAAGACAAGCCATCTTGAAAATGGGATTCAATGAGCAGTACATAAACTGTGAGCATATTAGAGGAATCACAAATTGCACTGTGCGAGCAACCTCCCCAAATGGTAAGAAGCAACACACTTTGCTTCACTGATTTTGGTGGTAGAGATCTTAAAAGGTGTAGTTTTTGTTTATCAACATAATTATGTAGATGTGTACATGTACATGTATGTGAGCCTTCTACATGTACATGTAGGAAATGTGATTCCTAAAAAAATTGTTCCAATTTTGTTCAATCCTACAAGGGACCTGTCTGAGAACATACAACAATGCTACAGTGTAAGAGCCAAAGGTATTATTGATGCAGCAGCACGGCCTTTGTGTGTAACAAAGATACATCCAGCAATATGTTGATCAATCTTTCTGTGATCTGCTCGACAATTCCACAAACGCAAATGCACACACAGAAGACACAAGAATACTGGTTATATATTGGAAATATCTTTTATTGAAAATATGCAATTTCATTTCAATGTGTAATTCCTGAAATATACATGTACTAAAACTTTGACTCTCCCAAATTATTTTCTTCCTCTTATCTGTTCTCATCTTAGTGAGGAGGACATAGCCATTAAAGAGCACTTGGATAAACCAAGTACTCCCTCTCTCATTATTATCATAAAAGGTATCAGCATTCAATCAAAAGTACTAAATTGTGATTTTAGTGAGGTGTAACATAATCTTTTCACATTTTCAAAATGCTTTAGACCCCCCCCCCCCAAGTTCATACATGTATAACAAAAGTTTATTTTTGGAAGGTCATATTGCCATGATAGGTTTCAGTGCATTTATCAAGAAACCTTGAGGGTGTTTCATAAAGCTGTTCGTGAAGTTACAAATGACTTTACGAACATCTTGAATATGGCAAGCCAAATTTATGGAATTCTCAGTCATTATAAATCTCATCAGCTAAAGGTGAAACATGCAGATGTAGATTAACATTAATTTTGTTTATGAACATTTTTATTGCAAAGTATATTTGTTTGCCATTATTCAATTGAGATTATGGGAACTGCAGTCCCACTTTGTCAAAACATCAGAAAACATTTTGGGCATCCCATTTGGCACTCCATATTCAAGTTGTTCGTAAAGTCATGCGAAACTTTACAAACCGCTTTATGAAACATCCCCCTGGGAACTTAACCATATATACTTACCACATACTTACCAAAATGTGCAAGCTTGAAGTATATGTGGACTTGCCTCAAACAAACCACTGTCTTAGTGGCACAGAAAGGTATTGTTTCAAGGCCAACTCGAAATTCCTTCCTAACATACCAGATGCGCAAGAAACACATTGAGCAGAACTCTCAAAAGATGACTTGATTACTTCCCCGGATAACTTCCAAACAGGTGGCAATACAATGTCGGGCTAATTAGAAGAAGGTGAATGCAAATACTGCACTGAAGAGGACTCGTACAAATTGGACACTCCTACAAACCGGAGACTTTTTCCTCCTTGACGGATGTTCCTTGAAAGTTACAGTAACTGAACTTTAAAAGATGCATCAGCGATGTTCTTGGAAGACGTGCAACATCTTCTTAGAAGATGTTGTATGTATTCCTATATTCCCAAGAAGAGAAGACACCAACGTAGTTCACATTATCTTCACTGCCCTGGGGAACTATGTTAACACCAGCCACTTTGAACCTTGAAGGAACAGACTGCTGTAAGATGTCTTCCATTTTATTACAGTGTATCTCCAAGGACTGGCAGATAATATTCCAATCACGACTGCTGAATTGGTTTACACATCTTCCTCTTTCCTACTGCTGAACACTGTGGCCCAGAGAGACCTTTGTTCAGGTTATTTCATCTCACCAAAGGAATGACTTTTTCTTCAGATGCAACCATCGACAGAAGAAACTGCTGCAAGATGCTTTTCTTTCATCATCTCCTTGGATCCATATTACATATTCCACTTCCAACATATCAATAAGTCTGCTTTATATTAAATATACATTATCTCTTTGCCCCAGGACATTTTCAGACCCCTGGAACATTGGCTCTGCATAGTTTCTTAAGCCATCAAACCATCATCCGCATTCATCGCATACGAATTCAATGACATGTACAGGCGAAATTCCTCCAGCATTGGCATCAAGTAGAGGAGTTGAGACACCTTATGTCAACTTGGTAACTCCACAGATCTGTATTTGCAAAATCTTAACAAGTCATCCAAACCTTCTCTCACATCACAGCAAACTACAGTATTGCCTTTTACCTGATCTTCACCTGGTACATTTTTGTCCTTGCGTGATCAAATAATTCCAGAAACTGGCATTCCAGGCTGAAATGCTTTACTTCAAGAAGTCACTGAAAACGGTTCAACTCTGATTCAAGAGAAATGGAGGTATCTTTCATAAATAAATCTACACATTACTCTCAAGAGACTGATTATTTCCTTTATTTCTCCTTGTCTTTCAAAAATTCTAGAGTGCTGGCACCTTTTTGCAATCAAAGCTTTCAATCGCACATCCTTTCATTTGCACTTTTCATTGCTCTATCAGCCCATTTGAATCCAGCTTTTAAGTCTGTGTGGCGAAACATATTTTAGAGAACGCTATTCAGAATTATGGATGGGGCGATTCCTTGCGGTCATTTTGTAGCCTAAAAATTGTAAAAATGCTTAAGTATCTAACGCAAATCAAGACAAGTGACCAAAGAAAGATCCTTAAATGCTTTGGGAGATGTGTGAGAAAGGACTTCTGAAACATACATGTAGTTGCCTATCAAACCAAACAAACCTCTGGTCTACATCGGCAATCTTCTGGCTCTTTTTGCATAAATGCGTACCGTAAACCTCAAAGGGTAACATTCAACATCCAACCATGCTCGTTATTCTGAAAAGCGCCCTCTTAATGTTGTGCCACACAGACTTTAATTATGCACCAAATCCAAAAGTCCATCAAATACAACTTGCAGCAAGACCTTCTGTGGTGAGAATATTTCAGGCTGAGAGCCGAGAGAGGATCACTATTCATTCGGCTGTCATACTGAGTAATGACAAGTCAATACTATGTACCTTTCAAGGGCGTTATTATGCTCGTCTCAAAAAGGCTTTCCATCGTCAAGTTTTTGTTTTTTGTTTTTGTTTTTGTTTCAGGAAGGCAGACACAGAGAATACTATCATGACAACAACAACAAAAAAAAGAGTCATATAATCCTGTTCAATAGAAGATCCAGTTTGGTTAAAGGTACATGTCAATACCAATGTTCCGAAGTCTAAAAGATTCCTCTGGGTGCCCCCAAACAAAAAGCACTCCTTCAATGATAGCTAAGATTTGTATTATTTTGATGGACACTTCAATAAATGAATGTACTGCCACAAATGAGAGAATATCCAATAAATCCAATTTTTGTTGATACTCATACAAGGCTTTTTCTCTTTTATTCTTCAGAAAGCCAATAGCACGATCTGAAAGCTACAACATCCGAAATTGCTAATCAAGTCACCATTAAAAACAGGCCATTTTTTTTTTTCTTGCCAAATATCCAAGTGAAGTCACAATCACCTAAATGCATGAAAATTGCTTTGAAACAACCAAGAGGTTTATACATGTACATTTAACAGGAGCTCAGAGGACACTAAAAGGAATCTTCCCAGAATTTTTAAAAAGTTGCATGATCAACAACCACTTGGATGTAAAACTTACCCTTCCATTACCATAATTTCCTGCAGCAACCAGTATTACCATTTCAAGAGGTTTAGAAATCTAAGTAGCCTTTCCTCAGCTGATGTTGATCCAATGGATAGAAGTCTCTCCCTCAAAAATATGCAGTGCCAGTTGGTGAGATTTATCTTCATCAGAGACAACTAGGTATATTTGAAGAAGCAGCAGATGATCGCTGAATAGCCGAGGACTTCCAATATACGTCACTTTGGAACATTCCATACAACTGCTTACTGGACACGTATGCAGGAACAGAATTTGACTAATCTATGATGACACCTGGTTTGATGGTTCAACTAATAGTATGCCTTGGAACTTTCCATTTATACTGGGTTTTTTTTTTTTTTTTGTAATAACATCTGCTTTAACCACTTTGAATCTGAAGATAATAATTCCAAGGAACAATCCGTGCTTCTTCAAAGGGTGACGTGACAAGCAGTCTGGTAAAAAAATTAGTGCATGCTGACATCTGCAAAAAGAGATGATTCTTGGTACTGACTTGTCTTGACCGAGGAATTCCACACTTGTTGAAGATCAATTTGTTGCACTGACACTGAAAAAGCCCAATGAAGAGTTGCCTTGCAGTAGTACATGTATCGCTTCATTGCCTTTGATTTTACATGTTTATGATAAACACAAATCATTTTCATTCACCCCAAAAATGTTTTGCTGAGATGCTTTTACGTCAGAGAAAAGTACAGTGAAATATTTCAATAATTTAAAAAATAGCACACTACACCTTAATAAAGGACATTTTTCCAACATAATGCCTTGTCTGAAAATATGCCTCTGTTTGAATACTGCATCATTCAAGGGTGCGAACTGGAAGTGACAAATTAAAATCTTTGCAAATTTGAATATGACAACGAAGTTGTGAAGAAAACGCCTCCTCTGGAATGTCATCGTTGTCAATTTCTAGCGCTATCAAACACAAGGACTTGATCTGTAACTTCCAGAAGAAATGGCGGTACATCACACATTCAACACACTGCATAAAATCACACCAGACCCTTGAAAATACAGAGAAACAGACTGTCAACGTGTTGAAAAATCTACTGACTACACAAGTGCTTTAATTTGACATTAATAATCCCATCAAATCAATCAATTATAGTAACAAAGTTTGACCTTAAGAGTAGGGAGATAAAAATCTGACACTTCGATATTAATTATGCAATAAAGCTGAAACAGTCCAGAAACTTTCCAGGTAAGACTAAATCTGAACAGGATATTAAATGATCATATGGAGAGATTCTGAGCTCCAGTCTGGTGACCGACATGAAATGCTGGGAAACTTGACCCTCATCCACTTTAAAACCAAAATATCCTCACAAAGGTTCCCCCGAATATAAGCAAGTTCAGTTAATACAGAATGAATGTTCTCATAAGTCTTCTGCTTTTATACCTTTAATGTAAGACTGGATTATAGATTGGGTTCCTCCATTTCAATGAAAATACCAGTACACGAGTTATTCATATCTGACTGAAGTCAAACTATTAACAAGCCTAGATTAATCATTGGATGGCTTTCCAAGTAGATCTGGAGCAAAATCATGACAGAAGTGACCAGACTCAATTCTCCATTTAATAATGAATGCAGCCTACATGTTGATAGTCTAGAAAGGTAATGCTGTTTACTCAAATTACAGAGATACAGCCGACTCCATGTACAATGTACATGAACATCTGAGCATAGTTCCATTTATGGAGAGGTATCACCTTCAGTCCTTGTGAAAACTGACAACAGCTAGACCTTTTGGAATATCTTAAGAAATACAAGAGGATCTTCCAATACTTTTTTATTTCTTCTTCTTCCAGATGATAGAATTCTACAGAATGAAATGAGACATCCACAAATGATCACACAAATAATTCAATTCAATGAAGGCTACAATTATGTACAAAGAAAAAAAAAATAACTGCATCGTTTCCTGCTTTCCAAGTAATTCCTTCTCATCTTTATTCCATTAGAGACACTAGTTACTCTCTAGGAAAAAGCATTAGCAAGGATTCCGCATTCTCGCATGAGAGACATTATTCTGAAGATCATTATTCCTGCAGTCCTTATCCCACTGACAAATACATCTTACAGACATTTGAGCTATCTCGAGACAAAATGCTCAATTAAAGAATCACTACAATAAATCTGTGAATGAAAATTTAGTACATTGACAAATAGAAGCAATTTATCCAGATTATATAACTTCAATTAGCCTTCAGTTACGCAAAATTGATACATTCTCATGTTTTCATCAAAAGTATCTACCAAAGCAGGATGTGATGCCGAGATGCAGTGGTTTAATATGGAAGCCATGGTTATCGGCCAAATTCAGCAGTGAAATTCACATTACTATCAATAAACAAACCAAACCTAAATTACTTGTACAGTTAAACCTCAAAGTAACAACACACCATGTATGCAAAATGGAATGTCTATACATCTAAAATCCAAAGACTACAAAGCTGATTAACTTTCTTTTACAAAAAGCAGGTCGAGTTTGTTGAGAGGCACACAACTTTAATACAAATAACTAATGTGACAATATCTATACTCAGCAGCTTGATTTAATGGCTAATTAGAGGGAATTTTTCAGAAGCTGAAGCTCAATCCATATTAGTTCTTCTGAAGAAACAGTGAAAACTTCAACAGCCCAACTAATTCAAAATGATGAGTACCACTTTCAATCATTACATGTAGAATATGACATCTCACTTCGAAGCAGTTCATGCACAGAATTTCTGAAGATTATCCAAGCTGAGTAAGTCCTTGCACTGGAAGAAAACTAACTTCACCTTTCATAGGACTGGACATCTTATCTAAAGGCAGAACACAGACAGCAGACAGAGGACAACTGCACGGATTGGACATAACAGATGAGAAGACGCAGCGTGATATTTACAAACAAGACATGGAGAAAACAAACTTTACATAGAATATAGAAGGGGAAATTTTAGGATAGAGCTTGAGAGAGATGAAGAGAGAGAGAGAGAGAGAGAGAGAGAGAGAGTGAGAGAGAGAGAGAGTGAGAGAGAGAGAGAGAGAGAGAGAGAGAGAGAGAGAGAGAAGGGGTGGGGGGGGGGGGAGAAATGGAGAGAAAGAGAAGTTAAAAAAGAGATCATTCCTTGCCAATCTCAGTAGCAATCCAGACTGACTTCAATTTCCCGGCCGTCTTGGTTTGAACCAGATTTCATGTCTGTGAGTTACGTCATCAAGGAGAAATATTTGTCTTATTGATGAAACAACTAAAGTATCTCAATAATATTTTTCTACAATCATAAGTTTTGTTTCCGCCCCCCTTCCCCCCCCCCCCCCCCCCCCCCTCCCTCCTTGGTTCAAATGACAGAACTGACAACAGTAAGAGGTTTTGGAAAAAGAAAGTAGGGAAACATGAAGAGAAATGACTGGATATTGAAATTATTAATGATTTAGCAGGATCTATCACAACTTCACAAGATTTTTTTTCATGAAGCACACTAGAGAAAAGGCTCCATAAGACATGTTTGTTTTTTTCCCCCTGTGGGGCCTGGAACAAAATATTAAGGCGAGCAACACATCCTTGAATTCTTGTACAGCACATATCACATTATCATCTAAAGTCTCTATGCCTTTCCACAGGACTTTGGACATAGTGACATATTCAGGAGAGAGATGAAATGCAGCAGTTGGCAGCTTGTTCAGGCTTAGTAAAGGATACTGATTGCATTCTGGGCGTCCATGGGGGTTTCAAAACGAACAGTTCCAAATCCACGGGACTGCCCCCTGTCATCAGTCTTCACAGATGCAAATGTCACGTTACCTAGAAAGAATATGTACATTACCAAGCATGCAGTAACATCAGCTATACAGTGTCTTGAGTGTAGATTAACTTAATGGTAAAATGTTATCTGCTAATTGTTACTGTTCATAAGTTCGAAAAGAAACTGAAGAGAGATACAAGATCAAAATCAATTTTTTTTAAAGCAAAATACCGGTATGCATTATTTTTACAGGGCACTGAGGACCCATATCCCAACTTGCCCCTCAAATGACACAGAAAGAAAGGAAGAAAAAAAGGGGAAAAGAGACAAAGGGAATAACATTCCTTCTTGTTTCATGTTTGTTTGATCACCCATTAATTTGTTTACGTATTGAGGTATTTTTGTTAACGCTATCTAGTTCTTTTTTCTGGAATTTCTCTCTCTTTCTCTATCTTTATCTTTATCTGTAATGACTTTCATCATTTTATGTACCATTTATTGATGTTTGTTTATACATGTAAGTACTTTTTCTTTGTAAATATCATTTTGTATCTTTCATTTTTTATGCAGGACCACTATGTAAAACAGCCTGCGAGCTGATCGATGTTTCATCCTGTTGAAATAAGTTTTAATAAATAAATAAATAATTTGTAGTTACTTTTGCAATTACTGCCCGCACATCTCCTGTCTGTGCCCCTACATTGGCTATTGCACAGATTGTAGAAACATTACTTACCAACATCCTTGAAGACATCCTTCAGTTTCTGCCATGAGTAGGAAAATGGAAGCTGTATAAAGATAAATGATACAGTTATAATTACACTTATATTTTATGGATATATCAATTGTGACTCATTTTACTTTGTGAGAGATGTGGTATGAAAGTGTTTATCTCACCCAAATAAACAACCCTGCAGTTATTCTTTAAGTGTCCTAACGTACTGCAATCTTGGGTAGCAGTCTTCCCTCCAACAAGCAAAGTACAAATGCGAAGAACATTCAAACCTTCAAGGATACTTCATAAAATTGACAGAAAGTCACACTAGAAGTATCACGAAGGACCCAGTACCAAACAACTGACAGAAGTTCTGTTTGACTCATTCCCTCGAAAAAATGAAACAATTTTTAAAATGAATTAAAATGTTACATATTACTCACATTACGCACAAAGACTTGTGTTCCCCCTTCCTTAGGAGTTCCTTTCTCTCCCCTATCTCTGCCTCTACCGCCGCCGCCGCCACCACCACCTCCTCCACCGCCACGCCTATCATTCCTGTCACCTCTCTCTCGCCTATCGCCCCTGTCTCGGTCACGATCCCTCCTGTCGTTCCTGTCACTGTCCCTGTTGCCCCTATACCTGTCTCTTCCGCCACCGCCGCCACCACCACCTCCCATACCCCTGTCTCTATCACGGTCCATGAAATCACGGTCGTTGTTCCCATAGAGCCCCATCAGGCCTCTGTCCAGGGGGTCGTTGTTCCCTCCAAGGAGACTCTGGCTCCCAGAGCCGATACCAAGATCAAACCCGCCAAGGCTTCCGAGACCGGAGCTATTCCGACCAAGATCAGAGCTACCAAGACCTGTTTTGTCAATAATCGTAATGTTTAAATAAATTTACATAGCGCAGCTACTATATCAATATACTCTACTGCACTGTGATGTAACAGAGCTCCCAACAATGCTACTGCATATAAACATACAATAAAAACTACTGGTAATCAAAAACTTTTGAAAAAAGGCAAGTCTTCCACAAAACTTTGAAGACAGTAACAGATGGGGCTGTTCTTATTTACAGTGCCTGTTTAACCTAAAGTTTTTGAGCAGCCGAACTGAACGCACAATCCCAACAGTTACTTTTGTTTTTAAGTGAGTTACAATATATAAAGCTTTAAAAGCAGCTTGTCCTATGCACTTCCTAAGTTTTGTGAATATGAATCTTATTTAACTGATATCAATTCAGACTAGTAATTAGGAGCTTGGCCATCCGGTGCTTTGTAAACAAGCAAATGTATCTTAAATTATGCAATTCTTTGCCTTAGTGGCAATGAATGTAATTTAATCATAACAGGAGTAATATAGGAAATTTTTGAGAAACTGGACACAAGTCTTGCACATGGAGAGCAGATATGGATTTTAACACTGCTTGTCAAATTGAAAAAAAAAACAACACAGGAAAACAGAAAAGTGCTTACAGTACATGTACTTCACAGAAGGAAAAGGTACTTCACATAGTCAGGCTTATACTTCACAAAGACATTAACCCATTCGTGACAGAGGTCCACATTTTATGGTTTGACCTAATAACTTTTGATGCAGAGCCCTAAAAATCTTACCAAATACATAAGCAGAAAGAGCAAAAAATTCTACACAAACTGTGCCCATTTTAGTTGTGTTAATATTCGTTGTTTGATGCTGAAAATTTTTTAAAGGAAAATAAGCATTAAAATCCTTGAATTGGCAATTTGATAGAAAGTTTAGAATCACCGTTTTCCCCTTCAAATTGGCAACTTTTTGACCTCTAATCATAATTTCTGTCAATTTATATTCATTTCAAATACATGACGTTTTATAGAAAAAAGGTACCAATAAAATAAAAATGTTGGTGTTGCCAATTTGAAGAATAAAAGCTGATCAAATTAGGCTTTAAATAATTCCTGTCACGAATGGGTCAATGCAAAAATAAACATAAAACTTCATGCTACCACATTTTTATCACTGTAATTGCGTGTGATGTATGTCATGCAGCACAATTCATATTGACAACTTGAAACTGAATTGAAATGAATTGAACTGAGAGAAGTTACATACAAAGTTGAAGAGTATTATCTTTCTTTTCTATTGTATTGCACAAAAATTGGTCATTTGAAAAAAAGTCCAGTAATTTCCCGTTTTTTCCACTTCGAATATGAAAAAAGCACATTTGGCTTATTTGCAGTCATTCTAAGCGGGCAATTTATTCTGTCTATGGCAATCATTCAAGAAATCACTAAGTTAAAGCGAAGACTTATTACAAAAGGAGATTAGTGCTGAAGAACATGTTACATCACAGACAAGAATACACACAGCACAGCCTTGGCCATGGAAATGTGAAAAGCATAATCCTTCTATTCTAGTCCCTGAATGGGCAGAAGTCCTGCTTTGTATTTTTGTACTGACCTAATACTTAGCTCTTATAATCAATGGCACTTGCTTCATACACCTTTACAAGAACTCTACAATGATACATGTAGCCTTGGCTCAGCATACACGACCTGTCCAACACGATCCTTCAGTTCATACATACATACATACATGTACATGCATATCCATGAAGGGACAGGAAGTTCTGCTTTGTACCCATGCGCTTTGCATTCATGACACCCTTGGTTCTGGTAATCACGGTGGTATTCATACAAAGTCAACAGTGAAAAAAGTCTGAAGCAACAATGAACTCAAGGTTTTTATCTCTTGCTGGTGGGTGTGCCACAATATGTGTGCTCAACATTTTAGGTGCTGTAATGATTAAACATAGCGCTGAGCAGGGTTCTCAAGCGATTTCTTAGGATGCCGCAACATTTCACTCAATCACAACTAAGAGGTAGAAGAGGTAGATGAATTCTTTCAAAGGAACTAGAGCAAAACCTATACATAACGACCATTCAAGAGAAACAAGAGAGAGATCTTATATGCAGGTGGTCTTAACAGATCTGTTCCTTTAATTCACATGTTTTAATGGGAAAAATCTATTCCACGTAACATAATGGTCTTTATAAAAGGTGTTCTTTCTATACAGGTGGTTGCTAAAGTAGGTATACCTGTGGTTTCCAATGAATGTTGTTCTCTTCTGATTTGACTTACCTAATCCACTACCACTGTTTCCGAGACTACCCAATCCTCCTAATCCCCCGAGTCCACCAGAACCCAGACTACTGCTCATTCCAGATCCACCGTATGATCCAAGACTGCTACCTAGTCCACCGCCCAAGCCCTGGCCCAGGTTCTGACTAAGCCCCTGTCCCAAACCACCTCCAAGACCACCTCCACCTGTAACAAGAATGAAGACAAGTTGTCAGTACGGTACATTAAAATCTGAGAGATAATAACTCGTATCTACAAGTATGATGTCTATGCTTGATACTGTGTGGTATTTGTACACAGAAATATTGCTCAGAAGATTTACAGTGGATGTCAACAAAAAAATATATATCATGCTAAAGTACGATTTCTAGGCTTGAAACTGTGCTGTATTTGTACCACAGGAATATTACTCAGAAATTTCACAATGGATGTTAACAAAAATATAAAACATCACAACTCGAAATTCTCCTCTTCTTGGGAAAAAATAATAATTGTGTTTTTTTGCACATCACACGTTATATCAACAGTTGACATGATGATCATACACACATGCAGTTCTTTATGAAGTCACCATCTTGGCTTCAGCTACAGGAATCACTATCATCCCACATGCATTTGAGGAACTGATCTTACCCATTCATTATCTGGTTGAAAACAAGAGGATATCGATGCCAAAAGATGACTTTTCTAAGGGTACAGTGCAAGGCAGCGATGCCAACCCTTAACATCAACAGAGAAGTGAATGAACTATAATATCACATATCTCTCATATGCAATAGGCTTACCTCCAAGTCCACCGAGGCTTCCCAGTCCAAGACCTCCAAGACCACCTCCCAGGTTACCCAGTCCTCCAAGTCCTTGAGACAGACTGCTCCCTCCTCCGTATCCTCCCAGATCTGAGAGACCACCACCGCTGCCTCCTCCTCCTCCTCCTCCACCACCACCACGGCCCAAATCTCCACCTCCGCCTCCAGCTAAGGATTCAATACTGGGTCCAACACTGGCAAGACCACCTGTTCAAACATATTTAGAAGATCAATCAGTTAATAAAGGCAACAAAGCCTCATCCACTGCAACTTTTTGAAAAGATTTGGACAGGGAGAAAGAACTAATAACAAAGTTGAAGGGTCAATGTTATACAAGGCGTTTGCGATGTTGTGTCTCGCCCACTTGTGAAAATAACTAGAAATATCGCGATCTGTGATGGCACACAACAGAACTGTATCGAAAGCTCATTGTGAAATAACTGGGATGGAATAACATTTGATAAAATATGAGAAGGGTTTTTTATGAAATGGTACTGCATTTTCACGTGCATGTACTTTCCCTGCTTCTACTCTCATCCCTCTGATATGAGTAACATTGTATGATTGATATTTTACATGTGTGGAGTTGAAAAGTGTTTGTGGTTGTAGTGTAGCTGAGGGCTGCAGATGATGTAGTGTGATAATGAGCTTATAATTTAGAGAAAAGAAATACGAGAACAGTTATGTTTTGTTAAGAAGAAGGGTTAGTGAGTAAAATCTTTTATGGTATATTGAATACTGCCACAGGAAAAAAAAAAAAGCATGCATAAAATTGAAGAGAACAGAAAACTGATCCCTCAGCCACTTTGCACTGAGTATTTATGTATAGTTTTAATATTCTTTCAAGTGCAAAATGTTGCCTGGCACCCGCAAGATAGACGCGGATAACCTGTCAGGGGTAAATTGACTAATTAGATAGAGGTTAAAGGCAGCATTTTGTTAATAATTAGTAAAAAGCATGCCTGAAATTGATGAGAACACCAGATTTGAATGCTGAACATAATAATTGTAATATGGTATGCATGTAAATTGAGTTTGTGGGAGAGAAACAAAAGACCAAAATTTGTTGAAGACAAAGTTTTGTGTCATAAGAGAGTCTTGCACGTAAACTTTAACCGTTCAACGTTTGACCTGTAATGACCTTTGACCTGACCATGTGACCTCTGACTGGACCATAACATGCAGGTCCCCTTAGTGCATCTACAACCCAAGTTTGATAGATAAGTGTCACATGGTTGCAGAGTTTTGTGTCATAAGAGAGTCTTGCACGTAAACTTTAATGTTTGACCTGAAATGACCTTTGACCTTACCATGTGACCTATGACTGGACCATAACATGCAGGTCCCCTTAGTGCATCGACAACCCAAGTTTGATAGATAAGTGTCACACGGTTGCAGAGTTTTGAGTCATAAGAGAGTCTTGCACGTAAACTTCAACGTTTGACCTGAAATGACCTTTGACCTTACCATGTGACCTCTGACTGGACCATAACATGCAGGTCCCCTCAGTGCATCTACAACCCAAGTTTGGTTGAAAAGTGAGTCACGGTTGCAAAGTTATGTGTGATAAGAGAGTCTTGCACGTCAACTTTAACATTTGACCTGAAATGACCTTTGACCTTACCATGTGACCTCTGACTGGACAATAAGATGCAGGTCCCCTTAGTGCATCTACAACCCAAGTTTGATTGAACAGTGTCACACAGTTGCAGAGTTTTGTGTCATAAGAGAGTCTTGCACGTAAATTTTAACGTTTGACCTAAAATGACCTTTGACCTTACCATGTGACCTCTGACTAGAGCATAACATGCAGGTCCGCTTAGGGCATCTACAACCCAAGTTTGGTTGAAAAGTGAGTCACGGTTGCAGAGTTTTGTGTCATAAGAGAGTCTTGCACGTAAACTTAACGTTTGACCTGAAATGACCTTTGACCTTACCATGTGACCTCTGACTGGACCATAACATGCAGGTCCCCTTAGTGCATCTACAACCCAAGTTTGGTTGAAAAGTGAGTCACGGTTGCCAAGTTATCTTTCATAACGTTTGTGACGGACGGACGGACGGACGACGGACGGACGACGGACGGACGAACGACGGACGGACGACATTTGGATCCCTTAGTCTCGCCTTCACCTCCGGTGGGCGAGACAAAAATGTATTAGAGCATACATTTCCCACTGATGTACCTGTATAAAGAGTTTTGTGAAATTTTGCATGTCCAAATTAGCATTTCGTATTTGTCCAGCTCTTCTCACTAGTCTCAGCTGAAAAATGAAAAAAGAACTTCATCAACAATAATCAAATATGCATATGGCAATTACAAGGACCAAAATGTGGATTTCTCTTATTTAAAAAGGTCTGGTACATACTTGGGAGAGGAGGTGGTCTTGGGGCAGGTTCCTTTCCTCCTCCCGTTGTCCTGACCTTCTCCTTGTCCATCCTTACAGCCATGCGTCGCTCGTACAGTGTCTGACCGTCAAACATGCAGATTGCGTTGACCGCCGCCAAGACGGTTTCAAACTGGACAGTGGCCATCCCCCTGCTCTTCCCCTTCTCTTCCATGATCTCAACTCTGGCCACAGGGCCAGCCATCTTGAAGACATCCTTGAGCTTCCGCCAGGAAACGTCGTAAGGAAGGTTGGCGACAAAGACAGTGTCACACAAGTTGTTGGGGTCAAGGTTCAGCTGGTTGAGCAGCTGTGGTGTAAGCACATTCCTCGCCTTTTCCTCAGCCTCACGCTGCCTGAAGTACTTCTCACTATGACGACCCTCAGAATCCTTTTTACGAAAAGTAAAGATGGGTGAAATACAGAGCAAAGTTACCTCACAAAATTCTACACTACCAAAGAATCTCAAACACATCAACTCAATACTCAAATTACGAAAATATAGTTAACCCTACATCAGGAGCAAATATAACTAAGAACCCAATATAAAAATTGCCTGATATGTCATGAATGTAGCACTAAAAATGAAATGTCATGATCATTATTGTATTGTCATAACTCTGGTTTATGGATTGAGGAAAGCCTTCTCCTGGATATGAGCATTTCTTCAGACACTGAGATTGTGGCTGATCCACTTCTACTGTTACGCTGTAGATATGAAAGATAGAGATTTAATGTAAAAGCAAAAATACAGTTGCCTGTAATGAGCAGCACAGTGTTTGATCACATGGTGATCTTATAGACCAATTCCACAACGCGAGAGGGCAGCAGACTGGAAAACATACTGCAGCATGCACTCCAACTTTAATAGTACACAAGTCAATAGCACGTTATGTACATTCATTCAAATATTTTCTATTTTGAAACAATATATGCAGATTTCTATTAATGTTTGCACAGAGGAATAATCAGGGAAGTTCAGGTCGCAGCTGTGCAGTGCTCAAATGCCACAACAATTGGAGAAAGCTTAACTAGATGAATCCTCGACCGCCTGCGGTCGAAATTTATGCCTCTGCAATTGCCAGATTAGAAATCTATGGCACATTTATGTTGATTCTTTTATTTTCATGTATAAAATGACATCTTTGACCTTGTGACCCCCAAATCTAATGAGACAATTATGAGACTTCCATATGCATACATGAGCCAAGTCTGGAGATGAACCGTCACAGAGTTGTTAAGTTACTGCAAGAACAAGCAATTTTCGTGTATATAATGACCTCTATGATCTTTGACCTATAACCTTGAGACCCCAAAATCTAATCACATCATTGTCCCTCCCATATGCATACATGTGCCAAGCACGAAGCTGCTCCGTCAAATGGTTGTTGAGTTACTGCAAGAACGGACCATTTCTATGTATATAATGACCTCAATGACCTTTGTTCTTTGACCTTGAGACCCAAAAATCTAATCAGATCATTGTCCCTCCCATATGCATACATGTGCTAAGTATGAGGTTGATCGGTCAAATGGTTGTTGAGTTATGGTGACAACGAACCATTTCTATCTACATAATGACCTCTATGACCTTTGACCTTTGACCTTGTGACCCCCAAATCTAAGCAGATCATTGTCCCTTCCATGTGCATACATGAGCCAAGTTTGAAGCCAATCTGTCAAATGGTTCTTAAGTTGTCGCGAGAACAAGCCATTTTTTTGTGTATTATTACCTCTATGACCTTGACCTTGAGACTCCAAAATCTAATTTGATCATTGTCCCTCCCATATGCATACACGAGCCAAGTTTGAAGTTGACCCATCAAACGGTTATCACGAGAACGAAAACGGGATGTACGGACGGACGTACGACCCGAAAACATAATGCCTCCCGCAACCACCTACGGTGGGCGGAGGCATAAAAATTGGAAGCTAGCAGCGTGCCAAATTCACTCGCCTTTGACTCATGAAGCCTGTTTGTGTGAGAAGCCGCACTCCCTACACTAGCAATACACAGCACTGTCGCGCACGGCGTCGGGTACGGCTATCCCTACACAGGGTTTCCATAGGCTTAAAGGGGGTACCCAATGCTGAAACAATGTTAGTTCATTTAAAAGAGCATGATTTTATAAGCAGAAAATCATATGCCTAAAATTTTTTTTCAAGTCGTGTTTCCAAGGAAACCCACAAATGTGGTAAGCTATCAAGATATTTTTGACCCAATTTGACGTCAAAATGACTTCAAAGTGGGTACCTTGTTGCGCAATTCTAGCAAAATGCGTGCAAGGTATAATACAATTTGTACAGTCTAGCGTGCAGCACAACTGCAATGTGCAAAGCTGGGTGCCCACTTTTACGTCATACCTCATACTCAAATTTTTTGGTCAACTCTTGACTTTTTATGAGAAAATTAGCCAAAATGCATTGATTTTGATTGAAAATCATCAACATTAAAAAATAACATTTTTAATGTTATTCTTCTTAGAATTCTATTCTCGATCATATATCAAAAAAAAAAAAATTACCATTATGTAATCACTTTAAGGAATATGAAAGAATTCTTCGCCAGTGGGTAAAAAACGTCAACAGAAAGGACTTCGAAGTCAAGAAACATTACTATTATTATTATGTAGTTTGGCGCACAATTTGATGACTGAAAACATGTAAACAAGGTAACATCAAGGGCGGCAGTGCCAGCAGTGGGGCTGCCAATGCTGCGTTCGAAATTTTACTGACAAAACTAAGGGGAAAAAGCAACAAAAGTACAAAAATACATCATACCTTCATCTGTCAGATATGGCCATTGTCTTATCTTATCTACCCATGTATCAATGCTTTATTTCATTGATCTAGAATAAAGTTAATGAAACAATGTCAGGGCATATCTTTTATCTTTCATTGATTTTGTACACAGTGCCAATCGCGGTCAGCGCGCTTGCACACTACAGCTATCCGTCGCAGATAGAGGGCCAAATACATAATCGGTGGTGGAATTGGTCTAGATACATGTACATACCTCTTTCACAACCAATTTTCTGTTGTGGACTTCAAAGCGATCCATCTCTGTTAGGGCTTTCTTAGCATCGTCTTTACTCTTAAATTCGACAAACCTGATAGAAATAAGAAATACATACAAACCTTATCACTGAACAAAGATCTGATGAACAAGTCTAGGATTTGAATTGCAAGAGTTAAAATCTTGTCAAAATGAATATCATTATCAATTTGGGCAGCAGCTCATATTAACTTGCAGAGAAAGATACCTTTACTCAACATAAAAGCGTAGTAAAAATTGCACCTCCATAGTTTTTCCAAATTTCTGCTTCATGAGGAAAGAAAAAAAACCTCTTATTGCAAGCAACTGTACATGTAGTTAAAGAGTTTTTCTGACGACAATTGCAATATATCACATTCTACTGCAAAGTTTAAATTTTTACTTACGCACATCCCTGAAGAGATGAAGCATGCCATGAACATACAGGGGGGGGGGGGGGGGGGGAAGAGAGAGAGAGAGAGAGAGAGAGAGAGAGAGAAAAAAAAAAGATACACAATCATTTCACCACAAAAGTACTCACAAAATAATAACTTATAGTGGTATTCATGGTAAGTACATGTGCATATTGGTGATAAAGATGCAAACTGTCATAACATTAAAGGTAAAGTCCAGTTTTCTTTATTTTTCAATTGGGCCATCAAATGAATTTTTGAAATTTTATATTTATTAAATACCTATGCAGATGTGCCACTTAACATGAAAAAAAATGAACAAATTTTTCTGTAAAACATTTCTGTTTTCGAAATATAAGACTTTAAAATTTATCCGGACTACCAATAAATTTTATCATGTTGCCCTCTAGTGTATGAAAATTCATATTTACTCCTACTATGAAGATTCATGAATTCATGAGCTACATCCAAGATCGATTACAACTGTGCTTTGTTTACTATTATACAACTCACTCCTAGATCCTAATCAAATGACTGTTTGAGCGCAGTGATTCAGCTTTTTAGTCTTATCCGACGTTTTTTTTCCTGAAAAGCATGCAGTAGTTTCCAGTCCTATCACACGTTTTTTTTTGTTTTTTGTTGTTTTTTCTTTTAATTTTTTTTGTTGCTTTATACAAATACATGTATGGCAAGGACATTGATGTGAAGTGCATTACACTTAACTTGGCTGCCCTTATTGTATGCAATGTACATTACACAAGAAAGCAAGTGGTGGCTTCTATGACTGTGCAAATCTTTGGGTAAGTAGAGAAAAGGTTTGCAGGATAGATCTCTTTTTGTTTTTATTCTATCAAATAACAGGATCTAGAAGAGTCGTTGCATAAAATTAATGATGCATGTCTTCATTCCTTCATTATATAATCTATCCACTCTCATTGAGGCTGTTTGCGCTTCGTGTGGATAGATGCAACACAGCCTCAACTCGAGTGCAGATAGATCGTATAATGAACTCATGCGCATGTATATTATGCTGCAATGTAGTGCAGCTAGCTAGCGACGATTCAACAGCCTAGCTATATCATCGTATGCTACTGCTATTCGATGACATCGAAAATTCTGATGGCTTTTCATTCATCCAATATTCATTCATCCATAGTATCCTTAGGAAGCTGGCCAATACAAAGTGGGGTGCTGATGATAAGAGAGCACATACAACAGCTTTGGCTTTATGCTACTCAGACACAGACACAGTACCATATACACTACCGCCTAAAGGTTTTGGCATCGTTTCACTCCGTTTACAGGACCGAACGACGAACAGTGAACGGTGAACGGTTCCTCCCCGATCACCGAATATCGGTGCCGCGCCGAAAGCTCACCGCTGGCTCACCGAACGCTCACCGCGTTATTCTCGGTTCACAACCGATGCGTGTGCTGAATCTACGAGCGCGCATCTCTCTTCAACTCTCGAAGGTCGCGTGCACTATTAAAACAGAAATGCATTGTGACGGCATAATAGCTAAGTTTACAAGCTGTGCGGATCGCGCGCCATTGTTTATGACCTGATTAAATGGCTTGAACGATCGTATGCTGTGCACGCGGCATAAGATTGTGAGTTTCACGATGCAAGCGCACATGTACGATTTTTCTTTTGTTTCGTACACATTTTGTCAGACGTGCGATTTATCGAGACTGTTAAAATTTAAAAAAAAAACAATAATAAATTCATGTAATGTTCATACTCAGACTCAAACATGCATCACCTTGATATCACTGTTTCAGAACATAAACACTCATTCAAAACAAAAAACAAAACAAAACGAAACAAAACAAAACAACATGCATCACCTGTACGTCTACTGTATTTTTGTTATTTACTTAATTTGAGATATATCTCCGTTTCTTTCTACGCATACAGGTACGAGACACAGAACTACAAAAGATATTTCAGTTCGTTGGTACGAGACCCAAGAGCTTCAAAACGAACCGAGTCACTCAATGGCCATTTTGTTACTATTGTGCATGCTTTACTTTCCTTGTTCTTTTTTGTTTCTTACCATGTTAATTAATTATATATGTTTCAGAAATTTTCAAACGATAGTAATTACACAGGGCGGATCCAAGATTTATGGGGATGGGGTGACACAGTCACTAACCTTAAAATTTTTGGCAAGCTTACAAAAACGGTCGACAGTGTCAGATGTATTGATCGGCTATTTCCCATAACGGAAGAGCACCTAGCATGCTTAAGATGGCCCTAAGCAAAGCTTCACAAACTGTTTTATAACAAGTGTGAGCTATCGTCGTCCGGGGGAGGGGGGGGGGGGGTCGGCTGAGCGCACCCCTACCAACCCGCAGATCCGTCACTGTCAATTGCACGATGTCTACGAAAAATTGTTTTGACATGTTCACGCTCAGGACTAGATAGCCGCTAGCATACTCTACACATTCTAATTCTAACATACTGACAGTCCATTTCTGAAGTGCCAACTTTATCATTCGTAAAGTAAAGATTGGACAGAGACTTTTTCATTATCAACTTATTGCAAATAAGTTTCATATTCTAATCATTTGCAATATGTTTTTTTCAAGACATGTATGTACTTACCGCACGTCATCTTTTTTTTTTCACCAAACGTAAGAGAGAGTCGGTCATCCCTAGCTTTCGTATCCAGGTAGATTCGGCCATCTCTAGCGTTCTCATCCAGTTCTCTCATGCATGGCTCCACTTCGTTTTTCAAAATCAGTTTGCTTACATCCATGTGTGCATGCTTGCTTATCAAATCAGCTTCACATATTTTTGTTTCAACTACGAGAATTCAACATGTGTTTACTTTAATATATTACGCAGTGTCAGAAATTGTGCATGTTGGGTGTGTACTTCGGCAACAAAATGGGTTAGAATATATCATTCTGAACAAAACAATTTATAGAAAAAAATCCGTGAAGGCAGGGTATTTTGTTTGGGCGGCAAGATGACCGATAGGTTGGTTCATTTACGTTAAAAAAAAAAACAGAACCTGTCCATAGCTAACTCAATTTTTCCATATCGTTCTTTCTACTTTAGTCTTTTTCTACCCCCTTCCTTTTTGGTAATTTTAAAAAAAATCATAGGAGGCGGTTCCACCTGCCCCCATGTAGCACCACCCTGTCTTTAGATATACGATGTTGAGAGAAAGAAAGAGAGAGAGAGAGAGAGAGAGAGAAATTGTCGACTCGAATGTTTTCAATACATATTAAGAATTAGGCTGACGTGCTGAAGCTGTGATTTTGAACACAAGGCACAGAACAAGACAGTCATCAGTGGAAAAAAAGGTAAGGGGTAGAAAAAGGGCTTACAAAAGAAGAAAAAACAGGCCCATATTATTAGTATTTTATTTGACAAAGACTCAAACATATGCAAAGTAAACTTGTGGGAATAACAGAGGTAGGAAGGGGTTAGGTATAAAGTTAACCGATCATTATGACTCGAAGCCGGTAATTCTTCAAATATTTCTCTTTCCATGTCATGAATAAAATCTAACTTTAAGAGTGTGGCTCGTCATCTGCGAGTACATGTATATGAGCTTATCTAAATCCGGGGGGGGGGGGGGGGGGGGTACTCAGATTTGGAACGGACGAGGGTGTCCTACTGGAAGAAAGGAATACGCATTGTTAGGAATTTTGCATGCCCGGTTTTTCAGTTGGGGGGGGGGGAGGAACATGTTAACACATTGCCCACTGGTGGTCCCTGTGCAAAACCTACATGTAATGTAATTCCGGCACAAAACCATACCCCATGTTTGGGGATTTCTTAGATTCTTAGAAAAGCGACTTAACTATACATGGATAGGATAGCGGCATTCACCCCCGCATAGGCCCCCACAGACCTGAGTATTAAAGGAGTAGACATACCCCATTCCTCCCCTTCCCCCCCCCCCAAAAAAAAAAAAAAAAAAAAAAAATCCATAATGCATGTAAAATTAAAAAATAAAAAACAAAAATGTAAAAGAAATATCGTTCAGGGCGTATCTTTGAATCATAGTATAAAGGAAAGCAGTCTAGAACTACCACCTTATCTTCGGTTTATTGAAGATTGGACAGCAAATTCGTCTTTATGGAATTAGTGTCGAGCATTTTACAGTGTTATTGTGAGCATTATTATTTTTCAACATATACTTACCGCACGTCATCGGTTTGTATTTTTATCAAACGTAGCTAGAGTCGGTCATAACTTTCACATCCAGGTCTTTCATCCATGGTGTCGCTTTGTTGTTCTTGCTTATGATTTAAATCAGCTTTATATTGTTGTGTTTCAGCTGTAATTCAATATAAGTTAACATGTGTTTACTTTGTAATACAGTTTTTTATTTTTTACCAGGGGCGCCGCCGGTGTATTTTGATACGGGGATGGGGGAGGGGAAGATGACCAAAGTGAGTTACGTTTTGAATTAAAACAGAAATAGAGATACGTGTATGATATAGTTGAATGATACCTCTCTTTTCCCCACATCGTTCTTTGTTTTTTATCCTCTTTTTTCTTTTCATTTTGGTCACTCGAAAAAAAATAGGGCCGTTGCCCCCTGCCCCCTTTAGCGTCGCCCATGTTTTCGACGAAATAAGATCAAATTGAAATAAAAAAAAATTAGACCGAATGTTTTCAAATCATGTTAAGAATTATGTGTAGGTGAAAGCTGAAGCTGTAAATGCGGGATCAAGGCAAAATGTCTGAAAAATTACATAACAGACGAAGTACATGTTTGTGCCACTGCCAATCAATAGTTTTCTGTGGAAAATACATCGAAAATTTTCCTTAATTCCATTGAATGCCCCAAAATTTATAGTATATTTGAAGAATCACCGATCATTGGAATTTTAATTTGTAATCCCCTTCTAGCTTCTCATGCATACCGATCAAGAATCCAATGCGCATATTATCCATAGATAGAAGAGAGTGGGGAAAAGAGAAAACAAAAGACTTGATCGTGACCTCAACACCTGCATGCACTGGCCTTAAGTGACCCCATGTTTGTTTACTTCTATACTGGGCGCGGCCGTCTGGCTCTCTCTCTCTCTCTCTCACTCCCTCTCTCCCTCCCTCTCTCCTTCTGGAGTTCAACTCGTGGCAATTGCGTAATTTACAAGTGCTGCAAATCTTTCAACACTGGTCTTCTAAAGAGGAATTTAAGGGGCGGATTAGCATAATATCGATGAGTTTTTTTTTCTTTTGATGAGTGGATATAGCAGAAAATCTATGGCCTTACCGCCAAATATTTAAAGGAGTGGACTACCTTTATAAATACTAAACTTGTTCTGCTGAAGAGAGAGAAGAACGGAAGCAAGAGTATAAAGCGGAATAAAGGATACGATATATTAATTGTTTTTTCGTGTGTGATTTTCTTGAAATTGATCGATGTGCTCATAATAATAGGAGCAGAGGAGAAAGAGAATGGTGATATGGGTAGGAGAAAGAGACGAGTATTAGAACAAACAATTTCGTGCCCTTTGTTTTAATCCGTGCGCGCGGGTAGTTCAAAGATTGGCATGGCGGAGGCTCAAGACATACATGAAGAATGAAAATGAAATGAAGAAATGATCATAATTATAACTAAATAAAATAAAAGTGCAGGGAATGTGAACAGAAAAAAAAGAAATGAAACAATCTGAAAATGAAAGGATGTGGAACAATGAAAAATTGAAAATGATTACGAAGATTGAACAGGTCTTGCGAAGTGGGGAGTGATCGTGTCGAATCAAGACACAAAATTAGGATTATTAAACTATGGAAGGGACACATAATTATTATAAAGCTATGGAAGAGAGTCCCTCGATCTATATTGAGGAAAAGAATGAGGGTAGCGCATGTATAATTGAATCGTAGAAGCCTAACTCCTCAGCACAGAAATGAAGAGAAAGAACATTGTCGTAGACGTCCGTAGGTCATGTGGCAAACCATATATTTATTTCAAATCTTCCATTTCTGTCTTTTTTTCTCTCTCTCACAACATAGTGTCTTATATATTCCCCCTTCGACTAATTTATTAATAATCGACGGTATTCCCACTTGTCCTAACGTAACCTCAATTTCAACCAATACAGTCACGTAAATCACTGCACCGAAAACACTCACTGCACTGCATGCACTGCATTCGTAGTTGCACATGATTTTCGTCTGCACCGAGTCCAGACAAGACCCGACACGCTCGCAAACAGAACTCACAAAACCAAGGATTTTTTACTCTGGGATTTTTAATTCAGCATCATGAAATTAAAAGGGATTTTGAAGTAATAAACAGTTTACATGAAGGTATGACCTCTTTTTTTGTCAGAGTTTGTCTTGTTTTGCTTTACAACAACATATTTAATTTAGTCGAGAAATGCGATACGTGTTGGATCTATGTAGTAGACCACATAGATCTACTTATCGCATTTAGACACTCGAACAGTGAGACAGACGAAGATTTTTTTCTCAGTTTTATAATGAATTAGAGAAGAAAAAAAGAGTTAAGTTACACCATAAACTTCACAAGCGTCATTTTCATCAACCATCATTACCATTCCATCATCATTTCATCATCAACAGCAGCTATTTCAACCATCATCCCCGTCATCAAGCTCGGCGTTCCGCATGATGTGTGTACACGTAATAGGCATACACATGTGTTGCATAGCTAGTATCGTAAGTCGGTCATTGTTCCGTCACAATGCATGCAGCGTTCATCGCGCGCGCGCTCTACTTGGCCAAACCGATGAACCGAAGGCTTTGCCGTTCACCTTGAAATCCGCGCGTGCGCGCCCGGTGCCTCACCGAACGCGAACCGATAGCAAACCGAATGCCTCCCGCGGTCTTTAGGTGAGCAGCAAAACCTCGGGGAGGAACCGCGGAAAGCTTCCGAAGCCTCTGGATACATTACCGTTCACCGAACCGATGTGCCAAAACCTTTAGGCGGTAGTGTACATGTACTGTACTAGTAATATAATAGTAGTACAAGTAGTGGCATGCAATATGCATGCACAGTATACGAACGTCATGTGTAGGCTGACCGTCCGCTGGGTCAGTCGGAGGTCACAGAACTTTAGTGGCTGAGGTGAGGGATCGATCAAGATTTCTATGTAGTGTTCATTTTTGGTCGCTAGCTGGCGCTCTTCATGTTTGATTCATGCCCTCAGAAAAACAGGCAAGTGATAATTCACAATTTATTTACGTATCATATTATTCATTGTCATGAAAAAATAATTTACATTCCGGCCTTAAAATGTGTTGCCTGATATTCGAATACATGTTTTCATAATGTGAAAGAGTTTGGGCAAAATTCATGAAAATTAGCAATACTTTTCATACATTTAAAATCCCATGGTTTCCTCAAAGAACAATTCTCACTCACAGTGATATGTTAAGGGCAAAAAGGCATTTTTGTGACCTCAAAAATAATGGTTGTAAGACTCCATTTTATCCTTGCAGTGCTTTTGTTGTAGAGAACTGATTTGGAAAACAACAATATGATGTTCCCACAAGACGTACATGTACTTCAATTATTTTCTTTCACTAAAAATTTTTTGACACACAAAATCACAGGATGACAGAAAATTCATATGGATACTCCACTCACCTTTGATGTTCCATCATTGTTGCAGAATAGTTCTACATATCCAACATCTCCAACTAGTGAAAAGAAGAAGAAAAAAGAAAATATTTCAATGTATAAATTTAAAAAAATAATATAATACTGGTTTCAAGAGAGAAGACAAAAACCTTTCAGTACACTTGCTTCACAAATGTTAATCCTATCAAACTATAACTTGAATGTTCAGCATATCATTTCAAGTTGAGGCTGTACACAGTTTCAGACAATTATTTGCGGGCCACAAAATCATAATGCAGAGAACCTTTTGAATTCAACTAGGTGAAACTTGTAATAGACAGAGCATAGGGCTGTTCTCACCAGTGGAAAACTTTAAAACCTTTTACATTTATTTAAAGTGGACCACAATTTTCATGACGATTAAAAGAAGCCTTAAGAAAGGAGAAAGGGGGGGGGGATATTTTGAGAGTTCTACTAGTAACATGTGGTGAAAAATAAATGCAACCCTTTATAACACTACAGACTTACCATGCCTCTTGAGTATATCCTTCAGTTCTTGCCACGTCACCTTGTATTCAATGTTACTGATGAAGACGCAGCAGTCATAACGGATGGCTTTATTTCTCTTGGCTCCTGGGATACTTGTGTAGGTGGGTCTGTACCTTCCTCCATCTCGTCCTCTGTCCCTGTCTCTCCTCCTGTCCCCGCCTCTATCCCGACCTCCTCTGCCCCCACGATCTCTGCTTCTTGATCGCTTTCTCCTCTTCTCTGCAGGTGACCTGGAGTGTGCACAACAGCAATGAAGTGACCATGAAAGGATAGGAAAGAAATTTGAGAGGAAATTCATTTATGATAAAAATGAGATTGCAATGTCAAAAAATACTGCAAACTCAGCTAAGAGAAGACATTCATTTCACTGATTATACATGTTGTAGATGTACGCACTCTGAAACTCTAATGGTCTCGCAAATGAATACAGCATGCACGGTTCCAGCCCCTAATCTCTGGTTTGCCGACACTTGTTCATGTTACTAGATCTAGTGCTGTCAGCCGGTCCGGGATCGGGAACAAAGCCTGGCGGTCTGAGGCCTCGAGACGGTTCCCGGACGGATCCAGTATCAATCAATTACAGAATTGTCACTTTTGTGGGACGTGGTCAATTCATTGACCGTGCAAAGTTACACAGGATGAGTGCTATTCATTCCTCTTGGTCTGACTCTGGGTTTACCCAAATTTTGGGGAGTTAAAATTCAAGCATTACTACTATCATGACTATTGATAGACTCTAAAATAGTCTAGATCTATAGATCCATCATCCACAGCCACAGACAGTCACAGGCATGACAGGGGCATTTATTGGGGCTCCCATATCAATTCATTCTCATACACACCCTGTAATACTGGGCTGCGTTTCACGAAACCGTCATAAGTCTAACTTCTTGGACATCCCATTGAAACGCGTGTTGTAGAATTAACACGCGTTTCAATGGGATGTCTATGAACTTGGACTTATGACGGTTTCGTGAAACGCAGCCCTGCATTGCATGCACAGCCCGATATTACGTGCCTCATACGCACACGTGCTTGCTCATACATAGAAGTTACATGCCTACGTACAATATGCTATGTAATTAGCATAGGACTCCCGGTCCGGCATAGTGCAGCTGCGTTGGCTGAAGAAAAGTACCTTATTCTCACCTTGATCTCTCCCTTTCTTGCGCTTGCTGTTCTTGTTTAGCAACTTCAGCAAGTGCGGCGGTCTGTATCGCCACGAGATCTTCGATATTATCCTGCATAAATGCTTCAGTGGGCACTCCATCACTAGGAAATTCCATATTTTCTCGCTCTAACTCAGCGTTTAATACTGACGCCATGATTTCCTGAAATAAAGCTCGAATCCGAAGCGACGTAATGCGATGCGCATGCGCGCGCAGGCATGCAAAGGCTAGGCTAGCGCTAGCGCAATGCTATATTATGGCAAGCCATTATGCCCCCAGAGTATAAACTCTGTTGATCTCTGATACACTGAGATTTAAAAAATATCAAAAACAACAAATAAACCCTCCCCCTCCCCCCCCCCAAAAAAAAACACACACCAAAAACAAAGACAAAAACAAAGCATTCTGTTTATTAGAAAAACACTGTTTATTTTTTTTTTAATCTGTTCATCTAGAAAATCTCTGTTTATCTACTGAAAAAATCTGTTTACAGAAAAACTGTCTCTATATATACTGAAAAACTTAGTTTTCTCAAGATAAAACATTTTTTTCCTACAGGAAACTTAGTCTGTCACCATTACATTAATTTTTTTCTCAGAAAAACTCAGTTTATCAACAAAGAAAATGAGTTATTATTGATAAACTTAGATTTCTGAAAAACTCAGTTTATCTGAAAAAAAATGTTTATCTGGAGAAAAACTATATTTAATAGAGAAAAATTCAGTGTATCAGAGATAAACAGAGATTATCTTCTTTGCTTGCCATGGGCGCTATTGCTAGCTCATATTGAACTGTGTTTTCTTCTGTATTCTTCTATCCTTCTATCCTTCTATCCTTCGTGTTTACTTTTAAATATGACGTAAACTTTCATTTTAAAGAAGGCTTAGTGACACAAGAGTAAGGCAGTAAGAGAGGGGCATTTTGTGCAGGAATTTTAAAATAAGTAGGTGCAGGGTGTTTCTGGCTGGGTGAGGAAGGGATAATTCAGGTAGGAAGAGATTAACAGAGAGAGTGAGAATGTACGTGTGAGATGTTATGGGATAAAGATAAAATTTTGTAGAGGACTGGGGCGCGGCCAGAGGAGACGAACCAGAGCAGTGTGAGGATAATGTCACTTCTTATCATTGAAGCCATCCAGGAGGGCCGAATCTTCCGCCCTCCCCTTTTGAAGTCAGGAATCATCATAATTCGTCCCAATATGCTTGCAGAATTGACATAGCCATGTCATACTCAAACAATAAATCAATAGAATTTTTATTTTTCTTGAAAATAAAGAAAATTTTGAATTCTGTGTACAAAATGAATGGACAGTTGTCCAAGATGACATCACAGATGCTGGCAAAGTTGCCAATTCAAGTATCCCCATAATAAGGATTTACTTAAACTTTCAAAGTTCATAACTCTTGACCAGATTTTCCGACTTTGCTCAAACTTTCACTGTTTACTCTTCTTGTTCTTCATTCACTGGAAGCACACTGATGTCTGGGTTGCATTCTCCTTTAAAATCTTATATAAAACACACACAGGTAAGATAATTTTGAATTCTGTGTACAAAATGAATGGACAGTTGTCCAAGATGACATCACAGATGCTGGCAATTGAAAGTTCTTCACAGATCACTCATCTTCACTTCCCATTCATTTAGTACACAGATAAATATGTGAAAAATGTATTTGTTTTTTTTTTAATATCTGCTGCATTACTCTTTGTCACTTCCCATTCATTTAATACACAAAAACACAAAAAATTGGTCTGTTTTTCAGGGGCAGGGTAGGAGTTAGCAGTTAACATGGGGGGGGGGGGAAGGGGTCACTTCCACTGAAGAGTGGACAGCATCCACAAGAAAAAAACGTCGAAAAAGGGTATTTTTTCAGGGGTAGGCGCGGAGCGCGAATAGCGTCAAAAATGAAAAGTAGCCCCCTAAATCATGATAATTAAAAACTCGAAAAGGGTATGTAATTTGCACTGACTGCGGGACCGACTGTAACAAGACCCGTGAACGGAAAATCCTATAACACCTGTGCAAAACATAATGAGACAATGAATTATCTCGAGATAAAAACGGCTCCAAACTTTCAATGGACTCCACTATCACTCTCAAGGTATGCAAATGGGAATATCCTCGTTTAGGGTATGAATATCCTAACAATGAATGAAATCCCTGTTTAGGGTGTGCAAATTTGAGACATCTGCACAAAATCTGTGTTTAGGGTGTCCTAGCGGCCTGCCCTTGAATCCTCTTTTAGGGTGCTTGTTTAGGACGATTCTCGCGGATGCTGTCCACTCGTCAATGGAAGTGAACCCCCCGGTTAACCACAATGTACTCTCTCAGCAGTTAATCACGATCTGTACTCTCAATGATCTTTAGACTAGACTTTGTTTTAAACTTGCAGCATGCAGCTCAAAAATTCAATATTTTCTATATACTTGTACAAACAAAAACAAAAATATATCAACAACAATTAAATGGATTTAAAACAAATTTGCAAGTTCTCTCTTTATATCTCCAAATGACCATGACATGATGGAACTTTATTAACGCAAAACGTGAAAAACAAAAATAGCGATACAGAACTAACTACAATATCTAATACATGTCATTTACACATTATCTTATCTTTCATATATGGATATGGAAAAAGTATATATATCACAATAATCATTCAATAGGAGATACTATACATTCCTGCTTATGGACCAATGCGCACATTTAGAGAGCATTCATTTTTTTCTAACATTGTCAAAAGTACACTGTCATGAAATACACAGCATGTTTCATTTTCCTGTGCACAGAAAAATGTGCATGATGATGCCAAAAATGGGACAAACACTGGCCTAAACTTTTCACGGGTGAATGAATATCTCATTCAACCTTTTCTTCATTTTTTATTTATTCATCTATTTTCATTTTGTTTGTAATTTTGAAAGGTAACATCAATAAAGATTAATATTTAATTTGGGATGACAAGGAATGTATGTTCAATTAGAATTTAGGACAAAATATAAAAATACAGGGCTAAGGTCATAAACTCACAAACAAAATAATATATAAGTAAAGAAAAATAAGTATAAAGTTGTGTAATCTGCATCACCTTCAATTGCAGCAAAGGTTTTCCTTTTATTTCACTTGATTCTGGAATAAAAAATAGTGAGGAAAATAGTATAAATCTTAGTTATCTACATGAGTTAGGTTCCTTTCATTTGAGGGGGGTTGATAAATGGTATTTCCTTCTAGTAGTTATTCGTAACATTACATCTTAGGTATGAATAAAATGAAATATATATATATCACCTCCAAGAACAATCTGATTTCTTCTCATCAGATTCACTCACTATATAGATATTTCTATATTACACCAGAACTGATCTTTCTTTCCTTTTCTTTTCTTTCTTTCTTTTCTTTATTTTTTCTTCTTTTTTGTGTGTTCTTAAACATGCAAACATCGAGTGACAAAGTACAAGAAATAACTGACAAACTTTTCCTTGGACTTACATCACTATCATAACAAAATAAGCATTAATTAGGAATGCAAATCTGATTGAAGATATACATATTTCTTCATATTCTATACATTGTACATATTTCTACATTGAGACCTGTATTAGGCATTTCATTACATTACACATAAAATGGCAACAGTTTAATTTCAACATGAACGTTTTTGAGAAGATTTTGTATTTCTTGTAAGGCTGTACTTTTGTGATTGCAAGTTAAGTGATATTCAATGAAAGCATCTGCAACACCAGATATAAAAACAGTATCAGCTAATTACAGAGAAGTCTGTGCAGTTCATCAATGTACAAAAAGTAGCTCTGGAAAAAAAAAATCAATTATTTTTTTCCCTGCTACACAAACATCCAAGAATGCCACTTGGTAATATCTGCTCACTGTCAGCAAAATATTTTAATCTAATCTTGAGTTCTGAGTGATACTGAAAGAGTGAAGTTTTCACAGAATCTATCAAAATTCACACTGCATGTTACCACCCACAAATCAAGGCAAAGGAAGTGATTTGATTGTGTAAAATAGCAAATATATCATCAAAGAAAGACATGCACATCAAGTCGACGAACAATACCACCAAAATACATTGTCCAACATGAGCATACCCATGTTGAGGTTTTTTCAGTGTGTAGTAAAGAGCAGAATTTCTTATCTTTGTTCCAATATGTTGACTCCAAAAAAACCTCACTTTCCCATCAGAATTATTATCTACAACATATGATATATTTTTTTAATAACTATAGACATTCTATTTTAAAAATCTCAGTATGCAGTCAGACAACTTTTGATATATCCATAACAGGTGACTTAATCTTATGACGGCTATTCATGATCATTATGTGGTGATGCGACTAATTGGTGATATCTAGATGGAATTGGTGATATCTAGATGGAAGGCCTTGCCTGGTACCAACGATCATGCAATGGCAGTGGCCTCTGGAAGAAAGGCTTCCCAATACTGGATGAGCTGTGACAAAGAAAGAAGAAGGAAAATTTGGTAAGATTGGTTTGCTTTCTTATAAGCCATTTATGATGGAGAGTCCACATTGTGTGGTTAGGCCCAATAACTTTTGATGCAGAACCCTATAATACATCCCAAATACATCAAACAAAGAGCATTATAGTTGCACAAAAACTAAACTAAAAAAAAAAAAAAAAAAGGAAATGAAAAGAAAGAAATGGTCATCTGGTCGGGGGAGGGGGGGGGGGAATATTCCACTGGCTTTGTCTCTATTTTTTGTAGCATACAGAGCTATTTCTTGATGACAAAAAATAAATAAATAACTCGTCCATCTTCTAAAACAAAAGAAGGAAAAGGAGAAGGAGAAGAAGGAGAAGGAAGAGGAGAAGGAAAAGGAGGAGGAGGAGGAGGAGAAGGAGAAGGAGAAGGAGGAGAAGGAGAAGGAGGAGGAGGAGGGGAAGGAGAAGAAGGAGAAAGATAAGGAGGAGGAGCAGAAGAAGAAGAAAAAGGAGAACAGCGAGGAGGAGGAGAAGAAGAAGAAGAAGAAGAAGAAGAAGAACCGCAAGTGCTGCCAATGGCTCGAATTCACAGAAGAGGGTTAAATTCAAACCATGGTCTAAATCTCCAAAAGCGTATAATGCGCATGTCCTCTTGTCCAATGGGCAGATGGCAATTCGTTTTTTTAACAATCGTTTTTAGACACTCACTTACCTCGCATCTACCCTTATGTACTCTTACTTACACTGAGTTTATTACATAAACCAACCTCTTTGTGAATTCTGGCCAATATGTCTGTTTGAATCATATGCTTATCGATGTTGCAGACTGTAACTAAATTTAAATCTTACCTGCTGCTGATGATTCATCAAAGATTCAAGGTACTTGATCACCACAGTACGGAAATCACGCACTCGATTGGACTAGGGATGAAAACAAACATAAAGTATAACATATACTGAAGATTCCATGTGTAGAAATCACATACCTGTACTTGACTGGGCACAATGGAAACATCACTTGTTAGTCAAGTGCATGTTATGTACTTGATTGGACCGGGGATGAAAACAACCAAACAAACATTGAACCAGGGATGAAGAAAAACAATCATTATGTATTAATTGAAGATTCCAGGTATAGAAATCTTGCACTTGACGAGTACTAAAAACACAGGAAATATCACTTGTTAATCAAGTACATGTGATGTACTTTACCGGACTAACAAAAAAAAAAACAAATAAACAAACAAACAAACATAATTGTTAGTTTTATCAAAAATGAAGGGTACTTGATCACAGGAATACAAAAATCATGCAATTACTTCCTTAGAAGAAGCAGTAATAATAATGAAAATATTTAATTTTATTAAAAGATATATTTTCATGAATATTCAAAGAAGACTTGGCTATGGACAAGTGCTCACAATATCATAGCTCTGCTAGACTTCGGTACAACTTCCATACCCTTAAACCCTTAACGACTTGATCATTAAGAAGTCAAAAGTTTTGAGTCTGTCTTCAGAAGAGATATAGGGAATATATTAGTGCTGTCATTGACAGGCCTTTTGTCGCCAAGCTTGTCGATGATAGTGTATTTTGATGGGAAGGCGGAAAGTCGACAAAGATTCTACGATAGCAACAAGAATCAACCCTCATAACGGTAGAGTACTAATAGAAGCTATGTTGGC
Source organism: Echinometra lucunter (assembly GCA_029962745.1). Lineage (NCBI taxonomy): Eukaryota > Metazoa > Echinodermata > Echinoidea > Camarodonta > Echinometridae > Echinometra > Echinometra lucunter. The sequence goes on from CM057156.1 coordinate 24,220,776, forward strand.
TGCGCTTTATACATGCACTTTGCAAATGGAAAAATAGAATGAATTATGTATTATAGTGCCAGTAATGCACGCAGTCAATTGTCAATTTGAAGACGGGAATCATTGCACCGGTCAATGTAATATGCATACTGCGAGCACTAGTATATCAACCATACCAACCCCTGTATTTATCCTCTTTATGATCTTCAAATTGGCGCCAAGAGATGCCAATTTGACGACGGGAATTGTTGCACCGGTCAATGTAACATACATACTGCATGCATTATGTACCAACCATACCAACCACCATATTTAGCCTGTACAATTGAACGATCTCCAAATTGGCACACAAAAATTGTCGATAACTTCAGGATGTATGAGCTTGCACGAACAGAGGTTTTTTTCCCCATAGAAAAGCACAGGCATCACCCACCCGCCAGTGAACTATCTTCCGCGTGTTGAATGTAACTGAAGTAAGCGACATTTGCATATACGTTCGCACGTTGTGTACGTACATGTACGTGACCAAGCTGACCGACTATAGCTGCATCTTAGATCATGCGCATGCACTATACGTCTGCGTAAGTGTTGTCATGCCCGTTCTTCTAGAGACTGTAGGAAAATACGGATTTCTTTCCCAAAATATGAATTTTAAGCCTTGTGAGTGCGAATTTTCTTTGCTGCATGTTGGCAGCTCTGTTTTATAAATATTGTATGGTTCACATTGCAGCAACTGCACTCGCTACAGCTTCAAGAACCAGTACGTAGTACATGTACAAATTGATTGATTGAGTTGAGTGTACACTCAAATTTCACAAAAAAATTCCGACCATGACTGTTGACAATGCGTCGTTGTCGGCTAGAATTTAACACGACATGTCGACAAAGATTTTTTTTTTCTCGATGACAGCACCAGTATATATGGTAATCCAAATAAACATAGATTTCTAAGATCTTCGTCATTTAGCAAAAAAGCATCTAATCTATTAACAAGCCAAAATAGTGAGAAATAAAAGAAAAAAAAAACAACTTGGGAGAAATGATGTCAAACAACTGATTTTTATCCCACTGAATCATATTTTCCTCATCTTACCTCAAATCTAGTGATTTCTCTTCGAAGAGTTTTAGAGATGATTTCAAACTCGTCTTGTCCTTTTACTTCCTTAGCTGTCCACTGAAAAGGTGGAAAAGTAAACAAGACAAAAAGTGAACAAGTGTATGAAATTAACTGCTTAATGGAAAGCTGATACAACACACTTTCCTTTATACTTATTTCAGTACGATTTGTCTTGCAATTTGACTCAGGATTACCTCCTTCATTTTTTGCTTCAAGTTTCCTGTATTTCAAGAGCTGAATGTCTTTCTAATACTTTTTTATTTGTCTTTCCTGGTTTGTTACTTATACTCTGTTCTTTTTCTCCTTTTCTTCCCTTCATGCTGATATCTTCAGTTATCTCTTCTCTTATTTTTTATCACATGAGAGGAAGACCACTGAGGCAGCCTACCCAAAGCTGGATGAAAATAAATCACAAGACATCACACACCATCAACATCAAACTGGAGAACCCAAAATATACATAAGTGACCTGGTACCATAAAACCATTAATCAGACGCAGAGTGCGATTTTCACTAAGAGGTGTTTCAAGTCATCACAGTCACAGTTTAGTTTCGTTGTAGTTCCTGGAAGAGTACATATTCATCCAAGCAATTCAAATATTTAAGGCACCAAAACAATCTAGAAGTGGTGTTTTTTTATTTTTTTATTTTTTATTTTTATTTGGGGGGGGGGGCAGTTTTTGTAGTCCCATTTTAGTATGATCAGCATTTTACAAAATTAGATTTTTTTTCTCTATGACCCTGGCAATTTGTCTCATTTCGATCTCCTGAAAATTTAAAACAGAGTAAACTGTCGCGTTAATACTTGTCTACTGGGCAATTCCATAAAATATGTACGTCCGACCCCCTATATGTGGAATTTTCCTGAAATGATTTGTCTCTGCTTTGTAGTTCATATGAAAATATGTAACGCTCTCAAATTACCATGGCTTGAGTAGTTCATGAAGTGAAATAAACTGGAGAAAAATGGGGGTGGGATGTACAAAAAGGTTGATCATTTTATGGAACTGTCCCACTATAACAAGCAGGATGTGCTTAATTAGTGAGCCAAGTTTAGAACAGTCTTATAATCCCTTGTTAGAAAATTCCTATTGAGATCTAGTCCAGCTTTTGTCACCTTGCACAATATGCCTCTTGAGTCTGAGTGCTTCAAACACCTATTCCTCATAAGCCACATTCTCTGGGACTGGACATTCTTCCTTGTTTTTTTTTCAGTGGGTTAGGAGAATTTGATTCTAAGGAGTTATCACTTTCAAACTGAGAATCTCCTCTTTCGGAATCAGACGTTGACTAAAAATTCATATCTGGAAACTTTTGGGGTGGTTTTGTGGTGCCTGGTCACACTTCATGTCCCAGGTAGTCCCCAAGGAAGAAATTCTACAGATGGATGAAATGCAAACGGACAAATGAAGCTACTGACGAGAAGAAGATGTGGGAGGGAGTTGTATCACAATGGCTCAATAATAGGGCAATAGAGGCAATGGGGGGGGGGGGGCAAGCAATGCCCCCTGTATCCCTTCAGAGCTACACCACTGAGAACAGACTTACATCCTTGATCTCATCCTGGACCTGTTGGAGTTTCTCCGGCTTGCCGCTGATCTTGAGCTTGGCCTCCGTCTCCCTCTTCTTGGCCAGGGTAGTCTGGGCATTCTGCCAAGTCAGGAAGCACTTCTCTCGCTCACGGAATGCTTCCTGAATTGGGAAGATAAGGAGTAATGTAACAATGATATAGATCCTATTCAAACGATTGGGTTGAGGAAGGACATGTGGCCAGGCATTTACTATTCTTCTCAAGCTAATGACCTGGGGTTAGCATTTTCCAATGATTGGGTATTCATACATGTATATTACAAGGTCTATGCCACTGTGGTACCAGGGGGGGTGTAATATAAAAAAATACAATCAATCTTACGATTGATATGAGTCGTAAGTCTATGGCAAAAATGTACTAAGGAGATACAATTGATTGTAAGATTGATTGTATCTCTTTATGTTACACCCTCGAGATCTAATAATGCATAATTTGGACATCACTTGACTTGAAGAAGACTTTTGGGCAAGAAATAAAAGTACATGGAATTGTGCCCTGCAAGAACCAGTCCTTTTTAATTTGATATTCTACTGAAGCTTTCTTTTTCTTCTTCTTCTTTTTTAACAGCAGCAACATGGACAGGACCTTTATATACCTTGGCACTTTCCTTTAGGTCTATAGTTTTAGCACACCACTAAGCTTTTGGATCTATAATGTAAGACTATTATTGTAAAATAATAATTTTACAATAATAATAATTTGGGTCATAAAAGACATTGCTTTCCAATTCACGAAAAGTGACTTAACTGTCTCAAACAACCAAGAATTTCTCCACAGGAACTTACCCTGACAGCAGCTAAGAGTCCTATGTAGTCCTTAAGAAGCTCTGAGAGCACATAGAAGTCAGTGGCAGCTTGGCTGCTGTGTAGAGCCTCGATCTTCTCCTCTGTCTCTGCCAGCTGGGAGATGGCTCTGGAGAGGGCGGTGTGCTCCTCTGAATTGCCCAACATAGCAGCACTCTTGGCGAAGGTGGAGGTAGTGCTGGCCAACTCTGCAATAAGGCAGACAACACATAAAAGAAGAATAAATGCAGATGCTATTCATAATGGAAAATACTGGAGTTTGCTATTTTCACATGCTCATTCCATCCTGCTTCCCCAGAAAAGAAAAGATAAAAGTGCATCAACATTAATACTGCAAAAGCTGTTAACTCTTATGGTGCCAAGGGGTTTTGATTGTTCCAAGATTCTACCAAATCATGAATAGTGCTTACTTTTCAAATGCCTGCAAATCTTCAGCAGTAACTTCTATACAAATATGTTGTACACAAAAGTTATAGAAAATTTATTACCCTTTTGGATGAAACCAAAATTCCTATCAATTCAATGCCATGCATGAAAATTGTGAAACAGCACTGAGCTTCCCTCTTGACCTTTACGTTTTCATTTCTCATTTTGTTTGCTATTGTTTTATGCCAAAGTGAGAACGGATCCTTTCCAAACTCTGCAGTTTTCTAAAACAAATCCTTTGGGAGCATATAGTGATTGATAGATATTTTAAATACTATATTTATCCTCTAAACTTTGACATATTTTCATCACCAATATACATCTGTCTAAGTGGAGTAATGGTCGATTAAAAATGCAAGCCACTTTGTCACATATACGTGACATCGGCAATGTAAGAGTAAGTACGTTCACTTTCAAATACTAGTAGTTCTGTGGAATGCAGTTTCTTTTAACTATTTGACTACTGCATTATCACTTTCCTATAAGCTTAATACAGGGGCCAGCTGGTTGCAGCAGCTTATTGGTTAATACACAGAAATAACATGTTCAAAGAACAAGGGCAATGGCATACACCTGTATACATGTAAGAACACAGATTAAAAAAAATAAAACCCAAAAAACAGTAATTTCTTCCCACCTTGAGACATAATGCAAAGCCAAAATTTCCAGAAACCTCACAACTTCATGATGAATTTATTTTCTTTTCAAATAGATTTTTATGTGACTCCATAAACTGGTATTCATAGTCACTGAACACAATGCAGTAAGTACTGTAAGTGAAATTTCCACAGTTTGAATTGAAGATAATGCAAATTGCATTTCTTTTTGGAATCAGTAAATGAAGGGTGTGGCCCTTTCCCACTGCCTCTCCCACTGTGATATCTGAACTGACCTTTTCGGCTTGTGACCATGCTCTCTACACTGGAGTGAAGTTTCTTGAGCTGACTATCAAGGCTATCTATCATGTGCTGTTTCTCCTCAAACCACTGGACAATGAATGAAAAAAAAAATGAAAAAAGCAATGATGATGAACATTATTTGACTGCTAGGAAAATTTTAAGTTAATTTATTTCACTCCGATCATTAAAAATACATAACATTTGCAATAATCACATTCATAGATACATGAAAAACATCCAAAGTAACATCAAAGGAAACATAATGAGAGTGAAAGGGAAGAGCAAAAAGGAATAGGATCCTTATACTAGTGCCCAACCTAGGTATAATTTCATTTAAGAGTCTGTTTGATGCATGAAAATTAAGCAACAAAAAAAGAAGAAAAATTTTAAATACTGTTCCATGTCATATTTACAAAGGGTTATGAATCCACTCACTTGGTCTGATTCATTCATTCTGGATACCACTTTGGAGGCACTGTCCACCACCTTCGTGAAAGCTCTCATGACACCGGCTCCACTCAGGGCTGAAGTGTTTGTGGCTTTTGGGAGCTGAGGATCAAAATCAAACAGAGAAAAGAAGTAATTGAAACAGTCATTGAAACAGGCTATAACATTTTTAAAATGACAAGTACAGCATTATAATGGTAAATAACGTCCATGAATCTAGTTTACTATTTTGAGGTAGGCACGAAGAAATGTAATAATTATCAGCTTTAAAGGCATCGGCTAACTTTGTGAGCAGCTGATTTTAAAAATTCTGAAACTAAGATGAAACATGTGTACGAAAACTTGTATTTGTATTCAAAAACCCTGACACCAACCGTAATTTGAAATGAAAAACTGTAAGTAAGACACAAACGACAATTTTATGATTTTTGGTCTCAGAGACAATAAAAATGAGGAGCATTTTTCATGAATTAAAAAAAAAAAAACGTTGGCTGTACCTCCCCCTCTACTATACATGATATGCATACACATACACACCCTACCGTACTATATATGATATGTATACACTCACATACACAGTACTGTTCAGGTGAACTCCGTGCACATGTCTGTGCAACCGTAATATTATATTTTCTTCAAACATTGGTTTATATTTTTATATCTAAAAATACTTTCCGTCGAT